>JAUMJK010000151.1:1277500-2477500 GCA_033558105.1 Coccyzus lansbergi
GTGCTTGAAGCCTTTAAAAAGCTCATCTGTGAGGTATTTGGGAAAAGCCAGCAAATTAATTGCATGAGCAAAACAGCAGAGACAGTTACTGCAAGTGTTTCCAGTGAAGTAAAACTCCTACCTCGGGTCAGTTCACTTAGTGCATGGACCAGCAGCACGGCTTCTGTTACACTTAGCAGTTCCCTGAGTGCACACTTAAGTAGGCTACGATATGGATGTTCTGGGGAAAGAAAAAAAACAAAAATAATCCCATTTTTCAGGCAAAAAGTAGTTCCAATCCATCATCTGAATATTGGCTTGCAAGAACTGAGAGACATTTCCACTCTAAGTACGGCAGTGTGCAGCAGTGTCTGTAATTCCACCCTATGACACTTGCACTGGTGGCTACAAACCTACTGTGACCTGCAAGGACACAGAAAAACCTACATAGTCTGAAACTTGTCACTTGACATCATGCTTGGCAGGTTCCAGCCCTGTAATGCAGCTGAGAGGCAGAAACACAGCATCAGTGCTTTTGGGGTTGGAAGAGGTGTAAGAGGGGAATGGGACCTATGTGCCCAATTTTAGGTGTGTGGGGTTGACAGAATTAGGGAAATTTTTCTTTTCTGCTTATGATGGCATTTTATCTCAAGCAGAACTTTGTCAAATAGCTGCAAATTTAATGCCTCCTCTAGAAAACAAGGGGAAGCTCAAGAGAAGGCTTTATTTATCTTCCTAGAGTTTAATTGCTATCAAGGATCAATTTACAATCCTTTTATGCTTTAATATTTTTATTTTACATCCCCCCAAAGAAAAAAACCCGCGTAATGTGTCTTTTCAATTTCTATACAGAGTGTTTGAATCTTCTAAATCCCCAGCTTCCTGGGGAGAAGACCACCAGAAACAGGAGCCTGTGATAAAAGCAGGCATCCCTCAGATCGGCCTTGACTCAGTTTAACTGCATAACCTAGATTATGGGAAAAAAAAAAAAAAACATTTGCATCTTGAGGAGACAGGGTGGGAAGACTGTAATTCTGCGATGTGGTAAATAAATAAAAGCTATAAAAAAAAAAAAGGCCATTTGACTAAAGCACTAGTAATGGCTGCCATCAGCATACAAAATGACACATCCCTGAATAATGGTCTGGAGCAGATGGGCGATAATCTCCCTTATTCATACATAAACTGCTCTGTTTTCCAGCTTGGGGCAGTAAGAACAATGTTTATAATTAGTGATTTCTAAACAGGGCACCTAGTGTGGAAAGGCAAATCGGGAGAACAGGGATCCTATGCGTAGATGCTTAATTAGGAAATGCTATAACTGGGAGGACCTCTGAACATGCCCTGTCCTGTGTTTGGTCCTCTTTAACCTGCAAGAAACAAGGAACTACTGTAGTCGCCACCATTTCACTCTAAATAAATCCATTTTGATTTAACAATTGTTTATTTTTTGGTAGTAGCTATAGGCACAAATGCAAAGCATATGAAAAGATTCATCGATTCCCATCTATAAAACAGTTAATTTATCACAGGCTCATGAAAATTAACCTGAATTTACAAGTACAGGGAAAAATGAAAGCAGGTCCCAAGGAAGATGTAATGCTCCCTTTGTTAGTGTTAAACTACTCATTTCTTCTCCACTCCTTTGATCATTTTCATCCCTAGTTTCCAGCAGTCTTCTAAAGTACCTTTTTAAATGGCACTATTTCCTCCTTCAATCAACCAGAAAACCTTTTCGTTTCTCTGCTTAAAAGCCTTTCGTATTCAAAGTGCATCAAAGTCTGAATTTTGTGACCACTCATTCTGAATCCTGTTTTATTCCCATTCAGTAAGATAAGACTGAAAGTGACATGACTTTTTTTGAGATCCTAAATTACAGCAAACCTTATGTGCAGTAATATTTGTGATACCGGGTATGAGATATAATGCCTGGAAAAATCTTAGTGTTCCTTGAATATGAAGAATGGAAAAAACACCGGTGCCAAATCCATAAAATCATTTGACACCAAACTGCTACATGTTTTAAAAGCAGCCCACCTAAACCTGTCAGAACACCATCCCTGCCATCAGAATTGCAAAAAAGGCCAGCAGAACATCACTAGGGAATGAAAGTTCGAGGTCCCAGTTAAACCCCACAGTCTGGGCTGCCCCAAGGCTGGTAGAATGTTCTTGTTCTTGGTAGACAGGAAATCCAGCCTTGGTGCAGGTGGGTAATCCATGGTACAATCACATCTTCATTCACCCCAAACTACCAATGTCAACTCAAGTCTGAGATAGGAGAGATCATCCATCTCTGGGCAGAGGTACTATTTTGGGGATTTCTTTTTTTTTTCCCCAAAGTCAACCCAATTGTCTGGTAGATCTTTTTGTGAAAAGGTTAAAGCCAATGCATTCATCCCTTAGAATTTCACTTCTGCTGGAAATTAGCAACAAGGAACATGAAAAATCCAAATGGCACCTGCATCAGCCTTCAGAAATATAACTGATACATTTACTTTCTTGTAAGGATCTTTTCTTTAATATCTAGTAACTAAGACTTTTAACAATTTGTGTGATTGGCTTTCTTGTGACTAAGCCAGAATATTAGGAGTGAAAGGTTTTTAAGCCTCCCCTATAACCTCAAGTGTTGTAGTGTCGATTCCATAGCCTTCTTCAACTGCATTAGCTGTTTCTTCTAATGGCAGCACATTTTGGAGGTGATACTTTGCATAATTTACCAATGTTTTCTTCAACCCTGAATTTCTTTACCAATCTGTTTTGTGTTTCAATCTTAGCATTATTTTAATCTGCTCCTAACTGATTGGTCTCAATTTTCTGCTTTTTCTTCTTTCCAAATAAGAGCCAGAGCGGGTGCATCTAATATAAAATATTAATAGAAAATATTAGTATATATAATATTATATATAAGAATAGTATAAAATGTTAGCATATGTTATTTTTACATATTCATATATCCATTTAAAACTAAGGAAGCAAAATAAAACCCAGAAAATGTATGAGAAAGTCATTAATCATCTTATCTATGTAATGACAGTAGTGAGGACATGAGTTACGCTGGGTGCTTAATGAAATTGTCAATCCAGTCAATATTGAATTCATAAAATACTGGATTTTTAAAATATAGTTCTCACTGTCACAACTAAAAAAATTTTCAATTTTTCATTTCAAAACCTATAGTTCCATCCTCTGTGTTTGGTGCCTAATTTCCATTACTATGCATCATTCCAGTTACTTTACACCTGCCCCAAGTGGATAGAATACAATACATTTTCAAGTCAAAAATTAGAGCCAAACTTCTTCAAAATGGGACAAGGAAGTTGAGAATCAGTCTTGCTGTCTGTAAAGGTCCAATTTTAATACCGTAAAATCCTCGCAAAACTGAATATTGATAAAAATAGGCAAACATCTAAATTCATTTGAAATCTCTTCTCCTGTTCTTTGACTAAGAAAACCACAACTGATTTACAAACTATAAATAAAATTCACCCATGCAAGCAACTTGGCACTAAGACTCTTCCACGTGTAATTGAAACCAGCTGAGGAATTGTGTGTCTAAAAAGGGAGGATATTGAAGAGTAAACACAAACTTAAATATAGCAATTTGAATTCAGTACTCATGCTTGTAGAATACTTGTCTTTGTATTCACTCACCAATACAGTACAAAGCATACATCAAATTGATTTGTTTTTTGTTTTTGGTTTTTTTTTTTTAACTTTCATTTTAGCTAAATTCCTTGCCAGAAGTTACATGGTGTGCGAAAAGCACTGGCCTTTTGTATTTGGAGGTCTAGGTTCAAATCCACTCGATTAATTTGTCCCCTCGATGTGGTCATTTGCACGTCTCCAAATCACCGTGTAACTTGACTTAGTTATGGCTTGTGCCTAAGGGGCTAACAATAACATGTGTCTTTCACTCCTGGACTGAGGTGCATTGCTAAGTTTGAAGCAGTCTCCAAAAAATGTCTTGAATCATGAATCAATCATACACGCACACACACACACACACATATATATATATCTTAATTATATATGTATATGTAACCTGAGAAACCCATGGAAAAAATAAAAAATGTTAGACTGAAGGGCTGCCTGGCTCGTGCCATGAGCATTGTTTAATGGTCATTTTTACATTAGCGTAACCTATCATTACATATCTCAGTGTATCAAGGTCAATAGCCAGAAGCTTAAGGAAATAAGATAAAAATATCTAGGTGTGAATGTTTCAATACATGCATATACATACATGTATCTGAAAGAATTCACTGGATGAAAAATACCAGTGTTTCAATGCGTTTGTCCATGTAATTCCACACACTAAACAAAGCATCGTGAAAATTGCCAACAAATTGCAAATATGCTCCAGCAGAACGAAAGCAAGTGGAGGGGAAGGGTTTCTTAGATTAATGCATGAACAGCTGCATCCCCAATTCAGTCTCTTGGCTGGTATGAATAATGGATGGGCTAAGAGGAAAAATGCACAATAATGTTCTTTTATTAATGAAATGAATATATATCTACATTTGGTGCCCAACAGTAAATGAAGACAAGTGAAAAGAAAAACAGTCACTGCTTGCATTCATAAAACACAGTTACTTCAATCCAATAATTATTGACCTGACAGAAAATATCACCCCATGGCTAAAATAAGGTGCTTCCCACTGCAAATCCAACATACCAATCTCAGCAGTTGTAGTTTTTGAATGTTGGTTCATAAACACAGAGTTCAATGTTTTCCAAGAAAAAGGAATTTGTATGGCTCTAGAATTCTGCAACATCAAAACTAGAAATCGGGAAGAAGACACTTCCTGTGGCAAAATCCTGGAAAAATGCTAACCGCACCTTAGTACATAGGTGACAGAAACAATGATTTTAAAATTATGCTCTATTACTTCTAATTAAATGCATTTCCAAAAATAGCTTGTTAACCATTTGGTACCAGGCGTCAGGATTACTAAATGTTGATGCAAAATACATTAGTGCTTAATGAAGTGCTTCAGACCCGTCAGCACTAAACTATTAGAGGCAATCCACTTATCTGCTGCTGGATAAGAAGCTCTACATTTCCTCATATGGATTGTAAGAGAACAGCCGCATATCTTCAATAAGAATGCTGTCCTTACATTTTAGTTGCCATCAGTATCATACAGTGCTCAAAGTTCTCACTCTCTCACCTCGCGTCAGGGAAGAAAAAAGTCAAAATGTGATAATGAAAATCTGGGATTTGCAGCCCTGTGAAGCGTACGTGCACCTCAGATCCTTTTATTATTTATTGAAAGAGTAGCTTAAAGCAGAAATGCCCTGGAAATCCATAATGGACTAGTTCATGCACTAACAAACCATACAGCTGAATAGTAGATGAAATAATAAATCTGTTAAACCAAGGCAATGTGTACAAAAGGTCTTTGGTACAAAAGCACTAATAATTATGAAAAAGCTGATTTTTTTGAGTATGCCCACGTGCAGAAGAGGATGCAGTAGGCGATAACTACACTTACAAAATACATGCAGCCTTTACTCAAATGCATCTTACCAGTCCCCACGGTATTCCAGAGCATTAATCTATCATATTTTTAAATTCTTTAGGGGGAAAAAACCCCCATGACCTCATTGCACGAAAAC
This sequence comes from Coccyzus lansbergi, assembly GCA_033558105.1. NCBI lineage: Eukaryota > Metazoa > Chordata > Aves > Cuculiformes > Coccyzidae > Coccyzus > Coccyzus lansbergi. The sequence goes on from JAUMJK010000151.1 coordinate 1,283,099, forward strand.
TTGCATTTGTGCAGAGTGGCCATATCACCTGGCGATGTAATGGACAATGGGAGTGCAAGACCTCATTTTAACATTGGACAGAATAAGTCTGATCTTGCAAATTCTGCAGTGTGAGAATGCTCTGCAGCCGGAAGTGACCCATTTTGTGGTTCTGACATGTTAAACACAAAATCATGGGATATGTCTGCATATTTTTGCTTTCAGTGGATAAATACTCCCTTCTTTGGCTCTCTAAGACTTTATACATTTTTATTCGATAAGCTCTTTGTGTGAGAAAGGCTCTGAATGCCTCTCAGCCCAGGAGAGTAACCACAATAATGCCCCTGGAGTCTACAAGCATGCCTATATAAAGGCCAATTAGATCAAATTCAAGGGGGCATTGGGATAAAAAAATGTAAAGAAAAACATAGTCTTGAAATATCTCAGGAAGTTTCGGAGGGGTTAGGAAGCCAGAAGTATTCAGTCATACAATCTACAGCATAAGGTGCTGGATTAGGTGGAATGATCAGGTTATTTTGCTTAATAGTTTTGATTAACAAGGTAGGAAGTGCCTTTAGGTTTATCTAAACACGTATATTTAAACAAAAGCCCCCATGGGTTACCCCAAAATAGTAGGCAAGTAGTGGGATTTATTTTTAAAGGCATTTTCAAAATTACGTCCTGATATTTATTTATCTAGCTAGTTTTTCCATTTCTTTTTTTTTTTTAATTTAAAAAATGCAATACCTTGGGCTAAATTTCAAAAAGACTCTTTTAGTCAGTAGTATCCACTTCTGTATAATTTATCTAGTTTTAAATACTTTCAGTTTACATATACATTTACCATTCTTATGTAGCATGTTTTTAAAATAAATTTTGAATTAATATTTTGAATAATATTTTTTTATATAGTCAAACTGAAATGTTTAACTTTCTCAGAGGAGAGTTTCTATTACCACAGAATGATGTGATGTGGTTTAAACTTTAAATAACTGCTTATTCTCTGTAAGCATGAAAATCTTTTCACCAGGAATCTGCATTTTCTAAAATGATAGTATATGCCATTCTTTTCAATTTTCACACAGAATTACTTACCGTACACAGTATATTCACTGTGTATAAGCAATCTAGGTATTCTGCTTCACATTAAAAATATAAAAAAACAATTGGTTCAAGGCTAAGAAATGCGGAATCATTGAAAATAATAATTATAACTCGTAATTGAAAGATTAGTAGTAAACATAAAAATTATCAGCAGATGAGAAGTGTTGGATTTTATAGCAATGATTATTTAAAATACATGGATTCATTTATGGAAGTTACTTATTTTACCCCTTTAAGGCAGTGCTATGTAGGTTCTAGACACAAAAATAACAGTTCAGCAATTTAGCCTAACAAAATTCATTTGCTATAGTAACTCCACACTCTTGTCCATCTTTCTGTCTCTATGGCATCATTATTGAATGCTGATTGCATTATTTTAGAGCAAGGATTGCTATAATGCTATTCTGCACTGGTATGATGGATTTAGTTTTCATTTTGTTCTCAAAAATATGTTGGCTATAAATACATCTCTGCTCTCCTGTGAGGCTCACACTATAACAGGTAAATTTTCTGGAGAAATCAGTCATGTATATCTGGAGAGAAAACAATAAATCCTTTGAAGCAGAATAACCTTTTGGCTGCGTTCTTTTAAATAGAGTTTTTTCATAACAGGGACAAGTTTTACAAACCTTAGCAGTTAAATCTATTCCATTCTCAAAGTTATCTTTGCCTCCAGTGCCATAATCAGATGTTTGTTTGCATTTTGTATGTCATCTTACTAGCCACCTGCCTTTTCTGGTTTGCTTTTTTCCAAAAAATATTATGGGCTGTTTTTAAGAAGGCAGACCTGTTTCAGAAGGCAGTTAACTATGTGTTAAAGTGCTCTTGCTGAATCAAGGCCATCCTGTTGAACTTGTAATTTTACAGTGGTTTCAGGGACTGCAGTCTAATACCCTGTAATCAACAAAACCTAATACTGTGCTTGAAAACACTGGCCAGAATTGGGCTGCCCTTGCATGGGTTGCAGTTTCCCCTTGTAAATATGACAGACAAAGGAGAAAAAGTCACAGCCATCTTACTAAGACTTGCGTTCTCAACAAGAACTAATCAAAATATAAAGCCCATCAAGTAAACATTCTTCTTTCCCATTTCTAGATACTCTAGAAAAACCTAGATAAAATTATCATAGTATTTAATTCAATAGAGCTTGGTTAACAGGAGGAGACAGGGTGGTCAAGCTAAACGGGTCTTTTGTTCAAAGCTCTTCAGTGTTCTCCCTGAACATCCATTGAGTGGCATGAGGTATCAGAGAGCTGGGTTAGTGCCCTTCAAGTGTTTGTTTTCCTCTCTTGTCTGACAAGTTCATCACAATCCATCTTTGTTAGCTGACTGCACTGACTTGAACACGGGTGAGTATGTATCAGCCCTCATTAGGTCAAATCAAAGACAAGCGTACATCTCTGCCTTGCCTGTAGAAAAAGATTTATGCTTTGAGAAGGGTAGGGGGAAGGTTAGTTGGTATTTGGCTGGAAATTTGAATCTATTAAAGTATGAAATTAATAGCATCCAGAAGTAAAACATATGGCATCCATATATATGGTCCTGTATCTGCTTGATGATGTCATGCTACCTGTTAAGGTTTGGGAAGTGCACGTTTTAAAGCATTTAGCTATGTTGTGGGCTGAACCTGTCAGACCTGACTGAGATAGAGCAGGTTTAATTTGGTCTGAACATTTATTATCCCTGGTCTTTGCAGGCCACATAAAAACTTGTGATTTTCATTAGCTTTGCTTTTCACACACAGCCTAATTTCATTTATTCTTATTTTATGCCCCTGCCAGACCACCGCTCTTGATAAGGAGAGGCAGGTTTTCCGACGAAGACGCAACCAGGATGTGAGGGGACGTTATAAGGCACAACAAGCTCCACCTGAACTCAACTCCGAATCGGAAGACTATTCACCAAGTTCATCCGAGACTGTTCGCTCACCTAACTCACCCTTTTAATAAAACACTTTTACTCAAAAGTTTTGGCTTTAACCCTTTGAGACCCTGAAAGTCCTTCATACCTATGAGAAATTATTACAGCTGTCCTGTCCAGCAGTAAATGCTGGGATAGTAAAACACAAAAGGGTGCTCACAGAATATTTGTAAGAATTATTTCCTAATTGATTGAAATACTTGTTCTCTTGTTTAGATTGCAACTTGCTGCTAATACTATCTTCAAAGGGTTAAGGCTATTTTGCTTTTTTATTTAAAGATAGAAGCAGTGAATGTTTTCATCAGTGAAGCTAGGAACTGCAGTATGTAATTTTAGCACATGTTAACCCTCTGAGTAAACGATCAACTTAAATCTTGGCAACCCACATTAGGGCTTTATTCTGGCTTTTTTGCTTTTATATGCACATATCTTTTATGGTACCCTAAAGTTCCTTGCCTGTGTCTGGCCAAGACAATATCCAACACACTGTTGCTTAGGGGTTCCAAATATAGACATTAAAAATGAAAATAATATTAAACAAACAGTGTCTTCTACAGCAGCTCATTCTAAACCTGCATCATACTTCCATACAGCATGACTGTTGTAGGAGGACATCACACAAGTTAAATGGGATATTCAGTTTAGAGTAGCCTCATAGTTTACGGAAGATGACATTATAGTGGCACAAAAGGTTGCTTCCGTATCGTTTGCTGCTAATGACAATGCAGAGTCTTGGGAAATGGCTTGAGGACACATTCTGTCATGTAATGGTATGTAATGATCTAGTTGAGAAGTTCCTGGTTCCTTTGCCTCACATTCAGAAATGTACAGGCGTCCTCTGAGCTTGACCTGATTATTCTAGGCGAGTCACTTTTTTTAAAGACTAACATTGATGAGAATTACCTTTTAAACATCTGAAATATTTCTAAATTGGGGAAAATGCAAGTTATTTAATATATATATGTGAAGCTTAAACTGAATTAGGAAAAGTTTTGTCATACAATTGAGAAACTAAAAATGATTCACCAGTTCTATGTGTAATATTTAATAAACTGGACATTTACACAGAGTGTACATGTTTCTGGTTTGTTAAAAACTCAGCACAGCATTGTAGCATTTCATTTAACCATCACCCTAAAGTTGACTTCGATGGAAATATTAAACTTTGTAGACTTTTGCTTCAGATGTGATAATCTTAAAGAAAAAAAATATAAAATAACTCTGGAACTTCCAAAACCCTATTCTAAAATAAAGAACAAGATTATGAAATTTATACTTTCTCTTACTAGTCGTATAAAATGTAAATTTTTTTTCTCTAAAGTTAAAATTTTCTCACAGTGTTTTTAGATAGTCACATAAATGTGATTTCCTCATTTTCTCCCTTTCTCTTTCACTTCATACAGCTATAAATATTAATATGCTGATCAAAAGGATATGCAGACTTTTCTGGTCTTACTGGGAAGTAGAAATGCTTTTTAGAGGAACATGGAAAGTTGCCCACAGTGCCATTTTCATTCTGAGTTGTGTTTGCTCATGGAACTGTCGCTATGAGCAGTTGTGGCAGTGGATGTGTACCTGCAGCTTATTGGAGCTAGTGTAATGCTCTTTTGCATTTTTGATTGCAAGTATCCATTGGACTGTATTCCAAGAAGCATTTAAATTGGGTTTTTTTCTCCATCCTTTAAAACACATTTTTCATTGCCTCAGTCATGAAAAGTTACATATTAAAAGCTCTGAAGATGTAAAATATAGGAATTTCATCTGTGAGTCTTCACACAAATGGTAAAAGTATTTCATATGGAATGCAGTTAATTTCACTCAATCTTAATAATGTAGAAGTAGGACATATAGTCAAAACTAGATCTCCAGAATCTCTTCGTAATATAGACACATGAGCATTCCCAGGTTTGATTAATCTCATCTGTTATGGGCATTCATTTTTAGGAAGGACTCAGGCTTTGATTCACTTATTGCTCTCACTCCATTGACTGTAGAAGGAACTGCTTGAGATCAAGAGTTTAGTAGAGTGAATCTCACCCTAAGCCATAAGGAGCCTCATCTCTGTCCATGGACAGAGGCCTTTGCATGGCCTTAGCTATTGTGTTCTCAGATTTTAGGGTTTCAGAAGGGGCTACATCTGTGGTAGATCCTTGCTCATGCCCATCCAACCTAGAGTCACAGTGGAGAGCAGTCCCTTGGTAGACAGGACACAACCAGCATCATTGTGATGCTAAAGTCTGTAATTTGATTTGGATAGTATGGGGAACATTTTTCCATGGGACCAAGCCCTCAGCCAAGGTAAATCCCCACTTGCTATTTACCTGCATCTATTTACAGTAGATGAGGATCTGGCGTATGTTTTTCCAGCATTACCCTTCTTACATCACATCGCAACCTTCTCTTGCCAGAGATACAACACAGCCATGTAAATGTAAAAATTGTCCATTGACACCATATGCTTCTTGACTATTTTGAAAATTTGGCAGTCTTAAAGCAAAGGCTGATGTTCATTCTTCTTAATTAGAGGGGAAGTCAAGGGAAAAAAAAGCTTCACTTTATGCATGAGAAATATTATTCAAAACCCATGTGGGATTTTCCTGTCACCTTTTCTTTACATTGGAATACAGGGTTATCATTAAAATAAGATGTTTGGCTCCCTCATCTTACACCATCTTGTACTACTTAAAATGTATGTATAAATAATCCTAGATCCCAAAATCCCTGCTCATCCCTAATGTCTTCTATGTTTTTGATCTTTGGTTCATGTTTTATGAACATAACTATAAAAATATTTAATTTAAGTTATTTTTAGATCTGTGAGAGATTTGATTTCAAATTGCTGATAGCCTCTTTTTAGGCTTCAAGGAAAGGTATCTAAATATTGTGGTTTCCATGATGGTTTTAAATATATCCATATATATTTTTAAATATAACCATATATATGTATATATATGTATGGTTTAATGGAAATAATAATTGTTCAGGCTTGTTTGGCAGCGACTGCCTCTTTTCTTGTCTAACCTCTGAATTCCTGGGGTAAGTGAAGACAGTATATATGGCCTAAAAATACTTGAAATGCCAGTGAAAAAAAGAAATCAAAGATAACAGACTATTTCTAATGCGATAATCTGGGAGAGCACATAGCATGCTGTGGTTGTTTTACTGTAATATATACCAGTCCTCCTGACTTCTTTCTTCATTTCCCTTTTGAATCATCGCATCCTATTGGTGCGAAATGTGACAAGAATTTTTTTTTTTTAATGTTTATTACATATACGAGGCCAACTTCATCCCAGCAAGTCTTTGTAGTTAGCTGAGATGGATGGCAGTCACGGTGAACACCGTCTATCACCAAGGAGATGGAGCGAAGCACTTCAAAAGAGTGATTAAGGTCATCTAATATTTGGTCTCTGGAGATGTCTGTTGGTCTGATCTTAGTATTAACCGAAGAGTATAACAGGGTCACCTCCAGCTTAATTCCTCATAGTTAAATGTAAGTGGGGATAATATGGACTCCAGTCTAAGTGCAATATTCTAGTGTATTTACATGCAGTAAGCAAATTTTGACGTGAAAATGTGGTACTGATAGGTGATAGCAGAGGATTAGTTGTACAGTACTGAACTGGGCATTCTCTCATCTAGATGTATCCATCTAAGAGTTAAGCATCTAGTCTGGGGCAATCATCTCAGTTTATTTTACAGTTGCTAGAGACCGGTTTCTCTAGTGTGTAATTAAAATTCTAGGATGGATCAATCACTCACTAGATAAGGTACTTAGCTGAAATATATTTAGAATGTGATTTATTAAGTCATGACAAATAAATTAATATTTATGTAAGTTACAATTTTCATAGCATTTATGTATAAAAAAATCCAAAATAGTATGGTTCTACTCAGAGGGTTAACAGAAAAGCACTAGGCATGCTGAGTACATTGGTGTATCCAAACTGCTTTGCTTTTTTAGCCAGTGTTTGCTGATTTTTTCAGAAAATTCTTGAAAATTTTCAAGTTTGAAATAATTTAAGTGTTGTTGTTTAAGGAATTTCTATAACCAAATTAACCTTATTTTTAGCTTAACTTATCACAGGAATAATATGTATCATTGATGCAGTGTAAGTCTGTAGTTATCAATTTTATTTATTACACAAGTGATTCCAGAAATCTCTTTTTTTAAGTACTTAATATAGAGCTTACAATGGTGGCATAGGTGACTGAGACTGTCTTTCTTATTGGTAAACAAACATTGTAATTTCAAGGAAGTCCTAAGAATCAGCTTTTCAGTTTGGTAGTGTACTAGTTAGGGGAAAGCTATCTCATGACATGCATTGTGTAAATCATCTTTGTAGATGAAGATTGTTCATATTAATGAACATATTCTTTTTCCTTGACATTGTAGCATAAACTGTTTACTTGTTAATGAACAACCAATACATTAATTTGCTTCAGACTGTTAGAGGGGAAAGTGAGATTCCAGTCATTGACAATGTTATTGCTTTACAGTAGCCCTCATCTAATTTAAATGTGGTGCATACTACAATAAGAAAAGCCAAACCTGTGAATAAACTCCTGAAAAAGCCTGGTGAGTCTTTATTCAGTTGGGTACTTGCATATAGCAGCATGTGACAGCAGGAAAACTTTCACGAATTGTCAGAATGAAAGCGATATATCCACAAATAAGAGCTAAATTGCAATCCTTTCCCTATAGGGCATATATGTTTAAAAAGAAACAAAAATAAAAAAAGAAAAGAAAAATTGGCTCAGAGGTTTGCAGTGCTACTATATTACCACAGGGCAAGTACATTAAATCATTGTTATTTGCTAGCCTGGGGTGTATGTTAGAAAATGGCATCTTTTTTTATTTAGTTTAGATTGTGGGCAGGGAGAGCTTTCCTAATATTATTGCAGTGCCTGCTAGTGCTGCTGTGGTTAAGGCTGTGTTAGTATTTCCATTATAAACTCTTAGTCTCAAAGGTTTTTAATTTGATTGTAAAAATATGCTTCAGGCAGAAACTTGGCATACAATTTTTCAGTTCAGAGTGATTCTTTTCCTAAAATATGGGGGAAATCAGCTTGACCTTTTCAACATTTATTTTCTAAGTGTACACAAACATTCACACACACGCGCACGCACACACAAATGGGAGCAGCTTCAATAAAGGCCATTTTATGTAGCTTATTTCAGATGTGTTACATTTTTAGGTGTGTCTTGTAGGTCTTAACTGTGACAGCTCAGAACTTTTGGGCATTTTGAAAACCAGGGAAAAAATCTCAGAGAAAAATTCATCAAGAGCAAAAATGTTCCACGTGTGGGAGAGTTTTATTTCGACATGACAAGCATTTAAAATTTGTGCAGTAACGGGTATGTATATATGCCCTGCTGAATGCTCGTATGATTCCTAAACCCATTAGTTTAAGTCATTCCACGCAGCAAATGCAAAAGGTGAATATGGTGAATTTCCCTCTAAGACTGGGAGAAGCAGCAATTTCATCTTGTGTTTTAGAGTATTATCATGAACAAAGCTGATGTTACACCAACCAAAAGGGTCCATGAAGATAAGAATCAAAGAAACATGTTTCTCTTAAAGGGAAAAAATTGTCTTGACTGAGACAGGGTTGAAAGCTCACGCTGAATAAGAGAGGTATTAAAAGCAGTTTAAAAAGCATAGGTATGGAGTCATATGAAAACTATAAAAGTGTGAGGGAGCCACGCAGTGTAATGAATCCATGTGTGGATCCAATCAGCTGCTAATCTGGAGCAAATTTACAGCTACAAACAGGCATAATTAATATACAAATCAAACACACCCAGCAGCAGATGGAATTGAAATCCTAGTTCTTTCAGCAAACGTAATGCAGACCTCTTCCTCTTATATTCACTAAATGAGACCGTGTGTAGCTGTTTGAAGTAGTGTTACATAGAGGCTAGTGGGGAAATTAGGTGTTTAGATAAAATGATTGTAAATTAAATTTTTTTTAATAGCAGTTCTGCAACATGCTTCTACCTTAATGGGTCCTTTTGGGAAATGATAGTTTTCCAAAAGTGAAATGTCTATACATTTTATACTTGTCTGCATATATACTTGGATAGCCCATGTCAAACAGCTTCATTAAGAACTGAGTTGCCCTTCTGAGGCTTCATATTAACTGCAGTTTTCTGTAGGTGTGTCCAGAGGAAGGAACAAAACATCCCAGAAATAGTGTTCATGGAATGACACACTAGTAATGAAGATGTCTTCTTATCCTTTTTAGTGATTGACTCGAGTTACGAACCATGGAGCTGAGTGATTTCCACAGCCGCTCAGCCTTCCTAAGTGTGTGAGGAAGGGGCAGTGGACAGAGTTGTGCCATTTCTTGGCATCCATCTGCCTGTGTACCCGGATAGACCTACAGAATGGTCTAACTGCACGTTTTGTCAAGCCATGAATAACAATCACGTTGGGGAAAATAACTGTTTGTGCTAAATGACAGAGCTAGAGAAAAGTATGTAGGTAGAAATTAGCCATAACAAATTTATAGTGGCATTTGGAAAATGGTTCCAACCAACTGATTTTAGATGATTTTTTTTTTTTTTCAAATAGGAGAACCCTTGCAGCCAAGAAATTCCAACTGATTTTCAAGTGGAACTTGATCTGTTGATGAGAAACTTTCTTCTTGAGGTGTTTCTGATATGTCCTAGTATGTGTTTCCTATTGTAGGAAGGCATTGGACTCAGAAACTTAGACGATACCTTGTTCCTAACAGATTTTAAAGCTAGTGATTAGTTATTCACACACATCTAATTTTAAGGTCTGGAGAAAAAAAAAAAGATGGAAAAGAAGCCTATCTTTCTGTCAAGAAGAGCTGGCATTACTACTGTGACCGTTATCATCTAGAGGTAATTATTTACCTATGCATCTCCATTAGATGCCTGGAATGTTTCAACATCTTCTGATAAGACCAGAGAGTTCCTACATGGATAACAGCACCTACAAATTTATTTCCTTTTCAAACAGAATGCCCACAGCTATTGAAACTGGGTACCATAAAATGGTGAAACTTTGAGAATTGGTAAGAGAGTAAGTGGTAAATTGAGATAGAGGATTATTTGCAAGGTATAAATGCAATGAATTGTACGTCCAAATGAATTCCAGGGTCTCTGGTAAAGGACAGTGATAGATTCTTTTTTCTCTTTAGTAAATCCAAGCACAAAGGAAAAGAAAATAAGTCTTAAAGATATGAAGTTCTGACAATTCGGCATTCATCATGAATTGTAACTAAGTGTAATCTTTGTGAAATTACTTCAGCATAACAGGGAGTTAAAATTTAAGGGTAACATTAGATCTTGACAACTTTTGCCATTGATTGTTACGTAGTGGGAAGAATCAAACTGACTGACTGATGCTAAAACAAGAAATAGTTTAGGAGAGACATTTCCAGAGAGAGTTGATGTGTAAAAAGGGAAGAAAACTACTGAGTAATTCCCAGAGGTGAATTTATTACTTACCATTTGTGCTGATCTACAGTGTCATACCTGAGGGGAAAAATTACTCAGACTGGTCCAAGGTTAAAGACATATCTGCTATCACTTATTTTTTATTTTATTAAGGAATTAATAACAGCCTTTTCTGTTTTGCCTGAAAGAAAATTATTAAAGGATTAGTTGAGTGTGAAATTAAATAGCGCTTTTCTCATGCATGCTAAAAAGCAGTCTAAGGAAGTGGTGGCCTTTACGCAAGTTTCTAAAATATTTCAACCTAGAAAAATTTTCATTTCTTTCAAAAAGTAGGAAACTTAAGTATCACTATGTAGTTTGAATGGCATGGATGAATCTGCAGTTTTCAAGGTACTAATTCAATAATTTCTAGATGATACATAACTGCTGCAGAAATCAGGATGGAAGCCAAATCACATTTTTCAAATCCTGCCATTTATGCCAATGAATGTAAATGAATAGACACGAGAGCTGATATTATCACCTTAACTTACAAGGTAAGTTCTTACGCTGTGGCTTAATTTTATGAAAAATTTTTTGCTCTAAAATAGTAATAAAAAAGAGAGGAAAAGGACAAAACACTTAATACTTCTAGTCTCAACTTCTAAGGCGTTCGAGTTTCTTGAGCAGAAGAGCGTTACTATGTATTTCATTTCAGTCATCACAAGCAAGCCACTAAGGAGTTACATCCAGTTGCATTCCTGAGGAGCTGTGCACAGGCTTTAAAAATTAGTCATGCAGCCACATCCTACTTTTCCCACATAACCCACTGAACCCAAGTAAGTCTTGATAAGCATGATTGTAAGAAAAAAAAAAAAAAAAGCAAGTATTCAAGAAATTCACACTTAGTGTGTTAATTCCCCAGCATAAGAGGGAAGTTTGGGTAAGTGTATGGAAATCAAATACAGTTGTGTATCTGATGCCCTTAAATGCTATACATACTATGCTATTCTTATGAGAAATGTGAATACTGTTTTACAGTGGAAGCCTGCTAAATCCCACTAATGACTGGAAGATTCATTGTAAACGGCTGGATTTTGAGAATTGGCAGGTGAATGAAGAAATACAATAAAGGACCAGTGGATAACACATTGCATATTGGACTTTTCAGTTTTTTATGGAAATGGATTTAGTTTTAATTTCATACTTCACACATTATCAGCAAGCATGCTGGACTGTAAAAACTACAAATAAGGAGTCTAAGAAATATGAAATCCCACCAGGACACTGATTATTTTTGCTGAAAGGCAGAAAAAGTGCTATTTCACTGATGTTGATAAAAGCATATATTATATCCTTTTCTCATTTACAACTTATTAACTGCTATTTAACAGCTGGTTCATGGAATGATTCTTCATATAGGAGATGATAGCTGCAAAAACAAAGGCTGATATTCAGTCTTTTTAGAGTATGATTTTTAAGTTCACAGAGAATATAAACTGTCAACGGGGTTATAGGCATTTTTTACCTTTGGGTCTTTGTCTTCTCAAAGAGTTTGTCCTCCACCTTGCTGGCAGCACAAGTTTTTGGCATCTTGAATGGGAGGTTAGTGATTCATGAACACCATAAAAACCTTCATGAACCTGCATTGTCTTCAAATAAAAGAGCTTACTTCTCCCTTGCCTCTTTTCACACACCTCCAACCCCTCCAAGCCACTCATTTCTTTTCTCCTTCCTACAGTCCCCTTTTCTCATGCAGTGTACATTCATGAGGTAAAACACATCAGGGAAACTGCTCCACTGGAATAAAAAAGTTTTATTCTGCTTTAATTAGCTGCTTCTGTTCATCATTTTGATAGACCAGCACAGTGGGAAAATGGGACTGCTTTTAACAGTAGTGGTGGCTTAAAGCGTAAATGAGAGTAAGGGGTAAGGTTCATAAAGCAAGTATTGTGTATCTCTGAAGATATTTTTATTTTTAATAAACTGAAAGAGTGGGTTGATGTGAAAAAATATTACAGTAACAGAAGAAGAAAGACTTGGAGGAAATTGGGACACAATCATTTATGTTTAAACATTGCATAAGCTCAGTAAAGCTAGAACTATGTGGAGAGGAGACATCATGTGTTGCCTTTAGATTGCCTACACTTCAGATTTTGATTTAGACTTTTTTAGATTGCTTTAGATTTTCCCACTACTTTCTAAAGGACAATGATAGACACACACAGTCTCCATCTTGCCATCACTTGCTCCAGGGTGAAAAATGACCTAGCTTTATTATTTGTTACCGCCTAACTTTCAAGACAGAAAAAGTCAATTGCTGGAAACCCTAAGCCTAAGCATTGCCCTGGTTGTAGCTTTTTGCTCTGCTCCAGAGGTGTGCTGGCTAAGCAGTATTTTTCCACTTGATATGGTGTAGATAGGAAAGTAATCCCTGGCCTGCTGTGTGCCAGTAGACAGGCACATCTCTGCCAGAAAATGCCAGCAGGGTCATCAGCAGCTTCCTCCAAAGTAAAAATTAATGTTGCCCAAAATACCATTTAGTCTGGCTAAATGAAGGTCGGAGACATCCTCTTTTCAAAAGATATTTGAACCAATGATAATCACAACAGACACACTTCTGCAAAGGGACTGAAAAATGCAGGTATTGAGATGCAGGTTTGTTGCCTCTGTAACAGCTGTGAGTGTGTGCATCAGGCAGCAAATGGGCAGCTTACAAATCAGTAGTAAATGGTCATAACCGACTCTTTCCTGGAATGCAGCTGGACTTGGGTTTGGGGTTTTGCTTTTGTTTTTCTAAACAGGAAACTTATTCAAAACTCAAATTTGCTTCCTGTTATTTGTTTATGTTATGTTCAGGGAAATGGTACTTTCAAACATTAAAAAAAAAACCCCCAAACCCAAACAATAAACAAAAAGAAAGAAAACAGCATTAAATAAAAGAAGTAGCTAAATCTTATTGTGTTTCTTCTCTTCGGGCAAAAGGCAGATAAGAAAGATAGGATCTAAATTGTGTCCAACTGCTCATGCTAAAGTACAAACATTTTGCGCTCCAGGAAGAGGAATTACCTGAATGGAAATCTTGGAAATTCACTATTTATTTCTCTTTACTTAGCATGGTGTATGGTGTTGCTATTTTATGGGAAATTGGCATATAGTCAAATATATGGTACCTCAACATTCCATGACATTCCTCAAATTAATATCTTTTTATACCAGTTGTAGATAGGAGGAACAAAATACATAGTCAGCAAATTTAATGAATAGCATTACAATTAGGAAGTTAAACTTTAGGCACTAAACGAGCTGCCAGTTTTTAGACACTGATGAATTTTTGATCAAAAATGTGGATTTGCATGTATTACAGTAGATATTGAACTTGGAAATATAGCAAGTTTAATTATGCAATGTAGTAAAAAAAAGACATCTTTGGTCCAAGGCTTCTCAAATCACCTGCATAGAGAGAAATCAATTTATTCTTTTCTGTTAGCCCCCTGAAAAGAAAAATCCACTGACCCTGAAAATAGGTATCTCTCTATTCTTGGCCACATCCATAATCCTTCTTTCTTAACAACTGAAAAGAAAGTCATAATTAATACGCCACTAGAGAGTTTTCATTATTTCTTCAGAATTGCCTCTTAATTTGCTAGATTAGCCTGATTAAGTAATGAATTTGTCAGTTCCAGTTTTTCCTTAAGAATATGAAATAGTTCATTTTTGACCAGGCAACACTGAATTAAACTGCAACTGAGGAAGACATTTTGGCCTAGATTTCTATTGTTAAAAATTCTTTTTCTCAATGCACACCTAATTAATGAAGGCTGCAGAGCCCCACGGGCCCTTTCTACCTGCAGACTTTGCAGCTGCAGAGCTGGAAGTGGAGCACTGCGGCCCAACAAGCTGTTCCCCTTGCAGTGACATGAAGAGAGGAAGGGTGTTGTAAACCACAATCCTGTTGCAGTGTCACAGCAATTTGGTTGTTTACTGAAATGCTGGGTTGAAGTGCCACTAAAAATGTGCAATCACTTCCATGCTGGAGAAGCAGAAAACTCTGATTTTTTTTTCCCCCAATACTGTCACAATTTTCTGTGCATCTGTGAACACCATCCTTCCGTCACCGCTGTGTAGCAGAAAAGTTGTGTTGTTTCTGCATTCAGTTTTTTGCAATCTGCGGACTTTTCCTTGAGGTGATTTAATAGTTGCTAAGAAAATATTTGTGGGTAACTAATTACAACATTTTCTTCTAATAGTGAGCCTGTAATGGATCAGAAAGTGTCATCTTCTCTTTCCATGTCAGGAAAGCCTGGTTCTTGTTCCCTGCAGTCTTTTCCATTTCACCCAAACGGATCGGCTATGCAGCTGACTCACTGCCTGCATGTATTAATGTGCACAGTAGCCTAATTTGTGTAAAATATGCAGTGATTACTATTAAAATGTCAACCTTTACCTCTTATAGCAACTATACTTGGAAGAGAGCCTCGTAGGTTCCTGTCTGTGACTCGAGGTTGATGGTCCCATAATTGCAATAGGTGGAAATTTTCTGAGGCCATTGGAAAGGTTTAATGACTGGCCTTTTGCCTCTATGAGAATGCAGCCTGGCAGAAACTGGTTTGTTCTGCCCCGAGGCCAGCAGTAAAACCCTGAAATAGGCTGGGAACTCAGTCTTAGGAGCTGGAATGGGATGGAGACTGGTATACGCATACACACACGTACATGCACACGCATACATATATAATGATAGATGGAGAAAGCCAAACCACAAATAAACATGTGGCACTGAAATTCCTAGAGACCAGCAGTTCACAAATCAAAACAACTTAACCAGTGAAGAGTGATGAGCTGAAAAGGAGAACACAAAAACCTGACATGCCATGAACCAAGCACAAGATCCCAGACTGCAGGATTTCAGTGGTCTAAAGTATCTAGTGGTGCAGGAGCCAGTGGGAGACAGCTGGTTGCTCTGCATTTAATTTCATGCTGCACAAGTATGCAAATGTTGTAGTGATGGTGTGGTGCAGCACTGAAAGGGGAAGAGTAATCCACGGGCTTGTGCAGACTGTGCCAATGCGGCAGCAGGAACTGGCTGTCCTGGCTCTCACTTTTAAGGACTAGACTTCATGATTTCTACTTGATTCTCAAAACTATGTGTGATTCTTCTAGGCCAAATGAGGAGGTGACAGCTACTTTTGTTTTAACTTGTCTGCAGCTCTGATGTTGTTTCTCCATTACAGGGTTATACTCTGCTCAAGTGAGACTTTGCCATAGTCAGCATGGAGGAGGCCCTGAAACACATCAAATATGAATTTTTTTTTAAAAGTAAAGCTCCAATGGCCTCTGGTTGTCCAGAAATTTTCAACTTGCCCAAATCACAGGAATAGCACATGGCTTTTCTCTGACCCCAGCATCAGGTTAGTGGTCAATTCTATGTCTCTGCAGCAGAGCACAAAGGTACTAGAGATCTTCAAAGAAACAAGGAGGAAAGGAACTGTCAGTTAGAAAAGCCAAGTTGTATGTGATAGCCAAGATTTGGTTTATTTTTTAATTTTTAACTTGCTTGAAGTGTTTTTTAGCGAGACGGTGGTCTGTGTGGAGGCGTGGTAGCCAGCTCCTCCAGGAGTAGTGCAGGCTGCTCCATTGAGCCGTGAAGCCCACAGAAAGGGGAAACTGCTGAAAACAGCATGGAACAGACGTGGCCTGAGCTTGAGGATGATGGAAAGAGCATCTGGAGGAACAAAATGGGCAGTTTGCTACAATCCAAAAGCCATGGAGCTGTCTGAAGCACTGGCTAACAGAAAGGATCTGTCCACAGGGATGCAATCAGCAGGTTGAAGTGCATTAATGAATCCTTTTTATTTCTGCCCAGGATAATAACTCTAAGCTTAAAACAAGTTGTCTGGCCAAAGCTTGTGTTTGAATATAGCCTGTCTGGGCTATTCAAGATCTCCTTCTGGGGCCAATCCCTGAAATATGTAAGATTTTGGTGTGGCCAGTTCAATGCTGCACCTGTCTTGAGACAGAGACATTCAAGAAGACTTTGGATGCCTTTACAAGTTTGCTCATTTTCAAGCCTTTGAGTTCCGTCCCCTCTCTTCCATCCCAGTGATTGGGTGCTGCCGTCCAGTTCAGAGAGTGGAACAGGAGAGTGTTTCTTTGCTCTCCCATTTCTGAAATAAAAATGGAAATCAGATGAAGGCAAAACTTTCATGGCCTGTTCAGACCAAGTACTTTCAGATAAAGCCAGCCTCAACCTAAGGGACAGAGGTGATGCACACAGACTACTGGGTGAAGAGGATAAATTCAAAATACTTTTCCTGAAAGTATTATTGTACCAGGAGAGCTAATGAGGGAAAGGGTAAGAGAGAAAAGGAATACAGAGAGAAAGTGAAATGAAATCATGAGAATTTTCAGGGAAACTGACCACACAATTCACTGTAAATGTACAAAATTCTGCAAGCTCCAAGCTGCCTGCTGTGTCACACACAACACCCAGCTGTTTCCTCAGACACCAGGGCTGTGATCATAACCCTCCAGTGATTGGGGTTACACTGTAGAAGAGGTAATGAAAATTTGGGCTAGTCAGAGAATTGAATGACGTAGCCTGAAACCCAGCATCAAACTCTTACTTTATTATGTACTTGAAGTCTGAATGTGGAAGAAAAAAATCTCCCAAAGGACTTTAATTCAGTCTCACATGTATGAGTTTTTATGTGTGTCTCAAATAGTACTCAAATGAGGCTCTTGTGTCCACAGAGCTGTCATTATAGCACTGCTTGCTTGCATCTGCAGAGAAAAGTTCATTAGTTTGGGTGCTAGAATACCATTAGTTAAAACCTCTTTTCCTCTCTATGTATCCCACTGTCATCTGCCCACTCCTTATCCACTCTTCACTTTGTGAATTCTGAGTCTTTTGGCTGGTTTCAACCAGTTTGGAGACAAGAGGCAGGATTCTCAAAAATAATTAGGGCTATACAAGTATTGTGAAAATCAGCAGCTCAGTACCTGAGAGAAGCTTGAAGTAGTTGTTGGCTCAGGTGCCAGCGAAAGTTGAGTGGGAGCCAGCACCGGTCCTGCCTTAAAAGGCAACGTGGTGGCTACATCTGTCTGCCTTTCTGCAAGGGGGGCTGGGCTGGCTGAAGAGATAGATGGAGATCGGACTAAAGCTGCCTTGAGCAGCAGGCAGTACACTGGACCTTCAGGAGGCAGATATTGCAGCTTCAGTCACCTTTTCCCTCTTGAGCTGAAGGATTTGATCTCACTGCCTTGCAATATAGCTGAATGGCAGGAAAGTCATGGGAGGAACCACAGCTCCCTCATCTTCTTTCACTGTTTCTCACACTTCTGTCTCACCCCTCATTTTCAAAGGATGCTGTTATCCATTCCCCTTTTCTGCAAGAGAGAGAAGTGCCCTTTTATCTTATCTTTTTTTTTATTTATTTGTTTTGTCTTGAAGCACTGAACTGCAATGTGGAAATGCCTGTGCCTAAGCTTCTTACCCTAGGTTGAATTGTATCATTTTCATCTTTGCAACATAAAATGTTCTGTTCTGAAATTTTATGACCACGAATGTAACTCTCATTGCAACAAATCTGTTCAAAATTTTAGTCCTGTGAATATTTTTGGAAAAAAAAATTCCCTTATTTTATTATTCTAATTTTCTTCCCAGAAGAAACATTTATTTTTCCAGCTAGCTTTCCTTAGAAACTATTATTCATCAAGATCATGGGGACAGGGAGTGGAAGTAGACCTTGAATATTTTACACATGTATATAAAAAAACCCCCACACAGGCTGACTGTGCAAGTGACACTGCCTTGCAAGCCTATGAACAGTTTCTCGGTTAATGCACATCAATCTGAGGAAGGAAACAAGATGACACACTGTGAAATATTGACCCTGCTGCTTGTCCCCATGCCATATGGCAGCAGAAGCTGCCTTTGTTCTTTGGCACTTAGACTAGAAAGTTCTTTTGCTCCAGCCCACTCCTGTTTACAGAAATAGTGTCAACCCTGACCATTGATGATGTGCATGTGTCAGATGACAACACCGTAACCTGCAATAACCTTGTAAACCCAGGACACAGCACCAACACTCAAGACAAACACACTGCAGCATTTAAGTAAAAAATACTAGGTTTGATGTGTTTTAATTTACTGGAAATAAATTAAAGGAATTTTCCTCTGGTTTTTATAGGAGAAATTTGGATGGAAAGAATCACAACCCTGTCTAGTTTGGGTCACGGGCTTTTATCAGAGTGAATCTACTCCCACTAGAAATGTTACAGTGTTCTCTGGTTCCAGTGTTAAATTCTTTAATAATTGTATGTTGAATTGTTTCCCTTGGCAGTTTGATCTTTAAACTTAGCTTTTTGAGTTGGATTTTTTTCCCTGTCATCCAGTTTAAATCTCTTCTTCCTTAAATTTAAGTTTAAGTCTTTTCCCCTTGTCTCTGCTTTTCATGCTGAGCTCTCAGGTGTATAGTCTTAGTCATTTCTACTTGAGCTTTATTCCATTTTTTGTCTTGCTTGTTCTGCAAACTTAAGCAACACATTCTATTTTGTTCAATACAGGGACTTAAAATTTAAGGAACTCTTGTTATCCTCACCATTCATTTGCCCACTTCATCACGTATCTCATTTACCATATAATTCAAGCCTTCTCCAGTGGCCTTAGTTGGTTTTATACGGAAAAACTATATAAAGGGTGGGTATGATACAGAGCTTTAAAAGCGAGATCTTGAATATTAATAACTTGATTTTTTTTGTTTCCAGGATGATAGGCTGCCAGTATCCATGTCTTTGAAATCCTCCGTGCCAGTAGGTTACCATTAACTTCAGCTCGGCATTAATCATGCTATTTTGATTACTTTTAATTAGAATGTTTGTTTTCATAGTGGATCTTTTCTCTCTCCTCCCCTCCTTCCTTTGTTTTTGATTAAGCTTTTGATCAGCTGGTGGATTAATTAGGCAACAATTGTTCCCCTGCCTTTCAGCAAATCATCCTTTTTTGGAAGGATGATCCAATAGGTACATAACACAGACTTGGGAACATTCGAGTCTGTTCAGCTGCATAACTTGGCCTGTCTTCTACCTTTGTGCCCTCTTTTTTCTGCCTTCTCTAAGATATGAGTTGACCTATGTGCCCAATCCAAGCAGTGGACAAAAACTCTTTTGGTCTTAATCCACTCTGAGCAAAGGATTGTTTTACCTCACTAATGTTCTTTAACAAAAATAGACCTGCAGTCCCTGTCAAGTGATCTCCTGGTGGGCAACTAGTCAGAGAATCTCCAGTTCCCTCTCATAATCAAATAAACATATCTCAAAATACAGCTTTGTTACAACAGGAAGAAAAATACCTAGGTACTTGAGGCATTCTGCTCAAAAGTAAACAAATATACAATGAAACCAATTCTTCTTTCTTCTAAACCCACAAGAACCTACAAAGTTCAGAAAATGATGATTCGTGTCCCCATTCTCATCTTCCTTTCTCAGATTCATGCATAGTATGTACCCTTCTTCTGACGCAGATTTTCGGGACCAGTCACCCTAAACCCATTGCCACCTCACTGTGATTGATTGCTCCCTTGTCTGGTCTCAGTCAAAAGATTAGCAAAGAATTATATACAGCCAGCTTGCTACAGGCATGCAGGTTTCTAAGTAAAAAGCAATAAAAAACATACTATTTAATGAAAGGTGCATTCCTCACCAAGGCACACCAACAGGATGACAAAGGAGGGCACAAGAGGTTCAGGCCCCATTTAGCCACAGTCCTTTACTCACCAATTAAGAACAGCAGTGACTGTTCATGTAATACTCCTGAAAATATCAGTAAATTATTAATATAACTACTAATACACTGTAACTGATCCAATAAATTACTAGTAAAACACGACTGTAGACTGGGGCTTCTGTAACATTTCCCTGTTTGGGAAGCAATCTTTGTTCTGCTTAAGAGGGTAATGAGACTGTCTCTTACTTCAGGCACAAGAAAAAGCATTTAGGGGTGAAAGTTAAAGTAAATCTTGGCCCTTTAGGAGGTTTCAAAGGGCTGATCGGCTATAAAAAATGAAACATCTGTTAAAAAAAGGAATCAAGGAAAAAGTGAGAAACTGACTGTCATTCCAAGTGGAGGCCAATAGCAAATCCACTGAATACTGGAATGAAGGAACTTTCTCATTTTACCTTAGTATAAGCAGATTAAGCATATTTTTTCTTTTATTTTTCTGCCTACATCTTTTATAAACATTTGTGGGTTGTTGTCTGTTTTGAATATTATGAATAAATGCAAGTTTGTGGGTTTGCTCAGCTTGACGTGAGGGAGTCGCATCTGGCTCACACCCTCATTTCAGGTCACAGCCCACGGCCAACTCTGGCCTTTGACAAACCAACTGTCTTCACAGCATCTTCTACACTGCACCAAGGGATCCAGCAGACCAGTCCCACCTGAATCACAGGGAGAGCATAACACAGGGGTCAGAACAGGCAAAAAAATAACCATGATTTGATGCAGACCAGCATGAGATTGTAGGATGTGTGAAGAAAAAAGGCCCGTTGGAGGCAGGACATAAGAAATAAATCCCTTGGGCCATCAGTCCAGCCTGTCCAGGTCCCTTTGCAGGGGACCCTGTATTATTTTAATACTGTTTTACTTAGTTTAATCTATGTCTGAATCCTTTAAAAGTCATGATAGAAACATGGTGTTATGCTGACCTGCACATCTCTGTTTTCTATTTCAGTCAGTAATTTAAACAACAGTTCCTGTCTCTTCTAGGTAACAGCAGAAAAAGCAGTGATGTTTTAGGAAACTTGGAGATCAAGTGAAGAATTGTCTCTTATCAAAACACCTGGCTTTGATGGGGTCCCAGAAGGCTTATGTAAAGATTTTTCACAGTTACTTTTCCATCTGATAGGGAATAAGTTTAGTAACTCTAGAGAAAGTGGCAGTTTGCCATGCAAGACTTTAACATTTAAGAGAAATCTAATAAATGCCCAATGTGGTGCTTATTTCCTGATTTCACTAAGTAATGTAGATGTAAAGATTTTTATCAAGGATATTGGCCACTAGTCTTCAAGACACTATCAGAAAATCAATTCACCAAGACGAGATCGGTTATGTTCACCCCAGACATATGTTCTGTAATGTCAGACACTTAATTAATATAGTCCAGGTCTCCCGTAGATTTAATCTGTTCTCAACCTGTGTCTCATCTCCACTGATGCTGAAGAAATATTTGACAGTAAATTTCTATTTATAAATTTATACTCCCTTTTAGTTCCAGAACCATGTTTTGTTACCTGCAGGGGTTGTAATACTCTCAGTTCATAAGCAAGAATCAAGTGATTGCATCTAAGACCAGTCTAGCTTTAGAAAACCACATTGTGTAATCTCTTCCTTGGCTCTTTCTTGTAAAATTTGCCTCAATGGTTAAAACAGCTAACATTAGATTGAGCGTTATGGCTTCTTCATTTTATTTTTTTTTACACTAAAAAAATATTATCTTTTGTTCATTCTATACACTCAAAAGACTAAGATAAAGACGAATATGCTTCTAAAGAAATTGATTGCTTATTGGGCAGTAGAGGCGTGGAGTAGTTGACATACCCCACAGATAATTTTTCTCTATATTTAAAAATGTCAAGAGCATCTTGTCCTTAAATAAAGTTTTAATGAGTCATATACCTTACTGAATCCTAAATTAACTAAGGAAAGAAGCCTGGGTACTATTATGGGAACATAATTATGACTTATACCTAATGTGCAAACCCAGTAAGGAAAATCCAACCTCAGCAACACTATAAGAAAGGGACAATGATAATTCTAGAGGTATTATAATGTCATCTACCTAAATAAGTAGTTATTTCAGAACAGAAATATTACTATATCATATGCTTAGTTCAGATTAAGTTCAGGAGTGGATTTATTGCATGACAAACATTTAGAAAATGGACAATGGTTAATTCATACTCTAAGTTGTTTCCTTCGAGGCAGGATCCTGAGAGCAGAGAGTCATAAAAAAATTGTACTAAGAAATAACTGATAAACACAAGGTGAACAAGCAGCTTTCTCACACCTGTTCTCAGAATACAGAATCAAGACTATGCTCAATGAAACTGGAAGGCAGTACATATTAAATGGACAGGAAAAAGTATCCCCTCTTGTTGCATAATCTGCAGTTATTGTACAAGGTGAGAAATACCTGGAAAACCTGCATCAACTTTCCAAATACAGTTTACAAATCATCTCAATAGGTAGATCTTAAAGAAATATCTGAAATTCCTTGGGCATGACATTTCACTGTGCTTCAAAGTATGAGCCAGTTTTCAAATCGTATTAGGTAGAAATAAATGTCTCCAATAAATCAGGCCATGACTGGTTCCCAGAAAGTTTCTTCTGTCTTTCTTGGCTGGTATGGTCCTTCCATTAATACCGTCTTAATTACCTTATAATGTTTCTTGCTTGCCCAATTAGACACCCACAAGTCTATGGGGCCAGGCAGGATTCACCCTAGGGTATTGAGGGAGCTGGCAGATGTGCTGGCCAAACCCCTTTCCATCATCTTCCAACAGTCCTGGAAGACTGGGGAAATTCCACTGGACTGGAGGCTGATGTTGTGCCCATCTACAAGAAGGGTCGCAGGGAGGATCCAGGGAACTACAGGCCTGTCAGTCTGACCTCAGTGCCAGGGAAAGTGGTCTTGAGTGCTACCATGAAGCACATGCAAGAGAACCGGGTGATCAAACCCAGTCAATATGGGTTTACAAAAGGCAGGTCTTGGCAAACTAACCTGATCACCTTCTATGACAGTGTGACTCGGCTGCTGGATGAGGGAAAGACTGTGGATGTGGTCTTCCTGGACTTCAGTAAAGCCTTTGACCCAGTTTCTCACAGCATTCTGCTACGGAAACTGTCAGCCTCTGGCCTGGACAGGCACACACTCTCCTGGGTGAAAAACTGGTTGGATGTCCGGGCCCAGAGAGTGGTGGTAAATGGTATTAAATCCATCTGAAGGCCAGTGACAAGTGGGGTTCCCCAGGGCTCAGTGCTGGGTCCAGCCTTGTTAAATGTCTTCACCAATGACCTGGATGAAGGCATTGAGTGCTCCCTTAGCAAGTTTGCAGATGACACAAAACTAGATGGAACTGTTGAACTGCTGGAGGGTAGGGAGGCTCTGCAAAGGGATCTGAACAGGCTGGACTGCTGGGTTAAGTCCAACGGCCAAATGCCAGGTCCTGCACTTGGGGCACAACAATCCTATGCAGAGCTACACACTGGGAGAGGCCTGTCTAGAAAGCTGCCTGGAGGAGAGGGACATGGGGGTGTTGGTTGACAACCGACTGAACATGAGCCAGCAGTGTGCCCAGGCGGCCAAGAAGGCCAACAGCATCCTAGTTTGTATCAGAAACGGTGTGACCAGCAGGTCCAGGGAGGTTATTCTCCGTCTATACTCAGCACTGGTGAGACAGCTCCTTGAATCCTGTATTCTGTTCTGGGCCCCTCACTACAATAAGAATGTTGAGGCTCTGGAGAGAGTGCAGAGAAAAGCAACGAAGCTGGTGAAGGGGATGGAGAACAGACCTTATGAGGAACGGATGAGAGAGCTGGGGTTGTTTAGCCTGGAGAAGAGGAGGCTGAGAGGAGACCTCATTGCTCTCTACAACTACCTGAAAGGAGGTTGTGGAAAGGAAGGAGCTGGGCTGTTCTCCCAAGTGACAGGGGACAGGACAAGAGGGAATTGCTTCAAGCTCCATCAGGGGAGATTTAGGATGAACATTAGGAAAAAAATTTTCACAGAAAGGGTCATTGGGCATTGGAATAGGTTGCCCAGGGAGGTGGTTGATTCACCTTCCCTGGAGGTGTTTAAAGCACAGGACATGGTTTAGTGTTTGATAGGAATGGTTTGACTCAGTGATTTGGTGGGTCTCTTCCAACCTGGTGATTCTATGATTCTAAGCCCTACCTGTCTTGAGAAAACTGATATAAACTCAGTGAGTCAAAGAATGTTGTAAATCATTGAGTCAAGAATTTACTCCAGTGTTAGAGAATTTAGTAGGATTCTACAATATAAAGAATGTAAATTCTATACTCACTGTAGAAGAATTTGCTATAAAGAATATCTGAAACTGTGGAAAAGGCATCCTATAGGTATTCCATGGTATTATCAAGAGTGTGTTCTTTATATATTATCTTTACACAACTACTTCTTCCCATACCTACAGAAGTACTTTGTAATCAATTCTTTCCATGTTGTCATCAGATGCTGATGACAGTAGCTTACCTAGCTGCTCATTACCTAGTTCTGAAATATTTTCTTCAGAGGACACCCTCCTACCTTTTGTAGACTGTTTATTTAATCTTGTTTTCATTTACATAAAAAGGAGAGATTGCAAATTGATTAAGCCACTTGGTACATCATTATTAGAGAACAGGGTTCACTGCTGTGGAATCTGCTGTAGCTGTAAAACAGAATTACAGAACACAGTTGTCTATTTATCAGAAATCCTTGCAGGAAGTACTCTACACCTGTTCTCTGTAGCATTTACCAGTTTCCAAACTTTTATAGCAGTAGTATAAGGAATTGTATTTGATGATGTAAACCCCTTGGAAACCAATAATTCTGGCTGTTCTGAGGATTGCTTTTTCTACCTGTCTGATTTCAGTATAGTTGCGACTCATTTTGCATGAGAAGTGACTGCTGGTGCATAAGAGTTTCTGATGAAGATCCTTTGATCTCACAGTTTTATACCATCTTTTAATCCTATTGTGTCTTAGTTTGTTTACTTTGTTGTCTGACAGCAGAATTTGTACGCCTCTCCGTATTTTCCAGAGTCAGTGAGTTTTAAATAAGGCTGCTGGTTCTGTTTGAACAAGCAGCACCCAGACATGACATTCAAACCCAAGCTATTGTCATCGCCAAAGCCATTCTTTTGTAAGATACTTAGTAAACTGGAAGCTTTAGCAATGCATAATTAGTACATCACCTCACTGGCCTTTGCAGAATGGCCAATTGGAACAGTTTACTGAGAACATAAGCAACTGATTATTTGATAACTCATTTTGGAGACTGTGAAAAAGAAAGAGATTCATCATGTAATTGTGGGAGTTAATTGAGGTGAGGAACGTAGAAGGCACAATTTGCTTCTGATCAACAGAAATTCTTCCAGAGAGACACAATGGTGATCAACATTAAGAAAAATGAGTAAAAATTAGGAAAATATTTATTAGAATTCTTAGCCATTCTTTTTCTGAAGCATCTTAGCCTGATAAATGTTGTGGATAAACACTATGAAGAAACTTTGAGATTATAAAGAGAATTTGTGCCATATAAGCACAGGGAAGATTTGTCTGAAACATAAAAATATTTCCAAGACAAGAAACTCACAGTTACCCGTTAACATTTAGCAAACTGCAGAAGTGCACTATTGGGCAATGAGGAATCAGCTGTAAAGGTGGTTTAGCTAAGAGTAAAGTCAAATAAATTTCCCGCATTTGTGTTTTCCATGGAAAGGTTGTATTCAGAAGGCATTTCCTATGGGAAATCAGCCATTGGCCCTAAGAGAAATTACAGTCTCTCAGGAGGAAGTTGTGAAGCAACTTGAGAAAGACAAATGTAGTGAATTACCAGGAGCAGATGTTATTAATCATAGAGCATGAAAGAAATAAGCTGTGAAATAGTGGAGATACCGATGAGGTCCTTCCATGTTTGGTGGTTGTTAGGGCTTCAAAGTAATTTGATTCAATTAATTTGATTTTTTTTGCCTCAGCAGAGGAGGTTTTGTTCCTGGATCTACTGCCTGGATGGACTTCCTTGTGGTTTCCTTGGACTGGGAGGATCACTAGGGTGCATGTTGAGAGGAAGGCAAATTCACTTGGCTTGGACCAGTGTGGCTGCCAAACAGGAAAATTCAGTGGTTAAAATTACAGGCGAACAAAGGAAATAGGGAAAAACTGATTCCCAAGTTAAGTCATGGGAAAACGTTTTCAGTGAACGACTGTTTGCTAGTGTCAAGATGTCAAGAGCAAATAAGCAGTTGAATAAATCTATAGAAGATATGCAATTGCACGAACTAAAAAAATTATAAAGAAATTGGAAAATACTATAAACAGATTTGCGTATGTATATGTGGACTGAGAAACAAGATGTGAGATAAGGTAGAATCAAATAATTAAGGGTTAAGGAGTGCATCAAATATAAATGATATCTCCTTACAGAGCAATAGCTGGTGAATTCATGAAAGGCTCTGTACAGGAGAACATCAGACAAGGCTGAAAAATATATTTGTAAATATACAAAAACTTGAATTGCAGCAACTTCTTGCCTAGAAAACATTAGGTGTAGAATAGACAGCACTATGCAGCAAATGAGAGTGAGAATTGGAAAGGCAAGGGTTTTACTCTGACATCTATTCACACAGATGTTTCCTTTGAGAAGAGACTCTGAATCATAATACTGACAAGAGAGTGATAAGCATTGTATTTATAAATGGTATTACTGTGTATATTTCCTCTAAATGTCCTGTGACATTAAAAGGAAAGCTCCTTGTACAACTGCAATTTTGCTGTGCATGACTTCAGATCATACATTTTTAATGAAATACCATACAGAAAATAGGAACTGGGATTAGGTATGTGAAAAAGTTTCACAAACTACTTGTGGGATTTTCATTTCTATTTTAAGAGCAGGAATTAAGAAAATAAAGGAATGTGGCTACTGAGACAAAAATTGGGGGGGCAGGGCTAGAAGGAAAAACCAAGATTCATGAGGTCTTCATTCTTCCAAAGTGGTTTCCTAATACACTTTAATACCTAGGCAAAAGGTGCTTCAGGACATTGGATTTCATGGAGTTTAGAAGACGATCTGCAGACAGGTTAAGTCATCTTCCAAACAAGATGTGGAAGGCAAACCAAGGACATCTAAGGAGAGTTATACATGGCAAAAAAATGGTTACAGAAAGAAGACAGAGTTTGCCTAGTGAAGAGAAATAAAATTAATAGGTACAGAATGTACCTGATATGCAGAAGAATGACAGGAACAACCAGAAAGAAGATAGGTCACAAAGGAAAAAGAGAAAGCAGTCACAGCAAAAAAAGATGATAGAAGAGCCTATGTAGCCTTAGGCTGGAGTGTAAAGAAGAACACAGATACTATTTAGGTAAGTGTAACACTGAGAGAGATGATAACAGAGTCATCATCAAAAAGCCATTCAAGAACAACATGAAATTTGCCTGAAGACAAAGGATAGAATCATAGAATCTTAGAAGGGTTGGAAAGGACTTTAAAGATCACCTAGTTCCAAGCCTCCTGCCATGGGAAGGGACATCCCACTAGATCACATTACCCAAAGCTCTGTCAACCTGGCTTTGAACACCTCCAGGGATGGGGTAGCCACAACTTCCCTGGCCAACCTGTTCCAGCATCTCAGTACTCTCATTGTGAAGAATTCCTTATGTCTACTCTAAATCTGCCCTTCTCCAAGTTGTACCCATTACCCCTTGTCCTAGCACTACAAGCCTTTGTAAACATAGAATCATAGAAAAAACAGGTTAGCAGAGACCCATAGGATCATCGAGTCCAACCATTCCTATCAAACACTAAGCCATGCCCCTCAGCACCTCATCCTCCTGTGTCTTAAACATCTCCAGGGAAGATAAATCAACCACCACCCTGGAAAGCCTGTTCCAATGCCCAGTGACCCCCTTCTATGAAAATTTTTTTCCTAATGTCCAGCCTAAATCTCCCCTGGTGGAGCTTGAGGTCATTCATTCTTGTCCTGTCCCCTGTCACTTGGGAGAAGAGGCCATTACCCTCCTCTCTGCAACCTCCCCTCAGGTAGTTATAGAGAGTAATGAGGTCTCTAACGGCCCCATAGGAGGCTCTGACCACCTCCTCTTGGATCATGAGAGCCTCATTTTGCTCCTCTAGCTCCAGGGTTTGTACACAGATGGAACAACTTTCTTTACAATTAAAGACTGAGGCAAAGAAGGTATCAAGTACCTCAGCCTTTTCCTCATCCCCTGTCACTGTTGTTCCTTCTGCGTCCAATAGGGACTGTATCATCTCCTTAGTCCTCCTTTTATTATTTATATATTTAAAGAAAGATTTTTTGTTATCTTTCACAGACTTTGCCAATCTGATTTCTAGTTGAGCCTTAGCCCTCCTGATTTTTTCTCTACACAACCTCACTTTCCTCCTGTAGTCCACCCAAGAGACCTGTCCCCTCTTCCAGAGCTTGTTAACATTCCTCTTCTTCTTGATATCACTCAAGATCTCTCTGCTCAGCCAAGCTGGTTTTTGTCCCTGCCAGCTTTTTTTCCTAGAACACAGGGATGGCTTTCTCCTGAGCTGCTAGGATCTCCTTTTTGAAGAGCTCCCAGCCCTCATGGGCTCCCTTGCCCTTAAGTACTGTCTCCCATGAGACTTTGCCAACCAGCCTTGTGTAGAGTTCAAAGTCTGCCCTCCGGAAATTTAATGTTACTGTCCTGCTAAGCACCCTCTTCACTTCACCTAGAACAGAAAACCTTATCATCTCATGACTGTTTAGTCCTAGGCATCCTCCAACTGCCACATCCCCCACAAGGCCTTCTCTCCCCCAAGGAGGGCACCTTCCCTCGTAGGTTCATTCACCATCTGTGCAAGGAAGTTGTCTTCCACATGCTCCAGGAACCAACTAGACTGTTTCCTTTCTGCTCTATTGTACTCTCAGCAGATATCAGGGAGATTGAAGTCTCCCACAAGAACAAGTGGCATTGATTTGGAGATTGACCCCAGGTGTTTATAGAAGAGCTCATCAGCTGCTTCTCCTTGGCTGGGTGGCCTGTAACAGACTCGCATCACAAAATCTAGCTTCTTATGGGCTCCTCTGATTTTAACCCACAGGCACTCAATCTCCGCATCGCCACAGTCCATCTCAGAGGTGTCCAAGTCCTCCCTTACAAAGAGGGCTACCCTGCCTCCTCTCCTGCCCTTCCTATCCTGCCTGAACAGTTTGTACTCCACCATACATGTACTCCAGTTTTATGAGTCATCCCACCACATTTCTGTGATGGCAACAACGTCATAGGCTCCTTGCCCTACGACAGCTTCCAGCTCTTCCTTCTTATTATCCATTCTGCGTGCATTGGTGTAAATGCACTTCAACTGAGTTGAAAGATAATTACCTGAGTTGGCAAAGGTATTCAAAGAAATGGACACTTGCTTGATCTTCTGAAGAATCCTTCTGTTTCATACAAAAGCAGAGCCAAAGTCTGACAAGCTATGAAGACAACATCTGGATTTGCATGTTTTAGACAACCTTTGTGATATTGACCATTAAGAAGAATCGATAGACGGAAAATATTTTACATGTCTTTGGAATACCCTTAAATAATGGGATTTCAGGCTTTTGGGACTCAGGCTAGCACAACTGGTAAACAGATCTCTAATCTTGGAAACAGAAAAGAAAACTCAGCAGATACTGTTATGGTCTCCATGCTTAGATTTAATATAAACAAATACAAAAATCCAGCAAATGGGGGGAAAAAAAAGAACTGGCACCACAGGTGCAAGCAGATTTTAAAGGGATAAGAGAAACATGTTAGAATAACTACATTATCTAGGTCAGTTGTCAAAGAATGCATATGCTTCAAAAAAGACAGATGTAAAAGTGAAGTTAGAGGGGTAGATTATATATGATGATATGTTAGCTAATGACAGTATAAAGGATGATGGTACGGACAGAGGTTGAATCAAAATTATGCCATTAAAAAAGAAATTTTGATGCAGTGCTACTAAGACTTTTGTAGTCATCCTGTAAATGTTCCCACAGTCTTCATCACTTTTGATCAACTGACAAAAACAGTACGAGACCTTTCTCTTTTCCTTGGCTCACCTTCTTATTCCCCTTTTCTCCTCGAGTACTTTCCTCGTGGCTTTATGGAGAAGTGTCTTGCTATTTACTCCTTTGAGACCTGCTCGTCCTGTATCCTGATGTCCATAAAACGGTCTTGCTCTTTGATACAGACCCATAACTATATGCTTGCAAGGTCTGTTTCTCAGTTTGTGAATCTTTCAAAACAATCCTCTTCTGTATGCCACCCTGCACAGCAGGATACTACCCTTTAACTTTTAGGTAGGAGGATCTCTGGTTTGCTCAGAAATGCTTGTCACTTGTATAAGTTCATACACAAAAGCCTGAGTGGGGAGTTTCTGCACCTCAATCTTGCATGCAGTCCAACAACATACTACACATCTGAAATGTAAAGTCAAATAAAGTGATGATAGGTACTTGCAGCTTCAGAGATGATGAGCAACAAACAATGTAAACAGCTTAATATTGTGAGTTCTTTAAATCTTTATCACAAAGCCTGAGATGGAGATAACATTTGAACTGCTGCATACTGTTCCTTTTAGTAAAAATTCATAAATCATTTTGAGTCACATCCATGCTATAAAGAGGCTTTCTTTCTTGAAATTCGACAACTATTCACATATTTGGTTGACTGATTTATCTGCTTCGTACTATAATAGCTTTATTTTCCAAATAAAAAACTATAAGCTTGCATATGTATGATGTCAGCATCTTCTGCAAGAGATTAATAAAATGCATCTGATTGATTGGGTTTTGCTGTAAGTTTTTACTTGATTAGTGGATTTAAAGCATCATTTGACCCAACAGCTGTGAGGTTAGAGAAAGGAGGAAATAAAGCCATACTTCTCTTTCTCCAAGGGGACTGTAGAGATAGTTTGCTGAATCAACCAGTAGGATGCTCAGCGCTTTAGCTAATTCAACTAATTTATAGTCCCACCTTCAAAACGCACAACTTTTCTCCAGATATATGCTGTATCTGCAGGAAGAGAGAGGTCTAGTTATCACCAGGAAGAATCTCTGCATTCAGGATATTTATTCCCCTGTGCAAACCCAGCTGCTCTTGCTTTCTGGTTCGTCAAGTAAATTTGTGAACGTGTTTTCTGGCAAGTGGTTGGAATTGCTTAGGAATGATAAAATTTTAATCTGATCAATAGTATCAGAAACCTGTAGATTTTTAGGTTAAGCTGTGTGTCTGGCTACCTTATCTGAACATTTTAATCAACCACTAACACAGATGTTAGGCTAGACTTTCTTTTGCCTGGTTATCATCAAGAAGTTAACAGAAAATGCAGGGGGCTGTTAAGGACGTGAAAAGCATCTCCTTCAGCAGCAAATGGGGATATTTCCAGAAGGGGCATTTTTTATGTGGAAGTTAAAACCACCTCTTCTACATCCAGCACAGACAGAAATAATCAGTTTAATGTGAGTACGTACTGTGATGTGGTCAAGCTTTAGGTGAGAGCAGATTTACACAGAGAAATCAAAAGGAAATGGCAGAAGCCGTCTCTTGCTGGATTCTGTGGCAGTAAGTGGCTACACAAGGGAGAGCTGCCAGCTTTAATCTCTGTAGTCTTTTCTCCGTTCTCTGAAAGTGCTCTTTCACTTTATAGAATATTAGTTTCCAAAGTACCGTTCTGTGTCTTTTAAATATTGATTAATTTTTCTTTTACAACAAGGGGCATATGTAAACAAAGAATCCATACTCTAAGGAGCTCACACTCTCAGAGAATTATATTTACTATCAAGATTTAGAAAGCCAAGTCTCATACAGCGGTTGTTAAAAAAATCAAGATATATAGGTGGTTAAGAGTGATAGTCCTCTTAAATCTATAAATACTTTAAGATAAATATGTGAGGAAGAACAGAAAGGTGCACTTTAGATATATCAAAAAGAAGTACAAAGAGGAAAAGAACAGATCAGAAAACTGTGACTTAGGAGGAATTTTTTGACAATGTATTTGGCTGAAAAGTAATCTTCCTGGGCAAAGGTCCTCTGAACAAACAAAAACAGGCCAGACAAAGGGTTGTAAAAATATCAGAATTATGTACTGAGATGTAATGGTGATCACATTGTTTTTCTTGTTTGTTTTTCTTCCTTGCAGCTATTGCAGTGGATATTCCTGGGGAACATGAGTCAGTTTTGGTAAGGCTAAGGACCCAGCATTGTCATCCTCATGTCATTGTCATGACATGTCCCAGGAACGCATGGGCAGCTCATTTGAAAGCTTCCTGGCCAGCTTTCTTTAGTGTTTCTATCACATAGAATTCAGGAACCCTCTATTCTGCTCCTGTAGGAGCATCTAAGGATGTCCTGCCAGCCCTGGTAAGCAGTAATGGGCAGGGCAGGGTGTTCAGGAGCACTGATTTCCTTGCAGCAGGGCTTGGTTTTTCAAACGCTATCAGAGGCAGCTATAGTCCCTGCCAGCAGCCCTGCACAGCATGGCTAGCAGCCATTCTCAGTGAGTTCCTCAGCCCTTGCCAGCTCTTTGGCACAGATGCCAGCAGCTGGCTTCACGCCTGCCCTCCCCACCTGAGCCCAGCCATCTGAGTGTGACAAGGACAGCGAGCTGGGAGAGGGTGGCTGGAAGGACAGCATTATATCCCATATCTGGCAGATGTGGGACTATGTTAGGAGGGCAGGTAGGGACAGCTTGAGCAGAGCCTGTGCAAGCAGAATGGCAAAACCAAGAGAGAAAACAGAGCTAGAAGGGGAGTGATTGTATTACAATACATTTCTGGGTTTGTTTCTATTTTTTTTAATTGCTGGTGAGTAAATATTTTGTATATATATGTAGGAGAGTTGCAGATCTATAAAACAGCTCTCTATAGAGGAGTGTCTGTAATGTGGACAAGGGATTATCGCCTGCTGTAATGCATTATGCACAGTAGGAACAGCAATACATCATCTCTTCTGAAAATAGTTTTTGGAGAAGGAGATTTAATTTATGCACTTGGGTATTCTGATGCAATGCCACTCAGTGTGGTATCTGAGGGCATTTCAGTTGTCTTCGGCTTCTAGGACTGAGACATTCACAAATAAAATGAGACAAGTGGAAGCTGGGGAGGGTTTGCTAGAGAAGTCTTTCCAAAATTAGATTCTTCTCCTGCCTCACAACTCCACCCCCTTGCATTTTTGTAGAGTTTTCACTCTAAATCCAAACATGCACCAGAGAAAAGAAGAAATGAGATCTCGAGGTCAAAAGGTGAATTCTGCTTGTTGCAACATCTGTTCTTGCTTACATAGGAAAGTTACATGGGTGTAAGGAAGAGAAATCAAGAGAAGTACTAAAACATGATCATGAAATGCTGGAGAAAATAATTTCTTGTTCCTATCAACTTCCCCCTTCCCCCAGCCCTGCCCTTTTGGAAAACTTTAGTCACATTTTTGACTGAAGAGAAAGAAATGGATTTGAGGAAACTGTGACTAAATGCAAATTGGCAAAAGAAGGGAAAAAAAGGATTTTAGTGAAAGAAGAAATTTCCCATTTCTAATAGGCAAAGTCAAGCTTCCCTCTTCAGCTGTCATTAATGGATCAAACTGAGATGATGGCATGTGGTTTATACAATGAGTTGCAGCTTGATTTATACAGAAAGTAAAATAAGTTAGACAGACTCATTTTTTTTTGTGGCTTTGGGTGGAGTTAGGCCTCATACTGCACTCTCTGATTTTCATGATCAGCCAGTCTTTGCCAACCAATCATGCCTTGCCATCCAATCCTCTGAATCCTCTGCCTATGTGCAAGACTGTCATAATGGTGAAACCTTTGATACTAGTATCACTGGCTCATCCACTGACTCCTGTATTTTGGACTCCAATTTTAGCCCCAAAAAAGTGAATTCTAGAGCAAAGGCAGAGCTGATCTCCGAGGTGAGTCAAAAACCCTATGACCTTGTCTCTGGGAAAGCTAAGATTAATGAAGAGAGCAGTTCAACAAATAGCCAGTGATTAGGTGGCAAAATAGAGTCTTATCTGTAATATGACTGCCAGGAGAAAATCCAGCAAATGACTACTGGACATGACAGTCACTGTCAGGCGTCTTGACATCAAACACTGGCCTTTTATAAGACTGGTTAAAAAGGCAGGACACAACTTCACTGTCCTTCTTCATAGGAAAAGATGTAAAATAAGATGGCTTTACCACTCTTTCAGGTTTAAAAATCTGTATTCTTCACCCATAATTGAATTGGTTCGCCTACCTAAATGTGCATCTTCACTTTCCATCATGGGTTCATACTTTGTTATTGACTTCACTGGGACTAGACTGACCTGTTTAAAGGCTTGTTTCCACTGCCAAACTTCCTTACCTTTCAAATGTATGTTCTTCTCATGCAGACATGCAAGAACCTTATTCCAAGTATTTGGGGGTTTTATTTCAGAGTGCTGGCTCACCTTAGTCTATGAGCTATGCTGAAATGATCAGAAGACTTCTTTTTCCAAATAAATCAGTTTCTATATTGATCCTCTGATTGTGATTAATACTGTTGTACAACAAAGACAGACTTAGGATAAGTTCCTTGTAGCTCATTTATTGATTGTTCGACGTTGTTATACTCTCTGAGCAAGTCTGTCTGATTGGTCACCAATAACAGAGCCAGTCTGCCCTGTTGGGGATTCTATCAGTGAATTTCATTTTGTTTCTTTCATCCTCTAATAGTGATGCTGAGCTGTAGTTCTCACTTGGTGCTTGGCTTGAGGTTTAATGCATGTCTTTCAGATTAAAAAGAGCTTGTGTGTACTAAAGGTTCTCCGATTTCTTCAAGGTTTGTATTGGCTCCATTGCAAGACATTATATATCTCCCCAGTACTACTTGATACCATACAGGTGACTTAATGTCAGTCATTTAGTTGCCTCAGTGCAGTAGCCCTTCAGAGCACCACGCATGATGTATACATTTTATATAAGAGCTTCTTTCTGCTTTCCTCCATCTCCTTAAAGGAAGTAGAAATCCTGTGTCTTAGAAAAAACACTGCATTCAGCTGGGAACTAAGGGGTTGTAAATTGATATTGCCTCCCAATTGCTACCAATAATTCTGTGATACTCCTAGCATTTATTTGGCCACAAAACCTCTCAATTCCAGTTTGTAAGCATCTTTTACCCATTTTGCAAGTTACATAATGCACAGGTTGTAAAAAGGTGATTTCTAGCAAGGGAGGAAATAAAATCTAGATTTTAGCACATCCACGTCCACCATTCACTCAGTTTATTACAGCATTTCCCAGCCAAACCCCTGCCTGCCTTGTCTGAATGCTGGACTGTGTAGCCTTTACACTAGTAAGGGTTGCTTTTTCTGTCTGTAAACATTATGCTAAAAACATCCGACTAGCAAAGCCAGAAATAGCAATGAACTGATCTCCTCTGTTCTGCCTCACAAAAATCTGCATAGTCCATTAAAAAAATGCATGCCATGTTTCCATTTAGTATGTTCCAAATAACATCTGCTCCATTAGCTTCTCAGGAAGAGATCAGTAGCATGAGTTTAATTCAAATAACACAAATGATGTGTGAGGAGAAATGGAAACGGCAACAGTTGCACATATTGTCACAAAACTGAAAACTGCCTTTGTATAACTGTAAAATATCTCTTCTCAGATGATGTTTTCTGTGAAGTTTCATGGCTACATGTCTCTGTTGAGGGGCTGCCCAGGAAGCCGTAGTCTGTGGAATTTGGACTGAAGTGGCCTGAGTTGCTTGTATTGAGCGGCCCCAGTAACTGTTATAACTGGAGATACGCCCACACAGAGAGTAGTAGACATAGATGGGTTCATAGAATCACAGAATATCTCAAGTTGGAAGGGGCCCATAAGGGCCTTTGCATCAAGGGCCTCTGCTCCTTATAGGACTACCTAGAACTAAACCATATGACTAAGAGCATTGTTTAGATGCTCCTTGAACTCCAACAGTCTTGCTGCTGTGACAACTTCCCTGGGGAGCCTGTTCCAGTGACCTTCTCAGTGAGTAAGCTTTTCCTAATGCCAAGGCTAAACTTCCCTGAAGCTACTTCATACCACATTCTCATCTCCTATCACTGGTCACCAGAGAAAGGAGACTAACACCTCCAGTTCCACTGCCCCTCTAGAGCAAGTTTTAGACTCTGATGAGGTAAACCCTCAGCGTTGTCTTCTCCAAGATGAACAAACTGAGGGACCTCAGCTGCCTCTGATAAGTCTTGGTCTTGAGACCTTCCACAATCTTGGTCACACTCCTCTGGACACACTCTAACAGTTCAATGTCCTTCTTATTAAGATGTCCACAACTACACACAGTACTCAGGTGAGACTGGACCAGTCCAGTGTAGAGTAGGACAATCACCTCCCTCAAGTGGCTAGCTGTACTGTGCATGATGCACCCCAGGACATAGTTGGCCCTTTGGCTGCCAAGTTTGGCTGGCTGGTTCTCAAGTCCAGTCTTGCTGCTGTGCTATCATGGACTCCAAAGCTTTCAAACTGCAGTTGTTTTCTTGTCTAGGCATCCTGGAATGAAAGAAAGATAGGAAACAAAAAAGCCCTTTACTGAAGAGTTGTTCCCACATCCTCAAAAACCCAGGCACATGCTTTGGCACACGGCTGCAATTTCCTTTGTGTAATGTACTTTCAGTAATCATGAACCAACAGACATAACTAAGAACGAGCTAAACATACATATATGCACAAAGCTACAGGCACTAACCACATCCCTAAGAGTGCATTATCACAAAGAGGAGAGGAAGCAGTACTGGGCAAGCCCACCTGTTCAAAACGTTGTAGGTAAGAAAGTGGGTTATACCTACTGCCATCATACTGCTCTCTGCAAGTCCTGTGTGCCTAACATGGAAGCATCCATCTCAACTTCCAGCTTGTACATTTGACTGCTAAAAGACACAAGGCCTGAACACTCAACTTTGTGTGTGATAATGTGGGGACTCAATATTTTCAACACTCTTCTTTACACCTCCCAGGATGTTCACTTCACAAGCATCAGGCAGGGATGTAGAGCATTTTGCTTTGGGCCATCTTCTCAGTGGCTATATTTTTTTTTTAATTTTATGATTTTTTTTTTCTCTCCATCTTGAGAAACTGTCTGTCTCTCTGTTTTAATCTTCTCATGCCTGCACTGCCAAGGTAAACTCCTTTTCAGAACAGATCATAATAGATCTTGTATTTTAAACATACTAACAAAAGCAGGAACAAGTTGGAGCATCTGAAACATCATAGATATCTAGCAATTTCTTTTTTCTGTGGCATAAGAGTAGGGAATTTTATAATGTCACTGCTGGAGATTCTTCCTTTTTCTTGATTTCTTTATCTCTGAGTCTATCAATCTATTACTATATATTGTGTGAAGAAAATTTAAGATATGAAGAAAAATAATAAATATATCCCATGTTTCACGTCAAATTATTTCTATAGCTTAGATTAGGTAATGAGTTAGTCCCTTCCCTGTGCATCTCCCTGTTCAAGTCCTCTGGTACCTGTGTTTATCCAGGTCGAACAAGAGCACATGATAAGGAAAAATGTATGATTTTCAGTGTGTTACTCAATTAATGCAAGGCTGTGTGTTTCTTGGGTCTCAAGGCCTTTCTCCCAAGGAAAGTTACCAAAAAAGTGTCCCAGTCTGCTGCTAAATAGAATCCTTGCTGGGCAGGCTTTTGAAAAAAAGGCTTTGGATGGTATAAATAAAAGTCAGCTTCCACCAGCTGAACAGATTTGATTTTAGTAAAGTCTTAGTTCAGCACAGTAATATTTCCTATGCAGAAAACTGACAAAGTTGGAAATTTTCATCAGTTATACATCTGTATAGGATTTTCAGATTTTTCCAGCTACTTTTTAGACCAATAATGTTCCATTTTGTGTGACCTTCTGCTGTGACTAACAATCAAAAGTAAATTGATAACGTGAAATGGAAGGACAAAAAGATAGTTAGCAGTTGTTAGAGACCAAGACACAGGATAGAGGAGATTGTGACGGGTAAATATTTAAACAATAGCTTTCTCAGTGGAGCAAAAAAAGTAGATTGACTCCATGTATCACACCTCACATTTGGGCACATAAAGGAGTAAATGTACAGCTTGAGCTCTACGGGCTGTTTGCAAGCTTTGAAGTGAGAGCTGACTTGAGGTTGAAAGCTAGCACTGCTGCTCTGATGGCCAAGTGAGCTCCAGCTTGACCTCAGGTGACAACTGCATAGAGAGCAGAACAGAGAAATGCACTGAGATGACTATTTTCATATAATTCCTGTGGATGCGACCAGGCATAGTGCGTTGGTGCTGCAGGAAATATCTACTGTGTGGGCTTCCTAAGGTGGCTGTGGGTACTGCAGGTAGAAACCAAGAAAATGTCCAGGTGCAGTTTCAGGTCTGAGAACCACAGGAGGAAGGGCACTGACACGGGACCCATATGTTGGTTGGTAATTCTGTTGGTGTACCTGAAATTCATGTGAATGGTCACTTGCTCAGGTTCTAGTTCTGCCTTTGTTTCTTTTAGTCTCCTTTGTCACATCCTCCGAGTTCCAAAGCAGGTCTTCTGGTCATAGTTTATCAAAAGTATATTTATTTTGTGTCTCCAGTCCTGTTGCTATGAGTAAGCATTTTACTTCTATAAAAACAAATTAGTTTCCATTTATTCTGCAACAATTCCTGTCCCTGTAATACTGAAATTGCTTCCAGGTATTTTAATTCACTCTGGTTCTCACAATATGACACACACTGAGGTAAAGTCTATGTATTTCCAGCTTCAAGGCTCAAGTAGAACCTGGCTGTTGAAGTGTTTGTCCCTTTTCATGCTGTGGCCACCAGAGAACAAGCAGTGCCTTTTTCAGTGAGCTTTCTATAGTCAGTGCCATGAGATAGTGACTATTTCAGCTCAGGCCCAAGGGGTAACCACCCACTGCCAGCCCCTTGCTGTGGCCATTATCAGATGATGATTATGATTATCAAGTTGCCTGACCTGTCAGGTATAGTTTACTCTAATTCTGCCATAGTCTTGCTGATGTTGCTTGATTCCCTGCTAAACAAATATGCAGCTTTTAATACTTGTCCTCATTAACAAAACTGACAGCATCGTAGGTTTAGCTACTGTTTTCCAGTTCACCCTGAGGCTCTCCTGGTATAAGTTGGACTCAATGGTTTGAACTCATGAATCTCCAGTGTTGTATATACATTGTAAAATGTATATACTGCATTACTGCTGCATTGTTTCATCATTCTGGTGTTGAATGTATCAGTCAAGAACAAGCTGTTGGAATTTGAACCAAACGCATGCCTCCTGGCCTTTTGGGTGTGGAGGCTTTATTTATGAATACATTTCTATTCTTTGCAGCTATCCTTGTTTATGCAGGGCAGCACATCACTGGAACCAATTTAACAGCATGTAAAATGAATATTTCTGCCCTTTGAATATTAGATCCTTGACAGCTTAAAATGTAGGGCTTTGTTCTGGAGTGTTCTTTACCCAGCGAGAGGCATAGCTCATCCCTTCATCTTGTCATAGCAAAGAGACATAATATGTGAAGTAGGAAAAGAGGGAAACAGACTCTCTAATAGCATGTGATTAGAGATGTGGTCCTTCAGGAAGAAGGAAATGAACTCTTAAATCTAGTGCCTTCCTAATTTCAGATTCAATGAATGTAAGATCTTTGTCTTGCTGAAGAGTTTACACTATGGCAATTTCCCTAGCTTTTGCCAAGCTCAGCCTGTGCTACAGTCTCACCATCTGGGAAAGCTAATGGATTGACATGCGCACTGCTCCTGCGTGGGGAAGTCAGGCTGGGTGGAATTCCTCTTACCTGACTTCTGATATCCCCCACTGACTAAATGAATGCTAAAGTAATTAAAATCAGGTTAAGCCGACCTGGTCACTTTTATTTACAGAATGACTGTGCTGGGATAGGGTCCTTCTGATTGTATCTGAGGCTGTTATATTGTGTGGAGAGATGGACACAATTTCCGCACTGAATTCAGACGTACCATGAAATTTGTTATTTACCAAGTATCATGGTTGGACTCGATGATCCGATGGGTCTCTTCCAACCTGGTTGTTCCATGATTCTAAATCCCATAATATAGTTCAAGATTGAAAGTTTATGTACAAACACATTTCTTCAATAGTACATGTGTATAATGATGATTTGAAGATCAGTTGGCCACATACATAACCCTCTACTTTGGAATAACTACAATTTCGTAAAAGCTAACATCTCAGTGAAAAGTAGATATAGGAATCTGATTACTTGTAGACTTAACACATGCTACTTTCTCTAAATATGTCTCTTCTTGAAGAGTAAGAAACAAGAAAAAACTCAAAACAGAAGTCAGTGTCAAGAATTCATGTTTACTCTTGCTAGAAATGGAAAAAATCACTTTGCTTTAGGAAGCCACCATTTTGGGTTTTGCTACCATGCCTGAAGGTTTCATTGGTTGTTGGGTAGAAGGTAGAGAGGAAAGTGGTGGTAGAAGTTGTTGCTTCTTAGAAGAAACCCAGAAAATGCCCTAGGCTGAAACTTAGTGTATCATTAAAACTCTTACTATGTTCTGAAAGGTCCCACAGGGAGGATCAGTAAGCTAGTTCTTGTAACTCACTAATTCATCTAGTGTAAAAGAGCTTTCAAAGTTTTCTTTGTTCATTGGAGAACAAAATATATCTGTATATATTACATACAGGTATATATCATATCTGCAGCAAACATCAGTATTCATAAGACAAATACTGTCCACTCTTTGTTTTCTACTTGTATGGCATGCTTTCTCTTTTGGGAGCTTGCAGGCTCACAAAACAGCTACCCTGTGCAAATAGTGAGAAGTTTCCATGGCATCCCTGTAACAAAGCATGGAGCTACCACCTTTCACTCCTGGTGAGGTAAAACCTTCCCTTCAGCAAATCAGGAATGGTACAATACTTGCTTTGAGGAATGTGCTGCTGGTCTTCTGATTGAGTGTTTCAGTGAGAGTATGAAGCCCCAAACAATAAAATAATAACTTTGAGAGCAACTTGAGCATCTGCTACAAGTAATGAGAAAGATCCCCAATTACTTATTAAAAAACATGCATAAAAAAATATTTTTAGCAGCATTTTAACTATGTATTGGAAATGGTTCACAGATACCACTTCTGACACTCATTGATTAGATCTGTGGCTGAGTCTATGACCAGATATTGATATATAATGTACAACGTGATATGGGAAATATGTCAGATCCATTAAATAGAAGTGAGAACTGGATCTCACAGTCTTAAGTCTGCTGTCTCTGCCTAAGGCAAACAAGCAAGACAGGGAAAGCATTCATGTGGAATATGGATGAAAATAATTCAGCAAGGGTTACTGCAAATACTGTAGAAAAGTGTTGGTGAAAGGAGATTAAATTCCTTTTACAAGGTCCCAAATGCTGTAACACTTAGGCATGAAATACAGAATAGAAAAAAAAGGTTTAGTAGCTTTGGGTACATGCTAAGGTACTCTTTCTTCCCTCACAGGACCTTCGACAGTTTTCACAGTACATACAGAAGCTCTTTCCATGTGCCTCTTTCAGGGATGACAAAAAAATCTTTGCAAATTAACCTATGCCACTTATTTCCAGCAGAAGAGTGCAGAAGTTATTTTTCAAGATGAGGCAGATATCTACTTTTTTCATGTTCAACAAAGACATTGTACGGGATTTTAAATTTTTCCATGTATTTTCTTTTATATTTCATATGTATAAAGATTTTGGTATATATAATATTTCCTATTATCAAGGGGAAAAATCCAACATTAAGAAAATTATGCCTTTTTTATTCATCACTCTGTAACAAAAATTGTATAAAATCCCTTTTAAAACCCAGAATTGCCTTTAATATTCATTTTTGTGGAAACCATTTAGTTCATTGTAGTTCCTTAATTATTTCTTGTACACACAGGAATTGGCTTACAGTCTGTTATGTGCTTTTGGTAGGGCAATAATAGAATTAACTAGAATTACTCGATTCCTTCTTTGAAAACTTACAGATG
This sequence comes from Coccyzus lansbergi, assembly GCA_033558105.1. NCBI lineage: Eukaryota > Metazoa > Chordata > Aves > Cuculiformes > Coccyzidae > Coccyzus > Coccyzus lansbergi. The sequence goes on from JAUMJK010000151.1 coordinate 1,325,312, forward strand.
CTGCTTACTATATAGGACTGGAAATATTCTTTATTTTTAAAAGAAAGAAAATGTGTTTGACCACTATATTATGGAAGTATTGCAGCTGTGTTTTGGTAGTGGGTTTTTTATGTACCTACTCCATGTCGAGGCCAACAAACTGTGAAAATACATCTAGATGATGCAACATGAGATACAGAATACTTCTAAAGGACACATATGCACTGTTTGGTAAGATGTGTGCTTTTCATCACAGGTCACTGGTGTGAGTAAACCAGCTATAGCTGACCACAGCATCTGCTACATGAGAGCAAAATGTGATGGCATCAAATGTTGTTTGCATTTTTATTTTCTTAATCTTGAAAAGAGAAAACTCTCTTCTGTACAATTTTTCTCCTTTCTTTCTCTGTGTTCCTTTGCATGTAAATTTAAAGTCAAAACATATGGCTTAGAGCCTAACTCTGTTCATTTACTCAGCTGAATCTATTTAATCAATTTAAATTTGAAGGAAAGTTTACCAACTTTTAAAAATAAATCCAGGACCAGTAGAGAGTATCATATAAACAAAAGTGTAATTTCATTTTTACTTCTTTTTTTTAAAAAAGGGCATGGGTATAAAATTTTGCAAATGACCTTTTTGTTTGGAGAGGAAAAAAAAAGAAAGAATAAAGAACATAGTGGTTATTTACTTGGTTTCTTTCTTTTCTAAGGCCACAGCAAAATTAAAAAACCCTAAAATGGAGCTGAGTTTAAATTAATGGCTTCTGGCAAACTGTCAACTAATATTAACTTCATCATTCAACATGATGTCAGTTTGAAAAGCTTCAGGATAGGGCATTTGAATGTTAGAATCCTGATTAACAGATTAAATTAATTCCACTTTATCTTTCAGCCCAGTAGTGTAGGCCAGGACACCTGACTTACTAATAACAGAATCATAGAATGGTTCGAGTAGGAAAGGACCTTAAAGATCATGTAGTTCCAATGCCCCTGCCATGGGCAAGGACACCTTCCACTGGACCAAGCCACCATTGTAAAATGTCCCTCTCCAGCTTTCTTGTAGGCTCCCTTTAGGTGCTGGCAGGCTGCGATAAGGTCTCCCAGGAGCCTTCTCTTCTCCAGGCTGTAAAAACCTAACTCTCTTAGCCTGCCTTCACAGAAGAAGTGTTCCAGCCCTCTAATCATCTTCATGACCCTCCTCTGGATTCACTCTGACAAGATCTGTGTCCTTATGTTGTGCTTGGCCTTTTGAGCATCATGAGGTTTGCATGGGCCCAGCTCTCAAGGGCCCAACTCTCAAGCATGTCAAGTTCTCTCTGGATGGCAACCCTTCTCTCCAGTATTTTGAGCAAACCACACAGTTTAGTGTCATTGGCAAACTTGCTGAAGATGCACTTGATCCCACTGTCCATGTTGCTGACAAAGGTGTTAAACAGCACCAATCCCAGTACCAACCCCTGAGGAATGCCCCTTGTTTCAGGTCTCCACTCAGATATTGAGCCCTTGACTACAACTCTTTGAGTGTGATAATTTAGCCAGTTCCTTCTCCGCTGAATGATGCACCCATCAAATCCATTTCTCCCCAATTTAGAGCCAAGGATGTCTTCCAGGACAGCATCAAATGTTTGCCTTCTGTAACTTAGGCAGGGTGGCTTGAGGCCTTGCCAGTGAAGATTGAAGCAATAAAGTCTTTGAGTACCTCAGCCTTCTCCATATCCTTAGTAACCAGTTCTCTTCATTCCTTCCAGAGAGTGCTCACATTTTCCCTAGTCTCTCACCAACGTACCTAAAGGAGCTTTTCTTGTTGCTCTTGACATCACCGGCCCTGTCAGGGCTTTAGCCTTCCTAACCTAACCTGATCCATGGTTGCTTAGACAGTTTCTCTGTATTCCTCCTAGACTGCCTGTCTTTGCTTCCACCCTCTGTAGGCTTTCTTTTTGCATCTGAGTTGGTCCAGGAGATACTTGTTCATCCATTCAGGCCTTCTGGTGTTTTTGTCTGACCTCTTCTTTGATGGGATACATCACTGTTGAGCTTGGAAGGGGTGATCCTTTACTATTAACCAGCGTTCTTGTGCCCCTCTCCTACCCAGGGCTTCATCCCATGGTGACCCCCCAAGCAGATTCCTGAAGAGGCCAAAGTCTGCTCTCCTGAAGCCCCAGATAGCAAGCTTGCAACTCCTCCATTTCATGGTCACTACACTCAAGACCGCCCTTGTGCAGTCTTGAGTGTTTCCCGTCAGCCCTTCCTTGCTGGTGAGAACAAGATCCAGCATAGCACCTGTCCTCATTGGCTCCTCTATCAGCTGAAGAAGAATGTTATCATCAAAGCATCCCAAGAACCTCCTAGATTGATTATTTTCTGCTGTGTTGTCCCTCTAATAAATAGCAGGGTGAGTGAAATCTCCCATAACATCCAGGGTTTGGTAATGTGAGGCTGCGCCTTTGTGTCCATAGGGGACCTCATCTATTTGGTTTTCCTGGACTGGTAGCCTGTAGCAGACCCCCACTATCATGTCACTGGTCTCTGCCCTCTTCTTTAATTCCAATCTGTAATCAGAATATCCTGGCTGCTATCCCATACTGTTTGCTGGCCCTGTTCACAGTGTTCCTGGTCACTAGTGCTCTATAGAACTGTCTTTTTTGGGGATGGAGGTGGCCACCTTTATTCCTGGCCCCACTCATGCCATGTCAGCTGCTCTGGTGAGAGTTGCCAGCTCCTGGCAGGTGTCTGAGCTACTCTGGTGTTTCCGCAGCTCAGGAAATCCCCCACTGTGTGCCATGATGCCCTGTTTTGCTGCAGAACACTCTTGCACCAGAGCTGATCACATTGACAGACAGTCTTCTTTGACTTTTGCATGAGTATCACTGACTGCAGCTTGAACTCAGACCACTTTAAGATGGATGAAGAGAGCATGGCACATAGCTTAAATGCTGTTTTCTAGCAAATGTTTCATTATTTTGTCTGGCCAGTTTAGATCCCATTAATGCTAATACTGGAATACGCTCATGACACACAATCTTAATCTCTGTTTCATGTGGCCTGAATTTTCTTGGAAGTAAATACTGTTAAATATTTATATTATGTTAGCGTTTATTGTCACTAAGCTCTTTGGAATCATCTTGCAATGTTCTGCAAAAATATTTAGTTCATGCAATCCTTCTCCTAAGGTGCTGTAGTATTCTATTGATGGCAGAAAACAGTATGTTCTCTAGCCCAGGCCAGTGACTTGTGTGTCTGTATATGCTCATTCCCATTTTTAAATCTGCAACTGTTTGTTTGCCAGCACATACCAGGAAGATTTGTTTACGCCATTGCTAAGAAGCCATTGTTGCTTCTTTTTAAAAAATAGCCATTTACAAAGTAAAGATCCTTTAGGAATATAGATTCACCTAGAATTTAAATGCACAGTTAAATATGAGGCTGTCATTTAGGCATATAAATAACTGAGTGCAAAAATGCAAAAGACCATTTTGACAATCAGTCAGTTTTGGGGTGTGCTTGGAACAGGAAAACAGAAATAATAACATGTGGAAAGAGTTAAAACCAACCTGAATTCCAAACACCTCTGTTTGAAAAGCACCATTCTCTAATTTTCTTTAACTGGTAGACAGGAACATTCTCAACTGCCTTATTTCTGTAAGAAATTATCATGTCATTGAGACGGGTATCATTGTGGCAGGACAACTGGAAGAGAAAATTCATCTTGGGATGAATCTTGGGATGGGATTCATCAAATCCCTTTAAGCTGTCTGCATTTGAGTTAGTCATTCTGAATTCCCTTCATAGACCAAAGAAAGCAGCAAGTGGATCTTTATTTTAAGTGTTTACTTTAGAATTAGAGAAATTGTCTTCCTGAAATTCTTGTTTGTCTCCTTTATCAGTAAAGGCAACTAAGGAGACAAACAAGCTCTGCCATGGTTGTCCACAGTGCATATGAGTTGCACATACTCAGTCACATTTGAGTACCTTCCACTTCTTACCCCATAGTCTGTTCCCATGGATACATAATTCCTAGTATATTCTTCCCATTCACTCCCCTTCCTTGACTGATCTGTTGCTGAAATCAACAGAAGCTTGAAGTTGTTAACCAGATATTTCCCAGTATTCAGATTTGTCTCCTGCATGTCCATTAAATGAGATCAGCATTTTCACCAGTGACAAACTTACTGGGTTTTGTGGTTGCTCTAGAGGTTTCCTTTCAGGAATATCTGCCTGAAATGCTGGTCCTTTTTAGGATTATTTTTCCCCCTCCCTTTCCAAGGAGGATACTATGTGCTAGTGAGGCCATGACAGTTGATTAACTCTTATTATCAGGATGCTTTCTTTATTCCCGTTAAGTCTCTTGCAGATGAGTGGTTCCAGCTTATCACATCACTTTGAAAGTAGTCACATTGTGGTCTTTTGACCTTTTGACCATTCTTCATTAAAAATTCATTGTTATGCTTCCCCCAAGAAATGTGTATTTCTCCTCAGCTGTATTTCAGTCTTGTAAAACACTCAAATGCTTTTTCAGCCCTTTTTACCCATTCAGAAAAGCATTGCAGAACAATGCTTCTGCAACACCTTCTACCTAAGAATGTTAGAGCCCTTCACAGTCATGAATACATGAAAGCAAAGAAAATATCATACTCAAAAGATGGACAGTGCAGGAAAAGTTTTCATGAATTGCCAAAGCTCAAACAGCAGCATCATGATGGTATGTGATGCCCTCTGCATGATGCTCTTTTTATTTTGACATGCTGTGCACTCCTGTGACGTCCTGTGACATTAAGGCACTCCTATGCCTTAACCACAGCAGCCCATAAGAGCTCATTCATCTCTCTTTTCTGTGAATTGATTTATCACCATAAGGAAGGTTTATTATACACCCTCATCCTGTAAATCTTTTCTGCTCCAATGGCTGATAGAAGTCTGGCACTGCAGTGAGTTCCTGCTCATTTACTCTCTGGGTATTGGGTATGTTGCTGATGTGAGAATGAGCTTCCTGGGAAGTCTCTCTTAACACAGAAATGTGAGAATCAAAGAATTCAATTCTGCTGGGATTTTTTCCCATTAATCGGGTTCTGAATGGTTTCACAGCTTTTTGTTTCCTTTATTTTCATTTTTATTGTATCCCAAGTTTTATAGGGAAGTATATTTTAAAATAAAAAAAAAACAAAACAGAAAATAGAAAACAAGAAACCAAGCAATGACTGTGAACTACTGCCTCAGCAAGACTGTTCAACACAGTCACACAGAGCCATTCTGCTTTAAAAATATCTACAGCTTCAGTTCTATTAAATATTACTTGTGTTAAAACAGGAAATAATCACTGCTGAATACAATTGTGAGGGAAAGAGGAGGCTGGGGAGGAAAGGGATCCCACATATCCTTTGAAATGATTTTTGTAGTCTCATGAAATTATTTAGGGGCTTGGAAAGGGTGTTTAATTCACTACAGGAATTGCTTGCCAGTGCAAGCAAAGCTTAATTAATAGCAGTCTGGTGTTGTAGAGAGCTTTACAGTCCTTAAGTTGAAGGTGCCCCCATACAGCAAGGTAATGTCCATGTAAAGAAGTGCCATGGTAATGTGAAGGATGACTCTTGGAGGCTGTGTCTGAATGGAAGTCATAAATGTAGCTGCAGCTCATGTAACCATGCCCGAGCTACCTGCAAATAGGCTGTTTTGAGTCAGGCTGGCCCCGTGCCCATTCTAATCTGAAAGCTGAGTGAGTACAAAGTAAACTGGAAATGGCTTTTACCTCTCTGCTGTTTGAAAGGACACTTATGTAAAAAAAACAACAACTAAAAAAAGCAAGTGAGTCAAGTTCTACTTCAGAAAAACTAGGGCAAAACTGTTAGGATCTACAGAGTATCTCTTCCATAATAGCTCTATTATAGGTTAGTTGTTTTTAGTGGATTTCTTGTAGATCCCTCTAGTACAACTTTTTACTAGGTAGTGTCTGTTTGTGAATGATGCAGTGCTAACTAAGCACAGGCGTAAGCATGGGGACATGCATTTTCATCCTTGGTCATTGACATTCAGTCTACTAAGAGTGAAAGTCTCACCCTGATAAAGCTCCAAGAGATCCAATTACAGCAGGTTGTCCACTGAGTAATGTGTTAATGTGAGTATGTCACTCCATCTCTCCATTTTCTGCTGTCGAACTTTTTTTTTTTTTTAATTAAATTCAGGTTGTGTTTCAATATGTTTGTTCTGTGGTCAGAGTTCAGTGCTGTCTTTGGGAACAGCACCTGTTAGCTTTCTCCTAGAGCACCTGCCTTTGCTGGGAGCAATGGAACTGACAATCAGCTCTGGGGGGTGTGTGGGAGACAGGTGAGAAGGGACTTTGGATAACACATTACGGTAGACTTCAACATTCAGAAGGAAAACATGTAGTTCTTGACTCTGCGAGCAGAGTCCTCTGCTGGAGTCCTACTTAACCAAGAAAGCTCAATGCTGGAAGAAAATGATTTGCAGTTTGTTGCAACAGTAGAGGTGACTCCTTTGGCACCCATTTGTTTCACAAGGAGAGAAGGGGGCTCCCACTCCACTGGGAGATCTTTTATAGGTGCTGTGTTTCCTAGAGGTAGAGTTTTTGCTGAACACTTATCTCAAATAGCCTTTTTTTCCCTACTTCAGCTGAGTTCAGTGTGGTTTTCACTTTGGTCCTGCCTCAGCCTGGAAAATAGCAGTAACTATCTCGGGACACCTCTCCAGTGCTCTTTAATCAAAAATATACATGTTGTGGGTGGGGTATACACAGATAGAGGTGCCACATCACCTTCTTTTAAGGCTTCCCTTCTATTTTGTGTCAGACTCACAGCAGCTCTCTGATAAGCTTCACAGCCATAGACCCTGCTAAACCTTTCCAAAAGTTGAATTTTATCCTCCATTCCTCTAGCTTGGAGAAACCTGTGAGATTTCAGCTAGCTTAATCCTTTTCCCTCATAGTTTACCCCTCTGGGGTCATGTTGTAGTAGAAGCAAGTCACTGCAGGTTTCACTGAAGTAGTTCTGAAGCAGCTCTGGATTTCTTCAGTCATCATCACATGTGACAGAGAGGTTGGGAAGCAGGGATTCATCTATGCCCCCACTCGTGATTATTCATCAAAGTTTTGGTCTGTATCCATTCAGGATTACTGGTCCTCTCCAAGTATTTAATTTCTCCTGATAAGCACCTTCCAAGTCCAGAATTTAAGTCCCTTTAATTTTGACAGGTTCCTTAGGAGCATCTGTGTTCAAGAAGCCAGTCTCTTAGGGCTGAGAAGGGACGTCAGTTTCTCTGCATCAGCATTTGGGTTTTTTAAAGATTTTTGAACTGATTTCTCCTGAGAACGGCTGACCAGGAAACTGTACCGCACTTCTGACAAAATCTCATTGCAGTACTTTTTCTAATGGCAGGAACAATGCCTCATTCTGCTGGAAGCAACTCACCTGGGAGGTGAATTTGAGATTGTCTTTATCTTTTTTACAGATACATCACATTTCATGAGAACAGTAGGATGATGGCAACAAGACTTGTCAAGGGCAGAAATTCAATGTGCCTTGCCTGTCTTGCTTGAAATGCCTCATCCTACATGTGTCCCCCAAGCAGGCATGACAGGCCAGGTCCTGCACTATACAGCGTGTGCCTGACCCCCTCGACCAAAGTACCATGGTCTTGTATAACCACACCTTGAGAAGAAGGGTTATGTTCAGGTGGGGAAAGGAGATGTCTTAATTTATGTGATCCATTTGTCCTCACTACTGATATGGAATTTTTCCTGTCTAGTTTGTGTGTCAAGTAGAGTTTAGAATGGAATTAAGTGTTACAAAGCTTAGTACTGCTTGAGCAGCCATAATTGCTTTTGTGTATGGGTTATCATACACCACTTTTGTGAAAGTTCTGCTTCTTCCCCCTGGAGTCAGTGGAGCTCCACTCTCTACCAAGGTAACAGCTCTGTACTGTGTTTGCCCAGTTGTGAGCAACAGACTTTGTTTTCAGCACAGCTTTTCTGCATAATTGGTTTTGTACTTTTTCAAAAAGGCAAAGGACGTTAATATATTTAAGGTTCAATCTGCACAGGAAAAAAATGGCTTTCAGAAATCTAAAGCTCATTGACTTTTAGAGAATTCATGTTACTTATAAAGGGGAAAATAAGTGAATTGAGTTCATATTTAAATGTAGATTGGTACGGGATTTACTATGGATTACTAATTTCCCACCGAGATAATCCTTATTTCATGAGCCATCGGGTCAGAACATGACCACAATGGAGATTACTTCCTGAAGAAAGACATGTCTATTTGTATGGTGATTGCAAAGTTAAGGAAGTTAATTTCCAGTATTGTAATTTCCAGAGGCCTCATTACCTGATGGGGACTATATAGAGACAACACTTCACTTAAAGGCTTAGTAGTAGTTTAGCTCATTTTCTACATTGTCTTAGATTTGCTTGTTGATCACCACCACTGCTGGAAATATGAGTTCCTATGCACAATGGCATGTATAGCATGAAAATGATAAACTTAAAAAACAGAAGTCAGCAAGGACACCTACAGTTTTGCCTGGTTTTAGTTTTCCATGCAAATGCTTGTTGAATAATGTTTTGTAGTTTCCCCTCAGTCTACCTCCCCTTCTATGCTACATGTGTATGTTGCATGTACCCTGTCCAATAGCACTGAAAATTGCTAACTTTTGACAATTTGAGGCCAGACAGAGGGGGCATCTGTTGTATGTCGTGGCTTTTTTTGATGCCTGGTGATAGTGTTGATACAGATACTTTGATCTTTAAGCAGTTTGACTTCATGGAAGAGATTCTGACTGTGTGGATGTCTAAGTAACTTCCATCAGCTCATAAATCTAAATAATTCTTAAACTCTCCTACTGGTTTTATGATCTCCTAAATTATACAATCTAAAGTATTTTTCAACTGTTCCACATTTCTGGCCAAGTTTTTGGAGATGGTGAAAGCTGAGTCTTTAGTGTCCTGTTTCTATGGCAGGAAGAGTTCAGACAGTACTTGTCAGCCTGGGCAGATAAAGATGGGTTTCACCTGCTTTGTTCTCAGGCAGATGTTTCTCATACTTAGGATCAATTCTTCTTTTATCATTTTATTAAAAACCTCCACACAGCATAAATTTTACAGTCTACTTGAGCTCTCATTGATGTTGCAAAGGTCTTTCCATGGCAGATTTGCATAAAGGACAGATATTTTAATATTTTTTTTTGTAATAACTCCTTTGTTTAGGAGGGGAGTTTTGCTACCACTGGAATGCAATAAAAGCTTCTTTTCTGAAGACTTTTGATGACGAGTGAGGTCTTTCTATGCCTATAATGTGTGCAGGGGGTATGTGAGCAGTACCTGCCTAGGAGTCAGACCTCGGTCTTCCTCAAACTGTTCTTGACATTTCAAAGTAATTCTCTCACATCCCAGATCAGTATCTTACAGGCACAGTGCTGGACTTCCTTTCTTTGGTAAAATTTCAGTTTGAAAAGATATTTCTAGAGAGTTCTCAGATTTCTGAAAAAGTGTGATTTGTCGAGAAATTCTACTTTGCCATTAATATTCTGATTAAGCAAGAAGGAAGAAGAGGAGGACCTTAATATTGTCCTCTCTTCCTCTTCTGAGCTTAGTGTCTACTCGCTGACACTACTACTAACTGAGTCCTTCTGGTTTCCTTCACACCAAATAAAAGTTTTGGCCAGATTGTTTCTGTAGAATGGCTCCAAGTAGAATTAGTTCCTTGTATTGTAAATAGCTGGTTGAGGCATCTGTTGAAGCATGGTAACTATCATTGCTTTCCTCTTAGCCAAATCCTGCATGGCCAGCAATGACACTTGGCAGCCAGGGGGGAAAAAGAGAGCCATTACTTTCAGAGTGCACTCCTGATCAGGATGTATATTGATAGTTTGTGCTAGGAAGAAGGGTTTATTAGTGCCTCTGGCAACCAGTGGTGTGAGCTGTATACCTATAAATTCTAAGTTGGCAATATCAAATAAAAAATACTCTGTGGCTATAGCCTGAGGTAACAGGGAGTGGGAAAAGCCACACTGCACTACTAATCCATAACCACAGAAGTTACCTCCATTCCAAAACAAACACTACATAAAATTGTAGAAGCTTGCCAGCCCAGTATATGTAATAAAATGTCAGGAGTATAATTCAAACCAACCTTAGAAATTGTGATATATGATGTTTTGTCATTTATACACTTCAGTGTCAGTATTAGCTTCAAACAAAGGTCAGCGGCTCTTCAGGGGTTTATTCTGCCCAACGAATATTATCACCAAACCATTTTATTTTGATTGTAATATTTCCTAGTTAACCAGGCAGAACCTACACAATATCACGAATATACCAATTTTACAGAATTCAGTTACATTATAAAACTTCATAAAGAAACTTTTTAAAATTTCAACATAGCTTTTATGGATTTCACAGTGTTATAGCTGAGAGAAGACTCTAACCTTAGAGATTTGGCAGCAGTTTCATTTGAGAAGTGATAAACCCATTATATACCCAGTAGAAATCCCCCCATCTGTTGACAAAATAAAAGTACAGAGAATGTTGGACTGAAATCAGGTGTTTTTAATAACCAGTTTTCTTTCCCGCAACATTAAAATAAATTCAGTATAACAAAAAAAATGTTAAATGCACAACATTTTACGCAAGGCAATGTTTACGGTTTCATGGGAGATTTTGGAATCCACTCTATGGAGTTTCTCCAGGTATTTTAGGCAGGTGTTTGTGCTGTCTATAAGGTCTTCTTCTCATAATGAATTTAATTTTCTGGGGCCCACTTAACTAACCCTGCTTGGTTAAATTATTCAACAAATTGTTCTGCTTTGTCGCTAACTATTGGCTGCATCTGTGTTCCATGGCTAATGAAGGGAAAATGGGATAGTGTTTGAGCTGTGTGCTTCATTATCCAATCAAGTTTAAAAGGCAAATACAAAATACAGAAAATACATATTATTGACTGGCTTCTCATTTGGGCATGATGCTGTCGGTTTTCTTTTTGTCCTTCAGGACCTTCTTCCTGTAGGTTAGAGACCTGTTGGAGGATGACTCTTGCTGCAAACTCCTGCTGTGGGTGCAGCACCCCCCCCCAGTCTGTTAATAAAAACATACTCGTAAATGAATTTTTTGAGTTGTCAGAAATTGCACAAGCTAAGGATGTATCTCTCGATTCAAGCAAGGTCCTCAAATACTACTAGAAACAGTGGGGATTTTTTTCTGACTATAACTGTTAGTTCTTCATCTGATCCCTGGATCTTAATCTGGCTTGTGTGTTTTTTACAGAGGTGTGCTGAACTCTTCTTGAAGCAAGGCTTTGGTGAGCTTGGCACTTATCCCTCTAGCTCTGACATTGTGGCTTAGATTTTCTGTATCCTGTGTAAAGGATTCTTTGTTGTAAGCAGGTTGCATGAAATCATCCTTGCTTCAAATCAGGATACAGTAAAATGCAAATCCATTTATTTGTTTGCCACATGCTAACAGAAATCACATGTACAGGTGACAACCCACTCTTGGCAAAGCATGCCAGTTTTTATAGTTCATCCCTCTCTTAGAGTCCTATGTATTTCTCCTCCTTCTTCCCACTTCTCCCCTCTCTATATATTATCTCCCTCAACCTTATTTCATTGTTACCTATCACATGGCTAAGAGGGTAGTTGGACAGTGTGGCTAAGATTAATCCATCCAAAGAACTGATGCAGCCAAAAATGAAGGCAGTAGGGGACAAAAAATGGGGAGAAAGAATCTCTATCCAGCTTCATCCACTTCCTGACCCACTTTACCTGATGGACAGGAGAAGAAGCCCTCCCCACAGGGAAGGGAGATTCCAGGTCTGGCTGGATCAAATGTAAAGGAGGGATTGGATGGCCAACATCAGTTTGAAATGCCTTAACTTGTATAGATGTGAGGCATTTACATCTGAGGCAGTTACCTCAGGGTGAGTTTTTTACCAGTAGAGAGAAATAAGTGCGTATTACCACAAGATGATTTCTCTCATTACATATTCTAGATACCCAAGACAGATATCTCAATATTTCAAATGACTCTCTCCACAAGTGCCTGTTTACATCTTTCCACTGACAATAAAAGTATCCTGGGGTTACAGACATGGATTTGGATATCTGATCTTAGACAGTTGAAGCATTGGCTGAAACAAATCCTGGTTTTAGTGGGTGTATTTCCATGCAGAACATGTTCCAATCAGTGAACTTGAAAGCCATCTACATCTTGGTAGATAACTAAATAACACAAACATATGTACAGACTCCTCAACGAACTTGCTTCAATGGGAATCAGTTCATTTGGGGATGCACTAGGCTAGAATCAGTAAACTTTAGGTCTCATTCTTCAGAAGATGTTTTTACAAGATGTAACGCTTCAAATACCGATGAATCATATATTTAATTCAGGAGGTCACACCAGGTTTTTGTTAGAAATTCAGACTTCAATGTAGTTCTCTTCTCCCCTCAAAGACACAGAGAAAAGTATGATAAATTAAGTGTCAAGCATGACATACAGATAAATATTGCCATGAATTGTGTTTCTCTGGAAATTCATATATCACTGTAATGTAGATTTGGTAGTGGTGAAGTCAATTCAAAATGTCTTCCTTCTGTATCTAAATACTTGTCAATCATTTTTTGGATAATATTATAATTTTTCCAAACATATGAAAAAGTTTTAAATCTCAAATGTTTTTTTCCTCACAGCTAACTTGTAGGCAAGTTTAGTCTCCTGCTGTAAATAGCACTGAACTTAAGTGTCTTGCATAATAAGTGTCTTGAATCTCTTCATCCCCTGCATTCTCAATTACACATTGATTTTTAGTGTAGGGGGTAGAGAATGAAAAGTGAACTTGTTAGTAAAATCAAGAAAATCATCTAGTCTTTCCTTAATTCAGTTATGGGCTTTCTGAGAAATATTTAGCCTAACATCACCAAGCGTAACTTTCTACTTATCACCTGGAACCAGTGTGAAGGTGGACTCTCCAGTTCTGCTTTGCAGTTACAGTGACTGGTTTCCAGAGATACAGAGTTCACTCAGGTGATTCACTCAGGGTTTTATGACAGCCATATTCTTATTTTCTTCCCTGATTTCACAGAAGTCTCCCCAGATAAGGCTTTGAAAGACAGAACTAATAGCTGTGCCATAACATGGCTGTACTTCTTAAGAAGTTACTCAGATGGGGGTTACTCAGACGGTGGTCGTGCTACTCCCTGTTTCTTTCATCCAGATATTCATACTTCAGGGAAAAATATGTTGAACAGCAGTGTTTTGCATGACTTCTGCAGGTTAGCTTGGTTAATCTGATTTGAAAATAGAGTGATGTGGTGCTTCTAGCAAATCTTTGGGAAGCCATGCCAGGGTGTGAGTTGTCCATTCTCATTATCCCATGGACAATGGGATTGTTGAAGCACCTAGTTGTGTGCTTCTAGTTCCTCGTGTTTGTTTTCTGTCTGATATGATCTAGTACAGCTCAACCCCAGGTCCTGTTACCAATTCTAGCCTACTTGGGAAATGTCTTTTGGAAACCAGAGCTACATTAAGTAATATATATTATATAACTATAAATAAAAGAAAGAAAATATATGTAAACTGAAAGAAAGGCAGAATTTAAAACTCAACTCACCAAAAACATGGTAAAATTGACTATCGGTGTTGCTTGAATACTGTTAGGAAATACAGAACAGTGAGGTTCCTGTGTTTGACATACTTTGCACACTTAGGCATAGTTTTCACATAAGTCATAGAAGACTTCTTGATAGCACATTAAGGGATAAATGGTAAATTTATATTTAATATTTTTTTACATTTAAATTTTTTTAAAAATGTGTTTTAATTTTTTATGATTCTATGGGGTGATCTCTATTACGGAAAATAACATTTCCTACTCTTATTACCACATAATGTCCACCTCATTATTTAGCATTGTATTAGAGCTATTCCAAAATTCAGTTTTTACATAAAGTCTCTTCCCTCCAAATGTCAAAAGGCATTGAGATCAATATCAGACTGAAAATCTAAAGATGAAGTATTCTCAGGCTGAATGAGAAGAAAGTGTTAGACAGGAGGGAGCATAGTGCCTCCTGAACCAGTCTTTCAAATGAGCAGTTTTAGTGCAAGCTGTAAATGGACTGTATGCATTTGCATATTTGTGTCTATTGTCAGTCTTCTGTGACTCTGGACAATCCCAGAACATATGCAAAAGATCTACAGTCATTATATATCAGTGCTGGCACCTAGGACACTCATTAAACTGGAAGATATCTTCTTTTTTTTTGAGTAACAATTCTTCTGTCTGAAATGTTGCTGTATATTTATCTGCAGTGATGTTTATAAGATTGTCTTTTATTTATTTTTATTTTCACGGTTTTCTGCCCAGTCATTTGTTTTCCACTCAGCCCCTAAGTATGTTCCTATGAGTCTTTTTTATTATAAGAGCTAGCTAGCTGACTGTAAATCCATGAAGGTCACTTTTTATTATTTATTGTCATACGTGGTTGAAAAGCCAGCCTGTACCATAACGTGTGTAGCTGTTGTAGTGCAAAAAGGGAGTGGGCCAGCTACAAGGCAAGAATTAGATGGAACGTAGGTGTTGCTCCACATCCATCCCTTTCTGCTGCAGGAAGTGTCCAACACACATGGAATATACATTTTTTTAAATTATATTTCCCAATTATATGCTCAAAATATTCTCTTCTTGCCTTGAGTGAACACGTGGCTCCCTCAGAAGAGGGGTTTAAAGCCCCGGCTCCTCATCCTCTACCCTCTCACCCTGTTGGATTGAAAGAGCTATGAAATTAATAAGCAGGTGGAAATGAAGGAGTAGGGAGAGGATGTCAATAAAGTAATTTGATGTAGCTCAAGCATTCTGGTTTCAGACTTTATTGCATCAGCCACCATGAGTGAGGGCTGCTGGTGCTGCACCTCGGCAGGGAGCAGCTGGTGGCTTTCATGCATCATCAACATAATCATGTAATGAGTTCAGGCAGCAACACCCGTCCAGCCCCATCACCATGCGGGGATTACACCCCTATCACCACCAACCTAATCTGTGGCCTGGGGGTGCACAGGTGTAACTGAATGCTGAATTTGACCCTGCGGCATTGTTATTATTGGTGAGGTGGAAGGTGGTTTGACCTGACACTTGAAGCGTAGAGCTTGGGAGTCAGTCAGCAACCATAGGAGTCCTCATTTCAGCCTTGAAACTGAGCATGTCTGGGGCACAAATGTGAAATCAGTCCTTATAACAGGTTCCTCAATGTTTTCTGAGCTTCCAGACTGTCTGATATAAACATTCTGTCTCCTTTCATCCAATATTTGCATATTCTCGGCTTTGGTTTAATAGAAGGAACATTTTGCTCCTCCTCAGATTTCTAAAGAAACCCTCCCATGGTGAGAAATACCTCAGATAGATGGAAGTTCTTCAGGTTTGCTAGCAAAATGTAACTGGTCTGGATGTCTGTAGATTAATAGGATTCAGTGTAATTAACCCATAACCTCTGAGGAGGAGAAAGTTCTTTGGTTTGAATTTAGCAGCTCTTGTTTTCCATATTGTATCAATAAAGCCCATAGAAACAAAACCTATGATATCAGGAGAGAGAGAACGCCCTTTGTAGCTACATTGTTCCCTCAAAATATAGTGTTATTGCTGTTGTCTTGACTGAGACCTCTTCCCTTTTTGTGTGATCAGGTTACTTTCTCGCGTTGTTTCACTCTACATTTCTTTAGTTCAGGAAATGTAGAGAAAGGTTTAACTGGAACAAGAATGTCTCTATGGGAAAAATCCTATCTCAGCTAATGTGTAGGAAAAATCCCGTCTTTTCCTCTCCAAAAGCCTTATTTGAAAGTCTCACAAGAGTTTCGTGAATTGGTCAGCCTAAGTCCTAACCATTCACAAATTAACCACACTAGATAAAAATATCAACGCTTCAGTTCCAGGGTGAAGTGAGTTTGTTCTCCCTGCTAGCTGGTGGCATTTTGCTCCTCTGGAATGATGAAGAAGTTATGATCTGGCATGGTACTCAAGGCAAAAAAAATACCTGTGGCACTGTGGAGAGTGCACTATATCCTTCTGGGAGTTCTTAGGTGAAAAAGTATATTGTTTTGAATAGTACAAGTGGTGACACGTATCTCATTGAAAATAATAAATTAAATAATAGGGGGTACTTAATTTTCATGTGTTTGAGATTAAATATTCTGCTAACATAAGCTGTCTCAAGGCAATCCATTCTCTAATTTACCTTCAAGAATTTAAAGAGTCTGGCTTAAGTGTCTTTTGGATTCTTGAAATGAAACGAATTATGACAGGCCTGTCATCCTGACAGGATCTCATGGAAAACAGTAGTTAATAAAGAATCTACAGACGAGTTAAAATAATGAGCTAATTTGCTATTCACAATAATTTGTGAAAAATAGACAGAGTTGATACGGTTTTGATGAGATCACAAATGTGTTAGAAAGAATAACGGCAGCTTCATGAAAGGTATTTGGCTAGTATTGCATAATATTTCAATTAAGAAATAACAGTCACATTCATGTCAGTGTCTCAAAAGGTACTTGTTTCCCATGTACAAATGTAGTTGTCTCTGCTGGAATCTGGCAGAAACATTTTTCCATTAAAAATCTTCCAAGGACTAAAAGTAATGGAGAACAATGCAGAAGAACACAACAGTTGTCCCACATTTGCCCAAAGTTGAATCAATTTTTTTAATTTTATCTTTCAAAAATGTTTTTGAAAGAGTTAATAAGTATTATGTGAATTTAGAATGTCAAATACGTTCTTCTAAAAAAGCATTTCAGTATTATACTTTGGAATTACATTAGTGCTTGCTGGAAGTTTTCTTGTTGTCTTAGCTTTCATGCCTTGAACCATTTATAGTTTGTATTTCAGAGTAAATTTTTATTTAAAATATAGAAATCTTTTCAGCTAATTGTTGTGGAAATGAGCATTAAGGAGGAGAACTTTTACTGAAAAATGCTTAACAGAAATTACTGCAAAAACTGATGTCTGAAAAGAAAAACAGACTTCAAGAAAGACTATAGTTTTTTCACACTTATAAGTAGATCTACATGAAATACATAGGAATGGTCATTTCCAGGAATTACAGTCCTTATTATAATTTGCTGCAGGGCAGATATAGAGAGATATTAGATTCTTTAAAAGTTATACGAGTGTAATTTGAATAGCAGCAATATAAACACAAGTATTTTACCCTTCAAACCCTGGTTTGTTAATGGCTACATCTGTTAATCTAGAAATGTTCCTGTGAACATCTCCAGTCTTTTCTAGGACTTTTAGTGGAGATTCCTTGTATCTTTTTAAGTGATTATCTTAAATAATAATAAAAAAGAACAAACTTCAACTTGGGTACCTAGCTTCTCCCTGAGCCCAAGTCCATGCTGCATTCCTTGTCTGAAATGTCTGCTATTCCCCTTCTCCTTGTTGTTCTCTAACCTTGTGATTTACTTGCTTCTTTGCCTTGTTTTGGCCTGGTTTTTCCTGGGAATTCTCTTAAGTAGCAAAAAGACTGATCCATAATTGACCTGTTTTGATGTGTGCATCCATACTTGTGCTGCAAATGCATCTGAAAGGCACAGTAGTTCCTTCCCTACCTGTGGCAAATGGCAAAAGGAAAGGCTTGAGAGAGAGTGCTTGAGTAGTCAGTTAAAAGTGTCTGTATAGGCAGCTTAATTGTTAGAAAAGTTGCAGGCAAGCAATTTTTTTTCCAAGTTTTTATCCTTATGCACATTCAAAACTCCCTCGATCAAGATTGCATTTTGCAGAAAACCATAATCTTTGAGCTTTCCAATTGTGTATGTGTTGCCTCAACAAATTCATTATGGACTGACATGGAAATCCGAACGTATTCCTGATTAGTGTACTGGTCAGATCATCCATCAAAGAAGAAAGATCAGGACCCCTTGGGACACTAATCCCAACCTACATGGAATAAGGTGTATGTGAGTACACTATCTGTAGACAGCTCCTGCACAGGATCCATATTCATTCGTTACATGCCTGGAG
The DNA here is from genome assembly GCA_033558105.1 of Coccyzus lansbergi. Lineage (NCBI taxonomy): Eukaryota > Metazoa > Chordata > Aves > Cuculiformes > Coccyzidae > Coccyzus > Coccyzus lansbergi. The sequence goes on from JAUMJK010000151.1 coordinate 1,343,302, forward strand.
TTTCATGTCCCAGATGAATCCTTCTTTCCTGACATTCATAAGTCCTGCAGTAGGTGTCTGTCTAGCAGGCTTATCTCCCACGAGATAACTTCTTACCCCTGAGGGACTTATCAAGTTAGGGCATAATTAAACCTCTACAACGAGGGTCTGACAACAGAGGCAGATATAGCCATGGTGATTAGCTCATTACCCCTTTCCAAGGTGTCCAGTTTCATGGATCTGAAGCTGGTGTCAATGACCTTCATGAAGGAGTGGCCAAGCAGGAGCTCTGACCACATGTGTCATGAAAGCTACAAAATAAGAAGTTCTTTCCAGTTCTTTCCTCCTGTAGAGTTATATATGAGGCACAATGTAAGGAGAATGTGAGACTGAATGTGTGTGCTGGATTTGGCTGGGGTAGGGTTAATTTTCTTCATAGTGGTTCATATGGGGTTATGTTTTGGATTGTTGCTGAAATAGTGTTGATAGCAGCAAGGACGTTTTAGTTATTGCTGAGCACTGCTAGGCTACTGGTTCATAAGAAGTTGGGAGAGGATGCAACCGATACCCCAGCTGACCAAAGGGTTATTCCATACGACATGACTTCATGCTCAGCAATAAAACTTGGGAGGTGGTTGGCCTGGGGAGGAGCACTGATCAGGAACTGACTTGGCATCAGTCATTTGGTGGTGAGCAATTATTTTCTTTTGCATTACTTGTCTTTCTTGGATTTTATTCCTCTTTTTGTTATTTTATTTTTCGTTGCAATATTATTATTAATATTACAATATTTTATTTCAATTATTAAATTGTCTTTACCTCAATCCAGGAATTTTCTCATCTTTGCCCTTCCAATTCTCTTCCCATGTCGTGCTGCAAGGGGAGTGAGCACATGGTTGTGTGGTGTTTAGATGCTACCTGGGTTTATCTTATGGGAACATGCCAAAAAGGGTCTTAAAGGCTTAAGCACTTTTCATGTAAGTTATTGTGATAGCTGTAGTCAGTGATCCAATAGCTGTCTGTAGTCTTAGATGTGGTGCTCAAACAGGATAAAGAGGTCTTGTATGCAGATTTGTGGTTGGGATTTATTACTGAGTACCAAGGTCTGTCTGTCATGACGGTATGATATGGTTGATGAGGATCATGGAGCCCCAGGGAATCCTTGTGGGTGCCCTGCCTACACCTAACAGCTTAAGCAAGATCAATGGAGGCTTTGGGGCTATGCTGTAAGGTATGACTGGTACATCTTTAACTTACCACTCTCTAAACAACACCCTACAGAGTACACGGACTAGGATGGGTTAAGAGCTGGTCCCAGGGAGTCTGGCGTCATGGCTAGAGGCTGTCACACACCTTGCTTTTGGGTCAAAGAAGGGCTATGACCAGTGTTAATTACTGGGAGAGTAATAGTCCCACATGACCACAGGTTCTGCTTGAATAGACAGCTGAAATATAGGATACCCTTTTCACATCAGGTTTTTGTCTCCTGCAACTCACACTGGAACCGAAAGGAGCTTGGGGAAGAAATTTGTGCAGCCTTCTAGAGCCTCACATTTATGCTGAATCTGCTTTAGTTCTCCCTGACAATTAGGGGACTGAGGATATGTGATGAGTACCAGGACAGACATGGTTGCAGATGAGAGAAAACTCAACATAAAGCCTGTTCTTCACGGTAAATGAAACAAAGAGGACAGAGATGTTTAGCAGAGGAAATGGAGAGGAAAAGGACTTTACAAGAGCAGAGCTGTGACAATCTGTATGGACTGTATGTTTTCTTGAAGACCCTGGAGCCTGCCCAGAGTCTTACTACCTTCCAGCTGAAGCAGTCTCACATTATGTGAAAAGATATGTATGCAAAGACATCAGCCACCAGGCACTAGCTTATTTCTTGTTTGATAGCTCAGTACATACTAATGTATCTGAAGAGTCATGGACATTGGATTAACATGTATAGCTGCACAGTGAGACTGAAAGGCCAATTTCAAATCTTCTCCTGCCTTTTCTGACAATCACTAGTTCTGCTACACAGCAAAGGAGACAATGTGCACCATTCTTAAATTTGGACAGCTCTGATACTAGGATTAGCTTTGACAGAGTGCTTGGTCATTGCAGAATCCTGTCAAGACTAAGTTTTTTCAAAGTATAAATAAACACAAAAGTGTTAAGACAATCCACTGGTGCTGATAATTTTTAACTGTCTGTAATCTTATGACACAGGAGAAGAATTTGTTTTTCCTGTCTAGTTTTGTACATAAAAGCGTATTCTCTACTTCATGGTAGAAATGTTAGGCTGAAAACAGCTTGGCATTGCGTCACCTTTAGGCACACAGAGCCCTTACATCAGTCCTTTAAAGAATAAAAGGCACTCCAAGGCTCTGAATTTTGCATGTGGGTACCCGTGTCAGGTACCCAGGTGCAAATGGGGTGCAGTTCACAGGGGACTCACTTCTGCTTAATAATGCAGAGCTGCAGTGCTGCTTAGGCATGATATCACCATTGAATGACCCATAAACTGAGTCAGCTATTTGGTAGATTTTGATCCATGTAAATCCTTCTGTAAACTAATTATGTGGCCACAGCTTATAAATTTAAAAAGAAAGCAGTCTCCAAGCTTTTTTGTTCTTTGTTGCAGATCTTCAAACTTAACTGTAGATGTTGCAAAAATAATCACCAGGTTTAGAGAGTCTATAAACCGTAATATATTGCATATATATAAATAAATTTCCAGTACTTCTTTCCTTCTTTAAATACCAGCTTAGGTTTTATTCCATTAATTTTTAGTGTTTGCAAGTAACATATACAAACAAACACATGAACATACAGAAGCATAAGTAAAACCAGTTCACAATTCAATCCTTGGAAAATGTGAGCATTGACTCCAGCTAGAAGTCTCCAAATGAAATATTTATATATACTAGATGCCTTATATCAGGAGGTGGTTCTGCTGAGATGCCCTGGAATCAGTAACTCTCATTTCTATAGACAAAAAAGAAAATGCAAGTCAATAGAGCTTTACTGTGTGACAGAAATGGGGCAGCTGTAGCTTTAGAAATTTTTGTGACTTAAACTGGAGATCTGTGTGCTCTGTCTTATTTTTGCACTAAGAGACCCCGCATCACATAGGCATATATTAATGTAATTAAAACAAGTCAACAAAAATAACAAAGGAATTTAAATATCCTGGTGGCACATTTATAACTTTTTTTCCCCTTCACAAATAGAAATTAAATAGATAGTAAAAGGCAAGGGTAGTGTTTCACCACAAAAACCATATCAAGCTCATCTATGTGAAGAAGACAGGGGTAGGGTGTCAGGGAGGAAACTTCTCTAAAACACCTTGTAGGTAATAAAGGGTCCACTGGGAAGGTGATGCAACCAGCAGCTCAGCTGAAGTGCCTTTACACTAATGCATGAAGCTTAAATAACAAGCAGTAGGAGCTGGAAGTTACTGTGGTACTAGAAAGCTATGATCTTGTTGCCATCAGGGAAACATGGTGGGACGAATCCCATGACTGGAATGTGGCTATTGACGGCTACAGGCTGTTTAGAAGGGACAGACCAGGAAGGAGGGGTGGAGGTGTTACTAACTATCTCAAGGAAGTTATAGAATGTGAAGAGCTGTCTTTGAAGAGCAGCCACAAACAGGTTGAAAGCTCATGGGTCAAACTTAAGGACAAAAGAACCAACAGGAACCTTGTGGTTGGTGTATACTACAGACCACCTGATCATTGAGAGTGAATTGATAAAATCTTCTTCCTCCAGCTCCAGGAGGCTTCACATTCTCAAGCTCTCATCCTACTCAGGGACTTCAACTACCCTGACATATGATGGAAAAGTAGCACAGTAAATTGTAGGCAGTCCAGGAGACTCCTCATCAGTGATATTAGGATTGGAGGCAACCTGGGCACCAGTGATCATGCACTGGTGGATTTCAAGGTCCAGAGGGATATGGGACAGGCGAAGAGTATTGTCAGGACTCTAAATTTCAGGAAAGCAGACTTCCAGCTCTTCAAGAAATTACTTAGTAGGATCCCTTAGGACATGGTTCTCTAAGACAAGGGAGTGGAACAGGGATGGAAAATATTTAAGGATGCTTTCCATAAAGCACAAGAGTACTCAGTCCCTGACTGCAGAAAATCAGGCAGAGAAGGGAAGAGTGGCTGAGTCAAGACCTGCTGGTTAAATTAAAGTAGAGGGAACTGCACAGGTAGTGCAAGCAGGGACAGGTAACCAGGGACGCGTATAGGGTTGCTGCCCAGATGTGTAGAGATGAAGTCAGGGAGGACAAGGCACAGCTGGAGCTGACCTTGGCAAGGGAAGTAAAGACTAACAAGAATGGCTTCCACAGGTATGCCGATCAAAAGAGGTCGAAGAGAACATCCCCCCACTGATGGTTAGGAATGATGCTCACATATCAACAGATGAGGAGAAGGCTGAGGTACTTAACAAATTTTTCGCCTCAGTCTTCACCAGTAACGGCTCTCCTCACCTCTCCTGGGTCATGGGACAGCAAGATGGTAACCAGGGAGTAAATCCCCTCCCACTGTATAGGAGGATCAGGTTTGTGATGGCCTGAGGAACCTGAACATTTATACATCTATGGGACCTGATGAGATGCATCGCAGAGTCCTAAGGGATCTGGCAGATATAGTTGGCAAGCCACTCTCTGTGATATTTGAAAAGTCATGGCAATTAGGAGAAGTCTTTGGTGACTGGAAGAAGGATAATGTTGTGCCCATCTTTAAAAAGGGCAGAAAAGACAACCCTAAGAACTACCGACCTGTCAGCCTCACCTCTGTGCCTGGGAAGATCATGAAACTGATCCTCCTAGAAGCTATGTTGAAGCACATGGAGGACACAGAGGTGATTAATGACAGCCAGCACGGCTTCACCAGGAGCAAATCTGGTATGACTAACTTAGTGACTTTCTATGATGAACTAACCGCAGCAGTGAGCACTGGTAAACCTATGGATGTGTTCTATCTAGGCTTCTGTAAAGCCTTTGATACAGTCCTCCACACCATCCTCCTCTCTAAATTGGAGAGATATGGATTTGATAGGTGGGTGGCACGGTGTATAAGAAACTGGTCGGATGGTCATATTCAGAGAATAGTGGTCAATGGCTCAAAGTCCAGATGGAGACCCATGACTAGTGGTGTCCCCACTGGGACCAGTGCTGTTTAATATCTTCATCAATAATACTGACAGCAAGATCAAGTGCAGCTTTAGCAAGTTTGCAGATGATAACAAGCAGAGTGGCGCAGTTGCCACACCAGAAGGACGGATAAACCAGAGGAACCTGGACAGGCTAGAGAAGTGGGCCTGTGCCAACTTCACAAGGTTCAACAGGCCAAGTGTAAAGTCCTGCACCTGGGTTGGTGCAATACCCATTTTCAGTACATGATGGGGGATGATGTAATTAAGAGCAGCCCCGCAGAGAAGGACTTGGGGGTGTTGGTCATTGAGAAGTTTGACATGTGCAGGCAAAATGCACTCACAGCCCAGAAGGCCAACCATATCCTGGATTGCATCAAAAGGTGTGTGGCCAATAGCTTGAGGGAAATCATTCTGCCCTCTACCCTTCTCTTGTGAGATCTCATCTGGAGTACTGTGTCCAGTTCTGGAATCCTCAACCTAAGAAAGATATGGAGTTTTTGGAACAGGTCCAGAGGAGGGCTACAAAAATAATCCAAGGGCTGGAGCACCTTCCCTTTGAGGATCAACTGAGAGAGTTGGGCTTGTTCAGCCTGGAGAAGAGACAGCTTCCAGTATCTGAAAGACGCCTACAAGAAAGCTGGAGAGGGACTATTCATAAAGGCTTGTAGTGATAGGATGAGGGGGAATGGCTATAAACTGGAGAGGGCCAGATTTCAGCTTGATATAAGGGAGAATTTCTTAACAATGAGAGTGGTGAGGCACCAGCACAGGTTGCCCAGGGAAGCTGTGGCTGCCCCATCCCTGGAGATGTTCAAGGCCAGGTTGAATGGGGCCTTGGGCAGTCTGATCTAGTTGGAGGTGTCCCTGCCCATGACAGGGGGGTTGGAGCTAGATGATCCCAACCCTAAGTATTCTATGAGTCTATGATGCTGTGTGACTATACCAGACTTTTGACACATTCTCCTTGTCTTGTGCCTCCATTTTTATAATTTTAACTGTAATGGAGATGGCAAATTGTTGTTATTATTACCACTACTTCTGCTACTACTATTATTATTATGTCTGACTTGTTTGGGTACCTATGAATGTAATACAACAGAATCTTTTCCTTTTTTTGTAACCCATTACCAGTTTTTTATGCAAATGTTTGCCAAAAACTTCTAATTTGTCAACTAAATTGTACTTTGTGTAATGTTGAAAGTCTTCATGCAAACAACACTATTAATTAAAATAATAGAAATACTAATATTTTTTTTTTAACTGCAATGGTGCATTTTTTCCCTTCAATTTGTTGAATAAAATATGAAATTAGGAGTGATACTTATAGGAATTGAGGTTGTGGTGTATCAATAAAACTGTTTATCACAGTACTGTTAACATGCCAGTCTTCTAATATCCTTCTCCATCTCTCCTCTAGCCTCAAAACAATGGAATTAGCTTATCCACTTCAAAAGCTGATTGATAGAAACAGATATAAGCAAAAATGTATAGTATTTTCTAATAAGATTCTCAAATATGTGCCTTAGTTAATTTTTATATTTGTTCAAAGCAAAATTCTTCTAAAGGCAATGAGATGGGCAAGGAATTGAAGTGTTGGGTGTTATTCTGCCTGTCAACCAACAGAGAGTTTTCTAAATATGAGGAAAGTATTTTGCCTGCCCTTGCTACCTTGCATGAGACACCTCACAGATAATTATCTATCTCCAGTTACTTGGTACGATCTTGGTAGGGGTCTTAACATTTCCAAAAGGCAATTTATCTCACCTGTTATACAAGTTTCAATATATAAAAGAAGATGAAATCCATTACATCTTGTCAGATATTGAAATAATAACAGAATTTGCTCTCATTGGATCTTTGCTTTTCATGAGGTCTATTATACAACGTTCGCAAGGATCCTGTTCACAAAGATCCTAAATATCTCTCAAAGGCTTTGATTTTTCACTTCTGCTGATGAGTGTCTTTAGTAGCTTCTTTTCATTTACTGACAATCAAAAGAGTTGCAAAACACACTCGATAACCTCTGTTTTATTTTGTGAGACCCCAGGAAACACAACCAACCAGGTGAACATAATATTTAATTGTTTCTTTCCAGTGATAATGTGCATGTTTTGATGGCCGGTTTATTGAAATGAAAAACAATCATTGAATTCTTTGCATATTTTATTTTTCTTTTTGATTTCCAACTCACACACATCTGGCATATTTTACATCTTTGCAATAAAACATGGTTACAATAGCTTAAGGAATTTATATATCCAAAATATTTCACCATGATCTTGAGATGAAATGGACTTGTCTTCCAGATGTTCAATAGTCTCCCAATTCTAAGCTACAAACTCAAGATATTGCTTACAGACGGGTGATGAATAACTTAATCATTACGCTGATCCCCATGATTCAGACCCTTATAAATACAAACAACAATGAAGAAGGAAATTCAGTGCTAAACTTACTAATACAAGGTGGATAACAAATAAGTAATCACATCAATAAATAATGATATGTTTCTGGTGCAAAGTGCCAATACAAAGAATCCATTATCTTTTTAAATAAATGACTGCAAGTGAGTGTAAATTCTGAGAAAATTACATTCCTGTTACATGCCTCATAGCCCTACCGACACAATATGTACATCTATGACAATACAGTCACCAAATATACAAAGAAGAAACATGACTTAAAGTGTATATACCCCTGGGTGTAATTTGATCAGTACAATGTGCAGAAAATTATTCCAATAGTTATCATTACAGTATTGTAAAACATGAAGTGCCTTAGTTTCAGTGGCTCCAGGTGAGACTTTCAGAAGAACCGAAAAGAATAACCTCAGTCACCTTTACAATGAAGCTAAGGCTGTCAAATAAACGAAGCTGCTCAGAGGAAAAATAAGGGAAAAAATCACTGGGGGCTATCTCACCCATGGTTTGTACGCCAAATCTTAATAATCTAGAAGTATAGCACTTTGTATTGGGAGTCATTAAGCATTACAAAGCATTAAACTGAACTTCTTTCTTTGCTCCCTTTCTGTCTAGTCTTTGAATTTAAAAGGGAGGAATTTAATTTCTATTGTATAAAGTTTAAATATGGCAAATGATGGCTTTTTATCCAAATGCTTCATGAGCAGAACTCCACTTGAAAGGGGTAATGTTTAGATTCAAAAAGTGAAAAACATGTGTTGGTGGAAATGTCAAAATTACTGTTTGCGCCCAAATTCAACCCTTTAACACAAGCTGTATCCTTAGGCAGATCTCCAGTTTGATTTCTGTGAATGCACCTGTTCCTTCAAGACATCAGGTTTAAAGTACATGCAAGTTGTAACTCCACAATAAAATTAAGAAACAGTTTTGTTCTTTATACAAGGTTTTACTTTTATAAAAGTATCCCTTTAAAGTTAAGATGTGCATCTGATGTACAAAGTATCAAACGTATTTTTTTTATCTCAGCTTGAAAAGAGTCTGGAGATGGGATGCATGTTAGGTTCAAAGCCTAAACATTGAGACAACTGGACACAAGGTTCCCCAGAATTTTCAAAAGTCTCTTGTGGCACATCCTACTACCTTTTCTCAATAAACAAAGATATATGAAATAATTACCAAAACATCTCCTAATTCATATAATTTACATGATACAAGCTTGCTTTTCAGCAGCTGGTGTTCAGTTGTGAAAAAACACACAAAGTAAAATGGTTGCTGACTACAATGTACAGCTATTGCTGGGTGTAATGGAATGTACAAAGGAGGTCAATGCAGACGTGGTTTTCCACCAGAGACTACACCTTTCATTGCAGCACTTGTGCTCTCAGCTTTACCTGGGCTTTCAGTTCTTCAGTACTTCAGTATCTATTCTGATGTTCATAATGCCACCGGTTAAAATCTATATTAAAAGCTACAATGCTGCCAGAAGCCATGCCAGTAATCAGAGTTCTGAAAAAGATAGAATGATGGTTTACCATGAACAGTAAAAATGCTAAAAGAAACAGTGTTTTTTTGAAACAACTTTAAAATTACATTAATGGGTAGGATTCAGTATGTGACAGAGATGCTACTTTTAAATCTCACTATATAAGCCAAATTCACATGTACCCATTATCGTTAAGGAAAATCTAGAGTTCCATGCAGTCGCCTTTACATTAGTAAAAGGTGTGGTTCTTCAGTAGATCCTCTGCCATATGTTGTATCATTCCATGTAAAAAACACTGGATATAAGAAAGAATTTCTTCACTATGAGAGTGGTGAGGCACCAGAACAGGTTGGCCAGGGAGGTTGTGGCTGCCTCATCCCTGGAGGTGCTCAAGGTCAGGTTGGATGGGGCCTTGGGAAACCTGATCTGGTGGGAGGTGTCCCTGTCCATGGCAGGATGGTTGGAACTGGGTGATCTTTAAGATCCCTTCCCGCCTAAACTATTCTATGATTCTATGTATGTACCTCAGATCTCTGAGGTATCTCAAACAGTACAACTGGCTATGGGTACCCTAATGAGTACCCTCAGTGCAGCCTGTGACCGGCTTTCTACTGGATACTGGGAATGTATTTGAGGGTGAGCAGAATTGTCCTTTCAACTTTACTAGCTGTAGCAAGTGCATCTCCACGGTTTTGATGGGAGCTTATTCCCACAGTCCACATGAGACATCTATGCCAAAAACCTTCATTTGGGTATTTGAGAACTCAACTTAGTTGTTCAATTTCAGAAGGTGCCCCAGGATGGCTATATGATGTCTATGCTGACAGGCAGCTATGACATAGGGCCTGTGGAGAGCTCTGCCTTTGAGGCTTCATCTGGAGTTGGCTGGATATCCTAAGGCCTCCCAGAAAGAATTAGAACTCTGCAAAGAGAACTGAATTGATCTCTTAATCAGAAGCTCATTCCACCTTCATACTCCTGAAATCATAGAATCATAGAATAGGTAGGATTGGAAGGAACTCCTCCCACTAGATAATGTTACCCAAGGCCCCATCCAACCTGGTCTTCAACACCTCCAGGGATGGAGCATCCACAACTTCTCTTGGCAACCTGATCAAAATACTTCATATTCCATGTTTACATTACTCTGGTGGCAACTGTTGAAGTGATTTGTCAGTTATCACATACCTGATAACTATGGTAGCTGAATTCTAAATTTGGATTAGACATCTATCACCACTTCTAGCAAACCATACAAAAGCCATTACTTAACTATGTGAGTAAAGCTAAGCTGCTGAGGCTTCCCAGCCTCGTATCACAAACAGGAATAGAGAAAACATGCAAGCTAAATTTTTTTGCAGTGAAATAAATCTCCCTGAAATGGTAAAGTTCCAGAAGTAAATAAGCTTCTTCCAGTAAGTTAGTTTCAATTGGAATACTTGTTTCAAGTCATGTACTTATATACGAATAAATTAGGTAGGAATTTTGTCTACAGGTGGTTTTGTTGCTTTACACAGTGGCTACATAGAATGCTGAAAAGTTAAGAAAAATAAACTGAAATTAATGTTTGATTTTTCTAACATCCTATGAATTCTTTGCCTCTCCTGAATTTGTATATTAATAAGACATACAAGACTGATGAATGATGCAAACATCAAATCCACTTATAGCCTTGCATAAATGCAACATTTAAGTTTATATTATAGCCACATTTCAATAGGAAATAAGAAGACTGAGGGACCAGGTCCATATATAATTTACACTTACATGGTGCATTTTAGTACCACAGCAGTGACTGCAAATATCTAGGCTTATACACTGCATCCCCATTGCTCAAGAAGGTCAAAGGAAAGACTCACTCTCATTCTTAATACACAGATCCACTGATAATATTACACATAATAGTCTAGATGCAACTTTAAGAAGTTCTCAAGCTCTACATAGCTGAAAACCAGAAATGTATCATATACTGTAATTTTTTTAGGCATTAGTTAATAGGCACTAGTGCAGTCTGATGCTGTCTGACTGTTCCTGTGTTTTTAAGTTTATGTAAGTTTACTCACATTTTGCTAGCCAAGTCTCTGGCTTAGTGATTTCGATGATACAAGACCTCACCTTAATGTTAAGTGCTTGCATTAATGAGATATAAAGATCAGAAAAAAATGCCGAGTCAGATAAATCAACAAGATAACAACTGCTGTAATTGTTTTCTATCATATCCCATTAATGACTGCATATCATGGATTCATACCTTAATGTTCATGGAGACATAGACTTTGTGCAATTTCTTCATTTACATTTAAATATTAATTACAAACTCACCTCTGATCATGAGAGAGATCCATAGCTCTTATGCCAGCATCACATCCAGGGTAAATATAGAGCTGCTTGAAGTCACAGGCCTGCCATACTTCCACTACACCATTGTCACCCCCTGTCACCAGGTTCTGCCCATCACTGCTCAGGAGGATGGCCTTCAGGAGAAAATACATAAAATAAGCACACAGTTAGGTTTTCTGGAAACAGGGCTATATTACAAAAATTTAATTGACTTATAAGCATTTCTTTTGCTCTACCCACTTGAAATTTGAAGAAAAGGGTTTCTACTCCTCCTTCCCTCAGATAAAAATAAACCAACAAATTCTGGATCTCCAAATTTTAAGTAAACAATTATGCAATTTTAAATATGATATATAACCAAAAAGCTCTTTAAGTGAATCAGCCAAGATCTGAGTTCAGCACATAAGATTTTGATGTTTGTCTTACAGTACTCAGCACCATCACTTAACACCTAAAGGAGAGCAGTGCTCTGAATTCCTAATGCTGCTTCAAATGCTAGTGACAGAGCGGAGCCCTGAAGGCACAAATTCATGTCTTGGCTAATAAATGAAAAATAGACTCTTGTAAGAGCATTTTGTTTTAAAGACATATCTCCCAACAAAATTTAATTCCAAATAAAAAAATCCAGGAATCATTTAACATAAAAAAATTAATCTTATTTATTCTGTAAAAATGCAAGAGCATTTTTGCATTCAGAGATGGAGATGAGAAGATCTGTGTTTGAATATGACTTAACCAGGAGGTGGCAATTTTACACGTGATTTCCTTTTAAACCACACAGCAAATAAATTCAATTTATTTTAGTAAATAAAGGCAAGACACAAGAAATGTTTGTTTGCATTTAGATTTACCCTGGTTGAATCATTGATCTCCATCTGAGCTAAGAGTTTGCCATTAATGCTGAAATTGCTGAACCGTCCTCGTTCATAGTAGATGATGCAGTGACCTTCACTAGATACTGAAATTAAGCGGGGATACAAGCAGTTTTCTGTTCCTTCCAGGGCTCTCAGCAAATCTCCAGTAATCGTGTGTACCAGACAAGGACCCTCTGTATATGAAAACAATATATCATACATTTGCTACTTATACAAACTATATACTGTGCACAAATGCAATGCATAATACACATTTATATCACATTAGTCCTGCATAGATATAGGATGCAATATTTATTGAAAAGATTTAAAATAAGCAACAGAAAAGGAAACGCAAGAGCTAGCATATTAAGAAAATTGTTATAACATGCCTAAATGCAGTACTTTATTATTTACTTAAACTGGTAGTAGTTTTCATTATTTATCTTCTAAAATATTCTTTCCTCTTTCCAAGCATTCAGAAGCCTCAGTCTTGCTGCTTTCATCCAAGAAGATGAACTCTCTTTAGCCTGCCCACTCACATTAAACAGATGGGGCCCTATCAGTGACTAGTAGGAGCAGCTCCCAGAGGGCATATAATTGTATCACTGCATGCTTCTCCTATAGACAATGGCAGTTCCTTTAGGTTCTCTACCCCAATGAATGTGTTATATGCATAGATTTCCGTCCTGAATTACTTTAACAATGAGCATTATCTGACAGCCCACAGAGTTACTGTGGTATTTGGACTATAAGAGCATTTAAGAAACTACACTATAACTGCATTTACTCCAGAGAGAATTTAATATGAGATTTTAATGTCTTTTTACTATTGCTAATGAAGGAAAAAGACAGCAATGAACTCTACAATGTACATCTTAAGTTGCAAAACTAAGCTATTTCCATTTCAAGATCTATGAGAAAAGCCCTTTTGAAAGTGAGATCTGTATTCCTACCGAGAAAAGGAATTTCTTCTGTGATAAATGTAATGAGTCATGGTAAATACTAAATGTTTTCTTTTATGAATCACAGGATACTCCTGGACAGGACAGTAATCTCTTCCTTATACAACTGCTTCATGATCCTGAAAGTAAATTCATGCTGGCAGACACAGTCACCTCATGTTAAACCCTCCTAACTTCTTTGAAATTCACACAACAGTTAGGTTTACCCAGGTAGAATGAATCACAGCATTAGTGCACTCATGTGTGAGTCCTCTGGTACAGGTTTTTATCTGTGTTTGCATAAAGCCTTATATAGAGAGATCCCAGATCTGACTGGGTCCATGGGATATGGCCACAATGGAATTAATTTATTTTCTCAAATATGTGTTTCAGCTTTGGAAATACTGAATTGCCAGAATGTTGTGAGAAGTGATGCCTCCACCTTTAGAATAATTATCCTATCTTACAGTCCTTAGGGGCAAGGGAACCCAAGAGGGCTGGGTGCCCTTCAAGAAGGAAATTAAGGCAGTGCAGGAACAAGCTGTCCCCATGAGCTGGAAAATGAGCCAGTGGGTTAAAAACAGCTTGGTTGAGCAGGGATATATGGCATGAAATGGCATGACCAGCAGGTCCTGGGAGGTTATTCTGCCCCTGTACTTGGCACTGGTGAGACTGCACCTCAAATACTGTGTTCAGTTCTGGGTCCCTTGCTACAAGAAGGATATTGAGGCTCTGCAGTGTGTTCAGAGAAGAGCAATGAAGCTGATGAAGGGACTGGAGAATAAGTCTTATGAGGAGCAGCTGAAGGAGCTGGGGTTGTTTAGAATCATAGAATCATAGAATTCTATGAAACTGAAGGAGCTGGGGTAGTTTAGCCTGCAGAAGCAAAGGCTGAGGGGAGACCTTATTACTATCTACAACTACCTGAAAAGAGGTTGTAGAAAGGAGGGTGCTGGCCTCTTCTCCCAAGTGACAGGTGATAGGACAAGGGGGAAGAGCCTCAAACTCCACCAGGGGAGGTTCAAACTGGATATCAGGAAAAAAAATTCACAGAAGGGGTCACTGAGGACTGGAATAGGCTTCCCAGAGAGGTGGATGAGTCACCATCCCTGGAGGTATTTAAAAGATGGCTAGACAAGGTGCTCAGGGACATGGTTTAGTGGTAAATAGGAACAGTTGGACTTGATGATCCAAGAGGTCTTTTCCAGCCTGGGAATTCTATGATTCTATGTTAGATTTTTTCAAAAGACAAGTGTAACACTTTCATCTTAAAGTCCACTAACTAACTGCCACTAAGCTGGCTAATCTGATCCATCAGTCATGGACAGGAAAAGACACACACAAAAAAATCTGAATTAGGAGAATACTATAAATACATATAGACCTTTAATACTGCTCTTTTGGGGTCAGTTGGGTAAGAATGTGCAAACATCAACCTGATGCACAGGATTTTTCTCAGAGGAGTCCTGTATGTGTTGTGTCCCTGCTTCAGCAGGTTCTCTGGTGTACTGTGAATGTCACTGCATTGCCACAGCCAGCTTGAGAAGGGCAGCCACTCCGCAAGGGAGCATAGGCAGCACTTAGGCAGGTTGACAGAGCATTGCAGCACTGCCATGAAATGCAATCTAAGAAACTAGAAACGGACTGGAAAGCATCTACTGGAAGCCAGCAATAAAATAGGGATTATCTCTGTGCATTTATATGTGAACTAAAGTTTGAAAAGAAAGAACACGAGAAAAGTAACACTGGGTCCAGACTGAGCTTCCATTTCTCTTGATAAATGACTGTTATGTAGTGTGTCATTATGAGAGTTAATGATCCATTAGGATTTTCCGTTAAAAATGCCTTTACTCAAAAGTTTCACACTCAGCTTTGAAAATAAATGTTGAGCTCTGAGGCAGCATAAAAGATGAAAACCAGGGGCACAGCTGTGAGCAAAGGCAGGTAGAACAAGTTATCACATCCTTCTTGCTCTCAAAAGCAGCAAACATTTTAAAAAGGAATATAAGGATATCCATGGGGATGAATAAAACAGGCATAGTTACAGACATAAAAAGCTGGATGTTGAAGGGGAGTGGAAACATGATAGGAAGAGATATAAGGAAGAAGAACCTTAAGGAATGACAAGGGTAATGTAAAGAAAGGAATAAGAAGGGAGAAGAGACAATGAAGCATAAAAGAAAGTAAGGGGGGCAAATAGGAAAGAAAAAGTGAAAAAGACATACAGTTTGCTAAATTAAGAAAAGAAGCTGAACAAGAGAGGGCAGTGGAGGAAGAAAAGTGGATATGGAATTAAGGGGAAAAGGAGAAGGTGAGCAGAACAAGTAAAATAGAACAAAGGAAGGAGAAACAGAATAAGGAAAGAAGAAGCAAGCACTCACTGAGCTGGGCCCTTTATTTATATTGATTAATAGTTATATAGGAGACTGCTACTGGTTTGTAAAAGTATTTTGAACATTTGTATTAGCAATTATTTGATATTCTGGATTCCAAAGACAAGTAACAGAGAGAAAGTATGAACAGATGGCTGAAAAAGTTTAATAGAAGCGAGGTAACAACAAACCTACAAACTCCTCATTATTTGGAAACCACTACCAAAATACCTAGTGGAAAAAATCCTGTCCACTGATACAAAACCAAGTAAATTGACCCTGCTTCTCTTGCTGAGGAGAATGAGATCAGTCCTACAAACTGTCATTCAATTAAAATCAGCGTGGTGAGCTTGGAGCTGTCCCTCCCTTAAATACAGGTTTTTAAAAAATCAATAGATGTAATTATAAATTATTGTATACATTCTTAACAACTACTCCAGATCTGGGGGGAATAACAGCACAGGATGATGTGTGGAAGGAATGATCAGCTTATTTTTTGTCTAAACTTCATAAGGGAAGATAGTAAGTAATAACACTCAGAGTCAGCTGCTGCAGATTCCCCCAGAATTACAACACAACTTAGCAGAGGAGATGCTGAAAAATTAAAGTGTATGTGGCTTCAAGGAAGACTGAGAAGTACCACTTTAAAAGGTTCTAGAAGTGTTCAGACTTAAATAATATTTCTGACCTTTAGCACCACTAATAACGAGTCCCAGCTCTGCACAGACTGACACGCAGACAACTTCATGGTCATGACCAGTTAGAACAGCACGAGGAGCTGGATAATCACCTGTTAAAAAGCACAAGAAGAAGTAAAAAGAAGGGAACAACAGAGGAATACAAAACCATACACACTTTACCAACAGAAGAACTTAGGTTTCTGAGCAAAATATGTTCAGATATTATACAGTTTCATAAACACAACTCCCCAGTGCATTAGCTCATACATTAACAAAAAGCAAACTTCTTTGGTTTAGAAATTATGGACAGTGTGCCTTTTACAACAGAGAAATCATAACAATAAATTTTCATTTTATGACCAGAAAATACAAAAAAATTATATTTCAGACAAAGAACACAAAATGTGATAGTATTAAAAGAAGCTGTAATGTAAATATCTGCTACTGAATATAGATGTCTCTAGACTGCTGCTAGGAATCTAAAGGGTAGCATGACTTGAGAATGTTCTATATTAATGATCATGATTTGTTTCATAAAACTTAGGGAGAGGAAAAGAAGACAGAAGGAACAGCACTGTACTAGCAAGATAGTCCTGTTGTATAGATATTACTGACTGAGAGACACATTGAATGCCTCTAGATTCAAATAATATTTTAAAAATGGTTTGGGGCATACATAATTTTATATCTATCACTGTGAATACCTACGTCATTTTTATAACATTTTATTTATTAAAGAGTAGGAGAAACTACTCCCTAAATAGTTAAGTTTTATATTCATGCGTGAAGTATACTTTATTTTTCGTTCAAACAAGTGGGCATTTATGGAGTGCTTATATGACAAATAGCAATATTTCTTTTGTTTCTCATATTAACAGACATTGACATTTATAACAGTGAAACTCCTCTTCGCAGGCACAGTCAGTTAATCAATAACAAAAAATTAACAATTCACTACATAAAGCAGATTTCATCTGGTTATATTTACTTTGTAGAAATGAAATATAGAAAATTGGGAAATTCCAAAGGGCTGGATCTCTGCCACTGTAGTTCAAATACTTAAAGGATAAAAGAAATTGCCTAGAGAACTACAGGTGAATTACTGTAACATTAATTCTATGCAAGATAACAAAATGGTTAATCCACACTTCTGCCAATGAAGAATTGGAAGCAAAAATCCTGAGAGCCAGTCAACATGCTGTTCTGGTACAGGAGACCTGTCAAGCAAGCTTCTTATCTTTATTTGATGGGATGACATGTACAGTTGATAAGGATGCCTATGTTAAAATGGCCTCCATGTATTTTTTTCAAATATTTATCTAAGTAATACAATGTTTTGATTTAAACTTGATTTTATAGTACTTTCTGTGAACAACATGGATGGCACAGAAGCTGGCTCAATGACAGATCTTCGAATTTTTGTCCATAGAAAGGTATGTAGTATGAGTTACATATTAGGGTACTGGGAATTAAGATGTCCAGTTAGGAGTAACTGATTCTTGATTGAATACTAACCAATAATGTAATCTTAAGAATAATGTAAAATATTTGCATATACATACACATATATAAACCTGATACAAAAATTAATGAACAACTGTGTAATGAAGAGAGAAACTCATGCATTGCTTAGTTGAGTAAGGAGGTAGCAAAATGTGTTTTATTTCTTTTAATTATTTTGAATGTCATGAAGTGGAAGGTTCATGCTCCTGGGCAAGCAAAAGCTCTGCTCACTGCAGAGGAGTTTCTGTTCTGGGAGGCAGGAAGACAGGATTTATGGAGCCAGAAAGGAAAACTTCAAACTTAACTTTCAATGCAATACTCTAGAATAGCAAAGGGAAGTCAACAACTATCTTGCCATTCTAAACCCAAAAGATTAAAGTCTTGTACACACATTTACAGAAATGACCTTAAAAGATGGTCACTTAACTGATATGAAGAATAAGATTGCAGAGTCTTATAAGGCTGAACAATGTTAAAAGTGTTTTTTCTCTTCACTGCGCAGGAAGTAAAGAAGTGACTTGACCACCATAGCTGGGAGTCACAGGCATGAAAGATACCCAACAGCCCAGAAGTTTATCTTGCAGCTAATGGTACAGCAAGGTCCAATGGGTGAATGGCTGCACACATTTCAACCCTGCAATGAAATGCAGTTTCCTAACTGCTAAAACAGTTAAACCGCAAAACAAATTAACAAAGGAACTACTGCAGTAGCTAAACAATATTGCATGGGTTTCTGAAAGATATGGTTTAGGAATGCAGGTTTGGATAGATTTTTGTGGGTCAATGAGTTTAGTCTTTTTTATTGCAGTCACATTATATAAATCTCTTAATAAATTAGTGAAATTGTTATCTGTGTACATGACTTGAACGGATGTTCCAGACCTTTCCTACTCTAAAGGAGAGAAGTATTCTGATTTGTAGTCTACATTTATTCCTGTCTGCCTTCTCCCTCTTTGTTCTTGTGTCAGCACTGTCCTTCAGCTTTAGGTCTTCATCGCTTGTGTACTTACATGTACTTACAGAAGCAATCAGCCCACTTAACCTTTCCTTTTGACTCAATTAAACAAATCAGACACTCAAAAACTCCTTTGAAGGGATGGGTTTGTTGTTTCTGTTCCTATCTAGTTCAAGATCTTTCTTGAAATTTAGGTAGCCAGAACTGTATATAACAATAGTTCTTGAAATTCTATGGTGAATCTGTACCACTTCCTGCCAAACCCTAACATGTCATCAACATTTTTATAATAATTACACATATTTTAATATCTGTCTGAACTAGCTGAGAACTACCAACCATGGATATATGGACTTTAGCTTGGACCCAATATTTCAGAGTGTGTCAATTTACCAATTCTTATCATGTACAGACACATTAACACTTTCCTATCTCTGATGAAAAGAGTTACCACAATAAACACTAGTTTCCTCAGTCTTTAATCTAGCCTGCAAGAAAAGAATATTTTTAGTCTAGAAACTGAAGATGTGACTTAAAAATTCTCTTTACTGCTTGGGAAGGATGGATGTTGGAAGAAATAGAGAAGGATGCTTTGTGTACCTCATCAAAGATTACCCATATTTTGAGATTTAGATTTTTATAATTTCCCTATCTATGTTGCTGTTGAGAGCCCGATCACCCGAGGTTTTCTTTTCCCCAAGTGCATAACAGAAAAGTGGAAAAAGATTGCAATAGAACTAAATTTAGAATTTTTCACTTTTTTTTTTCTTCTTTGTATCTCCTTGTAAGAAAGAGAAATTATGCTTAGGGGTCATCTTGGCTTAAACTATGATTACAAAGGTCTATACAAAGGTTCTATACAGTAGAGTCATCAGACTGCAAGGGTGAACAACTGAAATTATTAGATGCTTAGAATTTTTTAAGGGAAAAGAAAAAAGTCAATATTCAAAAGGGCATGTTTTTCAGTGTTTGCTAGGAAAACACTATATATCATGAAATTGTAAAATGTCAAAATATGACAAATGAAAATATCTAATTGACTTCTTGATTTATAAAGGAAAATGCTTATCAGAAACAACTGCCCTGAAACAGATCTTTGAGTTCTGTTTTTCAGTAAATACAAATTAATAATGGAATATCACTATTAAGAGTAACAGTTCGATAGTAATTGAAAATGGGATTTTTTCGCCTTAGGGCTTAAATGAAAAATTATTCAGTGATACTTTCTACAGGAAAAGCTGTGGCATGGGGAAGAGAACCTCAGTTATATTACATTTTATTTCAAAGGACAGAAGTTGTGAACTCCAGGAATCATTCAAAATCTAGCAAAATATTCTGTCACTGTCACATCACCACTGATAGATGCAACCAAAGGTCAAAGGCTGCAGCTCTGGGGGAATTGCAGGTGAAAATATCCTACCTATGAACTGAGATACCATCATTGTAAACTCCCTGTAATTTCCCCAAAGGAGCACCTTTGAACCGAATTACTAGAGGGCAGAAGGAAAAAAACCCCAAACCTCTGTTGTATTTCCACAGAAGTAAGTTTTTCTATGAAGTCTAAAGTAAAATACATCTTTACTCCTCTCAGAAAAAAGAAAACCCAACTTAATTCTTAACACTACTGTAAGGTTCTTCTGGAACAAATTGTGCTCTTATATGGTAAGATTAAAAAAAAGAGAGAAGAAAAGAAAGCACACATAGAGTGTTACTATTTCTCCCATGTTGTCATTTTCCAGGAATTATGTACAGGTTGATATGGGGCTACATCTAGGAGTGATCTGTAAAAAGAAACATAAGAGCAAACAGCAAATTCCAGGTTCCATTTAATTTCTTACTTTGGTGGAAGCAAGTACAAGGCTATAGCTGAATTATTTGTTGAAAATAACCTACTATTTACTTTATTATTAGCACTTTTGAGGAGTGACTCTTTAGAAAAAAAAAAATCTTAGAAAACACTATGTATTTCATGGAATGGGAAATGTAATACCCTTGAATTTTTATTGTCAGAAACAAATAACCTGGAGTTTGATGAAACAATAAGGCTACAACTAATAAATAGGAATATTTCAAACTAGGAAATAGCCAATAACAGTGTCCAGAATATGAAGGAATAATGGTTGTAAAAGAAAGACTACTGACATAAAAATATTCATATATTCAAGATATTCTTTCCTCAGGCAGTATTGATTTTTTTTTTGGAGGAATATAAGTAGCATTGCATACATCTACAAACAACACACCAAGGTGAATGGAGTGGACTTCCAGATATTTTGCAACTATCCAGATCCCCAAAGGAAAAAAAGAGTGGAGGAGAATAAGGATTTGCAGCTTCTCTTCCTATTTCTTCCACTAAATTGCTTTGATAACTTTGGCAAGTTGCTGAACTGCCCTGTGCTGTACAGCTCCCATTGGGTATGCAGCAAAACATAGGCACAAACATCTGTTGAGAAAATGCTAAATATAACTGCCTCAGTTCAGGTGTGTTATTGGCTCATTTACCTTTCCTTAGCAGTCTTAGGAGAGACATGTCTGGCTATCAGAGTAGAGACAGTGTCGACATAAATTACACATTGGTTTTCAATGAGCTTCTACTCTGGCAGAATAGAGCCAAGTGCCATTTAAAAATTAATATCTAAATGGTACAAAAATATTCTTTCAACAATGCAAATCCAATTGCATGTGTGCCAATGTGTTTGCACAGGACCTTCAGCCAACCATCCAGTCCACTTGGTACAGAACACATTGGTGACTACTTTTAAACTGCTGCTCTTCCAAGGTTAAACTAGGGCATGTTATAGGGTATGCAAACGTAGAGGGGTATAAGCAAATAAGTGAATATTCTGAGTTCGGAGTAACTACTCTTCCAAGATCCAAACTCAGAAAACATGCAATATCTACAATTTTAAATTGTTTTAATAATACATTATCTAAAAGGAATAAATAGAAGCATGCTTCCTGACAGATTTTAAATAAAGTGCAGGTTAACTTGACAAAGGTCCTTTATGGCAATGCTACCCTTCCTTTTAGGTGTATACAGAATACACTCACTAGCATAGGGTGAATTGTTAGTACCTGTGAGGATTATATTAAAATGCTGAACAAAACCAGGTTAGGGATGGTGGACATAATATTTTCCAATGGTCAGCACAGTTCCCATTAGAAAATGCAGGGTTAACTCTCACAATTCTTGTGACCATTCTCTTGGAAGCTACAATAGGTAATGAGAAATGTCAAGTCCCAAGATCAATGAAATTTCAGGCTCTAGGGACAAAAAAGGAATAGCATTGATCCTTTTAAAGAACACCAGTCAGAGGGTGAATGTAATATATTGCACAGAGAGGCTCAAGAGGATAAGCGGCCAAGTCCAACATACCTACCTGACAAAAAATTCAATCAGCTTTTAGCACAAGCTGCCTTCCCTTCCTTTCTTTCATGCAGGAGTCTGATTCCAATTAAAGTGTGCAAATTAATTTTTATCACTTACAAATTAGTTTCTGAATTTGTGTCTGTTTCAGATGAAAGCACCCGTCCCTCACTTTTCTGCAATTCTATCATCCACTTTGGTATCTGTTCAAAGACTTGGAGATAATTCTCATTTTCAAATTCATTTGTTTGAAAGAGATATTCAATAAAGCAATCATAAAATATGAAAATAAAACAACTATAACAAAACATGTTGAACTCCAGGGCACATCATGTGCTTTCTTTGCTGCTTTTTGTGATGACTAATACAGTTGCTATATGAGAAGAAATTTGTATACAAATTAGCACTCAGCTAAAACTAATCCCTACATAACATAAGAGCAAAAGAAATCAAACCCAAAATTGTCAAATTCCATCACAATGCTTTTTCTATTCAGTATCTGAGAACTGCAAAGATTTACATTTGCTAGATCACTTCAAAGAGTTAAAATAAGCAAACACGTCCTTTGTATATGCCGTATCTTCCTAAGAGAAAACAGATTCCTTTCACTGTTCTCTCAACTGCAGCAGATTTATAAAATGTGATCATCAACTTAATAAGGTGCAGATTCAGGTTACCTATTTCAGATGGACAATTTTGGCTTAGAAAGTAAGTATCTGACCCTGGCAAGATGATCAAGCTTCATTAAGTTCAGTGTTTTTCTTGAAGGTGGCACTTACCTAAGCAGAAATGGAGAAATAAGGAGAGACTGACATAAAAACCAAAAACCTGCATTTAGCTCTCCCTCAGTTTAAAGGGAACAATGCCACATCTCCACTTTCCAGGAGTACCTCTAGGCACCAACCTCTAGTATAGGTTGGAAAGGGATGCTTTATATCACCATTATTGGAGATTAGCTATTGCATAGTCACAAAATCAATTTTTGTTGGACCAGAGAAAGTAGAAGTAGGGAAACAATTTGCTCTACATACTACTGTTGAAGGTACACAGCTTTGGTTCTTGCTTTCTTGACTTCTATTTTTATCTAATCATCATGTCATGTAAGACCCATAAAAAAGAACAGGAAAAGGAATTTTGCTTTCCCCAAAAGTTGGAGGTTCAGGGGAGCTGGGAGGTGACCTCCCACATTAATTTATAGCCTGACAGTCAACACATGTTTGTGAAGATGGGAACGTGGGTTTTAATTCCCTCAGTCTTTGGAGGCCAAGAACTTAGTCTCCCACTTCTGAACAAGCATTCTAACCAGAAGGTTTTTTGCAAGCTACTTTTGAAAGCTACATCATTGAAAACATTGTCTTTAAAATCTAGTAAAATTGCAGTCCTCTCCCAGCCAATTGTGAGAAGTGTCAAGACATTGTAACAAGTGCAAACTGAACCAGAAACTCCTTTTTGATATTTATTGTAGAAAAAAGTGATAACTTAATAAATGCATTGAGTAGTAAAATTATTTTCAAATCATAAAATTAAGTTCATCATGCTCTCAGAGCCAAGTTTTCAACTACTGAGCTGGAGCCCCAACTTGCAAGGGTCTTATCTAAGACAGAATTTTTCACTATCATCCTCTTTAAACTGGAGCTGGTTCTGTATTTTCCAAAGACACAGCTTAGGTCACGCAGGTGTTTCAGGGGAAGGCTCTAAACAAGCCTGACAGGTTAGATTGCTGACATATGTGTTGTTAGATAAAGATTTTACGTAACAAACTCATAGATTGTGGAATAAGGAATTTTAGCAGAAGTAATAAAGAGTTTGTTCTGACAATCTTTTGCCCCAGAACATTTCACAATAAATGATTGTTATTGCTATCTTTTCAAATGCAATGGTATTTACATTTTTCTATACAAATGTTAAACCACATAAACGCTTTAGGACTGGGGGTCTTGCTTTTCCCTCCCTTAACATTTTCTGAAACAAGTAAAGTTCCTTTTGGTAATTGGATGCATTGAGGCCGAAATTGATAATTAACTGTCTTTCAGCTTAAAAGATCATTATAAAGTCAAGCATCTAACCCAGATAATTACTATACCTGACATTTTTCTTTGAATTCTTCACTTTCTTACAGTCTGTGATATAAAACACCTTATCTGTGTCTCCAGATGACAGCTTTAAAGAAACTAATCCCCCTTCTTTCCCCCAGAAAATATCATCTACATCTTTCTTGAAATTCATTCCAAAGATATTAACTAATTGGATTTGACCTACAGTCAACATCTCGCTTTCTTTTTTCCTACAAGGTAAATCCTAATCTTCTACCATTAGGTCTAGAAGAGTAGATTAGGCAATATTTCTTTCCTATTTCAGTGGCTTAAACTATGTAAAGCTTCAAATATATTTTCAAAAGGATTTTAAAGAATGTTTCACTCCTGAAAAACAGTATACAGGGAACAAGCCATACAACAACCTATCATGTCTGTTCATGGTGGGAAACAGAACCTAGTAATTTAAGATTTAGATTTAATATTTAGTAATTGTAGAAGAAGGTCTTTCAGGCATGTGATCTATCCTTTCTGATTATGTACACAAAAAGTCAAAGTAACTGTTAATAAGGATATGTTACAACACATGACGTGCTAGTTACAGTAGAGTACTAGTATATAGTGAGAATATCCATATTAACTTTAATCCAATGAGTAGAGACAGAAATGATAGTGATGACTTCACTTTTCCTGAAGATAGGTGTTCAACATGTCTTCAGCACAAGCAGTAAGAAATATGATCAATATATTTGGAAGCCAACATAAGAGATTCAGCAACCTAATCTTCCTGGGTTCTGCTACCTGTGCCTGTGAGATATCACATGCCTCGATATGACTGCAGCACAGTCTCCCAGTACCTTTCCTACACAGAGGCAGAGATACAGAGCAAATCATACAACTAGTTAATGTTTTCATTGACTTTTGTCCATCAGCCACTATCCTTTCTTTTCATAAAATTAAAGTACTCCAAGGCAGACACTCCCAAAGTTACACAGCTCACATATTGAATCTGAGATTCTAAAATGTACCACCTTCTTGCATTCAGGTATGTTCATAATTACAAAAACATATCAGACTACAATAAATTTAACTGTTAAAGAAGTGGAGCAGTTTGTATCAGCCATGCAGGAGATGCTAATGACAAGGCTGTCCAAGCCCCACCTAATCAAAAGAAGGAAAAGTCTCACATTTTTAATTCAATGAAAGCAGTAAGCTCTTACTTTTTTCTGATACAGCATAGAAATCACTACTACTTGGTATGAATCACACAGGCATTCAAAGAAGCAAAATACCATCAAGCTAAACAGAATGTCCCAATATGAAATTCCTTTCCAGACTTATTTTCTCCCTATCTGAGGCTTAGATGTTAAAAAAGACCTGGAATATTTTTTATGGGGAGACAATTTTATTCCTCTACCCTCCATTTATTCCTCTACCCTCCATTCTTTTTTTCTGTTATAAAATCAAAAGAAAATCAGGTGAGACAGTGATTACCACAGATAAACATGTTTCCCCATTGCTCAGCTTACGGAAAAATGGAAGAAAACTAAAACACATTAGAAAATTTGCTGCCTGGAAATTAACAAAATATTTACTCTGTAACAAATAAAACACTTTTCTACCAGATATTCAGTTGGAGAAATACTCTCACTTAGATGTCTGTAACTGACAGGTCTACAACTGCCTCCAGTCAGCACTTGAACCAGAGATCAAAATTGATAGTGATGGATTCTTCTATGCTTATCTGAAGAGGCAATATCCTTGTGCTGAAAATAAGCATCAAAATTTAAAAACTGCTGTAAATTAAATGGATTTAGTGTCATATAAAAGACCTATACTATATGGATAAAAGTTGCTCTTGTCTTTAGCTGTGATTACATTTCTTTCTTGGGTGAAGGAACTTTGTAAATCAGTAGTGTACTTTAATTGCTCTCTTTCATTAATAACAAAAAAATAATAATAACAACGACAATGATGATGACAATGATGATGCCCTCTTCAGTCCACAAAGCACTGATAGTTAGTCCCTGGCAAATGAAGTATAAACTCTTCCTGACATTTTATCTTTTTCTGGTTTTATACAGTCACATTGCTCCTCCAAAGGTTTGCTTGCTATAGAAAGACCTTTCTCAGACTCATTTAATTCCATGGCATGTGAGAAATCCCTTTTTTGAAAAGGCAAGCATCTGATACAGCATGCTGTAGCACAAAAGAATTAAGTTCAAATGCCAGAAAATATTTTGGGAAAAGAGAAAGTCAAAATATAGTGATACACATCCTGTCACTTAAAGGCCAGAACCATCTTGTTCTAGTTTATAATGACATGATGCTATAAGTGATACTGGCAATTATGAATCTAAGAATTACTCCCATAATATTATCTGTTACCACACAAAGACAATTTAAACACTTTTTTGGTTAGTACTCAATGAATTGCTTAGCATGTGGTGCTGCTCTCGTATCAACTTTCAACCTGTAAGTGAAGTAATCAATATATTTGTTAACGCCTTCTGAAGCTGACAGAAGGAATGCTAAAAATGAATAGGTGACAGAGAACCTCTCAGGAAGGTGTTTTTTTACAGGATACTTACTGCTATTTGGATTGTCACCTATAATATGATGTCGGCCACTCCAGTACCAAAGCAGCAATGTAGCATCACGAGACCCAGACACGATGTAGCAATCACCACCAATATAGGACTCCGATCTGGCAAGGCAAGTCACGACATCCCAGTGGCCAAACACAATCTGAGTTAATTTTCCTGAGAGGAATGCAAAGTGATACAAATTCAGGGTTTTTTAAGTATTTGCATCTAGGAATCATTAACTAAAACACCAAAAAACCACCTAGTTTAAATGTAATTTTTGCCTCATGTCTCTTTATTAGTGTTCACTACATGCTACAATAATATTAAAAAAGCATAAAGATAAAACTTACTTCTTTGCCTTATTTATGTGCTGAGTGTCAATCCATAACCTAATGCTTATCTTTGAATATCAAGTCAGTGCTGCAGTCACTGAATATTAAGTGGAGTTAGGGCTCCGTCAGTATTTAAGCAATGGTGTTAGAATACTATTTGTGAATTTCATGAATGATATGCATAACAGCATATGAACTTTTCCATAATGGTGCTATATTACTATATTCAAAATGCATATTTGTTTTATGTTAATGTCAAACCAAGATTTACTATGATCATCATCTCCTTCTTTCTATTGCTGCAGTCACCTTTTAGCAATGATATTAGGCTAAGCACTAAGACAAAGAAAAGATTGATTCCCACTGGCAGGCTATGCAACCTACTTCCTTATTACATGAATTAAATACAGGTAGAAACAAAACAGCTGTGAAAATACTGTAACAAAAAAATTGGTCCATATGATCAATTTCCTGAATATAACTACGGTTTTCAAAAGCTACCACTAACAAAACTGTGTGCCTGTTTCTTTTTACATCCTTTATCTTCAAAACAACAACAACAAAAATCTTCAAGTTATTATGCTCAAATGATAACAAAGCATTTTATAAACTATCTTTATAATATATTGAGGGTAAGTACAGGCCTTCGACATGGTAATATTAAGACAATTGTCCACTTTGTGACCTAAGAAGAAACAGGCAGCTGTATTTAGCATCACCTGTTTCAGTAGAATAAACTCGAAAGCTCTTGTCCCAGAAACCACAGATAAGAATGTAGCGATTATCTGCTGTGACCACGAAGCAATGTGCATTGATCTGGATGCTCTGATCCACAAGGTCTGTGATCTGCCGTTTGTTCACACCAGAGTTATTTGCTGTAACAAAATGCAAAACACATTTTACAAGTAAGCCGTTCCAACACCTTCCTGTCATCCACTTACAGGAGAAAATGAATACATTTAACTTTCAATGAACTGTGAATTTGTTGTTGAGTAAGCATTTTGAATATGAACATTTAGAGCTGTCTATATCGGTGTCAGAAAAACAAAATGATTGTGAGATTTCTGGTTTCCCTTTGAATAAGACAAAAGATTTTATAGAAGATGGCAATTTCTTATAAACTGCCTCATGCACCATGTAATATGTGGTAATACTTTAAGTGCTCTGCTGAAGTACTCTCCAAAACCAAATTGAACTAGGGGAAAGTGATGGATGTCCATTTAAAATACGAAGTCAACACTACTGCAGAAAGTCAATTTTTGCCGGTAGGTATCCCTACTACAGAAAATATCCCAACTTATATTGAGTGACCTTGTCATGCCTCATACCTGCAGACTCTTAACCAGATCAAAGATGTAAGGATGAAACCAATAAAGCTATTCAAATCTAATGTGCTTTTTCACTTACTCCTCGAGCAGGGAGCCAGGCCATGGGTAGTAATGTCAAAAGAGGTAATGCCACCTGGAAATTCCCCCAGACAGACAGAAAAGGAATGATCTATGCTGAATCCCACTACCCTGTGATCTTTACTTCCTCTGACACAACAGACAGGATTTTGACTGAATATTGTGTCCAGTTCTGGGCCCCTCAGTACAAGAAGGATGTTGAGGCTCTGGAGCAAGTCCAGAGAAGAGCGACGAGGCTGGAGGGGCTGGAGAACAGACCCTATGAAGAGCAGCTGAGAGAGCTGGGGTTGTTCAGCCTGGAGAAGAGGAGGCTGAGAGGAGACCTCATTACTCTCTACAAGTACCTGAAAGGTGGTTGTGGAGAGGAGGGAGCTGGCCTCTTCTCCCAAGTGACAGGGGACAGGACGAGAGGGAATTGCCTCAAGCTCCGCCAGGGTAGGTTTAGGCTGGAGATTAGGAGGAGGTTTTTCACGCAGAGGGTCATTGGGCATTGGAATAGGCTGCCCAGGGAGGTGGTTGATTCACCTTCCCTGGAGGTGTTTAAGACACGGGTGGATGAGGTCTTGAGGGACTTGGTTTAGTGTTAGATAGGAATGGTTGGACTAGAAGATCTGATGGGTCCCTTCCAACCTGGTTGTTCTGTGATTCTGTGATTCTGTGATTTGGAAATATGATGAAGGTGTGTTCCCTCTCACCTAACATTAACTTTCTAAATGTTCAGTATATAACCTAAGTTAACTACCTATGCTCACTCTGGACTGAATGGAGAGACATAGCTTCACATAACAAGTCATCTCATGCAGTAATAGCTATCCAAGTGTTAAACAACTCCAGAGGATGGTTTCTCTTGCTACAGTAGCTATGGAGGGAACCTTGACAACTTCAACTAATTCAAGAGAGATGAAATTCACTCTAAGACATGTTTTTTTCTAATGTAGGAACGTGACTCAATGTAGATAATATTCTGAAATTTCTTTTGTACCTATTTTTGCTTATTCTACATAGATTGCCCAAAACTGCATTAAAAAGAAACTGAATGAAAAAACCTCCTACGTTAAATTTGCTTGTAAATTTACCATGTTTATATACCACCCATGAGCACAATTTTAAATTACCAGACCTATGTCCATCCACTGAAAGATAATTAATACCAGATTAGTCAGCTTTCCAGAACAGGTGGGTACAATAGTTGTGCCCTAGCTTTTGAGAGGAAAATGTGAGTGAAAACCACTGTCATTATGTGAGCATATGAAGCATACAGAATTAGAAAGCTAGCTCTCCTGAGATACTTGTCCTTTAACCACAAATATTGACACAGATGAAAAAAGAACTTTTCAACTGGAAGTGTTTAAAAGTTCATTTTTTTCTCACCAGTCGTGCAAAATTTTCTTTAGGAATCTTCCCTATCCCCAGTTTCCTTCTCAAAAATATAGCTACCACCAAAAAAAAAAAACCAAAAAAAGCCCCAGACAACCACAAAGAAAAGAGTTGGAAGCAAAGAGAAATAACTAGCATTAGGAATACGTGTCCTGCTATCTCTCTAACTGTTTTAACAGATGTTATTTCTCTAAATACTTCACTTTCTCAAATATTTTTTTATTTTAAAAAATGCAATCATGTATCACTTTAAAATCTAGTCTTAATTAATTTAGTAATACCAAATAAATAATAAATTGAATGAACAGAAATTAATTTTCATCTGCACTATTACACATAGCATTGACTGTTAAGAAATGAAAATACATGAATTCTACCAGTACCTCATATCTTATTTTACTGAAGTGACCTGATAAGAGAACAGAATTATAGATATGGGTTGACAGTGTAACTGACTTATTGATTGTTTCTAAAATACCAATAGTTGGTAATGTTAATAACAAATAGCACTCATGTAATTCATTCAGTATCAATAGCTAATGCTTTCAGTTCTCTAGGGCTGACAAGAATAAATATTTTCCTATCTTCTGTGTTAAATGAAGCATAATATTCAAATACAGCCTAATCGATAATTCTTGAAGATGCTGTTTTCAAATATATTGCTACATTTTCACCTTGACATACCAATCAATGGATCCATTTCAATTGGAAGATGATGAGCTTGATCCAAAGAATATCCTGGGGCTCCCCGAAGGCCTATTCATGAAAGAAAGAATAAAGCACATAGGAATCTCGTGGTCTACTTTTTTAACATGTTTTTTCTAGGTTTAAAATTGTATTATTGGATTATTATACATTAAAAAGGTAACTTCTTATTACTTGTTCCATGAATCTTTTTAGGCTTCTTCCTCTGTGCTACACAAATCTGCATTTTTTAAATTGTTTAATTATGTAATAGTAACTATAAATGGATAAGCATTAATTTCATCATGATTTCGGCAGCCACTAACATTCATTAAATAAATCCTTTAAAACAGCATAACAGATAATTTTTTTTTTTACATTTGACCACTGGATGAGATCTTATAATAGCACAGAAAAGAAAAATAATTGCATTAAAGATTGTTATGAGCTTCTTACATAAGGAAAACTGTAAGTGACAGAACTTGGACCTTTTCATGGTTTTATCTAGAATATTTAGCTGAGAAATTGTGGGCTACAGTAAATTTGTGACAATTATTCCTAATAATTCTATCCTGAGTAGTCCTTAAGTTGTTGAAATGTGCACCAGGAACTGGATATATAGTGTTATCTCCTCTTGTGCATGGATAGCATTGTTTTGGCTCATCTGAGCACCTTTCCTAGCATATAAATCACAATGGTCACTACTGAAAACATGATTTATTTGTTCAGAGCTGCGAAGTTGCACAAGAGCATCCTTCATAAAAGAAGCAACAGAATTCTAGAGAGTAAAATCAAATTTCTACTGCTGCAATAGACCATTGGAAAAGGCAAAAGAAAATAGGGTCTACAGTTGGTCATGTTGTCTTCTGCAAAACACTGTTCTGAGAAATTCTCCTTCCCTCTTTCTTCTTCTTCCAAAATCAAACACATTTGGGGCAGACCTTTGCTGGTATTAACTTAAATTCATTTGCTTCTGTTGTGAGATGGCTATACAACTGCCTTCTACTGTGTATAAACTCTAAAGCTGTACATAACAACTCACAACAGTAAAAGTGGTTTGTGTACACATTTCTGTAGATGAACCTATTCTTTACATTACCTTTATGATTTATTAAAATAATATAATGGCAATAATAGAAATTGATGCTCTGTCCTGGATCAGCCTCTTGCAAAATCAAAGACATTTCCAGGAAGTATGTAAAAATTAAGAAAATCATAAGAATGAGTTTTGATTCTCCACACATTTTTATTTTTCTGTCCCTTCCTCTTATAACATATTCAGAAATTTACACCAGAGGTTTTCAAATGGTGTGGAATTTAGTTCAGTATTGGTTCATGACACAAATTCTGCATGTTCACAACCGGACATGTTTTACAAGCATATATATGAAAAAATAAAACTTAGGTGTTGCATGTAGAATAATATTAAACATTACATTACTATTAATTGCTCTGATAATTCCTCTAATGCATTCCTACAAGGGAATTCCCACTCATAGTTCTAATTATTGCTTCTAACACCAGTCTTTGGTCAGTCATGTGCATAAGAGATAAGACCTACTTCACCTAACTTGAATTATACACTGGGAAAATGTTTATAATTAAGTCAGTGAAATCCCTAGGTAATCTAAAATCCCTTTAAGTCAACTGGAGGTATACATCTGACCTAAATACCACAAATCCCTCTCCAGGAGTATCTACTTCTTTCCAAAGGTTTCTCCTGTGCATGAAGAGTGGAGGATTTTTCTTTTTTCTCCTAGTCCCTACAAATTTCCTGAGCCAGCTGCTAACTCACACTCTCAAATACCAAGTACCTTCTTGGTTTTGCCAGGTGGTAAGAAACCTTCAAAAGTTTCCAGATACTGAGACATAAAGGTTATTGCAACAGGAAACTTCCTTAGAAAATGAAACCTGCTCACTTTCTCATGTCCTTCATGGTTCCACTATCTATTTAGCAATGCCTGGGACAACCTCAACACTGACAAGTCTAGATGGAGACGGGACAGTCCTAGCAGCAATATGGAGAGATGACGTAGACGGGCTGGAAGGGAAATTTGGTATGACCTTGTTGGATGGGCTTTTGGCAATGAGGAAACTTCTTTTTCCAGTAGTTCAGTGCCTGGCTGCTTAGGTTTGCTTAGGGTCCCACGTTATCTAATGGTGAGCCAGGGGAAGGCTTATGACAAACTCTGGGACAGATGTGAAATCTCTTTCAAGCTGCAGACAGTGATGTATGCTCTCTAGCATGCCAGTAGGTATTCCTGAAACCTGGGACATATTAATATCATCTGTGTCAAGAACAGCAGCACTCTCCTGAAAAGCATTATATCTAAGGCTGATCTTGTAACGACAAATCGATTGGCTGCCATGGTGACGTGCTGCTGTTAGGGAAAGTGTTTCTAGGAATGACACCAGAGAAAACACAAGCTTTAATTATTTGATACAAACCAGACAAAAAACAGCAAAGTTTTGTGTACAGGCAGGTGAGTGAGATTAACCCACATCTAGCTAAACTGAGCTGTAAATTAAAGCTGCATAGTTAAGGTCTTTAAATTTGAATTAAACAGGCTGTGAGAACCTACCTACTGTGTTGTGCCACCGATTGACTGCAAATAGCCTGCTACAAGTTACAGTCACCACAGCAGGAATGGTCAGGTGGGGCAGCGTATTGGCTGCCACGTGTGTGACAGGGGAATTTGATGGGAACTTCAGCACCATGATGACATCCTGCTGCATCTGATCTTTAAACATGAGGGGGCTCTGTGGAAGGAAACACTGTTGAGTAGAAAGGAGAAGAGAGCAGAAGAAAACAGAAGGGATAACACAATTAGTGAGCAGGTCTGAGGGAAAATGAGGTTAAAAAAGAGCAGGCAAGTATGTGCACATACAGGGAAAACAACACTACCTGTACATCTACACTAGTGATGGAGGAGAGCAAGATCAGAAGCTTTTATAGGATCATTACAAGAGGATAAGTAGAGAATAGGTATGGTAAGGGGTGTCGTTACAGGGCGCAAATGACCATTAGCATTAATGATTATACAGTAAAATGTAAAATTATACAGCAGCTAATATTCATAAAATAGAAATATGAGTCAAATACGAGTTACTCAATTAATATATTATAAATATAAATGCTATAAACTACAGTGGTTGAAAAAAGAAATTTTAAGAGGGATTAAAAAAGCTCAGATATTTAGTTTTTCTTAACAAATCCTTTATACGAAATACAAGATTTCTAAAGACAGATAATTTAATTATATGTGAAGTATCTAGTTATTAAGGAACCTGTAAGTAATTATAAAGTGGTTTGGTGATACCAGAAGTGACATAGTTTTTGTGCATAGATGTTAATACTGTTCTCAAGTACTGGTTTTAATGTTGTTTTTTTCAACCACTGTTATAACAGAATTATTGCTAGGAGTTCAGATTTCTACTCATCACTTTAAATTATTAAGTTATATTATTTAAAAATATATTATCCATATCTATCCATATCTTAAGAATACAAGATAAGTATTACGTATATTTGACATCTACAAATTACTTAAAATAACACAGCTAACACTTCCAGATCAATTCCCACTTTTGCAATGTACAACTAGATGGAGTGATTTCCTTGTAGACAGATAAAATGATTGAAACTACTGCACATATTACTGTCAGTTTACAAAACTTAAAAGAAAATATCTAGCTCTAAGCATTTAATCAAAGGCACTGAGGGGCACAGACATCTGTCTCATTCAGTCTGGCTATTTCATATAATTCTTTGCAAGAAGCACAGAGAAGAATGTGTTTGGAATGAATTTTGGAGTTCAAATTTCAATTCAAAATATATATCGTATACTCCTGAGGGAACAGGCAGAAGGATTCCAGCATGATTTGATCTCCAGCACTTCATTTTTGTCAGCAGGCATTGTTCATAAACCAGTCCCTAACAATGCATCCTTTAAAACAAACCAAAACAAAACAACATGCTTATTCTAAGAAAGGCCTGCAGTCATTCCCACTACTTGCAGAAATAAGAATGTAAATATGTATTTATCAAGTGTGTATTTATGAAGACAGGGCTTTTTTTATACAATATTAGACAGGGGGAAAAAAGGACTATAGGATATTAAAGCTATTCAAAACTCCACCTTGCTCTGCTCGAGCACTTCGATTCAGAAAATACAGCTGTATGGGAAATGGAGGGCATTGGAAGTGTTTCTTAATGGGTACTTTATGACCTACAAAGGATCCTCAGGTTCAAAGGGAATGCTTTCCCGGTCAGCAGTTATGTCTCACCAGGTGCATGGCAGAGCTCCGAGGTGGATGGGGCTCAATGAGCAACTGTGATGGCGTCTGTCCAAAGTTCTGTATCTGCGCCTCCATGGCCTGTGGGCAAGGGAGAGGGACTGTCATGAGCAATATGCATCAAGGAGCGAGGTAAACACACTGTGTGACAATGCAGGCATATCCCAAGTCAGCCATGAAAAAAGTCCAGAAAATTCACCCGGTGCTCTCCTCCCAGGCTGCAGACTCATCCAAGTGTTAGTATTTTGTAGACAAGCTTTGCTTCTCCTTTCAAGCATGCTTCAGTTAACCAACTAGCCATTCTCATTTCCAGTAATTGGCGTTACATGTGAAAATGTTAACCTGTGAGGACATGCAGTTCAGGTCTTGAGAGAGCTTTTTTTTTTTTCACCAAAAAGAACGTATATACCTTAATAAAATCCTTTGTAAGGAGGAAAGTATGAGGGTCTCTAATAAAATAAGCCTCTGGAATCTTAAATGGGGGAAAGAAAAGCAAACTGAGAAACAAAATTCATGTATAAAATACCATAAAACCCCAATAATTATTATTTTGACAACTTTAGTAGGTTAAGATAAAAAAAAAAATCCCAGAAGTAAGTCTTTCCAGGCATATTCATACTAATATAAAATATTTTCCAAGTTGCATACATTGACCGAGTGTTTATTTCATGCTTAATTTTACTACATTTCATTCAAGGGCTTTCAGGCTTTACAGGTTTGAAATGAAAACTTAGCAATTTCTATGCATTCCTCAAGACTTAAATCAGCTTTAAGAATAAATCTGCAGTAATTCAATAGAGAGTAGAATACAGCTCATATACTGAGATTCTTCCACTCCTCAGACAGTTCATTCACACAAAAATATATTTAAGATATATTTTTAAATACTTTGCAAAAGATTGATGCTTGTAAAAGGGACTCTGTTAAAGGACATTCAGTTTTTCAAATAGACAAGTACTATTTTATTTGACCTCGTAATATCAAGAATAAAGCATTCATCTAAAACTATACTGGCAGATTTTGAAATGCATTGTGTATTGTGTACTTATATATATATACTGTACCCTGCACTATTGACCCTTAATATTTTTCTTGCAAGCTTTATGAATTTTTCATTTGCTACCACACAAGAAACATGAAAAAACACCAAAACCATTACTATCTCAGTAAATTACATTATTTCTTTCAGACATAAAAAGGTAAGAAGCAAAATAAATAGTTCATGATACAAAAGAATCCTTTTAACCCATATAGTCTCTAATTCCTACAGGCCAACCTGCGCTCTAGTCCACTTCACAGCATAAACGCCAAGAACAGACATTTGAGAGAGACTTCCTGGCAGGTCACTACTATCTACCATTCTTGATACCCTAGATTCACAGTTATATAATGGAATAACACAAATAAAGATTTACCAAAAAAGAAACTTAATGTAAAGTCCAGTCAAGCAGATGAAGGTCTTTCAACAGATTGTAGCCTTCATGCATTTGAGCCACTAAGTTGGTCGACTCCTGTATGACCAACTTAGTGGATTTCTATGATGGGGTAACCGCAGCAGTGGGCACTGATAAACCTATGCATGTGTCCTATCTAGGCTTCTGTAAAGCCTTTGACACAGTCCTCCACAACATCTTCCTCTCTAAATTGGAGAGATATGGATTTGATGGATGGACAGCATGGTGGATAAGAAACTGTTTGGATGGTCATATTCATAGAATAGTGGGAAATGGCTCGAAGTCCAGATGGGGAATCCCACA
Organism: Coccyzus lansbergi; assembly: GCA_033558105.1. NCBI lineage: Eukaryota > Metazoa > Chordata > Aves > Cuculiformes > Coccyzidae > Coccyzus > Coccyzus lansbergi. Next base: position 1,379,829 of record JAUMJK010000151.1, read on the forward strand.
GGGGTTCACACTAGGACCAGTGCTGTTTAATACCTTTATCAATAATATTGACAGCGAGATCAAGTGCAGCCTCAGCAAGTTTGCAGATGACACCAAGCGGAGTGGTATAGTTGCCACACCAGAAGGATGCAATGTCTTCCAGAGGGAGCTTAACAGGCTGGGTAAGTGGGCCTGTGAGAACCTCATGAGGTTCAACAAGACCAAGCACAAGGTCCTACACCTGGGTTGGTGCAATCCCCATTTTTGGTAGACGATGGGGGATGATGTGACTGCCCTGCAGAGAAGGACTTGGGGGTGCTGGTTGATGAGAAACTCAATATGTGCTGGCAATGTGCTCTTGCAGCCCAGACAGCTAACTGTATCCTGGGCCGCATCAAAAGATGCGTGGCTAGCAGATTGAAGGAAGTGATTCTGCCCCTCTATTCTTCTCTTGGACTATTGTATCCAGTTCTGGAATCCTCACCCTAAGAAGTATATGGAGCTGTTGGAACTGGTCCAGAGGAGGGCTACAAAGATGATCTGAGGGCTGGAGCACCTTCCATATGAGGACAGGCTGAGAGAGTTGGGGTTGTTCAGCCTGGAGAAGGCTCTGAGATCTTACAGCCACTTTCCAGTACCTGAAAGACACCTACAAGAAAGCTGGAGAGGAACTATTCATATAGGTTTGTGGTGACAGGATGAGGGAAACAGGTATAAATTGGAGCAGGGCAGATTTAGACTAGACATAAGGAAGAATTTCTTCTTGATGAGAGTGGTGAAGCACTGGTACAGATTGCCTAGAAAAGTTGTGGCTACCCCATCCCTGGAGGTGTTCAAGGCCAGGTTGGATGGGACCTTGGGCAGCCTAGTCTAATGGGAGGTACCCCTGCCCATGGCAGGAGGGTTGGAACTAGATGATCTTTAAGGTCCCTTCCAACCCTAACTATTCTGTGATGCTGCAGTTACCCCAGTAGAGGTGATTCCTTGCTTGTTGACAGAGTGGGCATTAGTTTCCAAGGCATAGAGTGTTTCTTGGGAAATGGTGAGCATCTTGAATTTCATTAACATCATTTAATGATGCATTAATTTAAAATCACAGAGCAATTTTATACAAAATCAACACATTTGTCTGAGTATATGCATGTACATATCTATAAAGAAGCTATAAGTATGCACCATCAAATAGTATCTTTTTACACACTGTGTAGATGCCTTCATTCATGCAGACACTTCTTATACAGGAATGTAAAATTCACTTCAAGTCAAATAAAGGACAGCATTTTTTATCACATTCAGTAGTCTATAACTTATTTGCCTGGTAGGGAGAAGGGAAGGGAATTGCACTTTAGTGTGAATTTCATTTTCAGAATGACAAGATTAATATCAACAATATAGACACTGTATGATATATGCTTTCACACAGATTTGTCAATAGTATTTTGAGAAAAGTAATTTCCACCTTTCTTTTCGGAAACAATTATCAAGGTTAATTTAATTTTAATTTTTGAAAGGTCTTTGTGTTGAAGTAAGAGTGTGAATTGTATTTGGCAACAATACTGAACAAAACCCAGATCTTCCTCTCCCACCCTTTATAGTGATCCCTCAAATAGCACTTCTGTTGTCTCACAGGCACACTGAAATGAATTATTATTATTTTTTCAGTCTAACCCAATTCTAATTCATTCTTTTACTTTCATGTTTTCCACTCTTGGAAAATTCTGGTTGTTTAGCTGTAAATTCTGCACACATAACCTTTGCTGGCTTTGCCTCCCAGATTAAGTAGATTTATGATTGTAGCAGGCAAAAAGAAAGAGAGGCAGAGTATGATAATGAACAGATTATAAGGAATGGACACCTAAAATATAATTGTCAAGAGCATCTGCTGTTTTACAGCTGAAGATGTTGTGGTAAATACTCACATACATACTTAACATGACAATAATTTTAAATCGTTTAAGTTAATGCCAAGTACTTCCATAACCAGGTCAAATGCAGAATCAAAACCTTGATATTCAGGTAATACTGAATATTTTTGCTGGCTAGCACTTATAGAGAGAAATGCCTCTCCCTCAGCCCATGATTTGTAATGTTATCCTTTTCTTTCAGAAATACCATTTGTAAAACTGACAACTCTTGGAAGTGTTAAAAAAACTGAACAATGTTTCTTTAAAAATACCCCTGATATTCAACTATTGCGATGAGACTACAGTGTGCACAGCTACAATTGGTATTTCTCTCAAGAGTTCATAACACTTGAAACTGACATAAAAACCTTGTCAAAACTTACACAGAAGATAAGCATAAGCATAGAGAGATAAAGTGACTGGCCCAAGGGTATTCCTAATGCTGCCTCCTATCAGGTCACTTGACACAAAATGGAAAGCAGGTACAGAACAGATTTGCGAATAATAATGTAATACAATGATTTGTTTACAAGACAACTATGGCTGCACCTGAAATTAATCTGAAAACTGTTCAGTGTACATCACAGTTTTTCTTGATCTGTAAATCATCAAATTAAGGATTTGTACAATGGCCTTAAACATTTAATTATAATTAATCAATTCCTTTTCTCCCATCAGATCTTTGTTATTGTGTGCAAAGTGCTATGCCACTTCCTGAGATGCATATTCTAGTCAAATTAATATAAATTCTGATAAAATTAAGTTTGTTCTCATTTCACTTTCAAATGTCCTTTGTGTATAAACAATATAATCTTGGAATTCAGCAGCTGCCACATTTAGCACTTTTGGAACAGCAAAATAGCAATTATATTAGTTTTCACTTTCTTAATAACATGTGCAGAAAAGCTATTTATTGAGTTGATTTTAGATTCCCTACTGTTTTTAATACACATAAAATGAGATTTGTATACTCCAGACACTTCAGGAAGTATCTGTTCCTGATGTGATCGTGTATTGTGGAAAGATAAAATAGGTGTTAGAGTATTATTATTTGATAATAATAGGTCAGAAAAAAAGAAAGAAAAAAAGATCTGCAAACTTGCTGGCAGTTTGAAGTTTAAACTGAGTTGACCTCACGCATCCTGATTCATGCGATCAAGCAAAACACAACTTCATAGGCACTTAATACTGCCAATAATAAAAAGATTCATTGTACATATTTATTTATCCAAGAAATCAATATGTAAGATCATAAAATCTTATGAATGATACTAATCTTAGTTACAGTAAGTGGTGTCCTAGTTATAATTTTGTCAAAGAAACAAATTATTTGATTCCAATTTTTATGTTTAAAGGCAGACTCTACATTCACAAGGACCCTGGGATGCTCCTCTGCAACTTAGAGGATCAGTCCTTAGTGCCAGCTTCTTGTGGAATATAGGATTCAATAAATCTGCCTTGACCATCATGTGCCTACCAAAGTACCTGGGTTTTATTTCTTAATTCTGGTTGAAAGAAAGACAAATCTGCCATTAAAGATTTCAAGCAATATGTTTCATTAGGCATCAGAACTATTTAAGTGATCAAAGGCAACAACAAGCAGCGTAACCCAAAAGGAGCAGAGCTGCGGGGCAAAAGAGTTGGTCTTGAACCCTGCTGGAACTGTGACTACTGTAGGGGTTTCCTATCAAGTTGGCTTCAGCACAGGCTGCAGAACTCCATCAACTGGTGCTAGCTGCACCCCCGGAACACACTGCTTCTGTGCCTTTTTTTGCATAAAAGGGTATGCCACAAAGCAGTTTATTTTTACATGCTTTTTATCTACAAAATTTCTTTAGAAATGCAGGTAAAATTACCAAGGGAGATATTAATGGTCCATCTCACCTGCAAACTCCCTTTCACTGAGAGAGATGCCTACTGACTACGTAACACAAGAAATACAAAAGCATGAGCATTTTCACTTTGACTCATGAATGGAAGAAAGAAAGAACTTAAAAACATACTGCAGTGCAGAGACTAAGACATTGTTTTTATTTTTTGTGAAGTGGCCTTGTTTTACTAATCTTAACTGATTACTACTTAAACTTTATAAATTATGTATTATCTGAGTTTCTCTATGCTTTTATTACTCTTTTTTTTTTTTACACATTCAGTCTTTTTATTAGTCATTCCCATAATGCTAGTGTGTTCTGCTCTTCCAGTGTACCACACTCAGGATTTTCTACAGTCCATTTTCCCTTGTGCACAGAGACTGAGCCCAGTGAAGAGACGAGATATAGATATATATATATATATATGCGCATTTGAGAAATAAACACCGCAACAACAGTTACCCAACTCTGCCTTTCTTGAAAGTTTACTTCAGTTTTGCATTCAAGTAAACACAAGAATCCTTCATGTGCTGTCCTATACATGCAGCCAGCCCTTTCAACAGCCCTTAGCACTGTCTTCTTCTGAGCAAATATGATCGACAGCCCTTTGGTGAATAATATAAGCAGTTTCAAAATGTTGTTGTTTTGCAAAAATGGTCACATACTGCTTTTCTCTTTACAACTACAGCTGTTAAACAGCATCACTATCTTCAGGGCTTTTAATAAGTTAGGTTTAGGATATTGATTTCCTGTTTATTATTGTATCTTTGGAGGAAAGAAGTACCGTAATTTAAACACAAGGAATGACTGAACTGTTCTGGAGTCTTTGATACAGACAGTTATTTAATCAGGATACTCAAGGGACTGAAAGATGGTCACAGAAATGGATTTTCTCCGCAGGTCACTACTTTATTAATTTAACAATGGAGAAGGGGTAACCTTAAGCTCCTTCCCATCACAGGAGGTATCTCATTGGATCCAGTGTGCAATTAAATGGCTTTCCAGTAGAAGACCAATAGCTCAGAGGTGACCTTCAGACTCCTCCCAGAGTTGGTCCACCTCTGAACTTCATCCTCATTCTCCTGTGAAAGGTAATTGTACTACTAAAGGAATGAGAATGTGAAAGGTAAGATCTCCCATTTTCTTTATAGGCATGAGTCATATGGGTGACCTTGTATCTCTCAGGGAGTGCTGCCTTTTAGCTTTCACATTTACCTCATTAAGCTACTAATTGTGATAGTGATGTCTTCCCTCTTTCACCTTTAGAGTTCTCTCATTCTTGTCCCTGGTAGTCCAATCTGCCTCTCCTGACACAGAAATATTTTAAACACTCTGCCAGCTTAAGCAGGCATTTGCTTAATACACTGCAAATGGGAAATACACTCAATGCACCTCACTAACAGAAACAGAGAAGGTAAAGCAAAAATAGCATAAAGATGGATATCCTGCAGCCAGAGTAGGTCCCTTGCTCTTTCAGGCATACTCTCATGTGTGAGGTTCCCATGTGTCTGAGCACAAATACTTCCTTTTCCTCTCTAGGAGTTCATTCCCATGAAAATTATGAAAGATTTCCTTACATTGAAAAGGGCTGATGGCAAGGATTAAAGTGCTCTCCTCCTTACCTAACTATACTAGAAGGGAGAAAACTGGTTTTGTATAGTTTTTCTTTCTTGTACCCTTTCAACTCTGCCTGGAACGCAGGAGTTTACCACAGGTATAATGAAATTCTTTCATCATATTACACTAAAAACACCAGCAAACTCTATTATTTGCTAAAGCAAATAGGTTTAACTCTCAATTCCTTTGACAAGGTTTATGTTGTTATAGGGGCTCCTCAGGCCACATTGCTCCATTCATCACTCTTCTTATAGTTGTGATAATTTTTAAAACTGTAAGTTTAGCTCTCTGCCCATGGCAATTTTGCTGCTTTTTCTTCCCTGTTGTTTGCCTGTATAGAAGGCAGACAGGGACTATCCGTTTGCTTGTTCAGTAGATTCTGTGCAAAACTCTAAACATAGGCTGGAACTGAAGAGAATCATACATTTATTTACAGTTTTGTTTACAATTACATTCAAAGTTAGGGAAGGGAAGGGAAGGGAAGGGAAGGGAAGGGAAGGGAAGAATTCGGTTGGAAGGAACCTACCATGACCATCTAGTCCAACTACCTGACCACTTCAGGGCTGACCAAAAGTTAAAGCACATTGTTAAGGGTATTGTCCAAATGCCCCTTAAACACTCATAGGCTTGAGGGATTGACATACTCTCTAGGAAGCCTGTTCCAGCATTTGATCAACCTCTTGGTAAAGAAATGCTTTCTTATATCCAGTCTGAACCTTCCCTGACACAACTTTGAGCCATCCCCAAGTGTCATCATCATCTCCCTCTCCTCTTTCCCTCCCCAAGAAGCTATAGAGAGCAATGAGGTTGCCCAACATACAAAGAACATTTAATTATTCTAATTTCATGCCATTATTTTCTTCAGTTAAACGACTGTATTTCTTATGTTCCTATCTGTAATAATTACTGTTCCATACATGCTGGTGACATTTACTGAAACTCCTGTGTTTTCATTTATGCCAGGCCAAGTGAAATCATTGCTCTGTCATTCTCCCAAACCTGTATTAAGTTTATAAAGGAAAAAGGTTTTAATCATCAAGTTACTGAGTACAACACATTAGAAAAGATTTTACTGCTAAGTTACTTCTGTGAGAGACATAGTAGCACTACATAATAGTTTATTAAACATGGTACTTCATGCCAAAAATAACTAAGGTTTTCAAAACTAGGCAATCTGGATCTTTTCTTTTTAGATGACTGATAATTGCCATGAAATCATTTTCCTATTGCTACATAATGGACCACCTCAGAAACAAGAATTCATCTTGATCTGACAATATATTTCATATTTTCTGAAGACATTCCCTTTTTTCATTTGTAATATGAACTTTTGTTGTTGTGTTTGGTTGATAGATATCTAAGGTAACTGAAATAATTTCTCATCACCTAAACTCTATCTATGTAAGGAAACACTTCCATATCCTCTTTTCATTATTCAGACACCAACATTTATGGTTACATTCAGAAGACTACATGGACAAGAGTCCTATGTGATTTGCTGGGTGAGAGGCCAATCTAGATGATTTCCCATATGGTGTTTAGGAACCAGCTTCTATTGACATCTTGATTCTGCAATGTAAATTACTAAACTGTACACCTACAACATAGTACTTTGCTGTTAATACTATTCCTTTGTATTACTCCTTTATATGACGGCAATCAAGCCATCACAACGTGTAGAACTGCTGATGTGTCGTAGCCAATATCTGCAAATCAAACTAAACCAGTTCTGTTGCCTCAAAGTGTCTCCTGTTATACAAATCTTTCTACTGTGAGAGCCCTCGCTCTTGCATTTGTCTCTCCAGTTTCAAGGCCCAAGAACTGGAGTTGTTGTTATTACCAGAACTCCTCTTGAAGCTATCCTTGCCCATATCTTTCTATTTCCTTCTCCTTCTTCCTCTTTCTCTTCCTCTTCTTCTTTCTCTTCTTCTTTTTCTTCTTCTTATTTTCCATTACTGTCTTGGGTTTGTCATACCTCCCACTTCTTGACATTCTCACTCAGGAGTTTTTGCTTTTAAGCCAAGAATTTCCTTTCCTCTACCTATGGCATTCTTTAACTTAGTTATTTTCTCTTTTGCATATGAAATACAAGCCAGGATGCTGAAATCTTAATTTATTTTTTGACATCAGGAAATATAAGAGGAAACCTATGAACAAACATTCTTTTCCTAAAAGGCTCCTAGGATTTCAAGCACAGTATGTCCAATAATGAAAAGTTATTTCAAGGCTTTTCTAAAGCAGAGATAAATTTGTTACATTTCCTTGAGTAAGGAAAAAAAGTCTTCTGAATTGTTAAACGTAGTTTCTTTTCTGACTTGAACTACTACAGATTTTTAAAATCTACAGAAGAGGAAGTAAAGGAATAAAAAAATTATATGAAAAAATGTCATTAGCATGCCTTAGCTGGCAGTCACTAAAGTTTACAGGCATTTAAAAAAAAGATTGCTGCTGTCTGGGATGCTACAATTGTTTCCACATGCGAAAAGAAAGGAATAGCAGCCAGCAAGGCTGCAGTTCCAGTCATGCTAGGTTAAAATTGCCAGTAGTAGTTTTCAAAACACCATCAACTGCTTTTAGAAACATGCTGAATTTTACAAGTCAAAATTACTTAAAGTCTGTTTTGTTTAGAAATGCCTAACTAGATTATATCTAATTATGCAATATCTCAGTGAATTCACTAATGAAAACAGAAGTCCCAAAGGCCAAGACTGAAAAATCTCATAAAACCCTATGAAGGTTGCGAACAACATTTTTGTGCATCAACAATACCAAGAGCTACCAATAGATGTATGTGAAATTGGAAGCTTGACTTCTGCTTTGTCAAAAAGAAATAGCAAAAGTTGTGAATAAAAATCTTTCCTTGTTAATGAAATGAAATGCATTAATGGAATGCGGTAATGTAACATTAGTGAATTTCTTTTTTATTTGAACTGAAAGCAAATGCTGGTTTATCTCCTTGCTCTCAGCTTCATCTTATTACAAATCCTCTGCCTTGTTCCCACCTTAAGAAAATGCTTTGAGCAAAGCACATACTCTTCACTACCCACTGAGGTTATGATGAGGCTCCAACAATCTGCAAGTCTTCAATTTATACACTGCAGGACAGAAGCACTATCTTAGAGAACAGGCAACCTTCAAAACTAACAGCTGAAAAAAGACTGACAGGGAAGTAGGTAAAACATACATACTGAAAGGTGTTGCATATAGTATTCATGAAGCTGCAGTGTATATTAGAAATTCAGTTTTGGAAACAGGTTATACTGTTCCATTTAAACTAAATGTTCTCGGTTATTTTCAGGGTTTAGCTTATAAAGAAATAATTCTGTTTGGATTATTTCCCAGAACGCATTCCTCAAAACTTCACTTTGTTTTTTGATATAAATTGAAAACAATAATATAGATATACTGTACACATGTTTCAAAATGGCATTAAAAAGGCACATTATCAATATGTTTAAAACATTTAGAAAGCTCAGCTTTGCATCTTTCTAAGTGAATGACTAGATACTTAAGACTGAGTAATATCTATTCCAATAAACGATTGTGTGAGATGTTTTGAATAATAGTTAATTTATGCTGAAGTAATGACAGTGTAATATAACTGAAATCTGTGCTAATAGGAAAAAAGAAGCCCCTTCCAGCTATTTCTGTTACAATCAGCTGCAATAATTTTCACCCCATTCCTCTTTCTCTGTCTCTCTCACATAAAAAATTACTTTAAATGTGTGTTAAACTGCTTGTTGCTAATTTTAAAAATCAATAATTGCTACCTGTCATCCATATGGAGAAAAATGAAATAACCAGGCAATAAAGAAGAAATTTTCATGTACAAGACCTGTATTTTACACATTTCCACAATAAAAGAGAGCAATTGCAGTTAATGATGCTCTTTCTACATTGGCAAAACATTAAACTCAGTTTAGGCAAGACTCTAGGATGTTCTGACAAAAATGCACATGAAATTTCTGACACAGATGAGAACTGGCCTAACAATTTATTTCAAATTATATTAAAAGTAAATTGAGATATTTCCTGGGCTATGAGTCACTCACAAACTCACCCTGGTATTCCTTTGATGAATGAATTATGTGAAATATTTATCAAATATGTTGCTTGAAGGTTGATCAGCTAAATAAGTTACCTGCAGTTCTTCAGTTTGAATGCTTATTATGTGGCTGATCACGTATGCTGTGTGGTAGTGCTCAGCTCTGTCTGAATTCTGAGCTTTTTAATCACAAGTACAATGAATAATAAACCAATCCTAAACATTCTAGTACGCCATTTTGGACAAAAAACCCTCACCTATGGGACAAATTTCTTTTATTTTCAGGAACTGTTTATTTTCTTGTTTATGAAAAGATTCTGAATTTCCATAAACATATAACAGCACGAACCAGGAATGGTCACAAACTCAAATCAGCACTGATTCAGTATAATATTGACTACCTGATCATCTCTAGTACATTCATTAACTGAAGATACGATCAATCATTAAAAAAATGACTCAAAAAATTATTTCATAGTAAACACTTTCTGAAAGCCCTTTCCTCTGAATGAGAAACAAGTAAAAGCACATGTATTAATTAAAAAATAAAAGCCTATACTTTGGACAATTACTGTATGGTAATTCATCTGATGGAATTTACACAAATTCCTTATTGAATATTCTGATTGAAAGTGTCTCCTTTATTCAGTGTCTTCCATAGGAATCTTTATCTACAGAAATAAATACCATCAAAAATCCACATATTACATTTCATGATCTACAAAGTGCTAACAAAACAAAGTGATGGCAAGTAAAGACCCTTCCTTTCTTTTTTACAGGAGAGGTTACTGAACACTCAAACTCACTGCAAATACATAACAATTATTATACCCACAGACACTCACAGAGTGAAATTTAAACATCCACTTAGTTTTGTGTTGATAATCTCTTCACGCACACAAAAGAGCCTCACAGGGAAACAAAACTAAACAATAATAAATTTTTCCCTAAAACTGAGTAAAAATTCAGGTGAAAAACCACTTGGCTTTTACGTCTGTGAAACAGTATTTGGGAGTGAGGGAGATGTAGACTTCTGAAGAAAAATCAACAGGATGCAAATGTACATTTCTCAGAGAAGAACAGAGCACTTACTTAGTGTATAAGGAAATAATTTCCATCTCATGATGGTTCTTGCTATACAGACTCCTTCAATTAACTTTGAAAGAAGTGGATATTGATACTACTTGCCACTTCTGGCTTATTTCACCGCTATCTGTATTCATACCTAAGTAGCATTTCTCCTAGAAAGGAAGCAAAGACCATGCCTTGTATGGAGGCAATTAAGCACAACTGAACATATAAGTGGCCGGTGCTGCGGGTACAATTCAATCAAGCAGCTCCATAGGAGTGGGTTTGATATTCTTGTCACATCAAAGAAACAGTGCCCAGAAAAAAAAAAAAGATCTGCTAAGTTAAAAATGAAGTCAGAGTACATAAGAATAATTCCAAGCAATATCAAGAATAAGCATGTGGTTTCATGGCTGGCATTACCTTGAAGACGCTACATAGTGCTATTAGAACAATGTGCTAATTTTTTCCTCATAAATTTGCCAAGTTCAGCCACCAGGGAAAGACCAGCATTCCAGTTCCCTTTGTTAAAGATATATCTATCTTGCTAAGTCTTGACAGCCCTATCATGTCAGTCCTCTGTAGTAGCAAAGAGCATTTCAGCAAGGAGAGGGGGGAAGAGGAAAGGAGGAAAAAAAAGAAGTGAAAACTGATTTGATCTACTCTGCTTCCTGTGGGCATATTTCTCTACAGCAGATCCAGAGGGATGCTTTGTTATTCCTGTCAGATCAAAGAAAGAGATAAGAGAAGAAAATATAAGAGGAAAAATAAAACCGAGAAATGAGGGTAACTGAAAAACACTGCAAGAGTACCACATCATTATGACTTTTCAATTTATTTAAATATGCTAAACATCAAGTCACCACCAAAGAAATAAATATTGCATAGGCCATATGCTCTGTTAGCTGCCAGCAAAACTGTCCTACTAGGACTAGTTTATGGGCACAGCAACTGCCTGTCAAACACTAGCAATTTTAATCATTTTTCAATTTGCTGTGTGAGTTGCGAGTATGCTCAGGTATTTTGACAAGTGGCTGCTCAGAACAAATTTCTGAGCCCAGTAGCTTCACACTGCATTGCTTTCCTACACACTTGCAATTCCTGTAGGACTGAGGGGACACAATTGTTCAGTGAAGACGCAGCAGTTGCAGGAAAGTCACTGCACTGCATTGTACACACATTAATATATAAATACTAAGCTGTATTTGCAACTCACATCCAACACAAGGATGATACAAAGCTAACCCAAAATCTTGTGCAAACCAATAGCTATGCAATACAATGTTTCACTTATTTTTTAAAAAATATTTCTAATCACAAATAAGCCAAATGTCTAAAACCAAGTAAATACAGAACTGGTTAAAATTTTAAACAAATAAACAGAAAAATTGAAATATTACTTTTCTGAGAGGTTATACACTAGATGTGCTTACAGTACTACAAGTGGTTAGTGTATTATGCACTAACTGAACATGCTCACTTTATTATTTTGTCTTTAATCTACAAAGTAGTACTGAATGTAATCTTGGCTCTTCTGTTGCATTTTCTAATGACCATTTATTATTGTGCTGTTCCCTTTCAGCCACGCCACTTTGCATCATGTTGAAACAAGTTCCCAATTTGGAAAAAAACACAACAGTCTTGATTGCTGAGTGTCCAAATTTCCAGATGCTTGGAAAAAATAAGGTTCCTAAAATCTATAGACATTCTGGGGGAAATCAGGGGGGAACTATGTTTTTCTAAAGAAGTGAACGAATAAGGTCAGAGCACCATAAAAAACCTACATTTCCAATATTGTTCTTTATATATTAGCATTCCTAGCGTCAGCTCCCTTAAGTCAGCCAAACTTGTTCAGTGGAAAAGATTTGGATTATGATGTAAACTAACAGTAAAGACAATTCCAAATAACATCTAATGTCCAATATAACTACTGTTTACATATTAAAAAGAGATACAGTCTTTGTACCAGGGATGTTCTGTCATGTTTCTCCACAGGAGAAGACTGTGATGGTAAAGTTCATTATCAATTACTGCTTTACAAGTACAAGATGAGTTAAGCTGTCATAATTTTCTCAGCCAGAGATCCTGTGCTGTCAAAGAATGTCAATTTTTAATCTGACAAAAGGAAGAAAATTATCTGTTATTCTGACCCCTAATTTCTTGACATTTTAATGCTGTAATTGCTGTGGTTAGTGCTGCAACCATGATTTCACCTGTCAAGTAAGAATGAATCAATATCCTTAAGCTGTTCTTCAAGATTTAGCTTTCACCTCACTGCTTTTACGTCAAGAAAGGAAAAACTTACAAACAGAAGACAACACATTACAATAATAGAATAAATAGCTTTTTTAAAGGAATAAATTTGGGCCTGAAAAATGTTTATTTTACTATACATATTCTTTTCCTTCTTACTATAATATGAAAAGAATTTTGCAATGTGCAGAATAAGAGAGACCACTAGACCTGATAGAAATGGAAAATTTCCCAATTTCTAATCGTAAGAGATCTAAACAAGAAAATTCCATTTTATACATTCTGTGGAGCATTTAATTCAGGATTTTTATTTTGCTGTCATTATTATTAGAAATACTATACAGTGATTAATTTTTTGTGGTACCAGAGAATTACAAAGTTTGAAAACACAAAATCAGTACGTTAAATCAAATCAGTTTTACCCATCCAGTGCAGAAATTAAGCTGCGAAAGAGTTGTTACAGGGGTAGATACATGTGATTTCAGAGACTTCAGTAATCTAAGAAGTTAATACTGTATCAGCATTCTGGTTTCACTCATTGTGAATTTGCAAAACAGAAAACAAAGTAAACAAGCCAGGTGGAGAGTCTTCTATTAAACAGGTCCAAAAGGAACAAAATCACCGAATGACTATTTTGCTGGCAGGGAGTTCTTAAAGGGCTCCCCCGTACATGTGAAAAAGATGTTAGGAACAGCAAAGATTGGTTACTCCACCACTGAATAATTTTTTTTCTCCAGTCAGATGGCTACTGAAGTTCCTCTTTTACCATTCTTCATAGAAAGCTAAGGACAACATAATCCTCAGTGATTAAGTGAGGCAACTAAGCAAAGAGTGAAAGTGAACAGGCCAAGGTATAGCATGAGCAGCTCATGGGAATCTGCCTTGTAAAATAATGTCTATCAATCAGAAAAAACCTAAATGGGAGGATTTTTTTAACTAGAGTCTTATTTCACTGGACGGGTTCTGCTGGGATACGGCTTAATGTGAAATTAGTTACAGCCACAGTTTGAGGAGGCCACCACCACAGTTGAGTCAATTGATCTAATAAAGGCTGCTGCCAATAAGGCTGTATTGATCACCTCATTTCACAGCCATTTATTGAGAACATACACTGTCATCCCTGTGACAGAACAAAAATGTTTCAGTTTACTTAGAAAACAAACATAAAGAGCATTTGGATTCTAAGATATGCATTTTCCTGGATAAATTGCAGTGTTTCTATGTTAAGATGCCAGGTACCACCACCTGCCACTGTGAAACACACTAAATAATTGTTATTATAATCTTTTAAAAGTTTTAGTGTTCTTATTCTTATACTTCTTTATCTATAAATGATCCTCATGGGCTTTTGAAGGATACTTTTGCATTTAATTGTTTTCTAGAATATGTACTAAAAATGAGAATAAAGAAAAAAATCAACAAAAAATGTAGATGGAACATACAAACTTGTAACAGAAATATGACATCCAAATACTTGATCTACTATATCTGATAATGCCAAATACTTTATTACTGGGTAGAAAATGTCTGCTAGCTTCATAAACAGAGCTCAAGAAAACAGAAGAAGGCTCTAAATCTGTCTATATTTATGCATATATTGTAATTTCTGATTAAAAATTAATAAGAAGTATTTTTTAACCTTTTTTGACAAACCACAAATCACTAGTGTCTGAGATCTCTTGGAGGAGAAAGTATATTATTTTTAAATGCATGCATACAACTTTGTGTAAAATAAAATTTAGTAGCATACTGTCTTCTCATTGCTAACAATAAATTTTATTTACTAATCTAACTATTTACTAATCAAACTTGTGGCAATGAAGAACAAAGTTTGCTTTTAGAAGTTCATATCATGTAAACAGCCTATATGATATTGACTGACAGGGCATGGTTTAGTTGTACAAGTGAGTGAACAAAAACATCTCCATGAAGTTCTTGAAATTTCTGATGACAAGTTATGCATGTAAGTAGAGCCACAGGAGAGCTGAAGAGTCTCATCATGTCATAAGATGTTAAATAAGGTGCACAGACAGACAGAAAGACCTCAATCCTACAAGCTGCCCTGTGGGAGTAGACCCTTAAAGTCAAGACATAGGAGTCTGCCCATGCAAATCAAGACCTTCAGTCATGCAAATCCCTTGTATTCACAGTGCTTGACACCTGTCTCATACTTTAAAAAGCACTGTTCCTTCGTACCTCCAGTTTTGTACCTTACTGACTCTTCTTGTGCTCAAAGTTTCAAATCCAGAAACCAGTTATGTAGATGCTAATATTAAAAGTCTGGGCCAGTGGGATCACTGCAATTCTAACATTCTTAAAACTAATCAAATATTAACTGTTTACAGAACATAAATTGTGCAGTGCATGGTATGAAATGTAGCCCTAGGGAGCTAGGAGTCTGAATGTCTTTTCATTCTTCTCCTCAAAAAGTACCAAATATAACAAGATGCAACAACACATTCCTAAAAATCAACATGCCAAACCCCTATATTTAGCCAAATACACATGTTTCCTAGAATCTATTTCTTCCTTAAATCTGTAGATTTCTGTCTCTGAGACTGGAAAACAAACAAACAAACAAACAAATGCTACTGCCTGGCAATGTATAAATTATTACTATTTTGCATACAGCAGATGGCAGCTATCTGGGGGAATGGAAGATTGTGTGTACAGCTTCATCACAGTGGTACTCATCTAGCAGCTGTTGCTTCTTCACACTTTTCACCAAATTTCATTTGTTTTACCCAATGAATGGATTATATTAGGAAATGATCATTCAAATTAACAGTCTTACTAAAAACAAATAGAGTATGTAGACACATGTATCAGATTAGCTAGTACATTATTTAGAAAAAAAAACTGATAAATTTTTAATGTCCTTTTATACACATGCTCATAGATATATAGATATATAGATATACAGATATATTTCATGCCTCCGTATTTACAAACATAATTGCATGCACAACAAAAAGAAAACATTTTCTGTTTTGCTAACAGTTTGATTATACTTTATATGATTAACACAAAAGTAATCTGAGTAATTGCAACTGTCCATCTAGCAACTTTTTCAGATACATATTTTCACCATTATTTGACTAAAAAGGTTAGATTTTTTCCCTATAACCATGTTGTAGTTTTATCTTTCAGCTTTTCAGTTCTAAGTGAATCTAATACAAGTAAATCATGAAAGTAGCAGAATATATATTACAGAATATATATTATTACATTGTAATTTCCCATGTCCTAACTGACCACAAAATATATTAGTAATTTCAAGCAAACAAAATACTATGGGACATCTGTTGTATTGCTAGTTTATTAATATTTGCTTCTGAAGTCACCTAGGGTCTAAGATCTGAATCAAGTCACACACAACAATTTTCTCCAACAGTGAAAGATGGAAAAAGTACCATTTCTTGTGAAATGACAGCATTTTTTAGAATGAAATGGCAGTAAACACCTACCTCCCTGAGGACAGGATCGGTGATACTGTCCAGGTTCACGGAGCCTTCATATGTTAGGTAATGGAAAACATTGAGTGCACGCACTGCTTCTGGTCCTCGTTGCTTGTAGCCAAATATAAGGTCAATCCACTGATGAAGTTGACATGATACAAACTCGCTTTCCAGGGCCTGCATATGAAATTCACAGTTAGGAAGTAAATTCCATCTTGCAATTTCATGCTTAAATTACATCTTACCTTCTCCTATTAAGTGAGGAAACATAATGGGTATCATTACATTTCCTGTTCAGGAAATCCTTCAAACATTAAAACCAGAACTAAGTATATTACAAGAGAAACTAAAAAGATATTTTTCTTTCCTTCAGCTTTATATCAACCCAATTTTCTTCTCAGCTACTGAGTTTCTTTTAGCTGCAAGGGGTTTAATTATTAATTGTTTGGTTTGTCAAGTAAGTTATGCAATTTGTCAAGGAAAACTGATGAAAATGGGAAAACAATTCAAAACCCCAATTTTACAACTCATTTTCCAACTAGTTCCAATAAGTCTTAAAACTAAAATGGAAACTTGGGGATTAAAAAGCTGTATGGGCAAAATGAGGTCCTGAACTCCATGTGTGAATTGCAACTGTTTTTTCAAAGCAGAAAAGCATTTTTCTCACTCATTTTTGCCATTAGGTTGGTTCAGCAGAGAAAGCACAGGCTGTGTGTAACTGTTTTAAAAATGTGTTTGAGGATTGCTATTCCTTTGCTCAGCATATGAAAAGAGACTAACTCTAGATGGAGAATATTATGACAATATTACCACTGACGCTGATCTAATCAACGTGCCTTTATCAGGCAAGAATGGCATCCATAGTAGATACCATTGCCTGAACCGAAGCTTTCGAAGTGGAAGGCACTACACAGTTACCCCTTACCCCTTTACCAGACTATCTGTCTTAGTTTCCCATGAGCCAGTACCTGGAAATACAAACCATTCTCCTCATCATGTATTTAAGATGGCACCCTAGCACACTCTTTCCCCATTTCCTAATGCTGCCTTCAGAAAAGAATTGTGATAAACAGGAAATGCTATTAAAATGAAGATTCATGATTCATTGACCAAGTTTTTATATGTGTACTTGTCCAAACCACAGTGCAGTCCTTATTTTTTTATAGTATCTAATACCTAGTCTCCTTCAATCAAAAAAAGTGCAGTTCAGTTCTTAAATCTGGGAACTAACATCTGATTACTTTGTTAGAAAAAAAAATAATTACAGAATCACAGAATAGCTCAGTTCAGAAACTACCTCTAGAAATAATTGGGTCCAACCTCTCTGCTCAAGCAGGGCCACCTACACCAGTCAGCCCAGGACTCTGCCTAGATGTTTTTTGAATATTGCCAAGGATGGAGACTCTACAACCTCCTTGGTCAACCTGTGTCAGTGCTTTTTCATCCTGATAGTGAAAATGTGTCTTATAATGTCCAGAGGGAAACTCCTGTGTTTCAATCATAGAATCATACAATACCTTGGTTTGGAAGGGGCCTTAAAGATCAGCTAGTTCCACCCCTCTGCGATGGGCAGGGACACCTCCCACTAGATCAGGTTGCCCAAGGCCCCATCCAACCTGGCCCTGAACACCTCCAGGGATGAGGCAGCCACAACTTCCCTGGGGAACCTGTTCCAGTGACTCACCACCTTCATCATGAAGAAATTCTTCCTTATGTCTAGTCTAAATCGTTCCCTCTCCAGTTTACATCCATTGCCCCTAGTCCTATTACTACAAGCCTTTGTAAACAGTCCCTCCTCAGCCTTCTTGTAGCCCCTTCAGGTACTGGAAGGCTGCTATAAGGTCTCCTCAGAGCCTTCTCTTCTCCAGGCTGAACAACCCCAACTCTCTCAGCCTGTCCTCATATGGGAGGTACTCCAGCCTGGTAACTAATACTACTTGATTACAAAGCACGTCTCCAAATAAATAATTAACACCAGATCTTGAATTATATTGTACTGTGTGCATGCAACATGACTTAGCCAGCAATAACATCTTCTCATATTATCTTTTTCATAGGACTTTCACCTCATTCAGCACGCATGATGTTAGCATGCAAGGACAAGATTAAGTATGCCACTACAACCATAAAATAAAGCATTTCCTAAATTTTAATCCTCAATTTTTAATGTTCCTTTGTACAAAATAAAATTTAAAATAGAATTTAAAGCCTGTTGTCTTTCCAGCACCTATTGCTAACAACTCTCAGCCAGCAACATAACTGTTGTCTTCTTCCTCCAAACTTCACATATTTATAAGTGCCTTTTGCATCTATATCTATTATTTATTTATAAGCTAATGAAATACAAGTTAGGCATTTGATTTAGTCAAAAATAGCATTGTTATTTCTAGAATATTGAGAATATATCAGGAAAATGGCTAAACTTTTGACTCTTTAAAGGTGACATGGTAAATTTGAAAAAATAAATGCATGAGGCAAATGAGTATATTTCACTCATTCTCTCCTCAGACACCCTCTCCAGATTGTTAGGAGAGCTGAATGCCTATGTTATGTTTCCCTGAGGCAGTTTCTACTTGCATGACCAGCTCTTTCTCAGCAGCTTGTCATTCCAGAGAAGGTCTTACTGACCCTGGCAGGTTTGGAGAACTTCTATTTCACATGGAAGAACAATTCTTTAACAGCTTATTAAATAAATAAGGTACTTTTTAACAGCAGCACATCATGTCTTCTGTCTCCAATTCTTAAAGCAGATTTATTGTGTTATGTTTATAGGTTTAACAGTTCTTTAAAGGTCTGTATGCTGAAATGCAGTGCAAGATTTGGGGAAAATTGTAAAGAGTGAATTTAACTATTTTGAATTAAAATTTAAGAAATCCACAGAAATTTGGAAAGCAGAAGAATTGCTGTCAGGGACATGAGGAGGAGGATAGTAGCAAAGGGATTACCAGCACTGTGCCTGCCAAGTGCTTTGTGGTGGAAGATCAGTGTGATGAGAGAGCGGACCTGGGGCAGAGACCAGAGTGGAATGTGGAGAGAGTCGGAGCTATGAAGGACAGCAGTTCTGCGTGGCCCTTACCACATCACAGCCTCCACCTGCAGGCTACAATGGGTGCTGTGTGCTGTTCATGTGATCCCCATTGGGGTGCGTGCGGGGTATGGTGCAGGGCACAAACAACAGGTAGGTGCATTCAGTATTAGGCCACCAAAAATCGGCGAAGTCCACACAGGGGGGACAAGGCTCCTGATCTGTACATTATAACCTGTATTCAATTTCATCAGAAGAAACCTTTTCCTGTCAGGTCTGATCTGTTTTGCTGATGTCTCTCCAAAGTACATCTGCAATGCCACTCATGCAATACTTGCAGAATCTTTTCCCAAACTTCCTCTAATGCCCAGGCTGCTTCCCCTCCCTATATGAGCCTCCTGAAAATTTATACATTGTTCACTGTCAACAGCACATTGTTTGGTTTCTCAAAAATATGCAATGCTCACTGGGGAATAGAGTGAGGGAATTTTCTGTGTAAAAAATAATATGTAGTTATAGTAAGAACAAAATATAGAAAAATGCTAACAATAATATCCTTAAAATAGGCTGGTGATAGCCCTAAACAACAGCACCTTTTTCAGGAACATTTTGGCTTTAAAGCATTTTGTGACCTTCAATTTTTTGGGCATATTTTCAATATGAAATGTAAGGAAACTATTTCTTTTAAGAATAGTAATACTAATTATTACTTAGATAATTATATATTATTATTTATGTTTTTTAAAGTTTCTTACTGTTAAATACAAATGAGCTAATATCCAGCTTGTTTTCTATTATAATTAAAATGAACAGAAAAAAGAGTAATAGGTAAATCACAAGCCTTATTACACGTACAGTGTATACATGTGTTGAAGTAAATGAACTGCGGCTTTTATGCATTTGCAAGCAACTATATGAACACGTTCCACAGCATGAAAATCTGACCTACAGCTGTTGTAAATTATAAATAAGTATTAGTAATTTTACGTTTTTGTATAAATTAAATGAAGTTAATATAAGCCAAGTTACTGCTTAGTGGGATCAATCACCATAGTTCTTTTCAGACCTTTGTCCAGTATGAAGGTTGCATACTTTCCTCTCCGCTTACCCTAACCTGATGTAAAAATTATTTGCTACAGAGGTTCCAGTAGGAGGTATTGGTTTTTATTTTAATGCACATTATGTGCTGTGTAAAGTAGCAGGAGTTCTGTATTTATAAAATATGCTATTCTGACCTCTTTCTAAGACAATATTTTATGTTACCCAGGTATTTTGTGCCACCAGAGAAGAGGAAAGCTCTGCAGCTGCCCCTCATCTGGACTCCATCTGCCCCTGCCACTCCTGTTTCTGCAGTTCCTGCCTTTTTTCCTTCTCCTCTATAACTATATGCTGTCTGTCTCTTGCTATTAACTCATATTCAGTATATTTAACAATATTTTCTTAAAACTACTGTGACACTTTGGTTTTGTAGATCTGCTGAATAAGAGAGTGTCAGCTGTTTCAGACTGTGAGCTGGGTTTTTCTTCTCTCCCCTTACCTCCGTGCTCCTATGCAGCCATTGATTCTCCCTGCCTAATACTTCTCCACCTTACCATTTCTTGTACTATCACAGTAGAATATTTGATTTTTGTTAGAAAGTAAATCAGACAATACTGATATCTGAAATTAGTTATGTCTGTTTAAACAAGCTAGTATTTTAATAAAAGTGACACAGAAGTGCATTCTACAGAATTGGGTTATACGGGGATGTCTACAGAGAAATCGATCTTTTATGTGAGTGTCTTCAAGATGTAAATAAGACTCTTCAGTGACATAGAGAGTTTTAAAAAAAGCTGCTGTTTCCAAATTAGATTTAAATTGCTGTTAGCTGAATGAGTTTTACTTGCATTAATAACAAACTATGGCAATACACAAAATAAAATCACAGCTACTACTGAGGAAGCAATATCAAATCTTACCTATTGCTTACTTACTAAAAAAGGAATACAAGCTGCTGTTGAATGATGAGGAGAAAAGGTAAATCTTCTAGATTCTTATAGCACAGAGATTTCATAATAGAAGTTTCAAATGACTATTCAAGAAGCTTTTTAATTATGAAACACTGTGCATCCTTCTGAATAGCCAGGGAACTGTACAAAAATGTAATTGGCAGCAGAAGAATGCAAATAAATCATTACAAAGACAGAATGAAAATTCAGTCTTAGTAACAGTTATGTAATAGGAACAAAATATGTATAACAAAAACAGGACACTGTTTAGTCTCTCAAAAATATAATTTATAGTGAATGCATTTTACTCAACACTGTAGTCTGTAATTTAATATGTGTGTAAGCCATAATGAAAATATCATTATAATTAACTTCAAATTACACAACCTTGTATCTTTTGTTTCAAAATTAAAGAACGCTTATTATAAAAGCTCTGCTTCAGTTTTTCACAGTGGTGTTCTCTGCTTTGATTTAACATGCTTGACTTACTGACTGAATCTGTCCTATTTCTGGCTCTCAGGACTGCTTAAAGTCTGTGGGGATTGAGAGGCTGAGTAGGAGTACAGATGCACATCTGTGGAAGGTTTTATGCGTGGTTTTTTTTTTTTCCTGGTAAACTGGGAGATTATGATTGATGAGCCCAGCATTAGGGTAATGTTATCAGGGACACTTTCTGCCTCTGTCCTTTGTGCTGTCACCGAGGTCAGGCCATAATCATGTTAGCATTGAACATAGTGCTTTATTAATCTTTCATGAGTAACTCCATAGTAATCATTCTAGCTGTGTATGGATAAATAAAACTGCTAAGACAATTCCTGATGTATACACTGAGTGCTTTATAAGCTACTATAATAGGTCTTAAAAGTTACTTGACTGAATGTCTTTTCTGGTCTTTATAATAAGGCTAAATTTCACAAGTTTAAAAGAATCTCTTTTGATGGAAAACCATTTCCAATTCCATTTCTGTGTTTAGTTAAAAACCTAAAACACCCAGCTGAAAAATCAAACAAAATACCATGCCTGGCATTTGTTAATTTGCACAGAATTTTAGTTAAGCTTGTTAACCAGTTGGTTAAATTACAGTGATTTATGTCACTGTGCCTGTGTGATGTTATCTAAGCTGTTCTCTACTTGCTTTGGTAAGTCTCAGGATGAAATGTTGAAATTCTTGCCATTATCTAAAGAAAATGTTTATATTCATAAATCACAGAATCATAGAATGTCCTGAATTGGAAGGGACCCGTAAGGATCATCGAGTTCAAATCTTATCCCAATGTAGGACAACCCCAATATTCACATTATGTGTCTGAGGGCATTGTCCAAATGCTTCTTGAATATTGTCAGGTTTGACACCATGACTTCTTCCCTGAGGAGCTTGTTCCAGTGCCCCACCACCCTCTCGGTGAAGAATCTTTTCCTAATATCTAACCTAAAGATCCCCTGGCACATCTTTCTAGCACTCCCTTGAGTCCCTTGGTTGCCAGGGAGAAGAGATCAGCATCTGTTCCTCCTCCCATTGTGAGGAAGCTGTAGACAACAATGAGGGCTTCCCTCAGTCTCCTCTCCTCCACATTGAACAGACCAGGTGACTTTGGTGACTGCTCATATGGCTTCCCCTCTAAATCCTTTACCAACTGCATGGCCCTCCTCTGTACACTCTGCACTAGCTTTAGATCCTTTTTATACTGTGGCATCCAAAACTGCACACAGTACCCAAGGTGGGGCTGCACTAATGCGGAGTGGGACAGAGAACAGCAATGAAGCTGGTGAAGGGGCTGGAGATCAGGCCTTATGAGGAACGGCTGAGAGAGCTGGGGGTGTTTAACCTGGAGAAGAGGAGGCTGAGGGGAGACATCATTGCTCTCTACAACTACCTGAAGGTTGGTTGTAGAGAGGAGGGAGCTGACCTCTTCTCCCAAGTGGCAGGGGACAGGACAAGAAGAAATGACCTCAAGCTCCACCAGGGGAGATTTAGGCTGGATATCAGGAAAAAAATTTCGCAGAAAGGGTCATGGGACATTGGAACAGGTTGCCCAGGGAGGTGGTTGATTCACCTTCCCTGGAGGTGTTTAAGGGACAGGTGGATGAGGAATTGAGGGGCATGGTTGAGGAATAGGAATGGTTGGACTCAATGATCCAGTGGGTCTCTTCCAACCTGGTGATTCTATGATTCTATGATCACTAGGATCTTATACACTGAAATGAAATGACTTCTGCTGGTTTCATTACAAAAGGGATCAGAATAACACTTATTTGAAATATTCCTCCATTTTCTGTGCTTTTCTGCAAACATGTTTTCTACTTGCTTTTCTAAGTTGCTATAGAAGTTCCAGGCTTGCACAAGCTTGCTGTGTTTTAAACGTCAGCACCATACCAAGACTTATTTTTTTTCCCAAGGTAGATTTTTGTATAATAGCCAAATTCTGGCCTGGGGATGACCTAACTGAATAATACATCTGCTAGCCAGTTCAAAACATGGAATCAGACGTTAGGTAGGCAATGTCAAGCTTTCCAGTCCCTTTATATTTCTTTCTTACTCTGACCAGTCTAGTTCTAGCAACCAAAGAGAGAGTGTACTGGCAGCTTACTGTATGTGCTAATAAAATTCTACGTGAAGATGTTTTTCTGAAAAATTATTACACATTCAGATTATAACACTTTCAAAATGTAATTTCACTACCTCTTACTGTCATACTATCTGCACTTTTGTTAAAGGGAATATCCTTCTTTAGCTACTTCATAATAAGCTTTGCATAAAACTATGTAAATATCATGTTCTTTAAACAGCCCAAAATTATTTGCTTTGTTTCTATCCTCTGAACTCAATCCAAATGTGAGTACTTCTATCACTGAGTTGCCCATAAGTGAATCCAATAATCCAGGTGCAGTCTCAAAAGGACCATAGACATGTACAAATGTTTATATCCTGTGTGATAAAATGATTCTCCATAGATGGCATCAAAATGCATTCATTTCTAGAGAATATGGAATCATGGAGTTATATCTAATCTAATTGCTGCTCATTGTCACCTTTCCCTCACTTTTGCGCTATTTCCGGTACTATTTTTGTTTCCAAACTTCTGCTTCCTATTGAATATCTTTAATTCTTTCCTCCCAGGGTGATATTCAGTGTATTTGCCGTTTATAATTCAAATAACCCTATGCCTCTCTCTCTTGCTTTCTAGGCAATTCCCATTTTCATAATTTGCTCACTTGAAGATCGAATGTATTTGTGTAGAACTGAATTTTAAGTACTGCTCATGTTTTTCCTAAAAGTAGATGCTAGGATGACTAAAGGGTATGCAGAAAATGCCCCCAGGCAAAAGCATATAAAAACATAGGAGAGCTACAAAGATGATCAGAGGGATGGAGTACCTCTGCTATAAGGACAGGCTGAGTTTGGTTTATTCATCCTGGAGAAGAGAAGGCTCTGAGAAGACATTATAGCAGCCTTCCAATACCTGAAGGGGAGCTACAAGAAAGCTGGGAAGGAACACTTTACAAGGGATGTAGGGATAGAACTAGGGGCAATGGCTATAAATTGGAGAGGGGAAGATTTAGACTAGACATAAGGAAGAATTTCTTCATGATGAAGCTGGTGAGTCACTGGAGCATATTCACAAGGGAAGTTGTGGTTGCCCCATCCCTAGAGTTGTTCAAGGCCAGGTTGGATGGGGCCTTAATCCACCTGATCTAGTAGGAGGTGTCCCTTCCCATGGCAGGGGAAGTTAGAACTAGATGACCCGTAAGGTCCCTTCCAAACCAGACCACTCTATGATTCTATTATATGGAATCAATCAGTACTGCTATTGCAGCTTACTATTTAAAGTATTCCCAGCTCTTAACTACCAGTCTTGATTGGAAGTATAGCCCTGAAGAAGCACAAATATTATACTATAAATTCATGTAACTAGCTATTGTCTTCAACAGCCATAAATGCCCCAGTAAAGAACTTTTTCGTATTTTGTAAAAAAGAAGAAATTGCACAAGAGAAATCAAATAAAACAAAACTAAGGCTTTTCTTCAAGATATCTCTTATCAAATAGTGTCTTTTATAGTGCTATTAATCATTCAATCTCTGTGGAAAGGTGGAGAAACAGAATTCAGGATTCAAGAACGAACATTCTTTGTAAGATTTCCATAAGGGAGTCATTAATATGCATTCCCCAATAGGTGGCAGCTTGTCTATCCTTTTTCACTAAAGCGTCATACTTCTGTTCTTACAGATATCAAAATTAAACATCTTGGGTAAATTTAGTGTGCTTACTCCTGAGCTCAGTCAAGTTTAGTTACAACCATAATCCCTAAAAGGACTCTGTGCAGTGACATGGGCATTCTGAATACATGTACCTGTGACTGTGCATCCCACATTTGAGAATGCTAATGGAGGGTAGTCAACCTTTTAGTCCACCTCCTTCCTTGCCAGTGAAATTGCACTTGAATTTATTGCCACCAGCTGTGACAACTATTTGTTTTTAGAAAGAATGGTACAAAAGAGAAATCAGCCAAGGAAAAGCTGTTATTCGGTATCTTCCTACCAACAAGGAACTGCTAGCTGGAACATATTTCTCATGCTTTGTGTATTGCATTTCATATGTCTGAAGTGATGAGGTTGCCATCAAGTCCTTACAAGACTCCTATACATATGTCAAACCATTTACTCTTTCAAATAGAGGGCACTTCTAAATCATACGTATCTAAGAACAGGTTTGGTTTTATGACATTCTTCTATTCTTCTGAACTTCTTACAGCTATTTTTTTCTATAATTTCTTGGATATCAGTTTTCTCTAAATAGACAGCTCTTGAAATTAAATTGCCAAACTTATTAGGGAAAACCAACACTGCTAGACTTACAATGCTACCACAGAAGCACTACAGCAAATAAGCACAAGCTGAATAGTTCTGCAACTGTACGGAAACCCTTAGTTTATTCAAAGTACATTACTGATTCTTTAAGCAAGACAAACCATACGCATTTTAAGGAAGATCAGTTCCCAGAACAGAACTGAACTACTGCTGACCAAAATAGCAGAATTTACCATGTTTTTCCTAAATGTAACTAGAAGTAAACACAAGCATCAACTCAATCAATTTATACAATCATCTATCAAATTAATGCAAAAAAATACAACATAGATAAATGTTTTTCAGGCTTAAATTCTGCACTCTGGATGGTGAGTCACATCAGAGTAGTTCAGATTACCCTGTATTGTCCATCTGATGCCCATCTGATGCTTTGTCTTGAGAGAGTAAATAAGTAAATAATTTCATTTTCAATCATTTCGGCACATGGAAGGAAAATCCATTGTAAAATGAAGAGTTTGGTCAAGCAAGACACTTCATTTTTTATTTTACTTCTATAAATCTAGTTCTAATGAGATGAAATTAGCATTAGGTCAGTTTGTTAAATCTCCTTACACAGACTAAACTAAAGTGCAACTTACCATCCTATTGATACGGACAAAGTCTTCAGGTTTCTTGGCCCATGGAGGGAGATCAACATCATTCACAACAACTTCATCTTCTCTGATTCCTAGATTATAGCCATTACTGTTGACAAACATCTCTGGCAGGTAGTAAAACTCTGGAATTAACTCCTAATAAGAAGAAAACACACAATGAGATTTTACATTTATACAAAGATGCTAAATCGTGCTGTCAGAATCAGGCTCTGTCATGGTACACATTGAAGCATTCCAGGTTTTTTTTATGTTTCTGTGTGCTTGCTTAAGAAATTTTATAATCTGTTTTCTTTTACTTATAGTCAAACATATTTTTTACACTGAAGTAGTCAGTCTTTCATTTTTCCCGTATCTGTTTTATGAAAAGATCTGTTTGGAAAAGTAATGCATATCAATAAAGTAGACATCTTCAGAATAACAGGTAAAAGAAACTACACTAAGCCTTCAGTATTATAAATATATTGGACTTTTAAAATCAATATTTAATTAACTAAACTACTTGAAGGGTGGGAAGTTGCTGATATAACACTGTCTTGATTTTACTGTCTCTGTATTCTTTAATTACATGAGAAAACGTGGCAATCTGATTATACATGGAAAAATGATTCAGGGTGAATGAATTTTTCAGCTGTAAGAAAAAGACAGTCAAGTACAATAAACGTCCTTAAAACAGAAATGCATGCTATTCCCACTTTGAAAGGTCAATAATTGAGTAGCAAAATCATCTGCAGTGTGCTAATACATTACAGATAAGTTGGGGTGCGAAGTTTTTCCCAGTTTCTGGATAGCTAAATAGAAATGTATTTTACTATAATAAATACTGCCATGAGTTGCTGTCTATTACTTTAGAAGTAAGTATTGAGCTGCAATAGCAAAAAAGGTTTAAAGCCCACTATCTCATTTCTAATATCCAGATATGGATTAAATTTACTAAATTACGTTGTTAAAAGAATTATGGCATTCAGTTGTGTAACATGATCAAAACTGATGACACAGCACCCGAAACATGAGTCTCTTTGTGGTCCTTTCAAAAGCTGCAGACACGTGAAGCGTAAAAGAAAAAATCACAGCAGACACAAACTTATCTAATTAAATCTGATCTGTAACTCCATAGAGAATACAGCAGTAAAAGCATAGATGACCCTTTCAAATGCATTCATTTAAGAAAAGAAATAGTGAATGTTATAATTTTAAGTATGCTTAGGGAGATAGTTTACTTGCTTGTTACATCATTTTTAATATACTACAAACAGTCTGATCTCAGGTTAGGCTAAAATGCAGTGCCATTCAATAGCTCACAAGTGCAAGACACTAAGCAAGTGACAGATGCCTGAGACTGAATAGCTCATTATAAAATGAGCTGTAATTTCAAAAAGAAAAAAAAACTTAAAAAATATGACGTTCAGTATGTAATAGATCAGCAACTAGAGCGATGCCAAACAAAAGCAATCTCCAATATCCTACAAGGTTTAAAGAAAAAATTATTTCACTGATAATCTTGAGTTTGATTATATACCTCTAATTAACTCAGAGAAGCAAACTTCCCTGCTCTTCCTGAAATCGGATTCACCAACTCCCAGGTTCCTGAGAAAGACCCTCGATTTTCCCTAGTGGAGCTGAAACAATGAATGAACCTCAAAACTGGAGAAAACTAGACATTAACCTTCCTGGAGCTCAACAAGCCACTACTAACTTGGGACTAAAGGCTGGTCACAACCCAATGTATACTACCATACAAGTCATTGCCAAACTAAGGGCGTTGTCTCAAAGAAAGAAAAAAAAAATTCATAAGGACATCAGAATGACGAAATATTATTAAGTTAAAATTAAATACAAAATCAATATACAAATGAAATACAATTTATTAAAGGAAAAAAGTATTTTGTATGAAAGCCTTGAAAGGTATACCACTGTTTTTATTTCTCACCATTTGTAATGCAACATGGCAGTGTGTAAACCTCTATTGTCAAAAAGCAAGCAAGTTTTTGATTCGATCAAAAAATGCATTAACTCTTAAATTTCCTTTTTTTTGTTTTAAATGTCCTAGAATCTAACTGTGAACTTTTATATCTAAAGTATCTGAAATATTTTTGCTACCAGTGACACATCCAGTGTTTAAATGAATTCTACTAACCTTCTGACTTCAGGGGTATCTTGAAACAAAGAGACTTAAGTCACTTAATATTTTAATGGTATTTCCATTTACTAATTTTAACTTTGTTGCTATTTGCTTTCAGTGTAATTTAATGTTCTCCTGTCTGGTATAGTAGAAAACAGAAAGAGAAATAGGATAAATAGCACGCATGTGATTAACTTTCTTCATAAGATTTATTGTGTTGTATATGTTTAGTTTGACCTGTCTTATTCCTGTGCTCTGGAAACTAACCAGTGCCAGACTTATAAATCCTCTTCAAATAGCACTCTCTCTAGAACCCTAATCATTTCAGTTAAACATCTCTTGGTATTTTTTTTTGTCAAAGTAATGAAACCAAATATAGTATTTAAAAAAAACCCAACCCACTGTATTACAGTCTCAGCTTTCTCTTGGATGTTATTTTTAGTGAAGCCTACAATTTTGTTTGCTTATTTGAGTACTATTTAGCATGAATTGAACCTTTTCTTGAGATATGAACAATGTTGCATGTGACTTTTCCCAGATACATAATCCCCATACTTTGGATTAACCATTCAGTTTTCTTTGGTAACATTTGATATTCCTTCTGTAATTTTGCTGCTTCCACTATTGACCAGACTAAGAAACAACCGCAACACTTGCAAATAGCTCAGACAAATTAATCCCCTTCTAATTTATAGAAAATGAATGAATATTAGGTAAAACACATTTACATTTCGAAAGCTTGTGGCACCCAGCAAGTATGAACATGCTAATATTTGGAAAAATCTTCAAACTGTATTTAGCTACATAGAAGCATCAAAAATGCAAGTAATCTAGAGAAGTGTGATAAAAGGTTTTATTTTGTGTGCCCACTATATATTTTGCTGTGAAAAAAATGAAGTATGTCTCTTCTATTGTACCTCATGCCAACAGCTGGCACCAGGTGAGGATGGAAAGGTAAATACTCCTTTCCCCTGGGCCCCGAGCATGCTTTGCTAGGAGAAGTACAAACTTGGAGAAGAGTGATTAGCAAGGACAGAGTAGAGCAGGCAGTAAGGATAGAGCCTGGGAAGTTGCTAGGAAAAGTAAGGAGTAGACAGCACTGAACCTCAGTGGAGGCAGCAAGATGACAACTGGGGCCCAAAGAGATTTGCTTTAAACAAGAAGCCACTGAAAGTTGCAAGAAAGAATACAAGAAAGAAAGAAAGGATAACACTAGCAAGAGATACACTTATTCTCAAAACCTATTTACATTTTTCTCAGCCAGAGTTTGAGTTGTCTTTATTTTGTAAGTGGGTTTGTTTCATAAGTGTGTTTGTAACAGCTCGTATTCTAACAAAGGATATGGCTAGAGAGAGGCTGCTCTTTTTCATGGTTTTCCTGTTAAGGACAGTGAACAGATACCTCAAATACCTAGATGTTTGAGGGTTACATTTGAAGAGGTGACCTTGCCCATTCCTCCATTCCAGAAAAGGTTCAGAAATACCTACTATTTCTTCCCTGCTAGATATTTGTCTACCCTGTTGTCCCAGAATTTGAGGATGAGCAATATCACAATCCTTCCATAACTGACTTCAGCATTACTCATCTAAGGAAGTTTTACCTAACACCTGGCCTGCATCATTCGCTACACAATCTAAGGCCATTTTCCCTTGTCTTAGCTATCAATCCATCATTGACACAGAGAAAAGATCACTGCCTTCTCTTTGCATAGTTTATTACATATGGGGAAAGCATGCTACCAGCTTCACAGCCTTTCAGGTCCTAAAAGCCAGAATGAAGGACAATGATTTTACCTTCCATATTACTTCATTGCTCAAGTTTTAGTTACAGATAAGTAAAATACTTTTTTAGTCTCCCTGAACTAGCTATTAAAACCGTTCCTAAACACTGCATATCTTAATTTACTCCTACAGATACTTTAACTTTACTATATTTCATCACATATTCATCAATATATGAATCAATGTTTTCATCAATCTCCATGGTCTTTAGATCGGAGATTAAGACTGCATATTTTTCTGGCAGGATGTGCTGCTTTTCATTCATTTTTATGCACTGTGTAATTTGCCATATAACTTAGCTTCTTATAAGTCACCAGTTTTGTACTTTAGAAGGGTCATTGTTAAATTCACCCTGAAAATAAAGGACAAAGAGAGTCAGAAATTAGTAGAGTAAAAATGTATCTCAATGATGGTATTTACACCAAAGGACTGGACACAGAAAATTTCTGTCACTCAATCTCCTTTCCAGTTCACAGACCAGAATAGTAGATAAGTGGATCCTTAAAACTCCAAAAGCGCATTCAGTGGCACCAGTGGTGAAAGGTCAATGCAAAGCTAGGTCTATGCAAAAGAATGCTTGTTTAAATCTACCATGATTTTGAGAAGTTTATGTTTCAATCTACAAATGTTCTTGAAAGAAAAATCTCAAAACATCATCTTCCTACATTAAAACATTGAGTCAGCCAGTGAAAATCAAGACATGAAGGAGAACATAAAAAATGCTTCCCCAGATGTTATGTCAGTTTGCAGACATAAAATGAGGTAATGCAAAGTTAAAAAAAAAAAAAAAGCACAGATCAGCAATATTTTTTAAAAGTCTGTTTAAAAAATATATTCATGGGTCAATTAAGTGATTTAGATGCATATTGTTATTGTATGCCATTCAGTTGCTACATAATTTTGCATTAACTGATACAATTCAGTAAATTTTATTTGTTTCTTCACTCTTGCCAAAACATATAAAAGGTTCTAAATAAATCTTTCCAACTACATAACGTGCCATGGGTAATTTCTTAGGACAATAAATATCTGGAGTTCAAAGAGTTAATAAAAATAGGGATTCTAGTGATCTAAATCCATTTGCAGTAATTTCTGTCTAGTTGTCCTTGACATTTCACAAGCTGGTAACCTCCTCTGCTCCCCTTTCATTCACACTTCTAATAAGACAGGTTAGCTTTCTATCATTTAATAGCCAGCTACCTTTCAAACTGCCTGAGAAGCTTGGCTCTTCTCAGATGAAAAACGATGCAGTAAAGCTACTGAGGGGTGTAAAAAGAGGGTAAAATGAATATTATAACAGACATTTCTGTAAGTATGATCTCTACTTTTTTTAATAGCTGTACTAAAATTCCAAGGTACGGTTAGCACTATTATATGCCTTGTGTCTTCATGTAAGAAAACATCACCAATTGCATTTCCTAACTTACAAGCCTGTGACAAATCCAGGCTGCTGAGAAATTAAACTTTAAAAATATGTCTTGGGGAGATAGAGGACCCCTATTAACGCTGTCATAATTGTACACCATTTGCATCAAATCTGACGTTTCTGTTTAATATGTTTTGCTAAGGTATACTATTTTATGGCCTCCCAATGAAATCAAATCCAACCCAGACGTTTTCACTTTCCTAATATATCTCACTTCAAAGTTTTAAAGCTGCCATTTCTTTTTCTTTCTTTCTTTTCGTCCCAAAAGGTTGATCCCCTGGCATCCTTTAATTCCACAAGAGCCTAGTACTGGGTCAGCGAGTCAGTCAGGAGTACCTCCATTAACTGCATTAATTTACACTAAGGCACCTTAATGACATTTTGTCAGAAATACCTGTCTAACTTCCAAACACAGTATTCAAAAAGTAAAATAACAAGTTTGGGAGGCATTAGGAAAGATTAGAGCCTGAACAGGAGGTTCTGAGGAAGTGAATGTTACCAAAAACTGGAGCAGGGGTGAGGGAAGTGGGGGTGGAAAGTTAAAAAATGTGAAAGCTGACTGGCCAAGTTATGGTCATTTCCGGGTGACTTGTTTCCTCAAAGGTCACTCTGTGAATGTTCATTCTTCCTCCAGCTTGCACTGATTATCTGAAGGTCAATGTTGATAAAGGGAGACACAATAAAATAAACTCTGTTATACAGGTTCTCCCTTGTGTGTTACCACCCCAATATAACACATACTGTATTAATTCTGTTTCACCCACTGTAGGTGAAGAGGTTTCTTTGACAATGAAGCAAAACTGCCCAAATGTACAGAATAAAATTGTCTAAGAAGACCTTTAATCATTCAGTGAGCTATAATCTATCATTCACTATATTTTTCTAAGGTGGTGAACCTTTTGCTACATTTCAAGATGTAGCAATTATAGCTTGTTTTTCAAACTGATCAAACTACTGCCACAGCCCTATTTTCATTGTCTCAATCTGAAACAATTTAGTTCTAGGGGAGACTGCACATATGCAAGGGGGGAGTGGTAGAAAAGAGACAGAATGCTAGAGAATACACGTGCATATAAAAGAAGGAGCCTGACCCACAGAATTCCAGGTTCCTAAAGAGATATATATTCCTTTGCAGATGTCAGGTATTTATTTTTAAAACTTTAATGCAGATTTTTTTAGAAGTGTCTTGAATGTCTCCTTTAAGAGTACATTGAGGCTGCAAAAGGACAAATTTAATAGTTAAAACTGATCTCCTTCAGAAGTGACTTAAGTACTTAAGAATAATACACCTCATTTTAGTCCTCTTTTTGTTAAACAATATTGATAAAACACACAATACAGATTTATTTGCATAAATTTAATTTTAAATAGTTTTTTTAATTAGATCTTGCTTAAAAAGACTTAATGCAATTCATAATATTATTTAA
This sequence comes from Coccyzus lansbergi, assembly GCA_033558105.1. Taxonomy (NCBI): domain Eukaryota; kingdom Metazoa; phylum Chordata; class Aves; order Cuculiformes; family Coccyzidae; genus Coccyzus; species Coccyzus lansbergi. The sequence continues at coordinate 1,413,253 of JAUMJK010000151.1, forward strand.
TACAGCATTTGAAGGCAAAAAATGTGGTCATCTTACAATAGGAAGCATCGAAAAATGTCATATTAATTCATTACACATACTTTTAAAATTATTTCATAACCTCTGCCACTATAATTAATGAGATTAGTGAGATCAGAGATTAAATGTACTTAAAGCAGCTCAGATGAATTTCAAATATAAGATAAAGAATATATGAATAATTAATTCTTTCTATTCTTAACAGTTTTGAAAAATTTCTGCTTTGATGTATAGTCCATATTCCAGACACCTAACCTTTACCATAAAGATTTAAAAAATCTCTAAGGTGGGAAAACAATTTACAACATGTATATCATGTAGAATTCCAAGCTGCCAAAGACCCCCATTTATAACTCTGTGTGTAGCCAGGAAGAAGCTACAAAAATGTGCAGAACACTGACAGAGAACATGCTTTAAGATTTTGTACTCACATGCAAGCTCTATATATCTTCTCTTTTGCACTACTTTCTCACAGTACTGCATATAAATATTAGAAGTTGCCAGACAGCTGAACATGAATTTTTGGATGTTTCACATTCACAGAGCTGAAGGTTTTTTATTGTGCAAGACAGGGGTTGATGCTCTTAGGAGAGCAGACAAAATATGTAGGGATTTTTAGGGAGTTCCTTGCTGGCTCCCCAAACCTCACTGCTTTTCCAGTTCCTGAAAAGTTGATTAAAATGCTTCAAAAGCCTGCAAGGCATTCTAAACAGTAGCACAACTAATCTGGAAAAAAACCCGTGGTTTTTTGGGGGTTTGGGTTTTTTTTTTCTTTGTAGTATTAAGAGTAGTTCAATTTCCCATCCTTTTGCAGAATGAACTCCAAAGCCTCAGGGAAAAGTTGGCCTGATGTCATGGCATTGAGAAATGCAGTTCATTAAGATCTTAAGCAACAAACAGCAACAATTAGCTGCTATACTCATTCTTGATTTATTGCTAAGAAACACAGACTCTACAAATGCAAAGGGCCTAAAGGGTCAACTAGTGCATCCTTTTGCTAATTCATGATTCTCTTTAAGCTTTTCCAGTGCTTTGCCAGTCTATATTTCTAAGGAGTCTGAGGAATTCCCCTTGTGAGAATATTCAAATTCAGAGAATACTCAATTTCACTTTAACTTTTAACACTCTTAGTTCAGTAAGCACTTTTCAACTCTGATCCCTTTCCTCTGAAGTTTACCTCTTTGTTCCCTGACACACAACTCTTCTCCCTTTCATATGTTTGCATATTTCATAGCATTTATGTTACCATGTCTTCACTTTTAGACTTAAATTACCCCTCTCATACACACATTTTAATTCCTATACCCAACTCCTTAAACACATTGTGGCTCTTGTAACGTTTCCCTCCATTTTGGGTATGTACTTCCACTAGATAGCTCCCTACCAAGGTAGCACTAAGAATTTGCCTTAACCAGTATGAATATATACTGAAGATTTAACAATGAAAAAACCCAATTACTTCTCAAAGAACATAAGAGCTCTGAAAAAAACTAAAGGACTAATTGGACTGTTTCTGGTGGAATTTAGATGCCATGAGATATTCCACTAACTATAATGCTAAGGATATAGGTTTCAGACTCACTATAAGTTTTCTGCCACCCTGCTGATGTTTGTTACACTGAACACAAATTTGACATACACTGCTTGGCCCTACTGAAGTGTACTTCAGTAAACTTACTCTGGTAGTGGCTTCGTATGTGTCCTTAGATTGACTCCAACCAATATATAGTCAATATATAATAAATTAATTTGAAGATGCAGTGCATTTAATGCTGGTATTCAATACATTAAAAAAACCCTCTTGTCATTTCTTATTCTGATAGCTTATGAACTTTTCTTAGCCGCTTTAGCATCCCTTAAAGATTTAGCTTATTTTTGAATCTGCTTTCATTTGTCTATTTTTATCTTAAGCTGAATCAACTCATAATAGATCAATTCAAGGTTAATTTCTAAACCCATCTTCCCCGTATCTTCATTAATTAACAAAACCATGTTTTAAACAGCATCTTTAATCCCTAAAGTATCCCTGAACATACAGGTCAGGGATTATCTGGAGAAAACATTTATTGGCTAACATACCTCATCTGTGCCTCGCATATTAGATTTTCTGTAATGACTTAGCTCCAAGTAGTATTTCTCTTTCTAATGGCATAACAGAAATGTATATATATCTAAATCTGACTCTGGGGCTCTACAGCAGACTCCCAAATGTATTCTAGAATACATTATTCTACAATCTTTCCCCCAGTGCAACTTTGACCCTTAATTGTTACTATTTCACCCAGACCTATTCCTAACTCTCTTCTTTAAAGTCAATGACATTAAATTACACAGCTACCTCACACAATCACTTTTGCCCTCCTTTTCCAAAGGTGAGTATCTGGTTTTGAGCATCTTTTAAATACCTGTTTTATTTTAATAACTTGAATTTTTAAAAAATACAAATACATTTTGTAATGCAATTGTTATCCCTATATAATTCCTGCATCCTTGCAGTAGCAGCTTAAATTACCCACCTTGGTTCACCACACTCCTGGTATTTTTATACAAACATTTCAGTCCTTTGTTTTACTGAAAATTCATTCAATTGCTAAATTAGGAAGAATCTTTTCACTAGTTATATACTCTAGTTGAATAACATCTCCTTGTCTGTCTACAGACTTTCCTTTATCTTTTGCAATGCCTTCATGTATTTAACTGCCCTCCTCCTGTGTACTAAAGCCAGAAAAGAAGATTACAGTCACTTCCAACTGTCTTCCCTTATTCCTCAGTTTAAGGCTCTTATCTTCTATTTCAGCCCCACTCCTAGGAGGCCATTTTCCAAGATATTCCAGTGGAATTCCAGGAAAACCAGATTTCATTGCAGGGGAAAAATCAAAATGTTAGCACTTTGATTTGAAGAAATGTCTATATTTCAAATACAGTAGATATTAACTCAAATTCTTCCCAAGTTCTGAAATTACCTTTGTTTTTTTCTTACAAAGGTAGCAGTAATAGAACTTAAAATACTAGTGGTTTCCAAGGGAGTATAAATAAACATGAAATGGGTTGTAAGAGGTTTAGGTTAATCTCTTTTATTTAAAAAAGCATTTTCTCCCATATGTTAAGATGGCTATAAAATATATTATTTGATATTCTAACTCGTAACTGAATAATAACAGCATGATTTGTACATGTACACTTCTGAGATTTCTGGAGTACTTATGCAAACAGGCATTCTGGAATGAAAATAAACAAACAAATTTATATCTTCTTCTTTTGTCAAGTTAAGAAATAAAATGGAAATGTAACCTTGACTTCAGCATTTCTCAGTAGGAGTGGCAATGTCAAAATAGGAGAGATATATTCACTTTAAAATAAAGTCTTAAAAAAGAGCAATTAATAGTATACTTTAACTACCGTATTACTAAGAAACGAAATCAATAAAGGACCATACTATTAAAAATTTTAGTAGAATTTTGGGGTTTTTTTTCTGAAAAGGTCCCATATATATGAACAATAACCCTTTGTATTTAACAATAGGTAAGGAACAACAACAGTAAAATCACTCTGCTCTCTGGCTGCTTCTGTATATCGTGTAGAAGTTGTTTTAATCTAATGCGTATTGTTGCATAATATCCCCAGGCACAGTCAAGTAAAAGCTAAAGCTGTACAGAAAAGCCAACATTTTTAATGGGTCTTGTCATTAATGCTTTATTAATTGCCCCAGGCAATGCAAACCCAGAGCTAGGCAAGCTATAACAATATGACACTTTAAGGTCAAATCCAATTCCTGCTGTGTTTTATGGAGTGGGCCAAATATTGAGTTAACAGCAGGAAAGAACAATTTATTGGGTTTTTCTCCATCTCCTGATTATCTGATCTAAATTAGATCAGTTAGGTTGTTTTTCTCTAAAAACAAAACACCTTTTGTCCACTGAACTTCAAAGAATCTTTGACTGTTTCTGTTTGAACAATGATAATTAGTAACATTTACATTTTATTTAAACTATATCTAGTGTACTGAATATAAAGACATGAAATATATATATAAACTATCTTTGTCTCTGCCTAAAATAAAACACTATAAATGAAAATGTGTCGATTATTGATTTATTTAATGTATATATTACCTTCACATCTGAGGTATCTCTTTGGCTGTTCCTCCAAGACCTTGCTACTGAAGAGAAGGTTCTATCTGGGTGGTCAAATTTGCCATCATTTGCATTTAGAAAGAATGTTGTAAAAGGCTCCTGTAGTCAATAAAATGAAGACAGATTAAGAAAACAGTAGAAGGAATTATGTGGCAAGTTTCTAACAACATTCAAATTACTTTTGCAAGTGAAGATACCTCATAAAGGCAAAACGAAAGAGAAAACATGACACTGTATATTTACATCTGTGCCTGGGTATCTGTATTGAGTATCTTAGTATATTTATTGGCCTAACGTATTTTGCACAAACAAATCCTGAGTTCTGGCAGGAAAGGTTATTATTTTTATATATCCACTATTTCATAAGACTAATTACCCATCTGTGGCAGACCTATGTGGCTTACTTCCAGTTCATATTGGTTGCCTACTTCACTTCAACCATTGTAAGCACTTTCTGTGTTATTTATACTACTAGGCTTTGTTTACTCCTTGTAAGACAGTATGTCAGAATAAAATATTACAAAAAACCCTGCATGGATTTTCCTTTTGGCTTTATTTACTTTAAAAGACCTTAGGACCCTTTGCCTTACAGTGGTAGAATGGTTATATGGTTATTATGAGGTTGACTGTGGTTACAGGGGCTCTAGTTTTAGCACTGATTTGTGGCAGAGGTGCAGAGATGAAATGTCTTTTTACTTTTGCTAATTCTATCTGCAAGCACACTCCCAACACATACTAAATGGAAACAGCTATTAACTGTTGGGTAGGAAGAGCTCAAGTCTTAGACAGTCTGGGTTACCCATTTTTATGTCACCACATTCCACTGCAAAAGAAGGTTTAACAGGGGACGAAATGCTTAATTTGACAGCAGAACCTGATTACCAAGATCACTGCCAATTCTCTGTTTTTCCAGCACCACTCCATTAGCTCTCTGATTCAATTAATATTTGGCAATATGTCCAAGTGGATGGAAACTACATCTTCATTTTTGCCAAAGTCTGATGTGGAATATTTGAAAAATTGTCCCTTTCATTAAATTCACACCCAAATTTATTTCCTTATATGTCCTGATGACTTAGAAACTTCATTAATCAAGGCAGTTCATGATCACCCAATCATAACTCTTACTACAGCATTACCCATCTACTATTTGAATTTTATTCTACATATTCTCTATTTCATTTTCTAAGGCATTTGAACAAAGCAGAGAACTCTTCCGTTAATAAATAAATTTTGAGGGAATTATGCCATGATGCACATCATTTTTAAATTACCCAGGATTAAAGAGGACTGAAATAATTCATTTTCCATAGTATTTAAAAGAAATTAAACTATATATAATTAAGCATAGATACAAAGGTAGTAAAAGAATCCAAAATAAGGAGGAAAATAAAAGGGGAATTCAGACCTCCATAGATCATAATTTCTCTAATCTTTACTCTGCATGTCCTCCCAATTAATTTTTCTTTCATACATAGCAGTCAACACCAGCTACTTTCTTAGAAAGAAGAGGAAAACTCTGAATTTCTCTCTCTAAAGGGGAAGGAATGGGATCCCTCTCTTATTGTTGTCATAGTATGCTGGTACCTTTGAAGTACCTTAAGGGAATTGACTTTTTTTCTTCATTTTTTTAGCCACAGTCTCTTAACTTTCAGTGTATGTCACTGTAAATATGGAATTATTTTTATTATATTAATGCAAGACATTCTACTGCTATTTGAATGGTGGGGGATTTACTTTGCCTTTTTTTCCCTCAAAATATTTGGGATTTATGTTAAAAGACATTCAAAGAATAGATAACAATCTAAGAAGCAGACTTTCATCAGTGTATTTATTTTCTTCAGAGAATCCCACTACATATTAAATAATTAACTAAAAATAATTAGATAAAGTAAATAAATAATCACAATATCTTTTCTTTTTGAAGGATCCTGATTCCCATTGCACAACGACTTCATTTGCACTCCTGAATATTGAAAGTATGCATGGCAAGTGGGGAAAAGGTTTATAATTCAAACAGAATATTAAAATTTAACAGTAACTTACTTATATGCAAGAAGCATGTAAGTATCACAATGAACTGAAATACTGAAAGAAAATAAATTAAGTTTTTATGGGCCTAGATTTTACAGTGCTTCATATAGACTGTAAAATATAAATGAAAAAGGATATGGTTCAGATCCACAGCTAGCAAATAGAAAGCTACATACACAGGAATGGATTATATTAACTTATCCTAAAATTCTATTAATGTTATCATTTTAACACTATGCTTACATAAATCCTTTTAATATTACAACAACTTCTGTTTTAACTTGACATCTGCCCTCAAATCTCTGTACAGATTCGCAACAGAAATCTTTTCAAATAATGCTATTTTTCTAGCTGACCCATACTGAAAAACCTGATATACTGTTGATCTGAGCTCAAGTAATTCTGCCTTCTACCAGCTCTTAGCTATCACTTTTTTCCTTTGTAAGATACTTGTAATTTGTTTTGAATATCATTGTGCAGCAGAGTGTGGGCCACTGCTGAAGTTCTGAGAGCAGTTGATGGATTTTAAGAAAGCAGAAACCAGAAAAATGATGTAATTACAATAAATTATGTAAAAATGTTAATCCAAAAGTCCATGACAACATTATTTTAAGCATCTGAGACAAATATACAAAAGCAATAAAATTCATAATCAAGGATTAAACTTTTAATAGCTGAGCACTACAGGGTGCTCTATTATGCTATCCTGCTATGACCTGTTGTGACTGTCTTTTTGGATTGTTAATCCTTAGCAGATATTCAGAGTTTTCTCGTGTTTTATCTTGGACCTCTCACATAATTTTAAGGTAATTTTTATTCTCTGGAAAGTCAAGTGCTTATAGTATATAAATACAATTCATATCTATACTCAATATACTCATTTAAATACTGTTATTCTATGATACCGATTACTGTCATTTCATGTAAAGATTTTGTTGCTGTGAAAGCTATAAAGCTACATAATGTTTTCATTATAACTCCAGCTCCCTCATTCCTAATATTCTGAATAAAAATCATGCCTTGTTCATTGTCAAGAAGAGAAAGTTGTGGAGTACTTGATTACGAGGAATACAAGCTTGAGCTGTGTGAGGCAGGAATTTTTCCATTCAACAGCATTTCTCCATCCCCTTTTAACAATGCCTAGTCCCATTTGAATGGAACAGTGAAAAATTTGTTAATGACATAAAAGAGATGGAGATTGATGATATAAAAATCAATTAAACAGGACAGAACTGAATCTAAGGTATAAGGTGCCTTTTATAAAAGTAGCCTGATAAATTAGATAAGGAAAGCCACAGAGGGAGTTCCAAGTCATTATCGTAGAATTGACTCAGAAGAGGGATATTACAAGCAATGTTTTGAAGAGATTGACAGGAAACAGATTGCATATGTCAAAACCAAATGGCAAGATTCAACATTTTTCTTAAGATTTTGTGGCAATTACACAGCTCTGTATACACATACTTCAGAGTGCCTGAAACTTCCTTTCCTGCTACAACTACTGTTTCCTCAAATGCAAAGGTCTACGCATGTTGTTTCCTCCCTGGATCCCTGTTACTCTATACTGGTTGTTCTGCTTCTATCTAGACAATTTTGTTCCCCATATACTTTTTGGTCATGGTTTTGTTTGTTTGTGTGCTTGTTGCTTTGTTTTCTCTCATTTCTTTTTTCTTTCCCTTTTAGTTTTGGTATACTCAGTCTTCTCCCATGATTTTTACTGTCAATTCCTCTTTCACTGCTTTCACTTATTACCAAAAGCTCTACTGTAAGACACATCTCCTCATGAATCTCCTTAAATCTCTTAAAACAGTGAAAACATTTTTCTGCCTGAATCTCTGCATCTCTTATTGTCACCTTTCTCTTCTTGCACCAGACTGTAATTTAACTTCTATAAAACATTCTTAGCCAGTCTCCCTCACAAAGTCATACCAAAACACTAGCTCAAAAAATTCATGAGCAAGAAATTTTTTAGGATCACCATGACTTCATAATTACTGTAGCAATAATCTTTTACTGTGCCTATATATACTCGTTTTCAAATCTTTCTAATGGGTTCCCATACACAGCCCTATCTAATCTCATCGCATTATTTCTTTCTTCCCTTTTCTGAGCCTTAAACTTTCCCTTCTCATTCCTGTTGTCTTCTCCCACTAGTATCTGCTTTTCTTTGCTGGTCACTCCTTTTACAACAACTTTTAAAACAACTATCCAGGTGTGCCCTCTTATTTAAATTCTCCTTTTGTTGTTTTCACCTTCTTGCCATCAGCAGTCTTCTCCCTGGAAAGCATTGCTTCTCCTTTTTGTTTCTGCTTTCTAGTCTCACAATATATTGTTTGCTTTAACAAACATAATTTGTCAGGTCTGTGTTGCAAGGTCACCAAGGCAGAGACCTTATTCTCTTGTATTTTTAGGGCAGAAGTGAAAGAGAGCAAGAACACTTAGATTATTACATAAACAGCAGTAGTAAAAATGACACAGCATTAGCCTAATACAGGAAATGAGTACTCCTTTGTGTGTTGTACATTCAGCCTCTAAGCAGACTTTCAGACCTAAGAATTTGCCGACTAGCAAGAGGGGATCTTTTGTTGAATAGCAGCCAAAATTAATAGATAAACATGCAAATAAACCCACTATTTTTAATATACTTTAAGGCAACAAAGAAGCACATGTGAACCATAAAATGAATTCACAGTACATGAATAATTTAGCAACATTTTAAAAGAGTACAATGATCCCCCCATACAGAAGTGTAATCAACACTTAGTTTCTCATGGGTCAAGAAGTAGTATATTCTGAACTCATAGAAACATGGTTTCTTCCCTTCTGAGCAAAAAACTAGCACATGTCCAAGCAAAGCCGAGATGAGTGAAAAATCAGTTCTCTAGTTTTGTGCAGCTCTGCTTTGTTTGGCTGTGTGCAAAACATGCTTACAATTACTGGGAGAGTATAGTTTGAGTTCAGTAATCAAATAGTGACTCATTTTTTCATTAATTCAGGTTCCCCTGTGAAATCTTAGGTCTCTCATCTGCACTCCTTTTTATGTAATTCATTGTGTTAACACATAAATTAAATTCAGATGAATTCTGTCTTTGAAGTTTGGCCCCCTTCCCTAGATCTGATTTTGAGGACAGAATTTAAGTAGGAGTTTTCCAGAATCGAAATAGCAGTTTGAAGTTAGAATCAACATTTTTACATTTCTGAAAACTGTAAGTTATACATTGAGAAGTATAATTCATTTGCATAAAATATTACTCCATGCTGCTTTAATATAAAACTAGTTCTGTAATTCCCTTCTCAATCTGACATGGTTTAATGTCCTTTTTACAAAAGGTTTTTATTTAATTTTGTATATAGCTGTTCCTAGCTGAAAAAAATAAATTAATATATGACTAGTATCAGCCTTCTCTATTGTCTGGAGAATATTTTTAAGATGGATTTAGTTTAAGATGGATTTTCTTCATCATATGTGTCCCTACACTACGAGAACTCTGTGTCTAAATATATTTCAGATTCTTTGGGTAGGCAGGAGCCCCTGCTCACTACAAATGAGTATACACAGTATACCTAGAGAATTTGTGTGATTTTTTTAGGTATGGAAGAACAGTGAGATTTTGATAAAAGGGCACTTTCATTAAAAAAAATCAAAATAGTGATAAATGACAGAATAGACGCTGTAGATAAAGACGTTGATGAGAAACAGGATCCAGAAATACTTACAATACGAACAAGCCAGGCCAATGTAGAAGTAGATGTAGAGTAGTGGGTGTTGTAATGATAAGGTGGAGTTTGATCATCTTCCCAGGTCTCATACCTTTCTGCATAGAAGACTGCTCTCTTTGGGTTCAAAGCACCAATAGGCTACAAAGGGATAAGAGGTCAAATATATTATTAGCTGAAGGGCAGCATGTCTGAGATATCATAGGTCAACATTGTTTTGAGATTCACTACATGGGAGATTCTGCAACCAAACTCATTCCATGCTGCAGAAATCCTTCCAGATTTCTGTAATCTTAGTATTTCTTTTTCAAAGCCTTTGTGTATTAAAAGTCTTACGACCTTCCTTATTTTAATTCATAACTATAAGTTATTCCTATCTGCAAACTTTCAAGACCTTGAAGTCTGAGTTGTTTCCCAATTAATTCAGCGACATTGTTCTGGAGAAAGACTTCTAAAACTGTGTTTTAAATGCATTGAGGCCAAACTAATATTTCTGCTGCTGTCATTCACTATATTCGCACAGCTAATGAAAACTGACTTTTGCTCACACAGGATACTTTGCAATGCATAGTGCATGATGAAAAGATTTCACGTGGAACTGCTGATGGTGTGTGGTGATCCTAAGCAGAAATACTTAAAAAACATGCATAGTCCTGCAGGATTGGATATACTTTCTGACTGAACAAAGCCGTGTTTTACTGACCAAAGCAAATAAACTTTATACTTAAAAACAATAGCATTTGGAAAGTATTCAGAAATTCAAAGTTCATTCTGAGCATATTTAACAGACCATCTAAACAAGTTAGGTAAAAGCCAAAAGAAATACAAGACAGCAGTGGCAACTGTTCGTTTTGATATGTTTACTTAGGGGATACATGCTTTTCTATGATTTGTTTAACTCATTTTCATAATTTTTTTTCAAAACGTATTTGTTATTGCATGATAGAAAAATCACTAGGGTAAAGAAAATACAACAGAAAGTAACAAAAATGTTGAAATACATAAGTGATCTTAAACCTGTTTTTACAGATGAGGTGATAGAGTGTATTTACTACCTATCTGGAAATAGTCTTCAGATTTTAGCTTTTGTAGTAAAATTAATAAGGCACACAGAGTTTAATACTTAGTACGCTTTCATACCAAATAATTGTATAAACTTATTATAATTTTAAATGAGTACTTGATTGTATTAATAAATTTAAGAGTTAGAACTGATATTATGAAGGGAATTACAATTTGAAAACTAACATATACTCAAGTAATTTGAGCCCTTTCAAAATTATAATAGATATTTTTACATTTAATTTCCTAGCACAATTTTTCTATTGAGTTAAAATCCAAAGTCTTTTGGAATGGAAATACCCATACAAGGTTAAATCAGTGTATTTTACTACACTACATATGTAACTGAATAATATTAAAGCTGCAAGTATTTCATTCCTTCAGCATTGCTATATTTTTCAGATGCCTGTTAAAAAGGTTGCCGTAGAATGCACCATTATCCAATTTTACACATTAGAGCCTGTTTTTGAATATGTCTGGTGAACATGCACATTTTAAAACATTATGGTTTCAGAATTTTTCATGCAACACTCTAAATGCTTAATACTTTGCTGTGTCATGGAGAAGTTTAGAGCTTTCTCATACATGTAAAATGTATGAGTAATCCCCAAGGATCAGTGTTATCTGATGCAGATTGTACTACAAGACCTCACAAAACATTCTTGAACGAGAAGCATGAGCCAGCCCCTAACTCTTTCCAGGCTTGTTTCCCAACTACAGCAAAAAGAAAATAATAAATATTTGCACTTTTGGATACACTCACTTTCATTACACATCCTGCCACTGTCAGGAAACACAGTGGCATTATTATAAGCTATAAGCTGCCAATATATAAAAATAGTTGTTCAACCATGTTCTTGAAAGAGTAACTTATTAAAAGACATTCTTTTCCTATTAGATTGATAAACTACCCAGATATATGCACACTTTGCTAAATTATATCAGGGCTCCTGTGTTGCTTTGTGGACTGCTTGGGTCCTGACAATACCACCCTCGTCAAGGTACATCCACTTCTCTGGCAGAACAACTTCCAGTCCCCAACTAAGCATTTCAAAAGTTAAGCAGTAATTCACACTCTAGTCTGTTTACAGGAACATTCACCCTTGCTGAAAAAGAAACAAAAAATGGCAGACAAATCTTTGAGAATGTATTTTGTAACAGAAAAACACCCTGAGAATCTCTCTTCCCTCTACTGTGAAAATGCATCTTTCCCTATGTTGCAGTGAATTCTGAGGCTATGAAAAGACAGAATTACCTGTCACAATATTATTGTACATATATGTTTGAATGCACAGTAAAGAAAGAATTTGGTGATGAATGCAAGACTGAAAATCAAAACTCCAGGCCTTTCAAAGCGTATTTGAAGATGATCAGATGTCTTTCATCAAAAAAGCTGAGTTTTCATTCTTCACTGTAAATTGATTACAGTAACAAGAACTGTGAAACATTACTGATGCTCAAAAAAAATTGCAAGGTATTTTATAGATTAGCAAAATTTTAATGAAGGTTTAACACACAGACTTAAATATTTTTAAAAAATATGTATAGTTGTATTAAATGAAAAAGATACTTCTTTCAAGAACTTGACAATAATTTTCTGAAGTCATATAAAACACTAATGCAAACATACCATCATGTTTTCTAGGTTCTTCAGGGAGAAGTGTTATTTCAATTTAAGAGATAGAAGATACAAGGCTGAAAAATAGCACATTCCCATTTTCATGTAAAAGTGTCTGCACAAGTAGCTAAACTAATCTACTTTCAGAAGACACATGTTCAATTTATTAAATTATAAATCTAAAAGGCTGTATTCTGAAGATTACCTTCAACCTCATCAATATTCTTTTCAGAGTTGGAATCCATTTTTCATTCAATTACTTTAGGATTCATTTGAAGAAAAATGCTGAAATGCATAGAGTATCTGTTGAATAAAATGGACTCTTTAAGTGAAATACCATGAGAGGCATCTCTCCTCTTGTATGAAATGGAAATTTTGATGTTAAGATCTCTGGGAAGAATCTTTTCTGGGAATTACCCTCCTTATCCCAGAGAGAAGCAAAGAAAGAAACAAGGAGGGGAGGTATTGCTGGCCTTTAGCTAGGAAGTCTTAATTTGACTTCTAGGGACACATCCTGGACTGGATGAAGTAGTGATCTTGATGGTACCCTGTGATTCAGGAGACAGAGGATTATTTCTATCATTACACAAAGAATTCTAGTGTTTCCAGGTTAGCTCAGCTATGACTATAGCCTGCAATATGAACGTGTGCTAGAGATCCCTGGGCATAGCTCTAGAGGAGCTGGCATGCAGATGTGGCACCATCTATGCAGAGATGACATCTAGAATCTCAGAAATAGTGCAGCTGTGTCAATGCTCACAAGACAGGGAGGAGAGCTGGGAGCTGCACTATGTTCATACAGCCCTGTACCTTCTCCTTCAGCAGTTACATCGGTTGTCTCTGACCTGCGATGAAGAAATACAAGGAACATCTGATTCCCCCCGATTTATTTTATATGCAGTTATGTAGATCCCTTTGTGAAACACTTCTATGCATATTAACGGAAAGGACTTAAACCTCCCCTGATGCAGGAGACTATTCACATTGAAAATACTAACGGAAAGTGCGCAAATCTGTCTTTTTTTTTATTGTGTAAGTTAAAAACTTGCTGATTAACAGCAAATAGATCAGCCTGTATGCACCAAACGACCAAACCTTTTCTGAAAGTGAAAACTTCCATACATAAAATAGCACAGAGTAAATTCAGAGAGGTCTGCCCTTGTCTTCCTTAGAGGCTTTTTCATGACCATGTGGCAAAATGCTGTTACCCAAATCAATGATAACAGTTCATCCTTCAGTAAAGACATGTATTTTCTGTAAAGACTTTAAATTTCAGTTGTACAAGCTAACAATTAACTCAGTTTTACTCTAATGAGATGTGTGCCTTGCTATATGACAATTTCTACAATAATGGTAGTGACTTACATTTCTTGTGAAATATTTAGCATATATGGTGTTTTATCACTTTTCCATAGTGTTACTGTGTCATTCTTAGTTCACAAAGTCAACTAACAGAGTTTTAAACTGATACAATGGCTATACAATAGAGATAAATTTTATTTATAGATTTATCCCTGTATTATCATGTAACAGAAGAAAATAATTTTATTTCCATTTCAGTGGCATTCTGCTGCTGTGCAAACTAGTTAAAAATTATGTGCATGGACAATACAAAGGGAAAGTTCAATCTGTGTACTATATCTCAGTCCAGTACCTCAACCATAAGACTAGTACAGAAACTGAATTTAAGTCAAATTATTCTGAGCATTAAATAAGAGTTCTTTCTATAATGTTTTATAAAATGCTTTTTCCAAACACACCATTTCACAGAATCACAGAACAAACATGTTGGAAGGGACCCATCGGATCTTCTAGCCCAACCATTCCTATCTAACACTAAACCAAGTCCCTCAATACCTCATCCACCTGTGCCTTAAACACCTCCAGGGAAGGGGAATCAACCACCTCCCTGGGCAGCCTATTCCAATGCCCAATCAACCTTTCTGTGAAAAACCTCCTCCTAATCTCCAGCCTAAATCTCCCCTGGCAGAGCTTGAGGCTATTCCCTCTCGTCCTGTCCCCTGTCACTTGGGAGAAGAGGTCAGCTCCCTCCTCTCTATAACCTCCCCTCAGGTAGTTGTAGAGAGTAATGAGGTCTCCTCTCAGCCTCCTCTTCTCCAGGCTAAACAACCCCAGCTCTCTCAGCCGCTCCTCATAGGACCTGTTCCCCAGCCCCTTCACCAGCCTCGTTGCTCTTCTCTGGACTTGCTCCAGAGCCTCAACATCCTTCTTGTGCTGAGGGGCCCAGAACTGGACACAGTATTCAAGGAGCGGTCTCACCAGTGCTGAGTACAGAGGGAGAATCACCTCCCTGGACCTGCTGGTCACACCATTTCTGATCCAAGCCAGGATGCCATTGGCCTTCTTGGCCACCTGGGCACACTGCTGGCTCATGTTCAGTCGGCTGTCGACCAACACCCCCAGGTCCCTCTCCTCCTGGCAGTTTTCCAGCCAGGCTTCTCCCAGTCTGTAGTTCTGCATTTGTCATTTTTATTAAAAAACCCCTCTGTACGGACTCATATCAAATAGTATTAACTTTTCATAAAATGGTTTTCTAAGACATTCTTTAATCCATCCAAGCAAAACGGCACACTATATGACAATGCCTATTCTACCTCTTTACTTCTGATGTACTAAAAGCTGCTGTTTGTGTTTATTTTATGCTTTTTTTTCAATATAAATAAAGTAAGTATTTACTTTAACATTAAAAACACATTGCTATTCATGTCATTCTTTTTTATCTGGCTAATCTCTTTAGACATCTGGCCTTTGAACCAGTGTATTGTCAATACATCTAGTGTTTATATCCACTGGACATGTTATGTTAGCTCACGTAATATTTACTGTTTTGCCAGTTATCTTCATAGAACTACATTCTCTCATGAGAACAGAACTGAACATAGCATCCTATTTCTTTAGCCACTAAAATATTCTGCTTATCTTAACTCTAATTCACACAGCAGCTATCTTATCTGTTTATCTCTCTTTTTCATAATGCACTGCACAAAATTGTATTTGGGTACAAAAGAAATCTTGAGCACGGTTTTATTTGGCCCTGGCTGAATACAGACTGAGGTCTTCCTGACTGCTTGCTTTTTTATTAAAAATCCCACAAAACAACAACCTTTAAGTAGGACATTTTAGGATAGTACTTTAAAGTTTAAAATAAATGCTAATTTGATCCAAATTTGTAAACAGCTTTTCTTCAGCACATCACCATCAACTTCATCAAACATAAGAGTTCCGGCAGATTCAAAGTACCAGAGTTTCACTCAGTAAATGAGCTTTTTATTTAAGAAAAAAAATGGCTTAATTTTGTGGCTTAAAACAAATGAGAATCAAGCACTTTTTTTTATTATTTTTCTGATGGTAGAGTTGCATGTAGTAAATAGAGAATTCTAAGTTACAGATACTGATTTCATTTTTCCAGTGAGAATGGCTCCTGCTAAGCTCATAAACTCCATTCCACAGCATACACATTTTTGGAAGTATTAAGTGTGGTTTGCCTTGAAATATTCACACTTCGATGCGTTCATTTGCATTATTACATTTAGAAGCCTTGGGGTTTTATCACTTCCTTTTCTTGAAATGGCACAGTAATAAGGAAAAGTGGTTATGCTTATCACCATCCGTCAGTCAAAAACCTTCTATATTAACAAAATATAATTTTTCCACTCAATGAATGGGCATGTAATGTCTTACACACATGTCGATATTATTATTATTTTGCCTGGTGAAGAAATCATTTTATTTAACAGGATGTATGACTGGAAGTAAATGAGGAGAAATTCCCATTTACACGTAGATGAGCAGGAACAATGCACGATGTCAAACTCATGTATTCACTACAATTTAGGAGTAAAAGTCACACAATTTTGTACAAACAAACCTTACCACATCTTAAGTGTCTCAAAATGCCTAAAAACTCTGTGTGCAGGAAGGGCTGCATACGCTTCCTGTACTAATGTTTAACACCATAGGTATTCTTCTTAAGGAAATCTCAGTAAAGAAGAAAATAAGCAGATCACCTGGTGGTTTGATAGTGAAAAGATAATCTATGTATCTATGACAGCCTCTTTCATTAGCTTTTCATCCTGTCAAACAATAAATATAACCTTTAACCTTGTATATGTAATGAATAAAACTTGAGCCTACACTGTCTAATCAAATAAGAGGTCCTATATATCCTACTGCTACGACACTTCCCATGCCCATGGGTCCTGGTTTTAAATTATATGTAAAAGGGAAAAAAAAAAGCTTTGACACAGGAATTTCCAAACACTTCAAACAAAAAGGGCAGAGGAGTTTTCAAATTAATATCTAAATATAATTGTTCTGGAAGAACAAGCAACATTTGGATGTAAAAGTACCACAATAAGGATTGCTACCTTAAAACAGAATAAAATGGAATGGAAGGTTAGGACAAGTTACATGTTCAAGACAGCTTTATATAAATGTAACTATTTAGGGTTGAGCTAAATGCAAAAGGCATCTGTTTACTCTGCCACTGACATCCTAAGCAAACCAAACACATCTAATTTAATTTCCCCAAAACATATGAATTACATTTGTAGCGTATGTTTGATTAGGAGTTGTGATACCACAAAAGTGGTGCATCATATTTTATGCACAAAATCTAGGAATCAATGGTTAAAAAAAAATTCAAAAGGAGTATACTCATTTATGACATTTGACAGTGGGACTTCGTATGAACTTTGTATACCACACAAATTAATTATTTTAAAATAAGTTAGATTTAATATTTAGTTTTAACAATCAAAATTACTTTAAATCATGAAAACAAATGTTGATAGGTGGTTTTACTTTTAATGTCATTACTTTTGTAGGCTTTTACCACTACATAATAGTGTTAGAACTCTAAATTTTTTCAGAAGATTGTTTGAGGGATATTAATTACTAAATATTATGGACAGAGGCATTGTGAAACCTAAGAAGGGGAAACTTGTGGCAGCATAGAAGGTCAGGAACTAACAAAGGAGGTTTTATCCATCAACAGATTAGCTGGAGGTTCTGATTTGCCATCAGATCTGCAGGAACATTTCTCCATTGTAGGGTAAAATCTGATGGAAGGAAGTAGCTCCTCATGGAAAAGATACTGTAAGTGCCTGCCCCAGAGGTCTGGTTGAGTCTTGATGGCACACCTTGATTCAATAATGTGAACAATAAATCACTACTGCTTTTAAGCACTAGACTACTCAGGATTCACCTCCCTAACAAGGAAAGAAGGGGCTTACTTACGGATATGGAGTAATATTGAAAATGAAAACAGAATTGCCAAGGAAATACTTCAGCTATGTTGTGATTTTGAAGATTTTTTTACTGATAATGCACAAATTGAAACAGGATTTAAGTAATGTGAAACAGCCAAAGTGCACAAAGTAAGGCATTTCATATTAACTGGCCACTGCCTTTTACAAAAAAAGGTATTCATTTTTTGGTTTTAAAACTATTGTGAAATGAAACCTAACAGATGTTATTATAATTAACACTGGAAAATTTTGACAATTACATCCCTTTTATCCTTAGGAATCCCACAACACATTACAGATTGCATGTGTGTTTTCTCACACATCCATGGAGTAATGAAGCCCAGACTGTGCCAGAAAGGAAAGACCATTCTCCATAACTAGTTCTGTGTAGGCTTTTTTCAGCAGTTAAAGACTAGCTCTTAGCTCTTCCAGAGAAATCACCGGTGGCTTTTGAGTAAAAGAATGCAGTTATCAAATTGGGTAAGAAAAGATCCTCAGGCAAAATACTGCCGTGCACATTGCACGGATTCTTGGAGAATCATAAGTAACCAGTGACTTGATTTTACATTTCCTGTCTACTAGGTGTGCAGTAATACTTAAAAAGCTATACAAACTCTAATTCCATAATGAGTCTTTACTAACTCATGAGGAAAACCTATCTATTCAACTATCATGCTACATCCTGTAGCAATTACACACTTTAATAGGCTGCCACAAAAATTTGGATTCAACCAGAACTAAATACCTAATGAAGGGCTCATGAGATGCTAATATTGCTGTACTTCACCACACACACTGGTATTAATACTAGGAAGAAGAGAATCTGAGAGATTTTTGAAAAGTGTAACAGTCTTAATGAAAGGTTTATCATATATAAACAATTAAAATCCAGAATTATTTTAATACATGCCAGGGAACAAGCCAGCAAATGATTACTGATTATTATTTAACTCATGTTTGCAGATTTTCTTTTATCTTTTCTGGTGCTCACATGAAGGAAAAGGACATTTGTGAAACAACACATGTATAACACAAGTAGTGTCTAAACCGGTTTCTTTACATCTGAGGTATACTGTGAATGTAGTTTAATTTCTGCTTTTATTTACTTATTTATCTAAGAAAAAAATGGGGAGGAAACTTGGGTATCTGTCTGCCATTATGTAACCAAGACTTAGTCCATTTTGGAAATCTCACAAAAGCAGGTTTCCAGAAATTGTTGTAATACACTTGGAGGTAATGCAGGTACGCTTTTTCCAAAAGGAAAAAAGAACTGAAGTGCCCAGGGTGGGTTCTCTCCATTGCTGCCTAAGATGTGTGCTTGCAGGAAGTGGAGGAAAGAAAAGCAAATTTAAAGGCAGAAGATCCAGAAATCTTTATCCCTTACCAGTAGCAGAAGGGAAAACAGGGACTGCAGCACAGGGTTCCAAAACAGGCCTAAGGGGTCATTTTCTCCCCTCTGGCCTCTTTCCTAAAGCCAGTGCATGACAGTTTCCTGTAGTTTTGAGCCTCATTGAACTTGTATGAGCAAACTTCTCTCTCCTGGTTAAGCAACTGTGGCAAGGATGCAAGGAAGCTGTCAACCCAGACAACAGAAATCTCATTCTGGGTATGTTGCAAGGCTACATACAGTTTCTTTGTTGATAGGAATCAGGAAAGATACCTCCCATAACTCAGTTTCAAGTCTTGTTTCATGTCTTTATTCCAGATGGCCAAAAGTAGAACCCTTCCTTATGTTTCTGCTATGCTTGGCCAGTACACACCTTCTCCCCACCCGTTGAAACAACTGCAGTACCAGAGGTCCATGTTTGCAACCAGACCAGTCAGGGACAGTGGAATAGGTTAATGCAGAGATAAATTATTTTAAAATAGAAAAGTCTATTTCAGATTTTTCTAAAAATATAAATATAACCTAAAAATATAACCCAAATATATATAAAAATAAATATATAAATATATAATAAATATATAATAAATATATAATAAATATATATATAAATATAACCCAAAATCTCTTCCTCAAAAAACAGGTGAACTTTCTCTACCAGAGTTGAAGCATACCTTTGAAAGATCCCTGAAGTTGCCTGGGAGGGTCAGGTCTAACTCTTCAGATTCATAGTTTGTTAAAACCCATGGAAACACAGGGTATTGGTTCAAATCATTGTATGTTCGTCCTATTGAGAAAGAAAATATTTTAAAGATTAGGAGGTAATGTTCACTTCTCCAACTGTAAAACAATCCAGCAGTGACTTTTGTTGCATCACATGTTCCCAGTTCCCACTACGTGACAGAATTAGGTGTAAATCTTCCTTTAGATGCGCTTATCCTGAATCAAAAATTAATGCAGAAATCAGTATTGTCTTTATATTTAAAGAGCACAGTATATCTTTCAGGATCAACTAAACCCAACCATATGCAAATATACCCTTTTTTTTATATCCATTAAGCTATTTTCATAGCATGCATGTTGAAATCTAAACCCACTAGACTTTTTTCCTAGCAACTGTATGCAGTAACATTAGTTGGCAAAGATTAAGTGAGAGTCCAACAGAAATGGGTTAAGTTTGATGTTTGCAAATCTAGATCTATCCTAGACCATATTAATCCATTATTCCCCACAGCTCTTCTTCACAGAAGGACTGGTGATATTTCACAGCAACAGTGGAATCAAAAAATAAAATTTCTCACACTTAAATGACAGTACTGACTGCCCCAGGCCACTGCCTCCAAACATAGGGAAAGAAACACCACTCCCATTCCAGGAGCTCAAATATGCAAACCCCATCTTTAGATACAGTTTCAGGAGAACAATTTGCAACCAAAGTGAACTGAAAATTATGAATTCATCACCAGAAAAAAATGTGTTTGGGAAAGGCTGTTACTTCTGTCTCAACTGGTATTTAGTAGTATCTAACATTTCAGTGATAAGGTAAATGAAGTTGTTCAGATCCATACTGACTTACTGAGAACCACACAATATGCAACATGAGTCTTAAAACCCAAAATCAGGTCATAAATATATGTGTGTGTGTATTTATATAATATAATTAGTAGACTGAAATAACCCAGGTTAACAATTCCCACTCCTACGGCAGATTTACAGCCCTGTCTCACTAACTGCTTCCTTCCAGATTCTGGACAGATTCCTGAGGTACAAAACCCAGCACAGGAAAACACAGGCTTCCTTGTTCTGAGTAGCATTTGCAAGTCCACAAAAATCAGCTCTTAATGAAATCTGAAACTTTCACCACTCTACAAACGCCTTGTTTTTTTCAATAGAAGTTGATGAACAAGAAGCATGTTTCTATTTTGTACATAGTTTCATTGAAAACAGGAAAAGTGCATATTATTAACAACTGTGTCCTCATTTTTAAATTTTGAACACATATATGCTCACAAGACTATAAAAAAATTTAGGTACAAATACAACTCTGTTAAGAAAGCAACACCAGCACCGTTTGCCACGCACAAAGAATGCTGGATAGAAACAAAAATGCATCTTCTTTAATATCAACACTGAAAAAACATTCTTGGACAGAATTAGAAGTTACCAAACAAATAAGTAAATAAAATTTTTGAAGTGGAGGGGTGTCTATACATCTTGAGTTAAGACAAGTCTGCTTCATTTTCCACAACTGTCAAATTAGAGTATTATTTTCCACTTTTGCAAGGAATAAATTACATACAATTTGTAAAGTTTCTTGAGATTGTAAAATTTAAGGTTCTATAATATATGGTCTTTATAAAATGTTACCTTTATGTAATAAATGCTTTTCTTACCATCAGAATCCTCAATTAAGTTAACAGAAGAGTATGCAAGAGCTTTCACAAAAGAAAGATATATGTGCTTATGTAGACAGCAGATTAAAAGAAGTTTGAGATTTGGGAATAAAATGACTGAGATGACAATAGTCTTTTACAAACCATAAGCAAATAAGATGATTCTTATGAATCTAAAGTTTTATGGAAAAGAGTTCGCAGTATTAAAGACCTGAAACTGAAAATACTTTATAGAAACACTTGGAAAGGTAAGAACATCCTTTCCCAAAATTTTGAGAAGAAATTTAGAGTTATGCAAAAAGACTTAGTATCTCAAAACTGAGATATTTGTGGTTGTATTTAATTTTGAGATTAATTCTACTTTGATTTCAATATTCAGACAACAAGATTTAGATGCTTTGCCTTATTGCATATGTGGAAATCAAAAATATGTGAACAGTGCAAGAAAAGAGCAATTCCTAGCCTAGTAGTTCTACACAAGTTCTTCTTCACTGTGTAGTTTTGATAAGTTACTTATAGTATGGAGATAGGAATGAATTATCAAGTGGAACCAGGTCCATTTCAGTACAGTAACTCGCGTGTGCATCTTATTATCCGAAAACGAGAAATAATTTGATGCAGTTTATCTCCCAGCTAAGGGAGGTTAAGTTACAAACAATGGATTATGTATTTGATAAAACTTGCTTCCTACTTCAAAATTTATAACGATGTTAATTAATTAGGAACAGCTATTTATTTGTTTAACATAGAAAGTTAGAGATTTATTTTTCTAAATTAAACAGTTTTCTTTTTATATCAAAATTAAAATGACTACAGGAGATAAACCATAAGTTGTGAGAGGAAACCAAACCTACAGAATGAGATAAGCCCATACATCCATGCTTATCTGAGTGGAGGACAGTTATCTAGGCCTACAATGGCATTACAAATTCCTAATTCTAAATACTATTGGGTTAACTGTATTAGGAATGGTCTCCTGATCAGTTCTGGCTTCACAATGATTGTGTTCAGAGTTAAGTCAGCAGGTGAATATATTCAGCCATTTCATCAATTGTCTGGCGCTTCCAGCAAGAATAATTTGGTTCTTTCTTTAGCTAAATAAATACGAAAGATAAATCTGTACTGCTATTGGTACTCCCTATACCTTTTCAGAAGCTTCAGATTTTGCCCCAAGTAAGCTTACAGGGATTATTATTAAAGACTGAATATTAAATATTGCAAGCTTATGACACTAATCTACCTAAACAATGAAATTGAGGCATAGTAAATGAGATCTTAGAAATACTGGATACATATCTTCATAAAAAAAACTCAACAACTTTTTAATTAAACCATCCAATTTAATGTTTTTATATGGCACTTTAGTTTTGAAGGTAAAGTGAGCTAGAGACAGCTGACAAAGAAATTATAACTGCAATTCCTTGGTGAAAATGTTAATGACAGCAAAATATTGTTTAATTAGATGATTGCAGCATCTGGATTAACACTCTTTAAGAGTGATGTTCCTGTGCTTGTCTGCTTCTTCACACTTTACAGACATTTTGTCATCTCTAGGTCATTAGGAAAGAATTTTTAATGATTTTTCTAGAAGCAAGTAGTTCAAGTTACATCTAATTAGATGACAATAATAAGCCCAACACATGCAGTAGCTAAATATATACATAATTAACCAGTGAGAGCTTGTACATCACAGAGTAAAAAAGTGGAAAATGCTAAACAGGCGAAAAGAAAGAGCGAGGGGGAAGAAGTTTGTCTGAATATATTACTTAGCTGAAGATGTCATTTTTTTCCCCACAAACCTTTAAAAGTAATCTCTTTCCATTACAAGAAATGACTTACAAAAATTATGGATATAATTATTCTCCACTTCTTTTAAAAGCTATGGTAGGTAGGATCTAAAATAATTAAAATGCCAATAAATACAAATGCAAACACAAATTTAATATACTAAGATCTGAAAAGGAAAAAAACATCAGAAATCAGTTAAATATTGAGAAGCATATTTGTAAACTAGACTTCCAACTAAAATAGTGGGCATGGCAACCATATTACAAAAAGATTCCTTGTTCCCATTCCTCTTGATTCATTTTGCTGTGGTGGGATTATTAAGTACTTTTTCCAACAGTCTTGTAACTGAGGTCGGTAAAAATTACTTGTTTCCTCTATCATCCAGAGGGTTCAGTTGACATACATGCCGATCACATGCAATATGGCCTTTTTCTACGTGTCTGAAGAAAGAACGATTAGTATAATTGTAGCTGCTTCCGAGCCTTCAAAGCTAAAAGATCCCTGAGAAGGGAATAGGTAGGAGGTGGGGGAAGGTGACCAGGAAGACTTATGTCTACACAACCAGGACAAAAACCAGGAGCACAGAGAGTATAACACTGAGACTGATTGATACATAGCAGAGTGCAGTGTTTACCTTTGGGAGAAAAACCCAGAGCTGTAAACATGATGAAATATACTCAAGTCAGAAAAGAGGGCAAGAAAGAGGTGAAGACCTTGGTAACAAAGTAGGGAGCTGAGAAAACGGTTAGAGGGACAGAGAAACAGGTTGAAACAAGACTTCAGAGAGTTTTGAAAATAGAGAGAGATTTTGAATTGAAAATGCAATGAGTCATCAGGCTAGAGTAAGCGATGATAATCCTATATCCTTATATAGGAAATTATCTAGAAAGAGAGAACTATGATAGCTGAAGTAGGCAGTAATTAAGTCATAAGTGTAGATCATAACAGAAACAGTTAAACTAAAAAAGAAGCCAGGCAATGTTTCAGAGGTGGTACCAGGATGATGTAAAGTCATAGAAAGCTGGATTTTTTCCAAGGGGACACTTTAGTATTTCAAACATTGATTAAGAACTTATAGAATAGCCAGGGGCCATGCTTGTCAGCATAGTGGTAATAGCAAACCAAGGAGAGACTGAAGGAGAGATTTGTATATTTATTCTGCACCAAATGGAAAAACTGTGTAATAACAGTATTAAAAAGCAGGCAAAGGGCTTCTTGAGGCAAAGCACACAGTTGCACGACACGAATGAAAGAAATGCGTTGGTGTGAGAAGCCTCATTTCTGAGTGTCTCTTCCAAGGCTCGTGTTTCTTGAATAATTCCAGAAAAGGATCACAAGAAAACATGAGTGATTTCTTACTGTTTCATAAAGGGCTAGGCACTAATTAAACAACTTAGTAAGAAGAAAGGAAGCTACAAATAATTGGCAAAACCAGTACTAAACCACTTTGTTAGTGGACCTCTACTTATCTGGAAGAGAATTAAAAACAGTGAAGGAGCCTATGTACCACTTATCAGCACTTAATTTCTTAAGAGCCAAACCCTGATGTTTCTTAAGTGACTAAGTTATGATTCATATATAGTGAAAAAGCCAGCAGAAGCTAAAACACAGAATCACAGAACAACCAGGTTGGAAGGGACCCATTGGATCTTCTAGTCCAACCATTCCTATCTAAAGTCCAACCATTCCTATCTAAATGGCAGTGCAAATAAAATATATTGATGTACATACTTTTCAGTGGCTAAAAACTATGATTCTTAGACAAGATGCTGCTTAAACAGTTATAGTCTAAAACTAAGCCATCACTGCCTACATGAACAATTACTGGCAAAGAAGTTGTATCTTTTAAGAACATATTTCTTATGGCACCTGATTACAGAAGATTACAATAAAAAGTTTATTTGAAAAATTGGATTTCCAAAGAAGAAAGAAAAGAGAATACATTGTCTTGTCTTTACTTGGCACAGGAGGTCTTAAATATATTCAATACTCTTATCTTTGTGTAGATAACAGAAAATTTTGTATTTTCTTCTGAGAGCCAAGGGTCTTGTTTACAGTGCATATAAAAATTTGATTTTGTTTAACACAGAATGGACAGTTATCATAGAATGACAGCATCATAGAATGGTTTGGTTTGGAAGGGACCTCAAAGATTATCCAGTTCCAACCTCAATGCCAGAGGCAGGAAAACCTTCCATTAGTTCACATTGCACAAAGCTTCATCCAACCTGGCCTTGAACACCTTCAGGGATAGGCTATACCAGACTTCTCTAGTCAACCTGTTCCAGTGCCACCTCACCCTCAAAGAAAAAAACCTTCTTCCTAGTAATCCAAATCTAATCCAAATCTACTAATCCAAATCTACTCTCTTTCAGTTTAAAAACATTATTCTTCATCCTGTCACTACTCTACCTGTTAAAGAGCCCCTGACCATCTTGTAGGTTCCCTATGAGTACTGGGAGGCTGCTATAAGGTCTCCCTGGAGCCTTTTCTTCTCTAAGCTAAAGAAGCTCAACTCTTTCAGCCTTTCCTCATATGAGAGGTGTTCCATCCCTCTGATCATCTTCATGGCCCTCCTCTGGACTCTCTCTAACAGATTCACATCCTTTCTGTGCTGAAGATTCCAGAACTGAACACAGGGCTCCAGATAAGGTCTCATGAGAGTAGAGTACAAGGGAAGAATCACCTCTGTCAATACGCTGGTCACACTTCTTTTGACCTTAGGACACAGATGGCCCTCAGGGTTGCCAGTGTATATTGCCAGCTCATGATAAGCTTCTCATCCAACAGCAACCCCATGTCCTTCTCTTCAGGGCTGGTCTCAATCCATTCTCTGCCCAGCCCACTACAGGCTTGGGGGAAAAAGGCCAGAAAGCTGCCTGATGAAAAGGACCTGTGGGTATTGGTCAATACCCAACTGAACATGAGCCCGCAGTGTGACCACGTGTTCAAGAAGGCCAACAGCATCCTAGTTTATATCAGCAATAGTGTAGCCAGCAGCACTGGGGAAGATATCATTCCCCCTGTACTCAGCATCGGTGCGGCTGCACCTCGAATCCTGTGTTCAGTTTTGGGCTCCTCACTACAAGATACACAACAAGCTGCTGAGACATGCCCAAAGAAGAGCAAAGAAGGTGCGGTAGAGGCTGGATCCCAAGTCTTATGAGGGGCAGCTGAGGGAACTGTGAAGCTTAGTCTGGTGAAAAAGAGGCTGAAGGGAGACCTTACTGCTCCCTACACCTACGTGGAAGGAGGCTGTACGGGGGTGGATGTTGGTCTCTTCTCCCAAGCGACAGGTGATAGGACAAGAAGAAATAGTCTCACGTTGCATCAGGGGAGGTTTAGGCTAGATATTAGGAAAGATTACTTCTCTGAAAGGGTTGTCAAACACTGGGACAGGCTGCTCCGGGAAGTATTTAAAAGACATGTAGATGTGATGCTAAGGGACAGGGTTTAGTGGTGGACTTGGTAGCATTAGCTTTATGGTTGGACTTGATCTTAAAGGTCTTTTCCAACTTAAATGATTCTGTGGCATTAGCAAATAAAACTTGTTAATGGAGTCTATGAATCTTCAAAATTTTCAAAAAATGAAGAAGCAGAAATAGAAAGCACATAATAGAGCAATGCAATCATGCTTTCTTACAAGCTCTTTGGATTGAAGCCCATTCTAACATGTAATACCCACAGCTGATTTCAGCAGTACCCTTTATTTCACTAATCCTTGTGGAACACTATTAGATGTGAAAGCACTCTTGCTGAATGGGAAAGCAACCAAGAATCTCGGCTGCTTTTGGACATCCCTCTGAAGTCTTTTATGAGATCATACAGTTCTCAGACTAACATGATGACTATTGCATTTCTTGGAAAATAAAAACAGAATACAAAATACATAGAATGGTAAAGACCCATTAGCAAAAGCCAAACAATGCAGATGGGTTTGAAATAAAAATTAGAGTAAGGGATATTCTTCGTGACAAGGAAAAGATCTTCAAATGTTAGTCAACACCATGCTCACATGTTAGCTGGAGACTATGCATGGGTATTAATTTTTATTTAAGCCATATTGCTAACTTCCAAAACTTTTAAATATCAGCATATTGTCTCTTCTTCAGAAAACAATTTTTTGATCTCTGTGACTTCAAAGCATCATTAAAAAGAACAACCTTATAAAATAAGTCAGCTAATACAAAATGGAGACAAAGAGTTAGGGTGAATTTCTTCTAGAGACTCAGATTTATCTCCCTCTCTTTCAGGGAATATGGTCTTTAGCTAAATTTGAATTTGACCATCCACTGCTGAAACACTTCATAAGATGGTAGGTAATGCTGTGAAAAAGAGCAGGTGAGTTTGTACAATTAACAGCAATGAGATTCCAGGAACAGACGAAATTTACTAGTAAGAGACAGATATAAAAACTCTGCCAGAAATTAAATGCTTTGAGTCAGAGGCAGTACTAAAGTACTGATTGAGTTGCTGTAAGACTTTCCAAATACAATGCAAGCTCATGGGCAGACACATACACACGCAAAATAGTTGGTAAACAACCAAAACTTGAGCCTAATGGGTAGCCCCTGGAATGCAAATGTCAGGCCATCGTGATATAAGGCCGGTGAATGACACTAGAATAAGAGAAACCTGTCTTGTGTTTGGTTATAAAACCTGCCTAGCAGTATTTGTACCAAACAATAGTACAAAAAAACTTTTTTCTTGAGCTCTCTGAGGTATCTCTTTAAGCTGAAGCTTATTTACAGATGGATACTTTAATATCAGTTCCTGACTTCAGACATAATGATGTCTTCCAGGTTTGTATGCTTCAGTATTTACCTAAAAATTAAATGACCTTGGAGGTTTAAACTGATTAAAAATGAAAAATAATTTATCAAGAATTGGCTCAGCTCTTATCTACTCTCATTTAAAGAGTTTAGACACACTACTTACAAAAGGAATGGATACATAGAGAGGAAATTACAAGTGAAGGACAGTTCTGCTGATAATGGACTGAGGGGATCCAGACTAAATTTCCAGCTCTTTAGTAAATCCAAGTTCAGGTAAGGCAGTCAGGCAGCCTGTAAAGCTCTGTCTGCATTTCCTCATCACCAGAAGGGCAGCGGATGTGTGAGAGACATGGAGCGGCTGGAGGCAGGCCAGTGTCCAGAGGCAGGATAGCAGCATTCTTGTGGTGCCGTGCCAGAGATAATAAACGCTCAGCAGGGCTCTTCTGCAGAGATCTGCAGGACTGTAGCTATAATGCTTGGGAACCAAGCTGGTGTGCATGCATGGGACTGCACCGGACTTCCCAGCTGAGGACTCCAGTAGCTTCAGGGTCTCTGCTTTGTGCTTCACTGCACAAGGTAAACATACCCTCAGATTTCCAACTGTTCAGCGGTAGCACTTGCTGTATCATACTCGGTTAATTCGATGACACATTTATTAACGTCTGTAAGACTGGATGCACAGGAGATGACTACCATATAAGCACAGAAGCAAAAGCCTAGAGGTTCAAATTAAGCTGACTTGACAGCTCTTTAATTCTGCCACTGACCTACTGGGAAGAACGCAGTGACTGTCCTCAGACTGGTCAGCGTAACAGGCACTTACAGGAGCTACCTTTGGGTTCTGCACTTACATCAGTCTCATATCTGGCCTGAGGACAATCTCAAGCATAAAAGTTAGGACCAAGTAAAGATAAGAGTTGTAACACTGGAGTACAAAGTCATGCCTCATGGAATATAATTTGGGTTTCAAATTAAAGCACACTGGAGTGAAATATCTGAGCAAGTCTCTCTGCAGGCAGGTTCATAAGCAGCATGAGTGCAACAGCCAAGAATGGTAACAGCAGACAACCTCCTGGAAATCTTTGTATATGGTGTAGAAAAATGCTGGGTTTTACATTCAAAATTACCACAGGAATTAACACTAAAAGGCAAAGGTGAAAGGAAAATGCTATTGTGTGTGTTTAATTAATGATAATTGACAGAAAAGCTCTTCTTTTGCCAATAAGAAATGGATGTGTATAGCAGTTATTTCTCATTATAAATACCTAATCTGATATTATATTTCACCTCAGAGAACTAAACGAGAAAAGATGCTGTAATCTAATCATACCACAATCCAGGTGACATCTGTACTAGGCAGAGTACTGTTGTTATTCTGCTGTCTCGTTGCTTTTACTGAGAATGATGAAGTAGTAAAATTACATTTTCCCATTATTATTTCCAGACACTCTCTGGCAATGGTTTGTTGACTCTAATAAAGCTTCAGACAAAGCTGTCAGCAGAGGAAATGGCAGAAGGGGAACAAGGAACAGCCTCCACAACAACAGATGAATCTAAAGTCTCAGTGATAGGTTGTGCATTTTCTGATAAAATTTAACGTGTATGTTTCAGAATGTATCATAAAGCCACAGCTGAATTCTAGAGGGATAAATGCATTCTATCAAGCCATGGTGCTTAAGACTTTGACAAACATAAACATGTTATGAAGGATTAAAGAGTCTGAAGCCTTACCTGCTATAGTGTTGAGGAACATCAAATATTCAAAGTTAGATATCTCCCGTCTCTGCCAGCGCTGAGTCATGTTGGAGGATTTATAAAGCTGTCGGGGAGTGGCCAGAGAGATTCTCCTAGGAAATACATTTAAAGAATGATTTTTTTAAAGAACCTCATTAAATGTTAGGATGTAGGGCTATGGTTTTAGTGTGATTAATTCCAGATTCTCTCAGAGGATTTCTTATTTCATTTAACGAAGTCAAGAAGAAACTATTACCTTATTTGAGAAATTAATAAAATTAAAATCTATATTTTATTTTACAAGTACTAGAGCATTGCAATAATTCAGAATAATATATTTTGTGTTTTATTTTATTCTGAATCTGGGTGAAAGACTGGAAGTAGAAGAGGCTGCAGACCTCCTGGTGCCTGACTTGTCCTGTAGGAATAAAAGAGGAATATCATTTCCCTGCTTCAAAAGGATACATTGAGATAAGTTCATTAAGTTGAGTGAGTGATAGATTAAAGTGCCATATATTTTCATGCTGAAGATATTTATTCCACAATCCTCCACGGTCAGCTACCCATGATCCCTTCCTATATCCCAGTAAGCTTTGAGACTTCTATTTATAGCCTGGTTTCTGAAAGAAATGAGGTTTATTCAATTATCTGCTAGCATGCCCATCTTCCTGTCTCTCCATAATAACTTCTGAATTGAATTTCATTCAGATTTGGAAAAGGAGAAGAAGCTTCTAAGATGCTCAATTTCCACACATTTTCTAAAACTTACATACATGACTGGATAAGGGAAAAAGAAAGAAATTACTGTGCCAAGGAAGAGAAAAGCAAAAAACTTCAGCTCTTCTATATTCAACTCAACATTGCAATAACCAAATACTGCACACCGAGTTCTAAATTACCCAGGGCATATACTGTCCCTGACTGGTAATATAAGGGACTAGATTCAGTCTAGACTAATGCATTAAAGAAAAAAAATCTGCAGCAAGCAGAACTAGTCTCACTACTCACAACCCATTTCTAAAGAAAATAGTCCTAGCTGGAAAAAAAAAAAAAAAAAAAAAACAAAACAAGGAAAATCTTTGGAAGGTGAAAAAGTCATCTCCTCAGTTACTTTTTTTTACAGAAACTTAAATCTTATAAGTGGATCAAAATTGAGAATATGTTTATACCTGTTAAAAAAGGAGGGAGGGGATTCTTAATATGTAGCCTATTCTTGAATATAAGGAATACATCTAGTAATTTTATAGCTTGTAAAGAGT
Source organism: Coccyzus lansbergi (assembly GCA_033558105.1). Classification (NCBI taxonomy): domain Eukaryota; kingdom Metazoa; phylum Chordata; class Aves; order Cuculiformes; family Coccyzidae; genus Coccyzus; species Coccyzus lansbergi. The sequence goes on from JAUMJK010000151.1 coordinate 1,444,438, forward strand.
AAATAGGGGTATCCAATGTCTCAGCTTTCTGTTGCGTACTAAAATCTCTAAGTGTACTATTTATGGACTCTGAATGCTGAGTATTTTTTTAAAATAAAGTCATATATGAGGTGTCAAATTTGGCAGAGATTACAAAAATGTGGACCATCCACTTTAAAAGATATATGTACATATTTCTATGCATGCACTAAACTCTATTTCTGGAGAAAGAATGAGTATTGGTATGCAATTGGAGTATATTGTCAATGTGTAGGTTGTCAATGTCTGCCATACTTAGGCTCACAAACTGGGCACACAAAAATACCACACAAGTGTAGGTACACTTCCCTTTTTATTGTTTATTAAAAAATCTCTGTATTTGCCCAAAACAGCAGAACACAAGGTCTTGCTAGTGTGGCTAACCTTAATTTACAGTGGACTCTAGGATGCCAATGGTACATAAATTTTACCACTACAGAGGAGAGACAACGAATTTTTTGAAGTTGTTTCTATCACGCTTCTTCTGAATAATTTACCTTAAGAATTATCTGAATGTAATTATATGTTATATTGCATTTCATAGGATAATAGTTAATTTTACAGTGGAACTCTCAAATACATAGCGTTCATAGTAAACTATGGCTAACGCTACATGCAAATTAATAAATATGGTAACTAAAAATATGAAAGAGATCATTAAATTTATAAAGCATTTCTGCCAGAGACTTTCTGTTCCTTCCATGACAAAGCAATATTTATGCATAGTAAAGCTTAGTAGTTGCTTTTAGACTTCACCCACAATCTCCTAGGGAATCTCAAAAATCTGTAAACTATTAAGTGCTGGATTTTGCATTTGAATGCCCAATTTGAGTAAATTCTACAGAAAAATATAATATACTAAAATAACTCCTTATTTACTTTATATATAGCCTGTTTGTAAGGTTTGCAGTTATTTCAGCAGAGACTGGAAAAAATTATGCACAATAAATTGGTTCCACACCTGCTTGTTTCAGTTAACACAGGAAGACCCACTGTTTTGTGTTTTGCTAAATCCACCCAACTTTGATCAAAACATTTTTCTCCTTCAATATGCCATCACCAATATGAAGATGTATGAATGAATGTGCTTCCTTTGCTTCTACAGAACCATGAAATACCTACTCTAAATGGAAACTGTGGAAGACCCTCTGAGGTACAAGGGAATGATCCAATTTTTCAAGTTTTATATGCTTTCAATATGTTTAGACAAATCTGTTTAAACACTTTGTGGCATTTTATTGAGGGAAGGGATGTTATAAATCCTGCATGTGGAGTACGACCCACCCCCTTTCACAATCACTTTTAATTTAGTTAGCTACAATACAATCTCATACATGCAATCTTTAAGCATCTTGTCAAAAATGTAGCGCTTGCCTGATGTTTTGTGTTATGTTTCTCCAGTTCAAAAGAAAAAAAAGGCTTAGGAAAACCACTGGCTTCTGACAATAAACTTGTCAATATTTACTTTTAATCAAAACTCTGAAAGTAGTTTTACTACTCCTCTCCCCAAAATCTAACTTCTACAATCAGCTACACTGGAATCTGGAAATCCATCACCAAGCTACTGATGTGGAATATGTGGCAGCACTGAGATGACACTGCAAATAGTTACTGTACAAGCCAAAATACATGGGTGTTTTTCAGCAAAAACGACATAATTTACATTTCTTGGGGTTTATTGCTTGAGCCACTATTTTATCTCAGGCATTAACAGCCCACAGAATTTTAGTGGAAGGTGCTAGCACATGTTTGGTGGTGAAGAATGATACTGTATGTTTTACCAATTCTTTGATCTATGTATGCTTACAAAACTGTCAGGCAGCTCACAGTTGGTTTCTGAGCTGCGATGTTGCCCTCAATAAAAATGCATCAGTAAATTACACCCGAGGTGTTAGAACCCTAAAAAGAAGTCTGCTAACAGTGTTGTAAAAATGTGGATATTACTCTACCTGTGTAGAATCATGCAGAGCTGCAGAAATAAGTTAAATAAAAGGCGCAGTACTGCCTGCCCAGTTGTGTCATATGGCAAGGTCATAAGGAAACTACAATCAATGCAGCATGTTTCACGAACACTGAAAATGCATTTATCAAAGACAGATGAATTTGATTACAAAATCAGACTGAACTCTTCAACATATGACTGATTTTAAGGATGCAATTACTTCTTTGTAACATTAAACGCAGGCTTGAATGCTCTGTTGAATCAAAGCATTAGATAGGCTGTTGGGAAAGGTAGCAAAGGGGTAAGTTGAAGACTTTCTCAGAATATCAGGTCTGTAACAGTGTTGGGAAGAGATACCAGTTCACATGCTTCTAATCCTTTATGCCATTAGAAGACCATAAATATTATTTTTTCCTTCTCTTCCCTTCCATCTTTGTTAATCATACCTCTCAATGAAAACAGAAATGCACTTAAAAGCCACACACTACATTAAATGTAATTTACTCCTTCAGAATGTTTCTATCATAAATTACAATTCTTTGTGATAATGCAATAATTTTTTAATTAAAATTTTATCAGAGAAATATCAGGGAGAAACTATTTCTTACAAATATAAAAATAAAGTATTTAAGTAAAAAATCAGGAAGATCTGCTTTTGTTAAAAATATTTGAAAATACAGCTTAATCTGGAAAATTTGTCATAAGAAAAAGAAAACATTTTACTCGGTGTAGCAGCTCCTTTTGGTTATTCAGCGTAATCTCTCATCATGTTAGTTATACAAATAAGCATAATTTTAAAAATTAAATGCTAACATATTTAAAAAAATACGTTAGCACTCCACGGCTAACGTATTAGTAGGAAGGTAAACTATATTCTAACATCAACAAAATACTAACTACAGAGCTGTTATAGAGCCACATTTTGACCCCAGTTACTCTGCTGCAATCCTACTGAAGACAATAAGGGTACGTAGACAGAAAATAAGTAAAAACCATGATTACAGGGTCTTTATTGTGCATAAATCATAACATGATTACACAAAAAGAAGAGAGATAAACAACTTCACTACCATATGCCAGATTTATTCTGAAGGCTAACAAGCCCATTTTCAATTCAAATTGAATTTTAATCAAAAAGGTATGGAAATAACTGTATATCATATTGAAGCTGAAACTTTTCTAAATAATTATATATCAACAAACTTTTCCAGACAATTATTCACTGAATAATGCACAAAGGATATGAATTTCAAAAGTAAAAAAATGTCACTATATATATGAAATTCTGATTGAGAAATTTGCATTTTGTTTGTTCTAGAACATGTGGCCATTTTCATTTGAGAAACTTTACCTTTAGAGACAGCAATTCCTTTAATTTGAGAATTTGGAAGTGCAATGCAAATATTAACAAGATGCATTTTCCAAAGAAATGCCCCAACTTCCCCTTGATCTCAGTGAAAACTTGAGAAGTTTGGCAGTTTGCCTAAGAACTTGAGCACATTCAGGAGATCAAGCTTTAAGCATCATGAGGCTCTTGAGTTTAAGATAGGAAATAATGTTCAGTTTGGAACAAAATAGTTCCTCAGTCCTACAAATGCTTTAACACTTCAGTGTACCTCTACACTCTGCACTGGGATAAAACAAGGACAATACAAACTTTGTAGGAAAGAACTTAAAGAAAAAGACAAATCCCAGACATTGCACTGATTATTAAGTCATTGGTTTTTGGCCATGTCAAGCCAAATGGGGATCTGAACCCAAAGCATCATATTTTGTGAATTTCCTTCCGTTTTCTCGCTCCATTGTATTTATTATTCTTGTATTTTAACCAGAAATTAATCCTGAACCTAAACATTTTTCAGCAAACTTCTGCTGATATATCCCCCAAAATAATTTTAGGTCTGAACAGACAGTTCTAAAAAAAAATTTAAAATGGAGGCAGGAAATTCCCCCCTCCCAACTACATATGAAGATCATCTTACTCATCACTGAAGTTGTTTATAGTGTAGGATATGACAATTCCCAGCCTTACTTCTGACTATAGGTTGATTTGATATTAATGTCGATGAGATAATAAAAACTGTACTCGTCTATAGTAGATGAAAATCTCCAGAGTTAAACCCTAGTTGTTCCTTTCCAAAATACATATCCTCCTTAATTTTGGAAACAGAAGAAAACTAATGCATTATACAAATGAATGGAAGAAATCTGGAAATTGAAAAACAGTCACTATGCTGAAGAGCAATGAAGTAAAACCCACACACGTTCAGATAAAAAGCCAGAAGGTATCTATTATACATAAAAAAAGCTGTTATCAGCAAACATAAAGCCTACTTAAGCTCAGTTCCACATCCTACACAACAACAGCAAGGATGAATGTTTGTTTGTACATTTATAAAATCTGACTGAAACCCAGACTTTGAAGACAAAAGGTATAATTTTTTTTCAGGTCCTTCACCAGGAGGTACTTATTTCCTATAATAACTAAAAAAATCTAATCTACAAAGCTTCAGATTCCATTCTATGATAACAGATCATATAGTAAGTAAATGCTATTGTTTGTCAAACTGTCCTTAAGAAAGAGAAAACCTAGAGTTTCATGACAGGAATAATGTTCTAGCATTGACATGTTTAAAAATATCATTTGTATAGTACACTAAACACAAAATATACAAACTATATGTAATTAAATTACCTGGCTTGAGGCAAACCATAGCTGGTTCCTACTCCAACACGTGGTAAGCTGTACACAACTTTTTTCACTGTTGCTTGGTCAGGAAAATTAAACATAACAGAAGCTAAACGAGGAAGAGAAAATACAGAGTGGTAAAACAATGCAGAAGTCTGATTCTCCACCCGCATATATTTTTTAAATGTTTTTCATTTCTTGTTTAGGAAGAGAAGTCAGTTCCACTTCTACGTTCCTCCAAAGCCAAGTCAGATCAGATACTCCCAGCAAACTTCATACCTATGTATCATTACCTTGTGAACTCTTTCATTTTGCAGAAGACCTGAGTTAAACACACTTCAGAGGAAATGTAGCTTACCGTTAACCCATTAAACCTCTTAGTGGGGTGGGAAGCTATTTAGCAGTTGGCATGTCATGGCATTCAGTCTTCTAACACACAGGACCAGAAACCATTTCATTCCCTCTCCAGATGAAATCAAATCATACATCACAGCTCCTCATGGCAAAAAAGTACCGACACTCCTGTCCAACCACTCAAAACTAAATGGATCCATTTATTCATAGGGCCCTTTTTACTTTAACTCATTTTGTAATTAGAGAAGGAAATATCCTTTTCAATATTTCACTAAATTATTTACAGAAAATGGGGGAGAGGGGTGAGATCACAGAAAAAGCAAATTTCCTATCAAACATTTGAAGACTTTACCAGTTGCGATGAACCGTTTTTATAGATAGATCTCACTGCTGCACAGAAAGCAATGAGATTGACTTATGTGATTCCTTTTAAGAAATGCAATGAATACATGCAGGAGGAGCCATTATTGAACACAGAACTAAGCATTTCTCAAAGGAAGCACAGTTTAAATTCTGAGATAACACACAAATAACATACCAAATATCTACTAGCACATTTTAATACAATGAGATAAACAAAGACATACTTCTGTTTGCCATAAACACTTCCAAAGCTGTGTTCTGGAGAAGATAACGTCTTGAAAAAACAGCCCGAATCTCACTAAACATCCATTTTCCATGAAGACCTTCTGTATAGGCAAGGACCTATAAAGAAAGTCAAGCAGACAGCTATTAGCAGGAGGTTTTCATTAAAATATTGCACGAGAAGATAGTACATCAATGAAGTACATTTAAGTTAATCATATCTCTAACACTTAAAAGCTGAGTTAAAATACAAACTTAAATTTTCTTAAAAAATGCATTGAAGTATAGCTGCTAGAAGAATATCAGTAATTCTATCAGTAAGAATATGTTAACCTGATACTCTGAAGATCTATTTCTCATAAGTCACCTAAACTTATTTTTTTTCAAAAAACCCCAAATTCTTCCAGCAAGCACAGGCTAATGGACAGAGTTGGAATTATGCTTAGCTGTATTTTCTTCCAACAGTATGCACGGCACAGTCAGTTATGTATCAGATAACAGATCTACTTCTGAGGTTATTTTGTGCGAAGTACAAGCAAAGAAATACAACATGATATTCACATCCGTTCCAAGGTCATAAATTAGAATTCTCACCATTCCTTTAATAAATAGAGAAATTAGGTTGAACAATATGTCAACACAATAATTTTTCTAAAGTTAAGTTAATTTATTATCCCAAACCATGAAAAAAATTAACAATTTGTATTTTTGCATTTTGAAATAAATGCGAAAATACTTTGAAACAAAATAGTTAAAATTGGCATTGTTTTTCTGATTAGTCATCTTCTCAATTTAAAGTATAGGCCTTAGAATAGACATTAATATCTAGATAATATTTTTCACTCTTCTTTCCCTGTTCTGGATGTTTAAGAAAACAGACAAAAGAGACACCATTTCATTAGGTATCAGCTTTATTAACATATCTCACTTGTGCATTATCATTACAGCTGTATAATACATTGTATAACAACTTTTTTTCCAATCCTTTTCACCAGCTGGAAGGCTGCCTTCAGCCCTCCACTTCTCCTCAGGCGGCTCTTGCCCATAGCTGAGACCCCGACACCTCATCCTAACAGGGGTCAGTCATCCGTAATGGGGACCATCCCCCTCATTACACCCAGACCTCATTTCTCAGGCTCTATAGACTTCCCCTAGGCTGAAATTACAAAAAGAGTTGCAGCCCTGGTGAAACAAAGAAACATAAGGAACACCTTCACTAAAGCGGAATACAAAGTGAAGCTTTCAGTCTGTAAGGACTGAATTTCTCTGTTCTCCCTTAAGTACATAGAAACCATTGGTATACCAGCTTGCAGTGCTTTACTCACTCAGTTGAGATCTTTGCTTTCTGCAGTCCTGACCTCCCCCAGCTTCTGAATCGAGAAATGTTAGGGAGACCATATGATGTTGCTGTCAATGATCCTTCATGCTTGAGGTAATGGAAAATGTATTCCTTCAGTTTTTTTCACTGAGGCAGCTCCAAGTCAGTAATGTATCTTCATACATGAAAAAGCTAGTTTAAGTTTGTACACTTTGTGCTTAAAAAGCTCCATTTTTTTTGTTCATTTTTTCTCCATAACTTCTTTCTCATAACTATGATGAGTCAGTCTATTTCAGAGACAATGGTAACAACAGCAACAAACTGAATATGCTTCAGGATGCTAAAGGACAGTGATAGGTTAGATCTGTCCTTGATGGAAACTGGAGAGAACACAGTCAGCCCCTTTGCTGTCCACATGGGAAGAAGTTACAGACAGACTTATGAGCAACACTGTGGCTGATGGTACTGTTTCATTAACCTCAGTTCTCCACACTAACTAAACGCAGCCTTGAAGAAGGCAAGGGTCTTCATTTCTTTGGAGGTCTCCCAGACACACGCAAGAGACTACATGCTCCCTCCATTCAGTCACAGGCCAGCTGCGGGAATTACTACCTCATATGCTAAACTCTTGCAATAGTAAATTAACCCTCGTGTTAAAAATCTGCACCTCATTTTTACTTTGAACTCTATTGACTTCAGCTGCTAGTCACTAGATCTCGTGACACCTTTGTCTGTGAGATTAGAGAGTCTTCTAGTATCAGATAGCTTTTCCTTGTGTCAGTAATTACAGACTGTGATCCAGTTACTGCTTAGCTTTCTCTTTGATAAGCTAAATAAACCAAAATTTCCTTCAGTCTTTCATTGAGATCAGATGGTAGGATACAGATGGTATTGTGTAAGTGAAATTCAGATGGTTAAGAACAATGACTGTGAATATTCCAGCACCTCCTCATTGGAATGTATTTTGCTGCTATCTGATAAAAAATTTTGCAAAAACACAGGTTCTTAAGAAACAGAGAGGAATCAGTGAGGAAAACGCTCAAGTTTAAAAAGATAAAAAGTGCGGATGGAGGAGTTTGAAATATACATAGCTCTAAGAAGACCTACAGCAGCCAACAGACCTTTCAGGGAACTAATTCCTTGCCATGCTTTGGGAATTCCCTTTTTGTTTCAAAAATGTTTCTACTTTTCCTATTTTGTTTCTTTAAGAAAAAGGTTTAATACTGACTATATCCTACGTATTAACATTTCAGATGGTTCATGGTAACAGATTTACTACGTCTTGATATTCACCACAGCTTAGTTATTATAGACCAACCCTAAAAGCACATTTTGTACCAGACATACATTAGCTGACTTTTTCTTCTTACTCTATTTACTCAAGTATAAAGCAATTTTAACTTCATAGAGGTGCATTCATCCCACTATGAAATGGATGATTTAAGATAGCACTCCAGTAAACTACTAGAAAGGATAGGAAATCAGAATAAAGGAAAGAGCCTATAATTTAATTACTATCCTCAATTACACTTTTCTTAAACGTCTATTAGTCCTGCAAATATCAGATTATCATGTTGATATCAAATAATCTCAATTATTTCAGTATTTCTGTTGTATTGTTTTCCTGTCCAATATACACTACATATTTTTGTCATCCTCCATAACACTGATCTGACAGTTTCCAAGTGAAGCTTTAAACTTTCCATTCTTAGGTATCTACCATTATTGGGTATTTACAGTTTACAGAAGAAATTGCTGATGTCATTCCAGGATTCTTCCTAGTTGTTTTTATAAGTGCCAAAATAAAGTAATTTCATTTTTCTCAATTGCAGTTCTTTACAAGGTTTATAAATGTTTTCTTCCATTTTTTAGCATTTGGGTTTTAGCATTTTGCTTTCTCATATCACGTGAATGAAGACCTGGTTATTTCACATTGCTTACAGACTGCATCTACGGTATATTTCATTATTCATAAAGATGTGGAAATAATTATTTCATTTACCAAAAGACATTGAAATTATCTTACCTAGTTATGTGAAGTCAAAATTATCATTTACTCCATCCAATATTTTTGCTGCTGTTTATATTTCAAGTCAGTGCTCTTTATATGGATAGTTTTTTGAGGTTTTCTCCTAAAAACAGTCATGAAGACATCTTGTTCTACGCATGGTTAAAACTTCATGACTAAGGACCAAATTCTAGATGGGTCCCAAATAAACAGTTTTTAATAAAATAATTAAAAAAAATCTGTCAACAAATCATGTCTGCATTTGAACTGGACACACTTAATTTTTAATATCAGTTGCAACTATTTGTTTTAAAGCACATCTCTCCTTTTAAATCCCTTTCATTTACTCAGAAACATGGGTATGTTTTAAAGACACTAATGAGTGCACTGGTCAAAAAACAGACCAATAATAAAAACTTCCTAGGATGCACTGTAGTAAGATGAAGCTGTCACTCTAATAGCGTGAATGAGAATCCCCAAACCCTCAGGGTCTTGTAATTTGGAGCAACATCTACTGGTGACACCAGCTTAAATTACTAAAGCAGTATGGTATATTCAGACGCAAAGCCCAGATGGAAAAGAAACAAACACATTATTGAAGTGCTTTCCTACTCAGCTCAAATATGAAGTCTTCATTATTTTAATTTTATTTGTGATGTAATCACAATCTTTTCTTTCTGTTTTCAATTAAGAGTTGGGCCATTAATCATAAGCCTAAATCATTAAATATTCAGTTATTGATAATGAATTAATTGTTAATTAGCAGCTAGAATTTTGAAGTATTAGATTAGCCAGAAGACCAGAAATGCTAGTTTCCATTTTGTTAGTATCTCTGACAGATTATCTCCACAAAAGAAATATTTTAGTATTAATGACTATTGTTTCTTTATACTATTCTTTGTATCTCAGATGACTAGATGCAGCACTACAAAGGGATGTTTTTTTATGATCATTGTTTCTGGAATTGAAATAATTACAAAATCGGGTGGAATAAAGAAATCAAGGAAGGAAACCTGTGTAAACTCTGTGTATTCCCTGTTGTAAGAATGGTCACTTCACCAGCCTGTTGTAAAGAATTGTTGCTGATTGCTCAGAATTTTCTTTTCTAAAAATTAGCTCTTTGGGTTGATAGATTAATGACTATGTAAGTGAATTTATTCTACTATTTTCAATGGAAATTCATCATTTGTCTTTTGGAACCAAATTTCAGGTTCAGAATATTTTAATTCTAACCTGATTCTTTTGTGAATGTATTAGTTGATATTTGTGACATTTGCCAGGCTTTGTTTATATCTAGTGCAAAATGCATATATCCATTAACGTGTAATATAACTTTGTGGTTGGGTTTCGTGTTTGGTGGGGGTTTTTGGGGTTTTTTTGGTTTGGTTTTTTTTTCCCAAAGCATTTATTCCTTGATTATCTTTATTATACTTTACCTTTTGCACTGATAATACTAATAATGTCTAACAAGAAGAGCAGTAAGGGGCATGGTTACCTTATACTTACATATAGTAGAATTGCCTCACTTTTTGCTGCATTTCCACAGATACATTCCCAAGTTCCTACAGATTATTTTCAAGGTCTAAAAAGGAACCTCAGACTAATGCTTTCTGAATAAAATGGCCATTTCCTGAAATTAAATGTAATTCCTGTAATTTTGGTACAGAAGACACTTTTTCGTTTTATAAAGACAGTGTTATCTAGTGTTTAAGTGTAGCTAGTACTATCTTTAACCTGGACAATGCAGTTTTCATTAAAACATTAAAGAAAAGAGCTCTGGCATATCCTTAATTTAGATATCAAAATCCCATCTCTCTGTTAGATGGCTCTGTTACCTAGTAACACGGGATATTGTCTCTGTCGTGTGGTACTCACTGTATTTTCCTTTACCTCTGGATATGCAAGAAACTTTGAAGAATTCAACCTTTCTCCTCCTTAGAAGTTTAGTCTTCCTCCTTCTCCAAGTTTAACATTTAACATTTGAAAAAATATTTGCTCTGCATTTGAACAGATTTGTCTTGATGGAGTAAGGTCTAATGGAATCATTTGATTCAAAAGTTTAAAGACATACACTTGAAAAACAGTGTATCGTATATTCTTAATCTTCCTCAACTGCAGTCCGACAACACTAATAATATTTTCCGATGTTTTAAGTGTTCTGAATGATGTGCCAAGTGACATAATTTTCACCAAACTTAGAAGGTCTTCCTTAATACTGCAATTACAGCTACAACAATTTTATTGAGACGCTAATTATATACTGTACCTTGTTTGTCTTATTTTATAACCAAGTTTGCAAAGTTGTGATTCTTCAATACAAAATAAGCCCTTTTCATTCCCATATAAAGTGGCTCTTAGTCTGAATAGGATTTTTGTTTCTATTTCTTTTTTTCATTCACCATCACCAACTTTTGGAGTGTAGATGGCCTGCAAGAGCCAACTATAAGTCTGTCATGTTCCAAACTCAAACAAAAGACAGGTTACGCTGCAGTCGTTACACCTATGTTACCAAAATGAACAAAAGTAAAATAGACTGTGTGTTCCAAGTTTCCCAGTCAAGAGTTTACAAATGGTTTCTCATGACGGACTTTTCTGTGAATCCATTTTCCAAGGAGAGAAATGGATTGAAATACTTTTCAAATGTATATTTAATACTCCCTAAGGCTGTGAAAAGTGGGTTTTTTACAATAAAATTCTGTTGCAAACTTAAAATATATATTTTTGTTAGTCTGACACTAACTTCCTGAAAAATAACCACACACAGTTGTGATGGCACGAACTATGCAAAAGATCCTTTTGGATCCTTTTGGATCTTTTGCCTTCCTATTGAAACTTCCTATTGAAATTGTATTTCCTGCTTTCTGTATAAAGTGAACTAAAAGATCTATTACTAAAAAGCTAAAATCTAAATCTGAGATTATCTCATTTCTTTCGTATGTGAGTAGGCAGGAGGGGAAAAAAAGATGCCAAGAAAGGGAAGAAAGAATTAAATATTGTGGGAAAAAACTACTATCCTTTATAGCTATGTTTGAAATAGCAAGTAATATTATGTTTCAGTCATGAAGCAGCAGCTGATTTCATATTAATTGTTTTGTTACAACCTAGTAAACAGAAAATTCATAGAACTCATCTGGTACATTCCCTAGATCAGTGTCTTACAGTATGTTTCCAATTTTGCAACTTCTGCACTTAAAGAGAAGATGCCTGTCAATAAAACACTGAGTACTTCACAAAAAAAAAAAAAAAAGAGTAAATAGATATTTCATCTAGATATTTCAGGTAGAGCCAGCTACAAAATTGTGCTTATGAAACTGACCCAAATAACACAATTGGTATTCATAAAATAGCTTAACATCACTGTATACTTTTAGAGGTTACAAACACATGAAAACAATTACTGAAAGTCACTGTCTGCTATCAAGGATTTGGATTTCCCTTTTTAAAGTGTTTCCTAGCATAGCTGTTTACTTCAAGGAAATTCTGAATACAGATCATCGTAAGTTAAAAGAAAAATGGCTCACACACATAGAGTAAATTTCCTTCTCAAGAATGTCTTACAACATGGAGCTCAATACAAGTACGTGGCAGATTGCATGATTGCTTCATGTATTCTAAATACAGATTGAAATGCCAGACATTAATGGCATGGAACCAGACTCCTAGAGCTTGCAAAATACCATACTTAGTAAGCAGTATATAATTTCAAAATGTTTGATAAAGCACTGCATATGATCAACTTTCAGATTTAGCAGGAAAAATACCCATGCATAGTAATAAGTGCCATATATCATGTCAAGATGTGTAAACATGTAAAGAAAAAATATTTATTACAAAATTTCAAAATCAAATAAGTTCAAATAATGAAACGCCTTTGTATTCTGATTTTCTGAAATGGGAAACTAAGAATGTAAATAGACAGGAAAAACAATTTAATTTAATATCCTAGTGTTTCACTGACTTCTTACTATTTTCTTCTTTTGTACATTTAAGCCACTTTAAGACTGTCTGCCTCAATTCTGATAGTCACATAGAGTAAACACTTCTAAAATCTTATCAAAATACTGCTATCATTTTTCCTTTGCACACTTTAGTCTAGTAAAGCATTCCTAATTTATCTTTACATTAAGGTCTCCTTTCCCCTTCCTTATGACATGTTACTGTGTAAAATGTTCTTTATTTGTAAGCCTTAAAAGCTTTCTTCCAAGTCACTCATGTGACTCTATGGTCTGCAGGATGAGTTGAATATTATGTGCTGCTATAATTTCTCCATTCACATCAGTTTTAAAAATCTTTTTTAGAACTATAAAAAAAACCCCACAATAAATATTGGCTGCTTCATTTTTCTCCTCCTCTTCAGGGAACCAAAAAATGCAGATATTATTTTTGTGGTTTTGGGCTTTACTTCCTTGCCAAATTTTCTCAGCTTATACTTCTACTTCCAATGTTGGTTTGTTTTTTTTTTTTAAAGCTTTCAAGAGGCCCCTTTTCTTGAAACATGAGGTTCTGTTCACCCCCAACCTTTTCTAAATTTGATTTGATTTCTCTGGTCAGGATAATGCTTCAGTATCCATTAAAACAATGCCCATACAGCCGGCAGTAACTGACGCTTTTATTCCCACATTCATTTTCAGTCATCTCAAAAATTATTTGAAGTTGGTCCATTCTCAGGCCATTTTCCTTTTTTCATTGGTAAAACGGTTTTGCATATTATGATTTTGTGTTTGAGGAAAGTAATGGAAAGGTTATGGGTATTTTTTGAGAAGCAGCCACAGTATGGTTATTAGAGCAAAAAAAACCCCTGCTCCTAGATATTGAAACACTGCTGCTAAACATTAGCATACAGATCCAAATAGTCCGAAGAGAATATATTGGGTATTCTAAATGTATTACTTCTAACTCCCTTGCTTCTGTGAAACATCAATGTGTAGTTCTACATACAAGGATAACGGCTCCTGACTTGGGAAAATATTACCTTTGCAGAAACAGATTTCCAAATAATAATTTATTTTTATCATTTATTTCATGGGTGTTACACATCTGCATACCTTTGCATGGTTTCCTTTCTATGCGCCATTCAAACAGTGTCAGTTTAGGCAACTTGTAGAATGCCAACTGCACTGAAGATCTTGGGAAGAATAGTATCAGGAAGAGGTAGCAGATTCAGATATTAGTACTTAATAAAAGGTAGGCAGATGTCTTCTTCAGGTTCTACTTCCATACTAAATTCCAACAATTACTGTTCAAGGTCAGAGCACAATCCAATTCAAATAACAGAAGATGAGGGAACAAATACGGGGGTAAAATGCAAAGCAGACAAGATTAGTTAGTTCTAGTTAGCAACAGGATTGAAGCAGATTGTGACTGCTTCCTCACAAGTTTTAAGATGATTTTGTGTTGACTTTGGCAAAAATGGGATGTCATATGCAAACCTAGTGAGAAATCTTAACAGAAGTGATGTTTCTGTTTTTACCCTACATCTCATGCTTAAAGATTAATCCAAATGGGCTAGTGGTGATCTCAGTACTTATAATCAGACTGCTCTGAGCAATTCTTCCTCAGCACCACATTCAGTGAAATGCAATCACATTTTTTCAAGTAGAACGGCACAAATTACATTTTCACAGTTGAGCAGGCAAGCCAAAAAAGACATAAAGTTTATACAAGAGAAAACACGGAACTTTTTTTCCAAGATTAAAAATGGAGAGCTTGTTTTTCAGTGAACTGCTTCATCCTGGATGTCCTTAGCAAAAGTAAAGCAATGGAAAGGCCTCCAATAGTCACAAATCCAGGGAGAAGACAGTGTTGATAAATGCTTGAAACTTGAAACCAAAGCTGGACATTTATTCATTGAATAGTTACTTGACAGAAAAATGTACTTTTGTTAAACTTGAAATACTGGTCAATCTGTGAGAGTTTTAGATGAATAAAGTTACAGGACTAGATTCAAACACCAGTGTGAAAACAACCAAGTTCTGTTGCCTGTAGTGAGAAGTTGGGATAGGCCTTCAGATTGTAGTCCCTTCTGCCTCATAGGCATGTTAACCCAAATTACATCCTTCCTGAGCAGTGTGGTCTGTTCCAGCTTGCCATTGGCCTCTTGATGAGCAGCTCACAGCTGGATGAGGACTCAAAACTGCTCTGAGATGGACAATGTACTGAGTGAGTTGCAGCAGCTGCCTAGGCTGTGTGCTGCCCCAGAGAAAGGCAAGGGCAAGCAGATCCTGGCAAGCTCCTGCATACGTACAACTGATCAACAGAAAGAAAAGCTCACTGTCGTGTTTCTGCTGGGACTACAAAGCAAGCACTGCACACTGATCAGGGTTTGCCAACAGTACACAGCAACTTGCTCCCCATTCAAACATAAAGAAGAGAAACGAGACTCCCTGTTTTCCAGGTGAGTGTGCTGACCATCCAGTTATAGGAAAGGACTAGAAGAAACTCACTTTCTTCTGTGGTCTAAAATTGTGTCTTCTGGTGCTTCCTGCATCCTCATGCATATTTTTTTTTTGCCTGTACTGAGGATAAGTTATTTAATCAAGTTTTAGGACTCAGTGAAAGCAAAAAAAGTAGGAATAATTTGAGGAATAATGAAGATACGGTATCTACGGGTGTGTAATGTGTGCTTTCCTAAAAATAAAGACATCATAAAATCCTCAGGGTCTTTTTTTTTCCCTCTGATTGCATACCGAGATATTTATTCAAACGTGCAATGCAATAGAAGATTTCTAAATACTCAAATGTACCACTATGCAAATCTTGAACATTATAATAACTTAAGGCAGTACAATTCATCTTAAGAAAAGTGTAAAACCTGAATTTTATTAAACAGTATCTATTCCCTACCAAATGAGAGAAAGATAGTTTTATGATGTTCTTGCTAGAGATGTGATCTCAATGTCACACAGAAGATACATTCAAATGTCTTGGATTTTAACAGTTCCGTACTTGATTTATTCAGTGCAGAACACACTTAAGATCTACAAAAATAATTAGAAGACAACATACTTTCTACTATGGAGCCTAATTTTTTTAATTTTCTGTTCCAGATATCTCTTCCTATATAACAGCAATGCTTTGATTTTTAACTTCATATACAAAGCTATTCCATTAGTCCTGACATTTAGGAATATGATTGCAACAATTTCTATTTCTGAAATTCTAGCAATAAATTCAAAATTTATTTTAATAAGCAAAAATACATGGATTTATAGTGATAGATAATAGATACCCACAGCATCCTCATCATCCCTAAACTTTGTCTATTACAGTTTGTAACAGACAAGCATAACCTTCAAGAAATGCAAAATTCTATACCTTCCCAGCTGTGACTGGAATAGTTGAGTCTGGAACACTAGCGACTGCTGGAAGTCAGTTTGCATGGAACTTAGAGCAGAATCAGGGCTACTCTACATTATGTCAACTTCTAACGACCCCAAAGAGTACATATGCAGTGTGTGAATTACAGTAAACATACACTAAAATATTCCTAATATATTGCCATACCAACTGATTCTTTATTAACCATTTAAGATGAGTTTGGAATTAGTTTCTTTTGCCCTGCCAGAGAAGACAAAAAATTACAGCACTGTGAAAAACACTAATCCACAGTTCCAACAGCAAACAAATTTCTAGCACTTGCAAACTACCTGCTGTAACTACACAATCGTTGAATTAGTTCATATTTCATTATAGTTATTTTGCTTTAATAATACAGAAAAAGTACCTATGCATTCTCTACTTGCTTTAAGGACCACTTTTTAATGAGATACAGTAATTAAGCACTGAAAAATAAATCTGTACAAAATTCAAAGCCTGCAGAATTTAACATGTATTAAATTAAAAGTAAACTGCATCTAGAAACTCCATAAAATATTTTTATATTTATTTTTATATCTATAAAATTATAGATAGAAGTACAACTTCGGGGGGAGGTTCAGTCCTGTACAGAAAATTCTCATGAAAACTAGGAGGAAAATTAAGAGCCTGCTCGGCTGTCTACCAAAAATGGATTCTGAGGCACACATATAGCCCTCTGATGTCTTCAATATCTAGAGGAAGAAGTGTTATGGCAGATTTAATATGCAGTTCCCTCCTCTTTGGACTTCCAGCCAACTGGCTTCATGTCATAAATCTGGGCATACTCACTGGCTTTCCTGTGGCGAACTCTAGCTTCCCAGTATGAAGTTATTGCAATACCTGTCAGCATGTAGGGATACTTTGTGTGAATATGCCTCTGGTTTTGTCCACGAAAAGCTGGCCCACCACAAAAGATATTTAGATTTTATGGACTTCTGGGTACTATGCAACTATGAAAAAGACTGCCAAGGCCTATCTGAGTTGATTTTTTTTATATAGCCTCAATTAATTTATTATTAATATTTGCTTAATTAAAACAAGTATTAATTAAATTGATTGTACCTCAAGCTTTACAAAAAGACTTGAAATTTCCACTGATTAAAAATAGATTACAACAGCCAACTGTTAAAATTCTCTTACCAATCTAGATTCGTACCTTTCTTTTATATAGGTAACGGGCTAATTTCTTCAGTAGACAATAAACCCTATTAACTTGTATAGACAGATTATTGCCTCTACTGTGATTGGCTCCATTTCTACTGCCATTAATCTGGATTTGATGCATATCACATTCCCTCTACAGAATACAAGCATCCCTACATAATAGTCTAATAGATTCTATTTTGCAAGATGCATTTTTTCTTTGTAGCTGCGTACCCCAACTCTTATTGTTTAGAGCAGAAACTGAGAGTAAAGAGCATCCAGAAAGAGAGCTTAGCATCTTGCAGATTTGCTTTGCTTTCACTGAAAGCCAAGAAAGTCAGGCATGATATTTTTTTTAAAAAAGGGGGGAGGGGAGCATTAAATGCCAGAATGATGAAACCAGTTAAAATGTGATCTAGGTTCCTAACATGCAATTCTGTCCAGTATACACTGACATATTGGAGAGTGTACAGAAATCCTCAGTTTTATTCGATTATGAAGTTCTTTCATTTTACAAATTTTTAGTGCATATGCACATTTGTGAGAGATAAAGAAAATGCTACAAAAGGATCATATATTTTAATTAAATGAAGCAATGATAAAAAACTTTAATTCAACAGTTCAAAAGTTCACAGTCATCTTCTAATCTCCCCACTGTGCAAAAATGAAGATAAGGTCGTTAATTGCTATTCTAATTGTTATATGATTTTTTTTTACTATTATGCTCAAAAACATAAAAATCCCAGTCAGTGGACATGTAGCTATAGAAAGAACCTAGTTTTGTTAGTAACAGAGTATCCAATATAATATTTACTCTTCTTCATTTACATCAAAGGAAATTAATGAGGAAATCAAGCTAAAGTAAGTCCACACTCAACTTTTTACCACAAGAATGGGTTACTTTTAGAGCAGTCTCAGAGAGAAAATCCAACACATGTCATTTGACTGTTGCAAACTAATCCTCACTCTGCTTCTGTTTCTTTCTATGAACTGCAATGCAAGGTCCAATAGACAGCGTCAGATGCATCTCAGGTCCAGTACATGCTTTTCAAACTTAATCAAGGGAATATAGAAATGTATATAAAAAGATGAAAGTGTCTCTGCCTTTATATGTATTGGGGGGGAGAAGCTGGGGGGAAAAAGTGAGATGTTTCATAGGGGAAGGTTAAGTCTGATGCTAATGCTTATTTAAAATGGTGACAGTCTGGAGTAGTGAAGCCTTGCTGGGCTGCTTTAATTTCTCCCTGGAATAGCTCTCTCCCAACCTTCGGCAGCACATCAAAGTCTCTGGAGCTCAATTAAAATTGGATTATATTGAAATGCTCTATCTATGGAACTGTGTGCTCACTAACACTTTGCTTTCAGTAATACTCCAGATGACAGTTGCCCATCCCAATTTAAACAGTTGTCATAGAGACCATGAACTAAAGCAGCAGTAACTAACAATACAAAGGAAAGGTAAGTGGTAGGATTTCTGTGAATGAAGGGCTTGGTTTCCAGCCACAGTGCTCACACTGCAAGCAGCTAAATGCAGAAAACATAAAAGGCTGTAATGCTTTCCCCACTCCTAAGCAAAGGGGCAAAGTAAGTGAAATAGTAAACATTTTCCTTTTTTTCCCCGGTAGCTAGAGAAATGTTTTACACAAGAGCATGTTATAGCTACCTAAAATGCCCAGAATCAAGCAACATTCCCGAAGAAAAACACCATACAACCCTGGAGTCAAACTATAGTCACCAGTCCATAAATTAAAGGAGTCAATAAGTACTTTACAGCTGCAGTAGAAAAAATAAGTTAGTAAGGGTTTCTTTTTCTTTTCAAAACTACTTTATAAGAGATTCTTGAATTATATGATGTACAAATACTTTGTCATTGTAATAAAAATCTAAAGCAAAAGTCTGATACAAATTTGTAAGAAACTCAGAGTTTGAACCTGTTCAGCTAATGCTGTGACATTCAATATGCCTAATGCTTTGAAATAGCTTTTCACTGGCTTAAACTATTTTATAATCTAGAAACATGTAGATTTTTTTATGTAATGCATAAAAACCTGAGAATACCATGGGAAAATTCTGGCAGCTTCAAAAAAAACCCAAAACAACAAAAAAACCCCTTACATTACTGGCAGCACCAGAGAGCAATGTATTTAACAGCATAGATTGCTGGTAATGATACCATTTTCTCATGTAGATGGCATGTTTCTGGCACAATAAAACTCTTAACCTTTCTTGTAATTGGCTTATTGAGAGTCCCAAGGTTGTTTTTGTGCCATTGGGCTGATCACCATGGAAATGAACACTTATTGCTGTTTCACTGTAGAGCTCTATTTTTCCTTCCAAGCCCTCCACAAGCATCCTCCCTGCTCTCCTGGGAAGGCAGTGTTAGGATTTTGAAGCAGCAACAAGGCAGAGTGCAAAGAGCGCAGGCCAAAGGGGAAGAAAACAAAAATGTGTCAGAAAATCTAAAAACCGCACAGATCAGAATTTGTCAAAACAAGGCTTTGGTTTAAACCAACAAGAAGGGCCCCTACAGCTTGGGCCTTGACAAAGTGTGGCCTTTTTTTTTTAACATTTTATTATTATTTTTTTTTTTATTTTTAGCCCAGCTGTAGAAAACACCATCTAATGAACCTGTCTGGGGCTGCTGTCCCCATCCTGTCAGACATGTCAGGAGATGACAAGCACTGGGGACAGGACGCCGCCAGTCACAGACAGGCTTGCCAGCTGGAGAGTTCAGCCCCAATCTAATCACACCACCAGAAAATAACTTTCACGCTTGCAGCCTGACAGGATGGACTTAAAGGAAAAAAAAAAAAAAAAAAAGGAAAAAAAAATTGGGATTGAAACAATGCTTTTAGTTACAATGACATACCTTTTTGTTGGGAGGTGGAGAAGAAAAACAATTTTTAAAAGCTACTACCACTTCATGCTGGTTCCATTAGTGGAACTGCTTGTGTCTTTCCATTAACAAAAGAGAAGACCAATAAAAATATTTATGTCAGCAGTTAGAGAAAAAGTGAAACAGTATTCACAGTACGTGGATATGCTTTTGCCACATCTATTGCTATGTATATACAGTATTTTCCTAGGTAACATACATATAGTAATATCTGCATCCATTGGAGGAGGTAAACTTAGAAAAATATATGACTAATAGTATGTGGGTTTATTATTTCAAAGATACTGGATTCATTGAATACTATATCCCTTCACAGCTATCACTTTACAGTTTGTATTATCATTTGGACAAAAAATGCCAAAGTAATACTGGTGGGGCCCATTGCACTCCTGAAACGAAAATGAATATTCATACCTAAGAATAGCTTTAAAAAAAATAATTAGAACCCGCAGCCTCAACATGCGGGGTTCTTTCTTGTTTGCACGCAGACTATGAATAAACAAAAAGGAAAATCTTGAACATGTATCTTCAAGAAGGCTATACAGTTATATACAATGTACATAACTATAGGTAGTACTATACTGGTAGGCATTTTGTCTATCTCATTCAAAAATTGCCAACACAGATCTTCACTCCAAAAATTCAGTCATCAAAAATTGCTGACATAGATTTCTGCTCCAGAAATCTAATAATCAGTAAAACCAGAGAGAGACTGAAAAATATCATTTAAAAAAAAATATAGCTCCCCCAACAAGCATTAAAACAAATTATTAGGTCTAGGCACAAAGAAAATTGCTTCAATATACACATTCAGCTAAAATGCAAGTGCAAAGTGTTAACTAAATGTATCCTATTAGCTCCTAAATGTAAATCAAAGTATATTTATCTTCAAGTGCATGTATATTAGTGCGCACATCTTAGTAAACAATTGGTATGATTTGAAAGGTAACTGGGATGGAAAATAACTGGTTCATGTAATACTTAGTAATCATTTTAGGAAGAAATTATGAATGAGTGTAGGTCCATCTAATTCCTACAAAATGATTTAAAAAATGAAGATTTGTTATTGCATCCTGCCATTCATTCACTCTCCGCTGACATTAGAGATGTCAGAAAGTCTGTTTAAAAGCTTGCTATCTCTATTCATCTTTGTTTCTGGCATGATACAGAGACTATAATAATCTTGTCAAGACCACATTTAGACACTAATTCATGACCTTCTGCTACAATTTAGAGAAAATTCATATATAACTCTTTTAAAATAAACTATGACCCCAGATGGAAGGGTAATACCTAGATTCAGCTGTCAAATACACATTGAGTAAAGCCACCCACCCTGTTGGATCTGTATGGATGAGAAGGTCTAAACAAGCAAGATAATTTTTTTCATCCTGCAAACTAATTAGATCTGGGGTTTTTTTTTCTATTTTGAGGTATCAGATCTTCAATTAAACTTCATCTTCCGTTCCTGGGAAAAGAGGAGGAATCATCTCTTTTACAATTCAAATACTATGACTCGAGCTGTGAAAAAGAAAAAAGCAGCTGAGACTGGATGCAGCCCCCACTGCCAATACCAGTGAGGTGATCCTTGACCTTCCACCCAAGCCTAAAAATCTCCCCATCAGGGACTCACCCTGCAAAGCTCATGCAGAAAGATATATAGCGGAGCTGACCATTACTGAAAAGCTATCTGTAGACTGGAGAGGACAAACTCAGAAGTGGGTTACTGCATACATGCAAATGCACTTCTGCAAATACAAATGTGAATATACTTCAGCCTACAATAACCTAACAGTCTTTGAAATCTGAAAAATGGGACAGTAGAAGCAAATAACATTAGAAAACCTGTTAGTATTTTGATACATGAAACTATCTAGATTGCAAAAATCCCTCAGAGAGCAGGAAACAAGAAACCTGTTCAGTTTTTTTTCTTGATTTCTTTAAGGAATTTTGTTTTGATTAATTTGGTACAGACAATGGAGAAACATATGCTTATTAGAGAAAGAAAGGCATGTCATACTGGTAATGATGACGGTAAACTAGCTGCCCATCTCTGTCTGTCAAAGGCATGGACTGACATGATGAAGAGCAATGATACTGATAGATTTCCTATCTCCTATACCTGATATTTTCATATAGTTACAGACTGATGCAATATCTTGTATTTATTCATGCACACAGGAATTACCGCACATAGACCAAAGAAATGTAGTCAAGTCCTGTTGATTTAACATGGAGAAGCATCACCTAATATCACACACTAGTTAGGTCACAAAGCAGCACAGAATAGTGCACCCATCTGAAACGCCAGAAATTTCAGCCAGACAGGATGTAATTATTACAATTGTAATTAATTAAAGGTACCACACAAATTTAAAACTCTCCAATTGAAAAAAAATCCCAACTATCCTATACGAAAGCAACTAATAATAAATTTTACAACCCCCAAACCTACTAACTTGAAACAGAAATTCTACAGGTTTTTTTTTTCTCATAGCCAGTATCTTTCTCAAAACCACCATATACTACTATTTTATCATTACTTTATACACTGCTGGCTTATGGTGGTATTATTTAATTTATTTCATTTGTGTTGAAGCAGAGAGCTCTGGCCTCTTGACCCCAATTTTCACTTAAAGAAACAAATTTCTTTTTTGAAAACTAACTCAATTTTTCTCCTGTCAACCTTTAGCCTCACTTTAAAATATTAACCTTTTCCCTATCATGATAAGCATACAATTTTCTTCTACCCAAATTTAATGTTAATCACCATATCTTATGATAATGTTATATTCACTTTTGGCTACCTCTGTCAAGCACAGGTAAATAATTTAAATTTATACATCATCTTGGAATGTAATCACACCTGAGCATTTTTATACATGCCAAAAACACACAATCCCCTTTAAAAAGCACTTTTTTCTTTTGAGTATTTGCATTTTTTCCATTTTCTACTCTAATTGGTTAGCTAAAAGATTTTTTTTTTCTCCTTTGAAAGATGAACAGGAAAAAAGACAAGGCTGAGCATACATTTCCAAAACAGAGAGAAATGTAAAATTACCACAATCACTCATCTGCCTTCAATGCCAAAAATCATAAGGCAAAATGAAGACATAGCAGAATTAGGGAGACAAAACCTGAACTGGAGGAAATTTTTTTCCTACATTTATTTTGATGCCATCCCACTAAATTAACTGAATGAGCTGTACTGGTGTTGCTGACAGAAGAATCCATTTTGTATGAATTACTGTAAATAATTTAGAATTTCAACACCATAGAAAATAAACAAGAGAAAATTTTACATCATGTCCCTAGAAACAGCATCTAAATAAGATATATTAGCTATTATTAATGCTGATTTTGAACTTGTTTGCAGAAATGTTGAGTGCTCTAAACAGTTGTTACTCTTGGAAGTTTGAAGCAGAAGCTAGAAATCCTTCAGAGAGTCCAAAATTGGCTTCACATGCAAGTGCCCGCTATCAGGAACCTATAGAGTCACCTTATTTGCTTTTCCCATGGAAAAGCGCTTCATCCATTTATAAGGAACTGCTGAGAAGAACTGTTATTTGCTCCAGGAGAAGGACAAGATATGTACATTTCCCCTTCCTGGTTATTAACCACCTATCCTTAAGAGTCTGTGGTATCATTTACTTAAAAGATAAACAAAACATAAACAAAACAAGGCCTTAGTAACTCCTTAAATACCTCCATGACTGAAAACAATGACACTCCCTTTGGCCACTGCAAACTTCCAGTGCAACTGTACAGTATTGATATGAAGCTCCTGCATGATTACATTGTAGTATGTCTACCATGGAAAAATAATGCAGCCAAGCTGTATTTAAAAAAAAAAAAAAAACTAGCAAGAGCATTATTCTTGGAAGAACTTTTTAAAAATCAGTTGGTTGCTGTTGGAACAACTTTCTCTACCAGCAGGAACACTGTGTATTTTTAATATTTATGAAAAAGCATAAAATTTTTACAATGGAAAATGTCAACTAGTTCTATAAAAACCCAAACATTTGAAATACTTTTTATCACTTTATAGTGGAACGAACCAGCAGATGTGATTTTTCAAACTTATTATTTAAAAAATTAGGAAATGAGAAGATGCAATCTGGTCTTGCTGGGATCTTTAATTATGACACTGAGAAAAATTCTCCTAAAAAGGTTCCAATTTCTTATAAGCTTACACCAAAGAGCACCAAGAAGTAACATTTTCCTACCTCAATACAGACAAACTTAAAAAATCACACAACACAAGACAAATTTTACCTTAAAACATCAAGTAAAGATTAAAACCTGCTTAGGGGTAATTGCTGTTCCCGATGTATTGGGCTATGACTATAATGAACTTATTTGTCCACTAGAGGGCAAGGAGGTGGAATATTAAAATATTAAACTGAAACATCGTATATTTAGGATAATCATATATTTAAGATAAAACTCCTGACAGTATAAACAATAACTTAACAGGAACACAATTAAAGTGAGCTGAACCTGTACTCATTAACTACCTGAGTTTTTCTCCATGATAAAATGGCCCTGTTAAGATGAGGATGGCAGTACTCTACAGCTCTATAACCCACTAATGTCTAAGAACTTTTATGGATATTAAACTGGGAAAGGTTTGGCAGAGCAGCTTGGGTTTAGTATGACTAGGCCTTACCCCAAACTCACTGCAATCATTCCAGATATGATTTCAGCTACTGATTTCAGTAGCTTTGGACTGAAAGGAATTCTGATTGGAGAAACATCACTAAAAAGTGTGAGGAGCAGCACTAAGCACAAAAGAAAGGGAGAGACAAAGAAAGTGAACACATCGCACTATCCAAACGGTCAGATGATAAAAGAAAGAGAAGAGGCATTTTATAGACAAAATATAGCCATAATATACTGATAGTTTACAGTGTTGCTGCATTCTGTAAATACATGCTGAAAGATGCCAACCAACAAAGGCATCATCACCAAGTCTTCTCCGGAAGTCTTTCTGGTTCCCTGGGTAAGAATAACTACTATTTAGTCATTCTTAATATGAGCACATCAACTCAGATACTTGTCCAAAACTTTCTATAAAGCCTATTTTGCAGAGTCAGTGTGTTCCACCCTGCTTAGTTCAGGCCATATATGAATAGTTTGGGTGTAACAGAATGAGATGTCTTTTATAATAATGAGTCATGCATACTTAGCTTAGAATCTCAGTGTCAGGCTGAATTCATTCCTGGCTGCACAAAATTCTCAGTAACTTACATTATAAAATTGAGGTGTACAGCATTTTCAGTAGACTGGTAGGTCAACCAGTAGAGAAAAACCACAAACTTGGTTTTGTTTGCATTTTTCCTGCAAAGCCAAATAAATTTCTTGGTGGCTTAGGCTGAAGATAGACTCACGAAAAATTATGCTGTGTTCTTTTGAGCATCACTCTTCACAGAAAAATGTTCAATAAAGTCAAAGAAACATTACACTGAGCCTTAATGGGATGAGGGGAACACAATTACATTCCCATTTTCTTCATGATTCTTGGTCAGTTCTGCAGGAGTTTGTTACAAGCCATTACAGTACTGAATACTGGAACAGAACAGGCCAGCACAGGGCAAAAGCAGGGCCAAAGGACTGATTGACTTCTCTTCCCTGGGAGAAGAGAGATGGGTGTTAGGACCAGAATCTCCCCATCCTCTCATAGAGCCAAAAATTTACCTTGTATTCTGGGATAAGATTTTGGTGACGTTAAGCAGTCTAACCAATAGCACTGTGGACAAATCATCACAACATGTCAGTATGTTTTTTTACTTAAATGTAAGATATAAATAAGCTACCAGACCAACATGAATCTCTCCAGTGAGATATCTTGTGTAATCTGAATTTGCTTTAGAAATAACTATTTCGAACACAAATAGGAAAATCCACAAGAGTTATCTGAACACTGCCATTATGTACTGATAATTTTTTATCAATAATGGCAGTGATCTTAGACTTTTAAATATAACAACTGTGCTATATATACTATGAAAAAGTAAAGTCCATAAAAAGGAACACTAACTATCAAGCACAGAAATGTATACTGCCTGAAGGATGACCCGGTTTCTAAGTTACATTGTTCAGGCAGGTTATTGTGCTAGGTGCTGCGATAGATCTAAGCATGAGATCCTATAGATTACTAAGAAAACCTTTGTAATGAACCTGAACGGAGCCCTCCGGTACTGTGAGGCTTCTCTCACCATCAATTGATTCCTAGGCAGCACAGCATTCACTCTGCAGTAACAACCTTCTCATATTCTTGTGGTAATAAAGTATCATACAGAACAAAATTGCTGTCTACGCTTTTCACACACATATCTATAAATGATCAATAAACCTGCTATGATAAAGTGCAGCTCCCTTCCAACCTAACCCAGCTCCCAAGCCCCTTCTTTCCTCCATTACTCCTCTCTGTTTATCTTGCTATTACACACAAGGTAGCAGAAAAAATACTTCCCCCACCCTCCCCTGCCCCAGCCATGCCTCAGTTTCAGACTCCGCCAGTGAGTGAGTTTGTGCTGCTGATTTTTGCTGTTGTCCCCAATATCCTGTGTATGTCTTTTGCTGTAAGTGAGCAGTTCAGTTTAAGCAATACCCAACTGTGGGAAATCAAATCTTCACTACTAGAAATAACAATCGAGGCGTATTCCTCACTATTTTTTTTCTTATCAAACTACATGTTTTCATCTGTCTCCTGAAAGATCTCCTTATTTTCCCTTATCTTGGTTTCAGCTGGGATAGAGTTAATTTTCTTCCTAATAGCTACTGGAGTGCTGTGGCTAGCATTTAGTATGTGAATAAAGTTGACAACACACTGGTGTTCTAGTTGTTGCTAAGTAGAGCTAATACTAAGTCAAGGACTTTTCAGCTTCTCGTGCCCTGGCAGCAAGGAGACTAGGGGTACGCAGGAAGCTGGGAGGAGACAGTTGGGACAGCTGACCCAAACTGGCCAAAGTAATATTCCATACCAGATGACATCATGAACAGCATATAAGCTGAGGAAGCTGGTCATGGGGCACCATGGCTCAAGGACTGGATGGGCATCGGTTAGTGGGTGGTGAGCAATCGTACTGTGCATAATTTGTTCTGGATAGCCTTTTATAGCTATTATTATTATTATTGTTGTTTTTGTTATTGTTAATATTACTACTATCACCTTTCTTTTCTGTCTTATTAAATAGCCTTTATCTCAACCCATGAGTTTTGCTTTTTTTTTATTTCCTCCCCCATCCCATTGAGGGAGCTGTACGCTAACAGTAGCATGATGTTTAGCTGCCTGCCAGTTTAAACCACAACAACCTACAAAGCATACCTGAGAAATTGATTTCCTTCTCTTTCTTTTGGTTTCAAAACTTTGGAATAATTCTTATCAGTTAGTAAACAAAACAAACAAATCTGTTTATCAGAACCGCTCCTTACTTGAAAAAAAAAAACCCAGAAAATAAAATCAAGGAAGCCAAACACTTTTCTAAATTTGAGAAGGCTTAAAACCCAGAATCTATTTTCTGAATAGGTATAGTTATACATTCTTGAATAACCAGGTCCCTGACATTCATCTGGACACAGACAGAAAGTCATTATCAGGGGAATACACTCTATATCTATACAATTTTAAATGGGTTTTTAAAAATTGTATTGTATGCCAAGATTTTTAAAAGCAAATGGGATATTTTAAAAACTATACTCTGCCGTAAAATCAGCTGCTACTTGGAGAGTGTATAGAAAATGAGAAGGGTAATTGATATTATTGACTGAATGATAATGCTCTGAGTAAGCAAAACTTGAATTTGACAGGAATTCTACTTGAGTTAACACTGCAGGATTGGTCTGTACAATTGTCAAACAGATTCCCGTTTGTTCATCTTATATATTAAAACCCAGTAAAACTCTGATACCTTGACATAGTTTTCTGTTGTCACTAATGATACAGAACACTTCAGTTTGCCTTTGGAAGAAACCCTTCTGTTGACATCTATTATGTACAGTCTGCTTGCATTTGCAACTGTGCAATGCAAACAATGTGGAGACAATCACCCGTTCAGTTCCACACTATGAAGAGATAAAACTGCTGAGTTCAGAAGCACAATTAAAACAGTAGCTGTGATAAAAAAAAATAACATCCCACCAGTTTATGGTTCTGACCACAGGAAGACTCCAGGAGTAATAGCTGTTTTGTGTTTATGGAAGCAGAGAGGTGACTAAAAACTGCCCTGTCAGTTTTCGGCTCTGTATTGCCAACTGCATTAAAATGCAACCCTGAGCGATTTTTTTTCTTTTTTTTTGTCTAGAATTTCAGGAGCAGAGAGTATAAAAGAGCTGATGAGCAATGAATGCTTCACCCTTCCTCAATTAATCTTGTCTCTCTACCTTTGCTTTTGCTTTCCCTCTACATGAAGGTAATAATGACACCCTCATCCATTATCCTTTTATCCCTGTTATTCTCGTGAAATTGCTTAATAATATGTTACAGATTCGTCTTCACTCACATAATTCTTCCTGTCATTTGCAGTATATCATCCTGCAAACATACAGCCCACTTTCACTGGCCGTTCTTTGAAGATTATTGTCAGTGACATCTTCAGGATGCGTTTGGAATCTGGAGCATCATTTCCGTTGCGATGGGGAATTACACTGACTTATCTGTCATTGCCAAAAGCACAACAAGCAATTCAGTGTTAATGCAAAGGTAACACAGGTTTTTATCATGCCGCCAGAACACGAGCTCTTGTAAATTTATGCTAATATGGCCCTTTTATAGTTTAATAACCTCCTCCCCTACTGGAAAAAGGGGCACACGCACATGCACAAGCACACACATATGCACATACACGCCCCCCCCCGCCCGATGGTAGTTTAATAATCTGTGTCACAGTGTGGTAGGTAATTTGTAGCTGATCCTCTTGTAATTATTTATTTTAAATCTTTTTATGACTGCTAATCTTATATAGTACAGAGGATCCCCCGTTTTGTTAGATACATGGAAACCACAAGAAGCAATTGAACAGCTTCTGTTTCTAACAGTAGGTTATCAACCATAAACAGTTCCCACAACATGAATTCCCCATTTCTCAACAAAATAATAACAAAGCAGTTTTTAAATTAATGTATGCTTTGCCTTTCCTTTCCTTTCCTTTCCTTTCCTTTCCTTTCCTTTCCTTTCCTTTCCTTTCCTTTCCTTTCCTTTCCTTTCCTTTCCTTTCCTTTCCTTTCCTTTCCTTCTTTCCTTTCCTTTCCTCTCTCTTCCTCTCTCTCTCTTTCTCCCTCTCTCTTTCTCCCTCTCTCTTTCTCTCTTTCTCTGTAAGACTATGTCTACTGATGCTGTTTGCTTTCCTCATCAAGAAATCTGCAGTACTACAAATGAGCCCTTCTCCCTGATCCAGGGTGGCATTCCAGAGGGACCTTGGCGATCCTGCCTGCATGCCAAATCTGACAACACATGACAAGCCGGTCGGCGTGCAGTAATTTGACTAATTATACCGGATTAGAGCATATTAATGCAAGCTGTTTTCTCCAGAGTTAATGACCTGCTGACTGGGTTCTGTAAGGCCCCACTAGGTCTACAGACAGCTAAAAAACAAAACCCTGCTTTCTAAGCCCTCGTCATTTCGCATCAGCAAATGAGTATATCAAACTACTGAGCAGCAAAATTCAAGCGACATTTTGTGTGCTACAAACCCTTGCAGCTTTCCCTAACTTTCCACCTCAAGGGTTGCTTTGATATAAAATTAAAGTCTACTTTTTCCTTATTTATTTCTTTCCTGCAATGCAGAGCCCAGAAAATGAGGAAGATTTCTTTTTTCCCTAGATTTTCCCTCAGCTTTTTATTAATGAGTATAGGGGAGAGAAAAATAACGTATGGTCACTATAATACTGCCATGTGGTTTCATTATGATGTTAAGATTGTACAGCTTTCTTGAAATAATTCAGTATTATAAACAACTTTAAAAAATTATGTTCTCAAATTAAATGTTTGTTACAGGAGGTTATACCCCTTGAGATACTTATTTGGGGACTGATTTTTGACCTGTATTTTTCTAGCTGAAAAACTTTTTCATAAAGACATTAGCTGTTATTTTAAAATATTTTCAGTGAATGAAAAGTGTTCTCCAAATTTAACTGGGTTGCTTAAAGATATTTTTATTTTAAACTCTGTCTTGTTTAAATACAGGTTGTTAAGAACACAGTCATTTTGACAAACTTAAAACAGTTGGGCTTTAATTAAACGTTTTTCCACCAAGAGTCATGGATATCCTTTAGCAACACGACAAGGACTTTGCATGTAGCTGTGTGTATACGATGTATATTATTATATTCTAAAATACATAAATGTTTTCATGTAATGATTTTAATGTATACATAACTGAATTATCTTACTCATCAAACACTTAAATTATCCATTAAGGATCCTAAAATAATTTCACATGTGGAGCTTTCCATATACACAGACTTGTTTATTCTTCTTTAGACCTAGGCATATTTCAATATCTGACTAAACACTGAAAATATGCCCATTTAGAATAAGACAACAATTATTTATTTTCCTTCTTTATCTAATTTTTTTTTAATTGCATGTCTGTATTACTTTCTGGAATAACTAGAAAAATAAATTGAAACTTTTGGTACATTTTCCTTGAAATACGTATGGCAGTGTGCAACTAAATCACTGCTCAGACATGCTGAGCAAATATGTCCAATACAAGTATGTCACTGATGTAAAATATGATACATTTATTGCAAGGAAAAAGTGAGAGTTTCTGTTAGCACCATACTGTTTGATTTACTCTAATTCTGTATGTACATTTGTATATTATGTCTCATAAAGGACTAATTACATACATCCAATACTATGTTATACATAGGGAACCAAGCACTGCACATATGTACACAAGTATCTCTAGTGTAACTCAAATGGAATTTAAATTTACTTTACCATAAATGAGATCAGAAACATACTTAATTAGCTCATAAGGTCTCTGGGTCAAACTAAACCTGGTGCAATCCACTACCAAATTTGTTATGCTTTGCATTTTGTAAGCCAGAAGAAAATTGGGCTATTTGTGACCTGAGCTTGCAGAAAGAATTCTTACCTTCCAGTGAGTTAAAAAAAAAATGGGTCTGAGGAACATTAGTAGTGCTGTAAAAAGTCCTGGAGGACTAGCTCATTCAGGAAATTGGTAATAGGCTAGAGAAGTCGACTCTAATTTACTAGACTATATAGAATAATTGAACCAAATCCTAGTCTTGCCTTTAATTACCCTAAGACTTCTGCTTTGCCATTACCCTGAAAAGCCTGAAAGTTATCACCCTCACTCTGCTGTTCACTAACCTACAGAAAATGAGACGTTCACTGTGACCTGAAGGGCAGTTATCAAATGTTCACAAGAAAAAGGCACTACCACACTGGCATACTTGTTGGCACTTTCAGCAGAGGACTGGAGGAGTGAATGGGTATGAAGGCTACTAAGCTGTCACCACTAAGGGGGATCCTTGAGGTCATGGGTGAAGTATATCAGGAGGGCAGTGTGGGAAAAGGAGAACTAGTACTGCTCATGCATAAATAAAGGACTTTGGTCTTCAGGGCTGTCAATCCAGCATCTTTCAAGAGAACTAAATTCATCATACCCAAAAAGTATAGATAGCCCTTCTAAAAGGAATAAAGCTGGCATATGATCCTCCTCTGGGTAACTATGCAATCAATTTTATACTGAAGTTGCTTTGACAGTAAAAGAGGTCTAATAAACAGTTTCGTATGTTAAAAGCAAGAAGGAAAACCAAACCAAAACAAAACAAAAAGGTACACATGACTTTATTACAATAAGACTCCAATAACTTCATATTTTAATATTGACAGAAATTATTTTTTAGAATAACACATAAACAGAAAAAAATTAAAATGAGGAAAACATATATGTAACACTAAAAAGTAGTGAAAACATACACACCAATACAGAAAATCTCAAAGCTCAGATTAGTAACCTTTAAAACTTCATTGCTTTTAAGAATTTATGCAGTATACACTGCAAATGAGAAGAAATATTTAGTTGCCTACATTATATAAGTTCTGAATCTGTTTATTTCTAACCTTTGTAGCTGATGGAAATTTTTAAGCCTTACTTGAACAATGTGATTACCATTCATACCTTCAGACCTCTGTGACTGGCGCAAAATGGTAACTGAGTGATTGCCCAGAAACTTACTGGAAGGTATAAATTGTGCTGTTGTCTTTCCTCTTATGTCTATATAAATCCTGGTAGAGAAGGCACTCTGGTAACTTCCTGAGAGATCAAGGGTTATATCTAATTTACATTCAAACGTGTATATTTGTAAAGCACCCTACTGAAATACAGAACTGAAATATTTTTTTCTATCATTGTGTTTTCTGGTAGATAAATAGGAACTAATGACTAGTAATGTTCACTGATCACTAGTCCTCTTTTCCTTCAAGCTGTGAATTCTGACATTGCAGTTGTGAAATCCTTTCTTTCTTCTTGCAGACTACCTATGCTCCAGAGCATATAAAGTGAAAAAAAACAAAACCCAAAACTGTAATAAAAGGTTCTAGTAGGAAAGGGAGGGGGATAAGAAATAATAAAGCACGTTTCAGCTCATGGGTCACAATATCAGACTACAAAATACATTTTATGTTCCAGAAGTCATTTCATGACCACCATGATTCTTCATTTCAGTTTGTTATGAAATTGTAAAAGACATCTCTCCAGGATATAGAAAGCTGAAATTATAAAATGAAATAACTTCCTGAAGATAGCCAAGTTTAAAAAAATAAACCAGTGTGTGTGGAATATATAAATGTAGAGGTCAGTGAGGAATACAGCAATGGAAGCTTTCTTTAGGACAAAAATATCCACTGATACTCTATTTTACCTGAGTATGGCAAAGAGTACCTGGAAAAAATGTTTCTATAGTCAAGTGACTGAGATCTCATTAGACTGAAGAAATTGAGTGATAAAGAACCAAAATCTGTGACATTCGGAATCTCATATTATTCTGATCTTCTTGGATATCTAGAGCTCAGAATAACCTGAACATCTTCAAACATGCTTATATCATGCAATTTACATTCACTTCACTCATTTGTAATATTAATTTATGCAAAAGCCTTAAAATTGGAGCAACTAAGGAAAAAACAAAACAAAATACACTCTCCTCCTCATAATTTGTTACTATTGCAACTCTCTTGTTCCAGAGTTTGGTAATGATTTTGAGGAAAAAAAAATCACAATAGGAGACAAAGTTTATGAAAAGAATTGGATAGTCACAATTTTTATATCACCATTCACTGTGCGTACCACAATCCAAACAGAAAATACATTCCCATTTTGATAAAGAAGTTGTCAGAGCAAGTTTTAAATTATTTTTTGCTACTTCCATCTGACACATCATATTAATATTTCAGTGAGAATGGAGCATTTTAAAAATGTAATTATTTATGGGTGTCCAAAGCCCTAAAGCCAGCTATTCCTGTCTAAATGTAAACAAAGATCTGATTGACTACGAACACAGACTACATTAAACTCAATCACCATTTATTATGCACAGTTTACTATTGAAGCTAAATTCTCATCAAATGGGTTTCAAAAGACAGGTCAAAACTTTTTAAAATTATGTTTTAAGTGGTATTTCCTAAAATTTAAATTCAATGAACAATAATATATGTAGAGTTTTTGATCTGGCTTAAGTATTATCTAATAATGACGGTACTAAATAAAAAAATCACTAGAAAGCTATAGCATCTGCAAGACAACAAAAAAGGCTTACAGCAGAGACGCCATGAAACATTTAGCTGGTATTTTCCACACACTGATCCAGTGAAAAAAGGGTAAGCTGTAAAAATGTGCTTCTGAGAGTTTCAAACCATATTGTACAGAAGTCACATCAAATTAATACTGAGGACCATTTAGAGCTTTTATTCTGAAAAGCTTTTGAAAAGGGATTAAACTATGAAAACTCGCATGATACTAAAGTACCTATTAATGGGTTTAGGGGGGGGGAGGAACAATGAAAGTGTTATTTTTAGATAAATCGTTACTTTGTATGTAGCAGCACAAAGCATTTGCTAAAGAGACACTGCAACAGTTCTCCAGCAATATCCCACACATCTAAACACTGATTAGCAGGAGAATTTTTCTTGTCATTAAGAACACTGTTAGATAGAAAAGAGGGTCTGGTCTTACGGTTTTCTCTTTAATTTTCAGTAATTTCTATAAATAATTCATTAGGAAAATTCAGTCATAGTCAAAAACTGCAGAAGTAAAACTGGTGTAGTTTTTAGAAGATTACTTGTTATTGTAGAAAATATGACTGCATGTTTGTAGTCTTCCATATGCACATCTGATCATCGAAAGCCTGCTAACAAACTACTTGTATAAAAAATTTCACACTGTACAATACACTTAACATGCAGAAAAATTATGTTTTCAAAAAATAACAGGAAACAGCATGAGTAGTGAGAAATAGGAACTGAGGTAGTTGTCATCTCATCAAAAATAATGAATGCTCAAGAGATTTCTAACTTCATCTCTTCCCAGTCATTTGTCCGATAACAATAGGCTACCAGGAGAGAAAAGACTAGGCTCAGAGCGTTCTCTTCTTCCTCAGCTCTAGCTAGCACCTGTAACCTCCAAACAGCTATGTACCAGCTGAAATCCACATGACAACAGCCCCAAAAGACAACTGGAAATGTTGTTCCTAGCCTGCTGTGCCTCCATTCAGCAACGGGATGCACCACATGGTGGATGACAGCTTTGAGTCTGCCCCATCTTGCAGCCTCCCCTCCTCCCTAGACACACAGTCGTGCACACACAAAACAGTCTTATGGCTAATGATGCAAACATGAAGTGTAAAGTCTCCTTAATTTGACCCTTGTTAAACTCCTAATTGGATTGAGGCGGTCTCAGAGTGGAAAGCAACCCTGGATTATTCAAGAAAGCTTTTACAAAATGAAGACCAAATTACAAAAGGCTTCCACTATGGCTGCAGGACACCACAAAGAACAGGCAATGAATTGCAGCTGTCACTTAAGTTAAAAATCTAATCAATTGCCTTTTTTTTAAACAGGTAACTTTTTGAACAGTTTCTTCATTGTGATACTCTTCAGAGTGCGCTTGACCCAAATTTAATAAGCTGCTATTAAAGCAGAAGAGCAGCTGTAGAGCAAACACTGTAGAGTGATACCGTGCATTCAGGCTCTTAATGATTTTAAAATGACTACAACCATTGCTTCATTCAAGAGGAACAAAGCTCAGGGCTCTTTGCTCAACAATGTCTTAACACAAACTGTCTGAACAGACAGCATTCATTTGTCCTTCATGAACCCAAAAGGTCAGCTGCATTGCTGAGAACATCTCAACAGTTTAATTGTGTTTCTCCTGTAGGAAGACTGAGAGGAGAAACTTGGGGATTCCTTGTATATGAAAACTAGCCTTTTTTTTCTTCCAAGGAAATAAATATACAGCTTAAGTACAGAGACAAGGGGTGCATGATATGCAGACAGGTGTAAAACATGAAGTAATTATAGAAGCTCAAATTAGTTCCTAGGCCTGAGGCAAAAAAGAGAACAGTGCCTTGACAAAAGGGAATAGCAAATAAGGATAGCAAACAAAAAATGGCTTGAATGTGTAAATTAGCAAGAAAAATGAGACAGAAAAGCAGCTTTACTCTACTATTATTCACCACATGAGAACAGAGCAGCTGAACATGATCAAGAGGGCTTTGGAGGAGAGAGGCAGGCATCAACACCGAAACGAAGCCAAAGAGTGGCAGCTCCGCACTTTCTAGTCAGTCACTCATTATGTGGTGAAGTGCTCTTGAGAAGTGCCTCTTATACTTGACCTATCATATTACTTCTTCTGTAAACACATAATCCCTGCTTGTTAGGTGGTGTCAACACTAGCATTCATTCACTGTGGTAGTCCTTTTGTGTATAGACACTTTAGAAGTGCTGCCAAAACCAAAGAATTGACACCATAATAAAACAATTTGAATTTCAACCAGGTAAACAGATCCTATGCGCTTCTGTAAAATGTACTGTGCAGATCATTACATCCACTTTCCCTTACTTGAGACAAAGCTGCTTTCTTACTACAAGACTATTTTCTTTGCATGTCGTTTTAGCCAGGATAACAACCAAACACCTAATAACGTTCATAAACAAACACAGTTTAATAACAGGAATTATGGCCACTGCAAATTTTTTGCCTAATGCATATAAAAAAACAGTTTGCATATTTTTGCTACCAGTCAGCTAAGCAGAAGACCAAAATCAAAACAAATTGTGTTTATGCAAAACTGATTACCTCCTATGAGCAACGTATTATTCCCATGAAGGTCACACAAAAACCATAAAACTGGTCAGCTTTTAAACAAGAATTTCAACCACTCATTCGGATATTTTATACTTCAGCCTGTGGGGACCTATGCCTGATTATTATAATTAGATATTTAGACCTTCCACTCAAATATTATACTTTCTTGCTCTTAAAGGCACAAATAGATACTTAAGAATACTTTTAAAAATCAATTCAGATCTATAAATAAT
The DNA here is from genome assembly GCA_033558105.1 of Coccyzus lansbergi. Lineage (NCBI taxonomy): Eukaryota > Metazoa > Chordata > Aves > Cuculiformes > Coccyzidae > Coccyzus > Coccyzus lansbergi. Next base: position 1,481,320 of record JAUMJK010000151.1, read on the forward strand.
TGATTCTGTGCTTCTATGTTAACATAGGTATTCTAGACAAAATGCCACCCTAGCACTTATTAAGTACTCTGAACATTACAACACAAGAATGGTGGTATTTGGCTAAAAAGGCTATTTCTACAAATGAGTCCACAGAGATAAATAAAATGACAACTCAGATGACTAGAACCCAGCCTCTCAAAGCTGTTAGCACTGGGTGCATCAAAAGGAGTAACACTACAGGACTGATACTGCAACAAGGTGATGTAACACATTACTACAATCCTGTCTTAAAAAAAAAAAAAAAAAGAAAAAAGCATATTATCAAGTTTCACCAATGTCATCATCCTCTTGTCCAGGATTGCCAAGATTCCTTTGTTAGTTTTTTGGGGGGCAGGAAATCAAGCCTACATTCCTAGCACACACAAATTTTGCAGCTGAACATTTTGTGTTCAGGCACTGAACTGCGCATTTCTGGGAAACCTTGACAACACCACTAATGCTCGGGTCAGCTACCTTACCTAGCAGGCAGCAAGAGGCAGCTTGCCTACTATGTGCTCTTGAACTCATCTACCTGGGAGCAAGGACAGTGAAACATTCCTCCCTCTACTAGTCACTGCCACCTCATTCAAACACCTCTGATCAATATCTCAGTGGCCTTAACCAACCTGAACAAACTCATATCAAATGGAAATCTAATTCTCACATCTTCTACCTTTGTCTTTCAATTACTGCTTCTCCCATTCCTAACCCCTAGACAGAACTTCTTCCCGTATCCCGTCCTTTTAAAAATTCCATTTTATACTGTCTTTAAAAAACCCAATCAGATACATAAGCTTTCTATGTAATATAGCAGCAAGCATTATTTATTACGACCTTTCTACCTTTTCCACTACCTCTTCTATTTTTTTGCTCACCATTTCTTGCATTTGCCAAAATCAGATTGTAAAATGAGGCCTGAATCGCATAATTTTTATTTCTCCAAGGGGCAACATGGAAACGTGTGCCACTCTATAAATATTAAACAAAACAAATAAGAAATATTTCAGTCTTGTGAACGAAAGCCTCCTAAGTCCCTTGTTTAGTAACATTAATTTCATAATATGTAGTAAGTACGATGTAATACAGGCAAGTTCAGCAGTTTGTGCTCCAAAAAGGTCTCATTCAGTCCTATTCATTAGGACTTAATTTAGAAGGCAAAGAAATACCAGTCAAGGTGCTAATATAGGTATCTACGCTTCCAAAGACATGTTGTGAACTTCATTATATGCGTTTTCTCTCAACTTCTGGAATCTCTGTTGTCTTCTCAAACATGCACTGTTTCCCACCCTAATAAAGATTTCCTTTACTATATAGATTTCATAAGCCTCTGGGCAAGTTAACTTCTAGGTCAGTGAAGGATGCTGAAAGGGCTGCTGTTTTCACTATCTGGGGCTCTGGAGAGCAGCTATTGGAGAACTACCTTATCCGCTTTCACAAAGCAAGGGTTTCTGCCCACAGAAGTAGCAACAACATTGAGGCTGGCACAGTTCAAGCACAGCCAAGAGTAAGCCTGGGAAATGTTAGTGCTTTGTTTCCAGCATGATCCACAACATAAGAATTTCCACAGCCCAGACATGGTTATATGCACTGGTAGAGATTCCTTAAAGTCAGGGTTTCTTTTTAGTGTGGCATTTATCTTTACATGAAGAAAACTATAGATTTTTCTACTTTAATTCAAACTTCTCTAAGCAAAGAACTACTTTGTCCTTCATGATTGTTCTTTGATTTCCTGTTTTGATTCTTTATAGTGTTTTTTAGCCTCCTCCTTTTCATGAAATAAATTATACTACAAGCTTTCAAATTAGATTTTCCTGAGAAGTTTTCATGTGTTCCATTTCAAATTCATTCTCTTTGATTGTTTTGCCCTGATCTTCAGCCCATCCAATCACTTTTTTTTCTAACATAAGTACAGCATAATTTTTGCTTGTCTTCTTGTTTGTGGTTTATTTCTCCTATTCCACAAAGATGTTTAAACTCAACTATACTGCTATAAAAATTGTGGGTTTTTTGACTCACTATCATTTTCCCTGCACAACTGATCATCACATACGGTACCACAGGGTCAATGTGAGGTTGAAGTTCAAATTCCTTATGCATTCACTAAACTCAAACATGCCAGTGTTTCGTTTACAAGCAGTCTGACATGTCCACTGTGTGACTGCTCAGCACATATGGAATATGGCAAACACTCTTCCATCAACACTTTTTTCAGAATTTCTAGAAAACAGATGGTCCAACTGGGCAGCATGGCCCCACAAACCTGGAAGACTACCAGGGAAAATGGAAGGGCATGGCTTACCAGCAGAAATGAAGTCTGCTGCTAACACCACAGTGAGCTTGACAAATAAGAACTTAGCCCCCAAAAAGCATTTCAGCCTCTTGGTTCCAATTTCTGTTAAATGGTTATTATTGCTGGTAATGAGCATTATTTTCCTACTGTTTTTCTAGATAGTAATATGAAAAGTGATTTTTGACTACCCATAACTAATAAGAAAACCATATGCACTAATGCTAGCATGGCATAGCATATGTAAGTTTGTAGGTTCAAGGTGACTTAAAACATCATTCCTTTCACAAAATTCATGTAAAGCAGAAAAGGAATGGAAATGAATAAAAGGACTGCAGCTCACAGAAGAAAGGAAAGTAACACAGTGGGTGAAACTACAGCTCTCAGAAGGCCATGCTCTGCGCTAATGCCAACTCTTGCAGAGGCTGACAAATGTGAGACACAAGTTTGTGCAACAAAAGTTTAGTCAGCAGAAACGCATCACATGTAAGCTTCACTGACCCAACAACATCTGATGTAATTAGTGTCATCATTTTAGCTACTGCTTGATTTGGACCATTAATCTTAAATATTTTATGAAAAGTTTAAAATCATATAGACATCAACTAAATGCACTCAACAAATAAAACTACAAGCATCTGTAATATTTTAGTACCATAAAAACATAATTCCATCAAACTATTATTTAAATGCATGACAATCTTTCTTCAAGGAAAACAACTGTTCATTTTTAAGCATTTTCTAATATACCAATCATTGTGGCTTGTCACGGTCCTTTAACATAGAATAAACAAAAACCTAGAAAATCTTGCAAAGTGTACAAAATTCTGGTTTTCACCTGTGAGGTGTATCCTATCTAAGTATTTCAATGGTAAGTATCAGTTGTCAATTTATCAAACCTCTTCTAGTATATGGTATGGTAAGCAGATAATGTATGTGTCATCCTGAAAGTCAAAACCTATCAGCAAACCCAAACTCAGATCAGATTTCATATCACCAAAAATCGTTGCGTAAAAATTGTCTTCAGAACATGCTTTTTATACATGGAGCAAATCTAGAACAAAGCACAAAGCTAACATCCTTACTGCCACAGTCCAAAACCAGATTTTGTTTATTTAAAACAACTGAAGCAAAACTGCTGCATTATAGAGTCATAGAATGTCCTGAGTTGGAAGGGATCTGCAAGTATCATCGAGTCTGACAACCCCAAAATTCACAACATAAAATACCCTGAAATTTTGTTTTGTTTACTCTTCTTTACCAGCAAACTACTGTTTTTGAAAAATGCTATTGGTACTATAAACTTGCCTATTGCGACAGATTAGAGCACAGGGAAACTTCAGGTCTGCTAGAGACCACATCCTCTTGCTTAACATACTAAGAATTGTCATCTTATATGATTCACTTCTGAGAACTAATGATATCTTCTCACTCATTGTGCTGCTAATGTTATCTTGAGCAAACTCCAGGTTGGTTTCACAGGAAAAAAAAAATCATAAATTCATTCCTAGTAAAACCATTTAAACTATTTTTCTATTCATGCAGCCAGTAGGAAGGATGCAAACTGTATTTTCTAAGCCGTTGATTTCCAACAACTTTTCCAATTTTTATGAAATGCGTAGCAAAATAAGTAGTTATCTCTCTTCTCCCATTACTACAAGCAGAAATAGACTGAAAAGTCTAAAAACAGACTTGATTTTTAAATTCTATTTTTCCTGTGAAGGAAAACTTTGTTTAAGCACTGAAAAAAAGAAGATGCACAAGTCTCTCAAATCTGAACACAGAGTTAGAGGGTGAAGATGGGAGAATCTGATGTAACTGAAGACAGGTATAATTGAAGACTATGATTACTGAACACTGATGCTGAGATACCTGTAAGAACATCCAGCCTGCTTGGATATGTGCGAATCTGGTAGATGAAGTGACAAACTCTGCAGCTCCTGTGTGCCCCATTACTTCATGACTTCAGAGGTATGTCAGTGTCTTGGAAAAAAAGATTTTTAAAACCATCCTAGCAAAGAAATGTATGAGTACTTCTTGCATATAAGATGAGTGCCACTAATGTCACTGAATTTACTTGCCTGAGAGAGTGCTAAGTCAAGACAAATTAGGGTATGAATGATACATCTAAGATTAAATAAAGGTTGACGTCCAGGCTTCAGTAATGACTTTTTGTTGTCGTTGCTTTCTAAAACCTGTAAATCTACAAGGTAATTCCTTCCCAACTTTCAAATTCATCTTTCCACAAAATATCATCAGCTATCAGAACTCATAATAAACTGCATAGAAGAACTGTATAATAAAATCTGTTTTGCTATAAGGTATATAAAGGGAACCTAGCCTTAACCTGTGGGGTTTGGAGGAACTCAGACTTTTAATAGTGGTATATCTAAGTGGGTTACTGCAAGTCTAGGAAGAGTAAATGACTACATGAGCGTTAAAGTCAATAAGTCATAATAAAGTCAGTAACTCTAAAGCTACAGATCCCATTTATATTTTCAGTTAGTCCCTATATTTTTAAACATATGTACACAGCCAATATCTTTGTAATTATTCTGTGGTACACTGAATAGCAAATTTTCTCAGATGGACTCAGTACCACATGCTCCCATACACGTCCAAAGTAGAAAGCACAATATAACCATTTCACAGAACTCTCAGGAATCAGACAGGAGCAGAATAAATCACTCTGTGAACAAGCTGTGTACCAGGCTTCATTAGTTATAATTACCCCCAAAATATGCTCAGCAGAATGCACACGTGTCATCTGGGAGTGACACACAATAGAGTGGGCAACTTATAAACTCCTCCAAGCACAGAAAGAGTCCATAAAACAACTGGCTTGTGCATTTGGATTCATGTGATAACACCTCCTATTGCATAAGCCACCAGATGACACAGATGGGGCAAATCCAGACAAGGAACATTTCTTTTGTATAGGCATTGGACTTCATTTGATGCCTATTCAACCAACAAGCTGAGAAAGCTGAGAATAAAACACTAGATCTTTGTCTTTTTTATTTCCCAGATTGTGCTACACTTGCTCACAATAACGAAACATATACAGTTTTAAATACTTAGAACATAATGACTTAAAGAAAAAAAAAAAAAAACCAAAGCAAAATAAAACAGGATATCAAATTTAACATACTTATGCACGGGCAAAACCAAACACACTTCCCCAAATTTACAAAGGAAACATTTCTAGTATAATATTAAACATCTCCCTCTCATACATCCAACATCTCCCTTTCATATATCCTGTTTCCAAAAGATAAAGCTCTTTGAGAATGCACATAACAGCTATCAGATCTAGTCTTTTTTGGAGGAAAAAAACCCACATTAATTAACATGTTCGTAGATCAAATTACCTTTCTTCTAATGATCACTACAAAACCAAACACGTTACAACTACTGCAACACTGATCTCATCTTAACTTTGCTTTATGAACTTGCTCATTTTTTTCTGCCTCCTGTACTTTCTGCCAATTATAATAATTATTTTCTGTCTGGGGCATTCCAATCTCACACCAAATGCACATTTTTTCTTCCTATTCTTGCTATTTACTTCATTGCATCCATATACCACGGTATTACTGTTCTTCTCATGAAATGCCTTTCCACATATTTTTTGTGATTTCTGTTATTGCCCGCTGCAACGGTTTGCTCATGCGGAAACACTGGAGGTAAGTACCTGTTTACTGTAATAAACTTATGCTTTCCTCAGAAGGAAACTGTTATTCATACACAGTTCACTGTACAGACTGATTTAATGGTAAATATAATGTGAAAATTAAACACGTTTATATATACGATATAAACACGGAAAAATGTATTTTTTGGATGTTACATGAATAGGTTAGCGTATAGGTACATATATTGATATGAATGCCCATGTGTCTATTTACTTCTGTATTCAAGCGTATAAACACATACAAATAGACCCACATAAAACCGCAGACACGTCTGTGTGTACACACTCAAAAAGCACGCAGCACCTTTAGGTGCCAAATATGGTGCTTACACTGCATTATGTTTCTGGCATGCTGTTAAAGAACTCTGTAATATCCTCACATCTGTTAGCTACCTCCAAGACAACGCAGAAAGCAACTCCAAAATTCTGAGTGAAGAACATATTAAATTAGTAACTTAACATTAATCGCAATACCGAGTTCTGTGAAACTGCTCATACCCATGAAGTAAACACTCAATTTTTATAAAGTAGACTCTAAGGTTCATAGATTTAGAGTGGTTAATGTGAAGTGTCAAGGAGAGAATTGAGTATATGCACAATACATAACATCGATTAAGGTTTTTTATAAATAGCATCAGTTAACCTGTGATCTGTCACATCTGTGCATCAGTAACATTGTGTGGATGTAAGTAAGGCAAGGATTTGGCCCACTTGGCCCCATTTCTGTGTAGTGCAACCAAGAGGTCAGCTACAGTATTCATACATTCAGTGCTGGCAAACTCCACACCGTGCTCACGGGCACAGTGGCAGCAATTTCCTATTTCTAAAACATCAGAGAAGCATGAACAATTCGTGAATTTGAGCTGCTATGGTATTATTTGAAGTCATTGCCACCTTCATTTCTTTTCTTTTTTCCTTTTCTTTTTTTTTTTTTAAAAAAAACCCCCACCAGATATTGAAAGTATCCTAGCTAATAATTTCATTCTGACACTTGAGTTTAAAAGGTTAAGTTACTATCTGAAGAAAGGTAATCTGGCTGCCTTTCATAGCAGCCTGCAAGCTCTGCAATCTGCATAGAGAGGGGCATTTGTCATCATTAGCTGAGCAGTGACAGCTGGCACCTAGGGTGTCCCAGATTCAAGAAGTGGCAAAGGCACTGTTTTTTTTTTTTTTTTGTACCTTAAGTTGCTATTAAGTATAACATGCTTCATAAGGAGCAATATTTTCTTTTTGTTATACAGCATGGAATAACAGCAGTGAATGCATCTGTATTTTCTTTGGCATGGAGAAGCAGCTGATATACAACTAGTAGTTACCTTTAGACAGCAACACACCAGGTTTATTATAAGAGCAAATATCCCATTCATGTCACTTGAAAATAACTACCAGTGGATCAAAATTAGGGCAGTGTATTTTCCTTCAAAGATATTTCAGACTGATCGATTTATAAATTTTACTTAGGGACATGGCAAACCATGACTATAACACAGTTTTTAACTACAGGTATACTGTCACTTCAAGTTAGGAATGCCTAATTACTTAAAACAAACAGGTTATTAGGTATAGGGTCAAAAAATAGTCCTACACTGGCACACAAGCTAATGTAGTGCATCAATGCTCTAAGAAAATACCTGATGGAGCACTATTTTCATAGCAGCCTTAGAACTTTAAAGTATATTCTTAAAGTGCTTTTAACAACTAAGTTTGCCACAATTTTTTTAAAACATTTCCATGAGATTTTGCAAACATATTCGTATTTAATAAATGAAATGTGTTAAAAGACCATGAAGGAACTAATTTTCATACTACCATCAATTATTTAATTTATGAAAGACTGAAGAGATTATTTATAAACATTAGAAGACGCTGATATGGTTAGTTTTACAGAAACAAAACACGAAACTAAAAATTACTATGCCTTGACATTAAAACAAACATTATTTTTTAAAAGAGGGAGAAAAAAAATCAGTTTCACCAGAGTCCCTCAAATTTGAAAACATAAACCATAATGCTAGATTTTGCATTATTATGTAAAGTAGTTTTTCACAAATAAAACTAATTTTTGTGTTAATGTAAAATCTATGCAAATACATGCAGTCATTTATCAGGGAAGCTGACAAGCATTCCATATTGGAGAGGGAAAATGAAACTGCCTCAAGAATAGAGGCAATTAATTATTTCTGTATTTTCTCTTCTTCTGTCTTGAGGCACAAAAGTTATCCATCCAGTTAAAACAGCAAATGAAATAAAGGGAATTTTTTTTATTTAAACACATATGGCTTTTGCCTGCAATACTGATCACCACAAGGTCTACAGATGCCCGTGGCTAAATTGTACACTGGCAGACGCACACAGGGGAAAACTGTGTTAATGCAGCGTGGTGAACAAAACAAATGAAGAACTGAATTTTGGGGGGTGGGGAAGTGAGGTCTTCTTTTACCCCATCAAGATACGCAGTTTGCCTATCAAGAGTGGATTAGGTTAGCTATAAATTTAACCTGAAAAGTTTTTCCTCACCCTCTATGTCAAAAATCTGAGTAGTGTGCCTAGAAGAAAACATTCACACAGATCCACACTATTTTGTAAGATACGGATTGTAAATAATGGGCTTGGCAAGATAAATGGTTATATTATTTCATTTTTACAATTAAGGACTAATAATACGTAATGAATGTACTCACAGAATATAAAGAGAAAACTGTTGTCCAACATATTTGCCGACATTTTTTACCTACTTAAAGAAACAATCTCCTGAAGTGTAGTTGAGGATTTCAAGTATCACGGCATAACCTAGCATACAGGATATAATCTTGTGTGCTTCAGAGTGCTAGTACAAGTTCTGCACTTGTTAATTGTTCCATTTCATAAGGTTATTTAAAAAAAAAAACACACACAACAAAAAACCCCAAACCCCACGAAGCCAGAATTAGCCAGTTCATCCCTGGAACTAATTTGAAGAAGAAAACAAGCAATGGAGTTGATTCAAAAATCACTGAAAATAAAACAGAAACACACTGATTGCAGTAATTTCTGTCTTAATGGGCCTCTACACAATGCAGAACTTTAAAGTTATCACTGTAATAACCAAATAAAAAATAGTAAAGAATATATTCACAGTCTATTTTTGATATGTTGTGGATTGACATGTATTTTGAGTATGTCACACAACAGAAATAAATCCACCCCATTAAAACCAACATGGACAAGAAAAAAAAAATTGCCCTGGAAGTTTCCTTTAATTTTAGAAAGCAATTATTCTGTAACAACTGAAACTATAAATAAAAAAGATTCAGAAACTTGAACTAAGAGATTGCCTTGCCTTTGGCTTGTTGAAAACTAATGAGACTTAAGAGGGAATATTGTTGCCACCCTAACAGATGCACCCTAATTTTTTTTATTTTTTCAATCCAATTTATGTGCTACAAAAAATAACATTCCCAAATGGCAAAATACGTTCCTAATATTAAGAAAATTCTATAATAATATTCCTTTAAGATAAACATATTTCCATAAGTATCTAGTATTTCTCTTTCAACAATGGTATTGGAGATTTATGACATTACAAGACTACATGTTACTCCCATGATTTTCCTCATTTCACTAACACTAATATTATGCTACAAAGGGCCCAGCTCAATACATTCTGTCTGACTGCTGGGCTGAAAAAATGGTAGGAAGGAGGGTAGGTAATCCAGGTTAAATTTTGAAACCCAAATAAGAGAAGAACTAGAGTGATTTGCTGCCCTTAATAAGAGAATCAGTCCTCTCCTGGATAAAATATTACGCTCTGCAATGACAATGTTTAACCAGTTAAGAAAAAAAATGTTCAGAGTGCTGGTGCAAAAATCAATGCATTTTAAAGGCCAAAAGGTCAAAGCATCAAGTTTTCCCTCAACAGATCTCTCCCTCCTCTTCCTTAAATAATAACTTGGTTGATATGTTTATATTATAGTTAAGGCTAGGACACTTTTAGGAACAATGAATAAGTGTTTTTAGCAAGTAGGTTACTTATATTTAAGACTGTTAAAAGATTCTGTACTCATGGGATTATAGCAATAGTCCTGAATATGTAAAAGTATGATTCTGATGTTTTTGAAAGCATAATCTATCACTCACTGCTCTGAATAACCTCACTCTCCTGGTAAAGGCTATACAGTAGATAAAGGAGTGTATTTTTGTGGGAGCATCCTATCAAAATATGGACAAAACAGCACTGTCCTCTTAAGAACTTAATTCAACACTATAGCTAAAACAATGACATTAACAGAGAAGTTCTGTTTGACAGAGGAGTAGATATTTGGGCCAAAAATACATTTCCTCACCAACACATGCATTTGCTGTACTGGATATTTTAAAAGCACACTGTATTTCATCCTGTTCAAAAGTTAACCTCGAAGCGTTATCCTTCTTTGGCCTTGATCCTGCAAATAACTGTCCATGCACTCAGCTGTGAGCCCAAAGAAGCCCATGATCTCACCAGAACCAGACGAAAGTTTCACTAACCATGTGTGCATTGGCAGGAGCAGGGCCTTCATAAGGTTCAATGAAATGTATTAATCACTTGCACCAACTCACTCAACTCCTCCCTTCACCGTTATTTGGAAAGAAAATATCGGAGAGCTATACACTACATTAAAAAACATAAGTCTGCACTGAAATACGTCAGGCATGTCTTTTTATAGCTAAATCAAGATAAAGTGAGTTACACTGCTAATATACCATATCCGTGCTATTGAAAGGGGAGAGGACAAGTTTTGTTTTGACTTGGATGGACTTAACATGCCCAAAGTCTTGGCAGCATGAAAATTAGCAATAAACACATAACATGACAAAACGTACAGGAAAAGATGGTGTTTACTCATAAATTTATGATGGCTAATGTTCAAAGATGCTCAGCAAAATGTTCTCTGGTGATTTCAACAGCTCTAGCAGATATATGCAAGATTACATTGTTTAGTTTGCATTTGCTAGTCAATACGAAACCAACTTACAGAACACTAGTCACAAAAATAAGTAAGTTTGAGACGTACCACCCTCCCATTTCAACTGGGCTTATAAGATGTTGGGTTACTCTTAAAACATAGCATAAACAAGCAGAGTGATGCCATAATTTATATAATTAACCATTTCAAATGCTCCCACGCTTCAGTTCTACCTAATGTTTTCTAATGCTCTACTCCTCTCCAGACAACCTATTTCAGGGCTAGAAGATACCAAGGGGAAAGGTTAGTATAGACATGAAGTCTTCGGAAGCTGCTCATTCAACGCATACAGTTTCGTTCTCAAGGTCAATGTTGAATATTTTCAGTCATTTAATCATATACAGCATGAGAGAGTAATGAGAGTTCTGCAGTGTTGGATGACCCACTACAGATGTAGTAGATTAAAAGGCACTAATCCCCACTGATTCCACACTCCTCTGGTAATTCAGCAGAAAACAGCATTCTCCAAACCGGAGATATTTAAAAGAAAATAGCATACTGGACCACTTAAATAAAACTCTGCACTTTAAGGAATGTCTAGCTTCAGAGAAGCTGATGGAGAAGAGAACCAAATGAATAATTCAACGCATTTTTTTTCCCTGCTTGAATGTTTCTGCAGTTCTAGCTAAAATTACAGTTGTGCCTTCTCCATGTTTACTTTTGAAATGTGACATTTTAAAGAAAACAAATCAATTATTGAGGTTTTTTTACCCTCAACAGATTGTAGATTAGAGGAATTTAAAGCATTAACAGTTCATCCATATGACCCACTATGACCAAATCCCACACTGATGCAAACTCTTCTCATTTTTTTTTTAATGAGAAGAGAATACATACCCATGTTAAGTTTAGCACAGATGAATGCTTTGTACTGCCAAAGCAAGCTATATCACATTTAAAAAAAAAGGAGAAAGAAATCAATTTGCAGAAAACTGTAGGTAACAGAAGAAAAACATTTGCATACCTAATTATACAGAAACGTATCTAAAGCTCTAAGTAATGGAGGGTATAGCATCATTAAAATTAAACTTTGCAAACACAACAGCAACTTACATTTAAACTTAACTTTTTATTTGTTCCCTAAATTTGAAAGTGTATTCAAAAAGTAAACTACAAATAATAATACAGAAAATTGCAGGTACCATCAACTGCTATCACACAAAAGAATGACGCTGCCTATTTTATATAATCTGACACTTAGAGCAAACATGGCACAAATATCTGTCTTTAGTTTCCCTACGTGAAAAAAAGTTAATTTATTGTTGCTGGCAGGATGATATGGATGAAATAACCAGGATGAATTGAGGGGGGAAGGGGAGAAAGAAGAGCCTTCAAACTCACTTGAGGAGTAGGGATAAATAATTTAATCAACTCAGCTTCATTTTTTTCCTAGCTCCCTAGCGCAATAGGCAGATATTAAAAAATAAAACTCTAAAATTCATAAGCAGTTGCATGTGGAAGAACTATCACTATATACTAAGAAATATAAAGTGATACGAATGCAAGTACCTCTTCTGTACAGCGTCTACACATGCACTGTAGCTCACACTTTTCAGTATATTAAAAGGAACTATTGCTGAAAATTATATATGGCAACTTTTTTTTTGTTGGGTTTGGGGGGTTTTGTTTTTACAAAATGGCATTTTGGAGATGTGGTCGAGTACCTGCAGTCTAAGACTTTCAATACCATTTGGCATTTTGGCTAGTGTGAGCAGTACATGACAAGGCACTCTAGTTTGAAAGATATGAAATAACAAGCAGCGTTCAACAAATGCTGCTATAGTATCCCCTAATTAGGGGAAAATATCTAGAAAACAGTTATTTGGTAAAAATCGCCAATATCATATGGTACCATTGTCATGACAAATGATCAATCATCATTTTAATGAGGTGATTTTAATCTCAGTTTTCCAGAGCAACTCCATACATATAAAAATAAAACTCAGTGATGAAAAGGTGTTCCTTCCTTTTATAATTTATGAAAGACACATTGGTAACTACAGAGAAAAACTAACTGCAGTATGTGGTCAGATGCTTTGAAAATATTCGTATTTTATATCACGTGTAGTCAGATAGGTACTCATTTTTGGAATCTAAACTGAATCATGGATGTATTGTCACGTTAAACATTCAGGTCACCTTAACAGTTATATTTTAGAGGCCGACCGGCGTCAGTGATGCCTAAATCCACAATTTTTCCAACTATGAAATGTTTATAGTGTATACGTGAAATGAAATGACGTAGTGAAGTTAACAGCAACCCTTAGGGCTGAATAACACCCAGCCAAGGCTAAGGCTGGTATTTCCCACAGCCAGCAAGACGCAGTAAGTCCCCTGTAGCCTGCATTACTTGATATCACAGGTTGATCTTAACATTGTAAAGAAATAGATCTATATATATTGTAAAGAAAGCTCCGATTCAGGATATAAGACGTGTTTTTAAATTAATTCCGCCACTTTATGAAAATTAAAGACTATTGACAGCTGGAAGGTTTGCCCTTCGCCTTTGGAAAGTGGATTTAAGGAGCTAAAACCCACGGGGCAAGAACAAACGGCCCCTCGCCCGCTGCCTCTCCCCGTCGAACGCGGCTCCGGCGCCGGTAGAGAGGCGGGAGCCGCCCCGGTGCCCCCTCCGCGGGGAAGGGGCGACGAGGGAAGGGACAACGTCTTTAACTTTCGTTTTATACGCGGAGCTGGCGCAGAACGTCCTGGGGAATGGGGCTCTTTCTTATTTAAATGGCAAAGAAGCCGCCCCCGAGGAGGCAGGCGCCGGTGCGGAGCGGGGGCATCTCCCGCCCCAGGCGGCGCTGGGGAGGTGCCGGGACCCCGCGGCCGGCAGGGAAAACACCGGGAGGAGGGAGAAAAGCCGGCAGGAAACCGGCTCCACTTCTGCTCCAACAGCCAGAAAGCCGCGAGGAGGAAAAGCTGCTCCGGGAGGAAGAAAAGCTGCTCCGGGACGACCTGTGACTGGCGGTTTTCCAGCGAGAGCACTCCGGGGCTGCCCTGACCCCTGTTCCTAAGGGGCAGGATGCGATCCCCCCGGCATCTCGCTCCCAAGGAGCAACTCGGGGGGCTCCCGCAGCAACCCCGGACCCCGCCGGCTAAGGTCAAAGTCCCTTCGCTACGTGCCACCAAGTCGGTCGCGTTAATACGCCGAATAAACGTCGCGAAACCTTCTTTGCGTTCTAACGTCCCCTCGGCGATGGATACGGCCGCGACAGCCACTCTAAGAATTAGCAGTCGGACAGTAGATTAAAGATTCCGAGCGATTAAAAGCTTTGCAGTTGGCTTTTTGTTTCTTAAAAGAAAAAAAAAAAAAAAAAAACAACAAAATAAAATCTAATTTGGGGTTCTTGGGGGAGCTCAGCAAGAAGAGTTCGCCAGCCTGTTTGCAAATAAGGGTTCTGCTTACTAACACTTAAGGTACCGAAAGAGAAATTTGCTAATTACACATCACACGCACAACCCCTCAGCCTGTCAGATTAGCCGTGTGCCAGCACATTGGAGTCGCAGCGTCCCTCCCGTGTGCTCATTTACTGAGCGCAGCTTGCTCGCAGGGCTCGCTATACCATAAACCGCCCAGGTTTGAAATTAATAGATACTTATAGTCAAAAAGCAGCTGAACAGCCACCCTGCGTAATGCACCGCGGCGCTAGGCGGAATATATAAAGAAAACAAGCTCAGAATTGGCAAATGGGATTTACCGTTCGTATCTGCTACCTGATTTCTGGAGGGAAGGTGAAAGAGACCTGACAGATACGCTTAGCGATTGATTCTCCCGTCATAAGGTACAAACGCAAAAAGAAAGGCAGCGACAATGCCGAAAAGCCTTAAAGCTCAACATCGATTAGAGCCCGTCGGAAGATCTTTTAAAACAATATAAATTGCGGACTTTTGCGTAATATTTTATTCCAGAGGACATTAAGTTTGTCTTGTTCACGAGAGGAAAAAAAAAACAAAACCAAAACCAAACAACCAAAACACACATAAACCCCAAACTTCTCTCTTGCAGTTACAGGCAGCTATCAGGAGGAAAAGATGTGATGCCATGTGTGAGTTACTGAATAGACGCCCCTGCTCCTGCAGGAGCCAGCCCGGTCTGCAGCTCCCGGGTTGCTGGATGCCCGTTAATACACCTGCATCCCCGTCTGGGCCGTGGGAGGCAGGCAGGGATTCGGTGCGGAGCCGCACACTTTTGCCAAGTCCTTTCGAAACGTCAGTACCCTTCAAGTTACACCCAAAGGAGAGCGATTTCTCTTGATTTCCGAGCGCACAGACGACCGGGGCGGTTTGTCTGCCAGTAACCTTCTACCTTTCTATGTGTGCCTGAGTGTGCGTGTGTGTGTGTGTGTGTGTGTGTCTCTGTATACATATCTATCTCCTAGAGAGGGATTAATTAGCCGGGTTTGAGCTGAAAGAGGCTGCAGTGACGAGCCCAGTGGCGATTGGCCGCCCGCCTGCCTGGCCCTGCCTTTATAATTTCCACACGAGTGCATCTGGGCTCTTATACAAACCAAGAGCCAGCTTCTTCTGACATATACACACACGGCACTTTTTTTTTCCACCATCTGATTAACCACCCCGCACACACACACAGTGATTACTACGGGAAAACATAAATAAATACGAAGAGGTTTTATTATTTTGACTACTGGAAGCCTCGCTGTGTCTCAGTGCAACTTTTGTTTTTCTTGCTGCCGGGGAAGGTGCAGCTCTCTCGATGCTTTCCTCTCACTCACGGACCCTTTAAAAAAAGGGGGAGGAAAAATATCGCCCCCTCCAGTCCCCCGCCCGCTCCCCCCACCTCCCCCCCCCTCCACCCCCCGGCACACACACACTTGAAGACGGCTGATCTAAAAAAGCAGGAAGAGAGCATCTGAGGAGCAGCAGCAGCCCCGGCGCGTTTTGAAAAAAACATTTGTTCCGTTTCAGAGCGCGGCAGCCCGTTTCTCCTCTGAAGTTGGCTCCAGCCTTAGCAGCCGCATTGGATCCCACAGCCTATTGCGAGACTCCGGTGTACAACCCGGATCTCTGCCCCAACATGATCGCGGCCCAGGCCAAGCTGGTCTATCATCTGAACAAATACTACAACGAGAAGTGCCAAGCCAGGAAAGCTGCCATCGCCAAAACCATCCGGGAAGTCTGCAAAGTGGTGTCGGACGTGCTGAAGGAGGTGGAGGTGCAGGAGCCTCGCTTCATCAGCTCCTTGAACGAGATGGACAATCGCTACGAGGGGCTGGAAGTCATCTCGCCCACGGAGTTCGAAGTCGTGCTGTATCTCAACCAAATGGGGGTTTTCAACTTCGTGGACGACGGCTCCTTGCCGGGCTGCGCCGTGTTAAAGCTGAGCGACGGGCGCAAGAGGAGCATGTCCCTCTGGGTGGAGTTCATCACGGCGTCCGGCTACCTCTCCGCTCGCAAAATCCGGTCCAGGTTTCAGACTCTGGTGGCTCAAGCCGTGGATAAATGCAGTTACAGAGACGTGGTAAAGATGGTGGCGGACACCAGCGAAGTGAAGCTGAGGATCAGGGACAGGTACGTGGTGCAGATCACGCCGGCCTTCAAGTGCACGGGGATCTGGCCGCGGAGCGCTGCGCACTGGCCGCTGCCCCACATCCCCTGGCCGGGACCCAACCGGGTGGCGGAGGTCAAGGCCGAGGGCTTCAACCTCCTGTCCAAGGAGTGCCACTCGCTGGCCGGCAAGCAGAGCTCGGCCGAGAGCGACGCCTGGGTGCTGCAGTTCGCCGAGGCCGAGAACAGACTGCAGATGGGCGGCTGCAGGAAGAAATGCCTCTCCATCCTCAAAACCTTACGGGACCGCCACCTGGAGCTGCCGGGACAGCCCCTCAATAACTACCACATGAAGACTCTGGTTTCCTACGAATGCGAAAAGCATCCCCGCGAGTCGGACTGGGACGAGTCGTGCCTGGGGGACCGGCTCAACGGGATTTTACTGCAGCTCATCTCCTGCCTCCAGTGCAGGAGGTGCCCGCACTACTTCTTGCCCAATTTAGACCTCTTTCAGGGCAAACCTCACTCGGCCCTGGAAAACGCGGCGAAACAAACGTGGCGACTGGCTAGGGAAATACTTACCAACCCGAAAAGTTTGGAGAAACTTTAGAGAGGAACTACAAAACCGGCCCGAGCGAGAAATCTGCTTGTTCCCCGATGAAGCGAAAGCTGCCTGTTCGGAAAGTCAAATGTTTCCACTCGACAATGCAAATAATATTCTCTTTTAAAAAGGAATATAGCTTAGGCTCTTCATAAAGAAAAACAAACAAGAACAGCAAGTATCGTTCTTCTTATCTTCGCCACAGTTTTGCAGTTCCCCGGGGGGAGCGGGGAGGGGGTTAAAAAAAAAACCAAACCACTACCAAAAGAAAGAAAATATATTATCCGGAAAAGAAAATTGGCCGTAATTAACAACGATCGTGACTATTCTGCCTAGAAATGCTACCGACGGATTATAAGAAAACCTGGTATTTTTATGTAAACCCTCTGTGAGTAAAAGCTATTTGGAGATGCCACCTGAACAAACCCTAATGTACCTTTTAATTTGTATCAAATATTGTGATCTCACATTGTCTTTGAAATTGTGGATGTTGGTGTTTTGTGATTTGGTGAACAGAAGTTAAATTGCCATTTTGGATACTTCAAGGACATTTTCTGCTAAAGAGAAGATACCATTTAAGAAGGTAGATTTTATCATGGTACTTTTGTTAATTGTCTTTTGAAGTGTCTGAACTTAACAAGTTTACATTTTTTCGTTTCATATATATTGCTTGTTCTATTTCTAACATTCCATAAATATACTTGAAATGTTATTTAAATATATTCGAAAGAAATTTGGATTCTGCTTATATAATAACGCTTGAATATTGGAATTATATATTTGAAAATGCACTTGAAATACACTGGATAATTACCTTTTGTGGTTTAGATTTTAATTTCTGTTGCTGATTTATTTAATTACGAGCTAATAAATGAAGTAAAATGCATATGGGTAAGTGTTTCAATACCGGATCAAGTTTTCTAGTTGAAAAAAAAAAACCAAAACAAAACACCAGAGGCAGATATGTTTTGTGAATTTTGCTTTTCTGTTGATAGTTGCTGAAATCCTGTAAAGCACAAAACTTAAGGGCAGCTGCTCGATTTTGCCTTTTGAGTAGGTTTGCAAAACAGGGAAATATTGATGGTACAAACACGTTAGGATTTAGCTCCGGATGATCATCAGCAACTGTCAGACACTGACGTAGTTATTAATGCAGTAACACTTTTCCAGCCTTCAGAAAAGAAATCTGGTTTTGAAATGTTTACTATATGGCGCTGATGTGTTTCTGCTCTGTTTTGAACAAAGCTGAGGAAACACAACATATCCCTGAAGCAGTCGGTGACTGAGCAAGCGGCGAGCCTGACAAAACTAGCATTTTGGCACAAGTACTAATAAAGAGAAAAATAAAATTTATAGGTGAAAGGTTCAAGCCGGCACCAATAAAGCGAACAACAATATTACTTCTGACCTACAAATCCGTTATGAATGTGATAGGATTGCCAGCTGCACTCCCAGAAATCAAGCCCCTGCGCTCCCAGGGCATTCAGAGGGAATAACATGTGTGTGCTTACAAAACTACAAGAGATCCTAAATTGCCTCTCCCTACTGTATTACCTGCTCCTTCCAAGCAAGCGTTTCTATAAAGCGGTTTTAAGATCAAAACGCGAGATAACAACACGGATTTTGTGCCCTAACAGTCAACAAGTGCTGAAAGAGGCTGATCGCCTGTGCAACAGTCACCAGCCACCCTCCCCAGTGAGTGCACTTTAACGAAACCGTTAGATTGTGACAGAAACTCTATCTTCCAACACACCCCCCCCCCCCCCCCCCACTCCTCACCCCCCTCCCAGTACTGCAAAGAAACTTCCGAGTTTGAGAAATCATTCGTCAAAGAGAAACCTCCTCATTACAAACATATTCCGATCAGGTCGCTAGCATTTTTCTTGGAAATTATTTATGAATAATTTCTTGGAAGTTATTTATTTTTGCAGAAAACAAACAAAAAAAACCACCCACCCCAAACCGATCAAGGTCTTCATGAAAGTGCCTCCCCCTCTTTTTCTCTCTCTTGTAACCCTTTCCAGTGCAATAACAAAGAAATAAAGCTAGATAAGAATAGGAAAGAAGTGCAGAGGAAAGGAGAGCCCTGTGACACGTCCCTTCCTCCTGCCCCTCCTCCCCCCCGCGGGAAAGGAGCCACGCAAAGTCCTGCTGGAGCCACGAACCCGCTTGGCTGCGGCCGAGAAGGGGCTTTAGCGGAGGGGAGGGAGGGGAGCAACCGGCAGCACTAAATATCTTCAGAAACAGAAACAGCGTTCCCCAGGTAGCAAGTCTTGGGTACATGCCTATTTCCCTTTTTTTTTTTTTTTTTTTTTTTTTTGGTTGTTTGTTGGGGTTGTAATTTTTTTGTTTTGTTATGGCTCTCTTGAGGGACTTGGTTTAGTGTTAGATAGGAATGGTTGGACTAGAAGATCCGATGGGTCCCTTCCAACCTGGTTGTTCTATGATTCTGTGATTCTGTGGGTGGTGGGGTTTTTTGTTTTGTTTGTTTGCGTTTTGTTTTGCTATTTATTTATTTTTTTAAAAAATACCCTTGCGTTTCAGCAGAGTTTACTCGCGTTTTCTTACACTAAAGGTTCTTGAAATAATGGGATTCTCCGCTACCCTCGGAAGGGGTAACCCCCCTCCGCCGTGTCACGGGAAGGTTACGAGCTTGGACTGCCGCTCCCTCCAGGGATTTCAGCGCAATTGGCTTAAACGCTAAATCTGACCACGTTCATACAAAAGCAGCGAGCGAAAGACCGTTGGAAAAACGCTGCCGCCGCCCTAATAGAGGATTTAGCATCATTAAGACATCGCGGCTCGGCCCCCACCCCCACCCGCGAGTCTCAGCGAGAGGCGGCGAGCGGGGCCGGCGGGAGGGGGCGGCCTCGGACCCGCCCGCCGCACTCACCTTGGGGTCGATCTTCTTGAAGGGCAGGTCGTCCTCGTCCACCTCGAAGTAGATCTCGGTGGTGGTGATGGAGAGCGTCCCCTTGGCCACCACCACGGGGGCGATGAGCTGGGCCGGCGTGCTGAGGACCACGGGGCCTGAAAGGCAAGGGCAGCGGCGTCAGCTTCCCCTTCCCCGCGGTTCCCCACGGCCGAGGGGGCGCCCGGAGAGCTCCCCTCGCAAACTCCGCGTGGGAAAGAAACCTCCGCGGTTATTCCCCTCCTGCCCGCGCTTCCAACTCCGCGCTCGGGACAGAAGGCGGTTTGCGAGCTCCCGGGCTGCGAGGAGAAATCAGCCAGCAGCGAAATTCAGAAGGGAGAGAGGAAAAAAAAAAAAAAAAAAGGAAAAAGGAAAAAAAAAAATAAAGAAAGCTACCTCTTAGAAGTAGGTCCCTTCTACTGTCGCGCCCTTTGGCTCCTCGTTAACGCTTATCGCTGTTGATGTGCGATAGCGGCGACTCGCGACACGCGGCTTCGAGCTGGAAGCCAGAGGTGCCTTGCGGCTTTGTTTTGAACTCTGGGTCCCAGACCTCTACTCCGAAAAGTCTTACTGAAGGTTATAATTTCACCGACCTCCATACCGCACGCACACAAAGGCGAGCGCCGGTAAAAAATATTTACGAGGAGATCATTTGTACTTCACCTCCCTGTCACTTAATCCTTTTCAAATGACCGTAATAACGTTTCGTTCGAGTAATGTCCCTAGAACGAGACGTTTTCACGGCACCGAAAAGATGGGATGGGGAAAACCTACTGTAAAAGGCAGCCTTCTCCGTATAAATTGTTAGGTTTTAATTCAGGAAAAAAACCCCAAAAAACCAAAACCCAAAAAAAACACCAAACACACCTTCTAATTTAAAAGACAACATCTTGTCTTCAATGTGAACGCTGTTAATGCTGACAGTATCGGTGTTTAGGAAGCTCATTTGCTTTAATTAAAATAAAGGATTAAATATAAAGCGTGTGGGGTTATTTGGATACACGTATTGAAACACGCGCGTGGACAACCACGCCTCAGACACACAAATAATGTTAAATTACGGTTGGACTCGATGATCCGATGGGTCCCTTCCAGCCTGGTTGTTCTGTGAGCCTATGATTCCATGAAATAACAAAAGCCTCAGCCCTGAGAAACTGGGGACGACGCCTGACCGGTGCATCTTTTGGAGACCGGCAAAGCGAGGGGCTCGGGGAATGCTGGAAAGGGCTGGAGCGGTTCACGCAGTTAAAACCTCCTCCGCGATGAGGGAGACCTGGCTCGGAGGGCAGCGAGTACCTGCGCACAGCTCCAGCCGCCGTCCCCAGCGCCTCCTCATCCCCTTGGGGGTGCAGGTGGCCCTAACCCCGGGGGCCTGGAGCGCTCCAGGCCAGCCCTGGGCTGCAGGTCGCCCCGGGGCCTCCTCCCCCAGCCCCGCGCTCGCCCTTCACTACCAGACCTCGCAAGCAACGCTTCAAATTACTCACTTAGGCCAAATTAGTCCCGTGTATCGGCACATCTAACTGTCACGTTGTTAATGCTTTGCTTTACTGTAACACCCAATTCGAGGCTGTATCGCACAACGTTTTGTCATTTATGCAGAAAAATAAATAAGGAGGAAGGCGCGGATGGCGGTGCCTTCCGAGGGGAGGCTCAACCGCGCGGTTGCAGTGGCAGCTTTCAGCAGCCCAGCATGGCAGGCTGGATAACGCTGATACGAACTCTATTTTCTTTCATTGCATTGTTTTCCGTCCCCTAATAAACCAGGGTAGCCTCTTGACCCTAAGTCAGCTGACGGGAATCACATGCACCGGCCTCACTGCGCTGCTCTCCCTCTCTCGCCTCCATCTTCTCTCCCTCCCTCCCTGGGCGAGGAGAGAGGGGCCGAGCAGGGCCGAGCAGGGCCGAGCCGAGGCGGGGAAGCCCCGGCCGCAGGCTCCGAAGGGCAGGGCGATCGATCCGAAACGCCGCTTTAAAGCCTCATCAATCTTCATCTAGGCTGCTCAAGTAATTACGCCCGAGTCCCTTGTACGATTACAAGTGGATTTGGGTTTCTACTCCCCAGGCTCCCTCGCTTTGTGTTTGCAGAAGGGGGGTCTGGGCGGCCGGCGGCTCCCAGCCCCTCAGCAGCGCTCGCCCTCTCCGCTCGCCCTCTCCTCTCGCCCAAACCCCGCAAACCCCGCAGCACGGGGATGGGCTCCACTCCTTTGTGCGGGGAAGAAAAGCGCCTTCGGAAGACGCGTCCTGGAAGGGACCCGATATTCTATCATTTTAAGGAGGCGTTTGTGGGCTTGGCCGAATCCCAGAAGAAAGACCATCATTTTAATCCAATTATCTCTTTTCCTTGGTGTCGCGCGGCTAAATAAAAAATGAAGCCGCCTCTATTTAACGGTCGAAAGGCCCAAACCTATAACCTGACATCCAGGAGAAGACAATAGATGCACCCAGGCTAGCGGGTGTGCCAGCAAAACACACTCACGTACGGGCGGGGGGAGCCGGGGGGGGGGGGGGAAAAAGGGGACATTAACTTCTTAGCCCGTTACTGAATGCAGAGCGAATCGGGGATTCCTGGCTCCCTCCTTATTCTCCAGAGAAAAGGTTCCGAGCTCCCAGGCTGGCACCTTGGCGTCTGCCCTGTGTTCCGCTCAAGCGACACCTCGATTTGTTGCAATATAAATATGTCAGAGCTATTAAAATGCCGCAAGGAATAAGCATTGTGGTACTTTATAGATAAGAAAACGTTTGCCTGTATGTTTTGTTTCTTTCTCTCTCTAGTGTTTGATAGGAATGGTTGGACTAGAGGATCCGATGGGTTCCTTCCAACCTGGTTATTCTATGATTCTATGTTTTTTTTTTTTTTTAACATTTTATTTTCTGGTGAAAAAGAAGCAGAAAGCATAGTAAACAGCGGTCAATTAATGGTATTTCAGGAGAAAGGACGTTCACACTAAGTTTAAAAAAAAAAAAATCTTCATAGATTTTTCCCCCGGAAAGCAAAAAAAATATTAGGTATTAACAGTGTGTCATTTTTACACTTGTCCTTTGGAAATCTCCAATTACAACTTCCAATTCCATAGCATGTTTAAGGAGCACTGAGTCTTTTTGTTGTAGCCTTCAGGGAGCAAGGCAGCCACCGAGAGAATACGAAATTAATCCACTACAGCTATAGTGAGAGAGGATTATGATTTTAATCCCCTTTGGGATAGTCTCTGGATTTTACGAATCCAATATTGAAATGTTTACACAGAGCACAATCAAAATACTGCAGATTTTTCCATATGGCACCGAGTTATGGGGGAAGCTTTGGGTCCCTTTCCCAAACCCAATTGATAATCTAATGAAACAAAAGCCGGGCACACCTGAGCCAGCAGCTGCGGGACGGGCTCATTCGCATGCGGGAAAGCATAATGAGCTGCGGCTACTAGCCTCAGCCCCTCTGCGGCAGCGAGCTGCGCTTTTCCAGGGGCTGTAAAGGATGTAAATATTCATTTCCCAGCGCGGATCTGGCCGCCGAGCAGCGCAGCACCCCCGAGGCAGCGCGGATCTGGCCGCCGAGCAGCGCAGCCGCGCTGCTCGGCGGCCAGATCCGCGCTGCCTCGGGGATGCTGCGCTGCGCGGAGGATGCTGCGCTGCGCGGGGGATGCTGCGCTGCGCGGGGGATGCTGCGCTGCGCGGGGGATGCTGCGCCGGCAACGCCGCCGGCACTTCCCTGCCAGCTCCGGGGGGAAAGCCAACCTGTGGCTGCTCCGCTTCGCCGAAGAGCTCGGGCTTGGTGAGGAGGACGCGCTCCGAGAGCGCCTGGCAAGTCGTTGGGACTTTGAGCAAGAGCGTTTCTTTTCAAGGACCATTTCGCCCCCTCTTCCCTGAGGGGCAGCGACCTAACAGCGAAGTTCTGGCCTTAAAAAGCAGACCTGAAAATCACTTCGCGTCCACAGGTCTTGTAATCTGTTCAAATGGGGAGGTTTTTGCTTTGCCTGATCCCTCTGGCCGGCGGCACATGTGATTTTCGTTTCTAAAATAAACGCTACCGCTCATATACGTTTTAAAAATAATATTTCCTTTCCAAAAGCAAATGATTGTGGAATTAGAAGGTCCCAGCTAATAAAAGCAGGATGTGATCTCTCTCCTACCCTCTGCTAAACTTTTCTTAAACAGAGACCTCAGTCCTTGTGTCTCATCCCTCGTACTTCTTAGTGTTTTTCAACTTCAAGTAAAGAAAGTCGGTGCAAACGAAAAGTTCTGTCAGGTGAAAGAGTTTAGTATCTGCTAAAGCAATATCAGTAAAACTTACACCTCTTCAGGAAAGCTCCGAGAGAGTGGTACGTTGAACTGTTACTTCAAGCAGTTTTGCAAACTGTCATTTTTTAACTGTAAAAGCTAAAGATGTGTTACTTCTATGAGTCTCCAAATTACTCTGGTGGTATATTTGCTGGGATAATTTGGCATAATTACTCCTAAGTAGGATAAGGTATACGCTTTCATATGCTTCATTATGAAAACTGGCAAATTACCTGCTGCAGTCTTAAAAGGTTAACTTAAAATAATATTTTGGTGTTTACTTATAGATGAAAAAATATTAGTTGGAACAAATAGTTTTAAAATATATCCAGTCAGCTAGACCAATTTAATTTTACAAACTTCTGGCAACTAGTCCGAAAAAAAGTGGAAAATACTGTCATGCTTAGTTTTTAGCTGACACTTTAAAAAAAACGAATGTATCCTCATCTTTTTTTCGTAGCCTATTTAACATGGAAAATACAAAATAGATTAGCTGAAACTAATAACTTCACTATGTATAACAGTCTGCATAAACTACAATTTGTAATTTGATATACCTAAGTATTTTAAACATTAAGAATAATTATTAGAAATCATTCACATTGTACCTGAAATAAGACAACTAAAATTCCCTTATCATTTTAATTCTAAAGCCAAGTGTATCCAACACTGACTTTTACTTAATATGACTACAAATCCTTATACTTAAAATAATTTCTATGTAATACACAGTCACACACACAAACCTCTCCATTTCTTGTAATATAGATCACATTGCATACAAGCAGAAACAGGTATAGTCACCAGAAGCCTTTGGGAAAAGCTCTATAGTCAGAAAAATATTTCAACCAATTAACATCATTAATATAATACATGCCTTGCCATGTAAATAACAAGTAAACAATGCAAGATTCTAAAAAAACAATTCACAGAATTTAGTCTTTTTCATTCTTATTGTCATCATAAATCTGACCCAAACTACCCTTTACAAAGACTTCTGCAGTAAAGATATTGAACTTACATGAAGATGGTTGCCCCCAATTTGTTCTCCACTATGGCAGATAAGGGGAGTAACTCCTTCACTTAAGCCAAAGCTTTTATATAGAATGTATACACACAGCTCCCTTTACGAACCAGTTTCAATAATGAGAATAATTTGCACAACTTTCTGACTGCAACCCCCACAATTTAAGTCTAAACATGACTATAATCTTGTTTTCCTGATCCTCTGCTGAACAACTCCAATTCCCTTCCTCTGTTTTCAGAGATATCCATGCTTACTTTGTTGGCTTTTTAGTCCTGCACAATCATATGTTTCATATTGTGAGGGAAGGATTGCTTTTTATTGTTTAAATGTCATTGCCAGTGTGGATAGGCCTCTGATATCCAAATTTTCCCCCACTTTTCCCCCCTTTCCTCCATTAAGCATCTAACATCTACTAACATCTAAGATCAACTTAAATGGTCTTTTTCAACAACAGTAACTGAACAATTACAGCAACTCAATTCTCTTAAGTGGTGCCACATCAGCAAACAAATGTATTTGATTAAAAAGAAAACTTAAGTAAAAATAATGCTATATATTGCAAGTAGGAGTAAAATAGTAATAAATAAATATTTTTTATGAGATCATGAAAAAAACTAAAATAATGTTGATTAAGAAAAAAAGATTTGTCTCTCAAACATATGCACGCTTTCCATCAATTTGAACTAAGTGACATATGCACTTCTGCAGGTAAATGATTATTTGAATTCAATTCCTTCCTGGTCAGATTGAAAGGAAAATATAAACCCAAGAGAAAACGTGTTTCACAATTTTCCTAAGAATAATTATCTCTTTATATTGTTTAACGTGTGGTAGAAAGCAACCACTTAATAGAATGGTTACAGAATACTCAGAGATAAGCTCAATACTGTACCAAAATCAATCTTATGACGTGTCTTCTCACCGAAGGTCTGATGGAGCTGTGTCTCTAACAGCCTAAAGCAACTCAGAAAATCAACTTTTGTCCCCTTTTGCAGGTAGTCTGGCTTGCTCTACAGCATGCATGAGAACTACCAAACTATACTCAAAGTGTCTTACGTGGGTTTAGCATTGTTCCAGGATGCGTTCCAGCACCAACCTGCCAGATGATCAGGTATTAATAATAATAAAGACTCCCCTTAATGATTTACAGCTGGCCAGATACTTAAATGTTTGGGATAGGGACCTCACTATTGCAATGCAAACATTTGCCACTTCGAAATTAGATTCATACAGGCAAAGCCTGAAGCTATACCTTGGAAGGACTGAGCAATTTAAGCTGGTTTAGAAACTAAGAACTTGATTGTTAAGCAGTGCATCCAGATGTGAGTATACTACACTAATGCACTATGATCCACACTGGCTTCCTCCTCATTTTCAGATAAAACTTAAGGTACTTTGTTCAGTCTAGAAAACCTTAAGTGATACTGAACGTGTCCACGTAAGGGACATTTTTCCTCTCTGAGACACCCACTATAGCTGTCTATTTAATCAAAAGGTAACACAAAAAAACCCCATATAAGAAATGCATATTTAATGTTGGAAGAAGAAAGGAGAAAGCATCCTGCCATAGCAGCATACCACTGAAACAGGAGCTCATTGTAACGAGTCAGGAACATGAGGGATCAAAACCTAGTTGCAAGGCTGAACAAACAAACCAGACTTGACAGGTATCTTACACAGTCCAGTTTGTGTACCTTGTCATGCCAATAGAGCTCAGTTGATTAGAAAATAAATGAAAGACACGAACCCTCAGCTTTCATTTCTTTTAGTCTCTGGAAAAGCTCTTCAGGATAAACTGCAAGCCTTATGTTTCTGGGGACTGTAGTGAAGGGAAGTGTTATGTTCAAATAGCTTGTGATATTTTTAAGTTCACTTATTTGGTGAGATGATCCTCTATGAGTGGGGGAAGTTAAAAAAAGAGGTATTGAATTAGCATATGACTTGCTAGGTATGTTCAGAAGAATTATCTAAGATTCAACAGTTGTGACTTCTAAATAAGTATCTCTAGCAACATCAGAATGAATATTTTCAAGTGTAACAGCGTCTACTGGTTGATTGCATGTTTTGCTTTCCTGTGGTTAGGGAATTCCTGAAGACTCTCGCACAAAGATGCTCTGGTACCTAATAAAATGAGAACTGATGTGGGAGGCTCTGTCATATAGGACTTTTATTGCTTCTGAAATCCTTACTCCTGTGTTAAAGTTTGTTCAAAATGGCTTCCAGGTTCAGAAATTATAAAGACAGAGGCTGACAGAGGGTGCTCGTGTGAACCTTCCTTCTTCAAAAAGCCAAGGTAAAAGCAGTGAGGACCATCCATTGGATGAAGCTGTCTATCATATAATTTCTGGCCAAAGAAACCAAGACAAACAGCTTACTTGACTGATTTTATTTTTACCTTACTTCTGTAATGTGAACGCCAAAACAATCAAAAAAAAGCAAATAGTCCTACCCAGAGGTAAATGAAGTTCTGCATATACTCCTACCACTAATCTATGTAGGTCTGTCCCTGTAGGGTATTACAAAGATATTGGAGAACAGGAGTTTAATTTGGAAATCAACTGCATAGTGACGACGAAAAAAGTTGAAGAACTGTGGAGTCTGGCTCCTTATGCCTAGGCTTGTCTTTCTGCAGTCTTTCACCTCGATGCCAGGTACCTCATCAACTAGACCTTTGATCAGCTAATGAGTTCCTTCCAGGGTGTGGTGCTTTAGGATAAGGGAGAAGTTCTAGACCTATGCAATAAGCAAATATGCACTTGTAGGGTCCGTTGTAGCCCAATTTATAAGTTTCTTACAAAAAGAATTTTGACATTGCAGGGGAAAATAGGAAATTTAAGTAGACTGGTATTATGAGTGGACAGCAAGAGAACATGAAGCACTCTCAGAGCCTTACACAAACACAAAACAACAACATTTGAATTGATTTAATTTTAGAGCTTGGAAAGCAGGAAATCTAGCCGTCATCTTACAAACTGAAGATGCTCAGACTTAGAATGAGATGTAATAAACAAAGAGAAGAGCTTTTCAAAGCTGTGCTTAAGAGTACTGTCATATATGAATGACAACTACATATAAAATATTAAGTAATGTGGAAAAAATGGTTAGAATAAACACCAAGATGTCTAAAAATAGTATATTACAGAAACTATGGGGCTTTTTTTTTTGTTTTCAATGTGAAAGCCAAATACGCATCAAAAGCATAACCGTTTTCAGTTTATGCCGGAATCTACATTCTAAATTAAACTCATACAAATATGTTTATCTTCTTTATACTTAGACTTGAGGATCGAAATATGAATATATAATAAGCAGTAACTATGTAAATCTAGCTGAATTAAATTTCCATGTTTGGAAGTACAATGCTTGTGCATTTACATGTCTAGCACAAAAAGGGAAAGAGAATCACTCTTCTTCCACGTTCCTATCCCTTCCCCAAATAAGTAACCCCCTGCAATGACATTCCTATCTCAAATGCTAATTTGCAAGCAAACTGGAGTTGAGGACAGAACACTAACAGGAGTGCATGCTGAATTCAGTGAAACTAAGAATCTTGAAACACTAGGAGAAAAATTACTTTTTTGGTAGTTTCTAATGAAACTTTGATGTTTGTTATTTAACTGATGTATTTGTGCGTGCATGCATATATGCTTTCATAAAGCAAATAAAAAAAAAGCCAACCATGGAAAAGCTTAAGATACCTTAGGCATCTCCAGTAAGAGAGAAAAAGACAGTGAGAGAAAGAGAGTGTAAGAGGGAGAGAGAGAAAAATAATGGTAAAAAAGAGCATAGCTACTGCCTCTGACTCTAGAAGCCTCAGAGGTGCAAGATGCTGGAGTCTGAGAGAGAATTATTAGGAAGCATCACTGCATACTTGTTACAGTCCTTACTGGGTAGCTGCTTTCTGCCCCTTGGGGTCCCCAAAGATTACCAATGCCATTCAGAGCCATTGGTGTATGGACCACAACTGCCATGGTAGAAAGCCCACATGATGGGCAGCAGGGCTTTTGCAGCCTTGCAGGAGAGGATGCAGTAGGTAGGTAGAAGGGTTGGAGAGGGAAGATGAGACCACTCTCAGAACCACTGTCCTGCTTTTCCTTGCAGGAGTTGTGAGGGATGAAGCTGATTCTTCTCTTCCCCTTCAAAACCTCCATGGTAGGCTGTGGCCACTGCTGGAGATAATATGATGTGCTGTTTGGTCCTTTCTTTCAACTCATTATACTGACAGCAGATAATGTAACAAAACCTTTCTTTGTTTGGCCCCAAACAAATGATGGGGATTTTTGCCTGCAAAAACTAACAACTTGAAAATCAGCCCTCTCAGTAGAGGCCTAAGTTATTGTTCTTTTCTTTAATTAAGAAAATCTACCATTTGTCTAACTCCATTAACACAAACAATGGAAATGATTATACATACTGTAAAATTATTTTGAGATGGCAACAGAAAAAAAAAAAAGAAAATGTGTCCCTCCATTAAGAATAGGTAAGAAAAAGTTGCAATTAGCTTTGCATACCAGAGATTGTCTACACTGGTCAACTCTTGAAAAGAAAATGCAGTGTCAGATTTGTGCCATAAGTAATATTATTGTAACTAATTATGTATATGTATATATTAAATGCATATTTTATATATATAAAGATGAATCAATCACATTGAAGTTTTCCGACCCCAATGCTAATTTTCTGAGCTTTTTGTGGTTTTAGATGCAGTTCCTTGGTGTGTAAGTTTTTTATTACTGCTTCTAGCCCTATGCAAGGCTTCAAAATACTTTCAGAAATGTAAATTAGTTCTTTGTTAGAACCTGGAATAGAAAATTTCCCTAAGGGCTAAATGATTTACTACTTCTGTTTTTCTTTTTTTTTTTTGGGTACTGCTATACAATTTTAACTGTAACGCTATGAAGCAGAACTTTGGCACTATTCCAATTTCCTCTAATGACAGCATCAAATATTTTTTCAATTATAAATGCTTAAAATTGGGATGATTTCTCTTACTTTGTCTGAAATGAGACAGAAAGCTTATTTTGCATAGGCCACAAAACAGATGTTGATAATGTTTGGTTACCACCAGTCTTGTCTGTACTTCAAACAGATGACCTGGAAGTGAAAGGTCTTATATCTCATTAATAATAATACAAGCTGTCAAATCCTCATGGCTCAGTGTCTTCCTTAGCACCGGGCAGTAAGTCAATACACTCAGCATACCATCAAGAAGTCTGGATAAAGGACTTATCACATTTAGCCCTCAAGCTAACATGGACTGGCTACCCATGGTGGCTTGGATAGAAAACCAGCTCTTGTTTTGCAGTGGTGATGCTGTTTTCTAGAAATATTTCTATATTGAAGTTCAGGGTTGCTAAAAGTTAGGGCATTGCTGGGATGCTCATCTTACTCAAACCTTCCAGGCACATCTGCATTTATGGGGGCTTTCCTTCCACCTAAAGATGTGTCCAAGAAGAAGGGAAGATTCTGTAGTGAAGGTTCAGATACATTATATTGAAGAGACAATAAAGGCAGTTCGTGGCTTTCCTTGGGTTTATTCAGATGAGTTGCTCAATATCTTTGTATAATGGAGCAAATAATATGCATTTATTCCTGCAAGACTGTTGTGAGCCTAAAATTCACCATGGGTTTTGAGGAAGTTAGATTCTGAGTTGATTGAGCCCATGCAAGTAACCAGACAGATGCCTGCCAAAGCCTTTTTTCTTCCTAAAATAACCCAAAGCCTCATATCCTCCTATCTTTATTTCCTTTTTTCTTTCTAGAAACTACTCTTTAGAGAATAGCAAAAGACTTTATCAGGGATACGTGGCTTGGCTGGGGCCTATTTGCTGCTGCCACCAGGCATATGACAAAACAGATGAAATACACTAGAGTTACAGAAAATATATCCTTCAAAAATATCATTAAGGCTACATTCTGCTCTCAGATGCACACAACTGCAACTTCAAAACAAAGAGAAAAGAACATATTTCTAAAATGTAAAACTCATTCAACCTGAGTGTTTCAACATTTAGTTTGTTTGGGTTTTTTAAACGACCTATTTTAGTGCAAAGTTTAAAACCAAAGTTTTTGGAAAGAATATTAGTTATCTATTAAAACATATTTCCCTTTCAGAACACCAGCTTATGATATTAGAATACATCCACATATTTTTCATTTTGAAAAAAAATCACCTACTAAGCAGAAGACAAACTTAGCAAATTTGTATTCTGAGTGCCTTAGCAGAATAGATAAGTATTTAAGAGCCCTACTGCAGTATTAGAAAACTGAAAAGGAAAAGAAAAGGAGAAGAGTTAGTAATGTCAGCTTTCTACGGTGGATTTGATGGTATTACCCACAGATTCACAATGTATTAGAAAACTTAAATTTGACTGGGCTATCTCAATCATTAGTACTAATGGAGATGTGACTTGCCTCTTGAAGTGAACAGTCTGGGAAGAAAAGGAGCTAAAACTGAAACAGAAAAATGTAACATATTTTAATATGCTAAAATGCTAAAACAAGAAAAAACATACTTTGATAACTCATACTGATAAAAACCATTTAAAATACTGCTTTGGTTAAAAATCTTGATGCAAACTTATAAGTCATAATGCTAAGACCGTAATAACATGGAATTCGATTTTTTATATTTTATTAAAATGCTATTTAATATAATGAAATCTGACCAAATGCTATTGCAACATATGGAATACAAAGATTATATAATAAAATATTCAGACAATAATTATTTAAAAATTCTCCATCCCATATGTAATTTATCAAAGTGAGCTTTACATTGATTTGTGCCACATGGTTGATGAAAAACTATAAAGAGTATCTGGAATAAAAGGTATGTATAGATAACTTTGTATGAACAGTCTCAATATGTTTCAAGCTTTCCTATTTTTTTAGTTTTAACCTCACAAATCAAAATATTGTAATATTTATATTCTGTTAGTTACATGTTTTTTTAAAAACTAAGGTCTCATCTTTTTAAATGGTGCCTCAGTTTGATGGAATAAGCAATGCTAAAGTGCTTTAGTTAAATGTGGACAATCTTAAATCAATTTAAACGTGGTTTAAAATGATTTTATTTCATTCCTATCCCTTACTGAGACAATCCAAATCGTTGTAAACCAGGTTTAAATTGATTTAAGCTTTAAAGCTGAATTGGAGGCATATCCGAATATAGAAATTCCTATGTGTCATTCCACTCCGAACAGTAACTAGATATAAATGATGCTGAAATATACCATAACTTGATAGATCTCAAAGATTTCCAGATCACATCCACTGAATCTACATAACTCTGGAATGGACTTTGTTGGGACCTGCTCTTCAGAGCGGTCAGGGGTTGTTCTAACCTTCTTAGGCATAAAATCCACCTTCCTTGTCTACTGCTTTTCTTGATTTCAGTTATTGGACTCAAATTTCAGTCGTATAAACTGAGAATAATGGAAAGCAGTAGCATCATTATATGCAAACTCATGCAAAATAATGCAGTGAAACAGAAGGTATAAAGGGACTCAGGGTTTTTTAACTGATTGGTTAAAATCTAGAGAAGACATATATGATACCATGTGTGACTGTTAACTCTCAAAATCATTTTGAGCAAGTGTCAAGTAGCAAAGGCTGCAGTTAATCTGACAGTAAAAATGAGGTTGTGGAATGTGAGTTCGTTTTGAGACGTTACTGGGTTTTGGTACCCATATAGCACCATTACCACATCACCTCACTACACTTAGAGGTACCTTGCTTGCCCTGTTGGTGTCAATAGGGAATACAAAGGCTGATTTCTGACACTGTTAGGACAGATATCCTGTCAGTATTTCAAATGTCAATTTGTTTCAATTTTTATAATTCCTGTTTTTCTAACACTGACAAGATATCACAAGTTCTGCAACACCAAAGGACTAGAATTATTGTGCCATATCCTGAAGAAGCAGGGGATGTAATATATGCAACAATTCCTAGTAAAATCTACATATACATTAATACTTAATGGTGCATTGAAATACCAGGGATTTGCAGAGGGATGTAGCTATAGGGGTTGTATTGCATCAGTGTGTTTGAACAAAATGGCAGTGTTGGGACATATATAAAAACACCATAGCTGACTGTGAGACTTGCCAGACTGGGCAAGAATTTTTCACTTCCACTTTGCAGTTCTAATCAATATTTCCATGTAATTGCATCTTGAACCCCTAAAACTATAGCAACTCCGTGAATATTTTGTTGGAAGCACTGTTCTTAGCTATAAGAACTTAGCCAAAGCAGTGGTGAGTTTTCCTTCTAAAGGAGAAAGGCATATCGATCAAATTATCCCACTAATGGTCCTGCTGGTCTTACTATTTTATTGACTTAAGACAATATTATCTCAGAAATGGTTAGCTGCGGAATGAGAAAGCAAGCAGATCGACATTTTAACTGTGATAATCATATACTGTAGGTTGTTGCCAAATAAAAGCACTTCTCCCATCTGCCCTGCTCGAATTTCAAAGTGTAACACTAACTTTCCTATAGGCATTTCTTTCTTTTGTTTGTTTGTTTTGTTTTGTTTTTACCATTCATTTATGAACTTATCTTTGCTACAAATTTCCACTTTGCCATCAGAACAATGTGCAGGAGCAAAGGTAGCTAATTCAGTTATGCAGAAAAAAATACCCCATAGATATTAAAAAAAATTCCTGAGTGGAGAAATTTATTAAAGATTTTTTAAAAAATATAAAAAAATCTCACACTGCATTTCACAGTTCTCATATTTTTATCTTGTCTGAGAGAAAGGTGCATTTTTCAACCTTCTACATGCCCTTCTTTCCAGAACACATCCCCAGGACAGGTAGTACTGCAAACAGAACTTTTAACAGAACCTGCTAGAAGATGGATAAAACTGAGACCTCACTGCATACCTTGTGTGAATACAGGGAGAAGGGACTAGGAAGGATTTCTCATGTATGTTTATACAGAGGATTCATTTCCAGCTTATTTGCTAAGTAATGAAGTTCATAGTTTGGTTACAGCGTCATTCTTTCTGAGACCCTGTTTACAACAGGCAACTATTCCCCTGGCTGTGACAGGGAGCTGAGACACTGCAGATCTCCCTTAACTCCATCATTGAGAGAAATGGGTGCCTGCAGGAATGCAGGTGTCTCTCCATGAGCTGCATGACACTTGGGATCAGGTCATGAAAGTGTACAACCACACTCTGACTCACAAACCCCTGAGTTACAGAATTAGCCCAGATTTCCATTTAACCGAAAAAAAGATGTTCCTAAAGTAGTTTTACAGAACAACAAGTCATAGATAGTAACAAAACCACTTAAAGTATCACTCTTTCTTGCAACTCTACTGAAATACTATGCAATGGGCACATGCTTTGTCATCAGTTCTGCTAGCTCATGGAAACAGGACATCATATTAAATCTAGAACACACAGAATCTGAACATATTGTAATTGTATACTTAGCTGTCAATATTAAGACACTAATCACAAAGGCTAAGAACAAGTTTAGAAGAGACTTTTGGCTCATATATTAGCTGTAATGAAAAATATAATTACCTGCAAGGTTGTCAATCTCTTTCTCTTGGAGCAGACTAACAGCATCATCATCTCCTTCCAACATAAGCTCTGTTTCTGCATTCTGATTTACCACAGCTTGACTTCGGAAAGTTTTCTTTGACTTCACTACATCCTCTTCAGTGCCTTAAAAAAAGGTCACAAGTGTTGCGAATTTAGCTGAATAATATTTTAAATAGAAAACAACCACAGTCAAGTAATAAAAAAAAATACAGTCTAAATCATCTTTATCAAAAAAGGGAAGGAACATTTTCTCAAACTGTACCAAGGTTTACACAATATGAAGCTTTATCCTGTCTTTCAAGATATATCTTGAATAAAATAAAAAAACGTTTCACATAGACTCTCCTGCTTTTAATAAGTGCTATTTACTTTCTGTTCGATGTTGTTCTATTCGTTTTCCACCTGCAAGAAATTTAGCAGGAGTTTCTCTTGGGTTCCTCATGTCCTGATTCTGACTGACCTCCAAGAGCTCAAGCCACTGACTGTAAATAAAATACCTGCTTTTGGGAATTAAAAGTCTGTCATGATTTTCATTATGGATACCAGAGGGACACAATAGCAAAACAGGAGATGGGTTATCACAATATATAGTAACAACAAGGTAAGCTATGTAGAGATTCAGAAAAGACTGAAAAAACACAAGCACAGTGAGGGAATTTTAGTGTGAATCTGTGTGTGTGCGCGTGCATTTTTAAGGAGTACAATAACAATGCTGGTGTATAGACATGTGTCAATTACATGAAAGAACTTCACAAGTAAGTCTTACCATCTCTTCCTGCCTTCAATCGACTTTTTCTATTCAGACTGATGGTTTGTTACAGCAGGAGAGAGATATAGCATCTTACTGTTTGGTAAGGTCCTGCTAGCACTTGCCAGAGTTTATTTGCATGATGCAAAGAAAGAATCATAGTCTGGTCAAATGATGGAATCATAACTAGCTTTCATATCATAAATAACTTTCATGTTACTGTTGTGACATCCTTACAATGTTTCTTCCTTAGCTGGGGCGAGGTCATTAGTTTTATTTTCAGTGCTACAGACTTATAGTAGCCTTAGGCAAGAAAGTTTCATGGTTTTTTTTCCTAAACGGAAAACCTTGCATATTCACCTGGGACTGTACAAGATCTGGGCATCTCCAGTTCTGCTAACTAAAAAATAAAAGCCAAATGTAATCTCTTCTTTCTGCATGATAATTTGGAAATTTGTTTCCTACTAATCTATAGAACGATAGGTGAAATCTGAGTAAAACCAGGCACTTTGGTGGACTGCCTTTGTTTTCCACAATGCCTGAAATTAAACGTGATGAATACTATTATGGCAGCTGTAAAATGGTGAAGTGAAGCCCTCTAAGACTCAAGACCTCATATTAATATGGAAGAACTAAGAGGAGTGTAGTAAGCAGATAGGTCAGTGAAGATAGATTCATGGAATGGAACTGATGTGTCAGGCAGTTTTGTTATTACAAACAATGTCAAAGGTATGATGAATTTATCTCCTACTCTCATGCAAGCCTTACATAAGTCATACCATATACATAAAAATGCTGGAGGTATATTTTTCTGCTAGTGCATTTGCTCTGTTTGAACGTCACTGTTAGCATGCCAACCTCAAATTTTACATTGCCTAATATTAAGCTTTTGAATACTACTGCAATTATCCCAATTCCTATTTCTGAAACTACAGAGCAGGTAAAGACAAGCACGTAGGCAAAACCCCAGTCTTTTCACCAAGCCCAAAATTAAGGATTGCATCTCTAGTCTTCCTGTTTATTCTCACTCTGTTGCAACCTGATACTGACAACAATTAAGACAGCACCAATATTGACATATACTAAGACACAGTATTTTACTGTACTCAGTTATTAGATTGTGATCATTACTTCACTTGCACAAGTTGCTGTTTACTACAATTAACTGTAATTACTCATCCAATTTAAAATGGAATCAATTAACTAAGAGTTGGAACAGTTATTAAGTATCATGTTCAAGCTTTTGGGGTTTTTTTTTTTGTTTGCCTTATGGTTTGGTTTGTCTTTTTTTTTAATTCCCCTAATTCACAAAATGGAGCAAGAATTGTAGGAGTTTGGAAAACCACAAAGGAGTAATGTGCTGTAACAGACTTCCAGTTCTATTACATCACAATTGTCCTGAGTATTTAACCAGTAGATAAGGATCTTTTTGCACTTGTGTTTACTTCAAAGGAGTTTAGCATCATTTGACACAAATAATAGCCCCTGCTGTGAAGCATTTCACACTAAAGGAGATCAGGTCTGAGATGTACTAACTTGGTGAAAAAATACTGTTTTCTTCCTTTCCAGTAGTTTTAGTGAGTTTTAGAAAAGTTTCTGAGCTCTATAAAATGTCACAATCTTCAAATGAATTACTTCAAAAGTACCAAACTGGAGTAATTGTGGAGTCAACCATTTCTTTAGCAATTGACTGGATTAGTGGTAGTCCTTTAAAAATATTTATGCATCATGATATATTTTTAAAATTACAAGAGAAAACTTCCAAGCCCCAAATTATTCCTAACACTTGAAATGCATCAGAAGAACCTGAAATTCAGTGTATTTTAAATCCGTTGTGATGAGGGTTCCAGTTACCAGCTTACAGAAATATCGCCTGACACTGATGTAAGAAACGTGGTAGAGGAGAAAGCATTAAATTAGTTTGGCAAATTTGGAGTTTAATAACAAGACAAATGCTTCTAAAAATCCATTCTGGTTTATAATATTAAACATACATTTATCTAAAAGAAATATGGTAAATGGTGCTTCTTTGTCTTGATGGAAAAAAAGCTCTGGTTTGTCTGTTTTTTAAATTTATCACTTTGTTGAGTGCACCTCAGTTTTGCTGTACTGTACCAAACATTTATCTAAATGAAAGTGTACGAGACCTAGAGTTGCCCTTCAATCACTATATCCTTTATGAATTAGAGTTCCATTTATCAAAATTACAGCAAGAAGAGTAAGGTCTCACAGGGCTGCCTCATTACAAGGCTTGTAAACACTGTCCTTACAAAGAAATGGTTTAACACCTAACAAATCAAAAACTGATTGGGAATAGAATTTATTTGAGATCATCTATCTTCAGAAGACGTGCTGTACTGAGTGCACGTCATGGCCTTTCTACCCATTCATCAAGAAATTAACAAGCGAATACCACAGACCACCAGATCTCCTTGGATCCTGAAACATGAAATATGTTCAAAACAGATCTGTCACAGATGTTCTATTTTTATATTTCAGGACAACTTCAAAAAGGTTTTAAAATAAGAGAACCTTTCCAAATAAGAGTAAAGAGAAAAACAACTTGTCTCTTTAAAATCCGACAACAAACTGAATAAAAAATTATATGACATAAAACTATGCCTAGTATTGTTAACAGTGATATAAAAAAGAGACGTGAATAAATGAATACTTGATATTTCAGTGTGTTGGAAAAAAATCAAAACCTAAATTTTATTTTCAAAACCCCAGCAAAATTACTATGAAATGAAATTCATTTCCAGGTATTAAATTTAAAACTCTTTTTAGGACACATGGAGTTTGTCTTTTAAAGACATAAATCAGAATTTTATTAACGTCAGTTCCTAAGTCTAATTAGAAAATGTTTTAAACCTATTAAAATATGAAAAAATAATAAAAGAACCCTAGACATAATTTAAAGAAAGCAACATTTTAACATTGGTGTGCACAAGTGGAACAGTCAGAGGCTATCAGGTCTTGAAGAAGTAAGCTTCTTATTAGGGGATATTTTTCTATATTGGGATTTGGAAAGAAGCCTTGATGTAAGTAGTGAAGCATGTCTTAAAACTACAATTTGCAAAGAAGATAAAGGAAATAAAACCCTTAGGTCTCATTGAAGACCAGATGAAGTTGGTGCCTTCATTTCCTGAAACTCAAAGGCTCTATCTTAAAGATATTTCAAGAGAATATATGTATAAGACTATAAGCCCATTAAAAAAAGCCATCTTTTGTTACACCTGTTATCATCGTGATCATCTTCTATGAGCTTGTTAAAAACTGGCTTCTGACAGTGGCTTCAGCATAACTGAAAAGAGCTCATATTTAAAAGAAATTAAACAAATGAACTATCACTTATCTACAGAAGTCCAGCTTCCACAAAGAAGATGTCTACATCTGCAAGTTTATAAGGGCTGAATGGGAAATTTATACCATACTGCCAAAATTTATTAAACTTTCCACAATTACCATTACTTTTCTTTGAAAAGCAATACAAATTATTCAGCAGAGAAAAACCCCACACAAGCAATGCCTCCCAAAACCTAGCAATTTACCAAGCACAGGAGAGTTTCATGTTATTTTGCAGCTACAACCTTTAGAAGTATTTAGTAGAGGTAATAATTAAATTTTTTGGGGGGAGGGATTGTTATTGTAACATCTGAATTATGGCCTCTCTATTTTCAATTAAATCAATAGATTCCTTGTTGGGTTAGGAGGTCACAACAGGTTGTAGGGATGCAATTTAAGTTTCAAAGGCACTGTAAGTGTCCAGACCCACAAAACCTGCCCCTAAATAAAAATTTAAAATTCGCCGTATGAACAGAACATACGCTTGATTACATTTATGTATATTTATTTTATTAGTAATTACAGTAATTACTACTAATTAGTTAAACATAGGGAGTTTTCAATTCTATAGTTACTGCTATCCATTTATTATATATTTAAATAGATTTTTTTTCCTTTCTCCCTTTAGTATGCATTGAGGTAAAAAAATGGTTAATTTTAGGAAAAGTTTGCTTGGTAATTCTGGAACCAACAAAAGGAGACTACTGCTTCTTATAAAGTTGTTTCCATAGTTTACTTCAGCAAATTACAGATAAGGCAATTTATGCAGTGAGTGCTCTTTGATCTTTGAAGAGAGATGGCAGAATGGAAAGTTAACCTCATTTTAATGTTACCTAAATATACTGACAGGAAATTCTAATGTTTCCAAACATCTGGAAATCTGCTTCATGGAATGGTGTTCTTCTTTTCTATGAGAAAGCTTTTTCATATATTGTCTTTTACAGTTTTATGTGGCTTCTAAAGGAGCATTTTGACATAAGTAAAGTCTGTTGTCTTTACAGTAAAATGCTGCATTTAATTAAAAACTCTCTTTTATAACATCTAAGGTATAGTTTTTGTGAAGCTTAGCCCTCCTCAGAAACTTTTCAGGGCAAAGTTGTAAAGCTGCTTTTTCTCCTTAGAGTTCACTGGTATGTACTGCTCTGTAGAACGTCGCTTTTGCTGCTGAATGTTGAGCATCTAAGGTAGTTTTTAGTATTTTATTAAACAAAGGAATTCAGAATTAGTTCCTCACAAGAGACTACCTGATAGATCATGATGTGAGGCATGAAATTATATCACAGGTAAAATATAATTTATGAATGGAGTTTGAAAGAACTAAGCCTTTTCTTGGAACAGATTTTTTTTATTTTATTTTATTGCACTAATTGTAAATTTTACAGAAAGAATCAAGCTTATGTCTGCATAGAAGTAAAATGCAATGCTACTTTCTACCTTTTTTGTTCATTTGCTGTGATTAATTGTTGAAAATGCTTATAAAAAAACTTTGTGAGCTAATCTTCCTGCTTTATATATTCCAGCAGTTTAAACTCCTACTTTCATTGCTAATCTTTACTAACTTGATTAAGCATCAGGACCCTCACAGCACTCACAGTTCTGGAGAGGAGCCGCTTGGAAGGCTGTAAACTGACCTCTACAAAAACCAGTAAGATGAAATCATAGACACGGTGACCACTCCACCCAAGCCTAACATCTTTCTGCACGGCTACAGCGCCAGCCCTCCTAGGGCCAGGTTCACTCCATGGGAAACATGTACCAGGTATCACTGGACCTGCTTAAGAGACCAGCCTTCTGGCTTTGAGTAGCAGACCAGTTCTCGCATATTGTGATGAACTGTCCCCACTTGAATCTGCCAGTTATTATTTAAATTGCGATGTGTTTCTGGAACTGGCAGCTTTGACTGGCATATAATTTAGTTTCCCTAGAGAATCAGAGAAGTGACTGTTATTAAAGGAAGGCTGGTTTTAATAGATTTAATAAAAGCCAGAGGAATCTAAATAATATTTTAATTATCACAGAACAGAATCACAGAATCACAGAATCACAGAACAACCAGGTTGGAAGGGACAAATCGGATCTTCTAGTCCAACCATTCCTATCTAACACTAAACCAAGTCCCTCAAGACCTCATCCACCCGTGCCTTAAACACCTCCAGGGAAGGTGACTCAACCACCTCCCTGGGCAGCCTATTCCAATGCCTAATCACCCTTTCTGTGAAAAACCTCCTCCTAATGTCCAGCCTAAATCTCCCCTGGCAGAGCTTGAGGCCATTCCCTCTCGTCCTGTCCCCTGTCACTTGGGAGAAGAGGCCAGCTCCCTCCTCAATACAACCTCCTTTCAGGTACTTGTAGAGAGTAATGAGGTCTCCTCTCAGCCTCCTCTTCTCCAGGCTAAACAACCCCTCCAATTATCATGGATCTTTGAAGAAATGAGGGAGAAAACTATGAAAATTGTGTAGAAATTAAAAATGGCACAAATTTGTATGGGAAATTACTTCCACTAAAAGTAAAACCAACACATTTTTGTTTTCTATAATGGATAAATACTTGAAAATTTTATTATAGACATTCCATACATGTTTTCTCCAATTTTTTTATACTTGAAATATGATGAAATTATCTTCTTTATGTGAGTAATATGTAAATAAATATTTTGTTGTTATATACACTTTCCTCTTAAAAATTCTCAGATGTTTTGCATTGTAAAAGTAGACTGATGGCAAACTACACCAAAGATGAGATCAAGAATATGGACAAGGCCAAAATAAACAGGTTTCTTAGAAGAGGTGGAAGGTTTTTTAAACAATAAATACTTGTAGTTAAAGTCAAAGTGTTTTAAATTAATATAAAAGATCCTATACAAAATAAAGTTACCACGTTGGACACTCATTATTTTGTTGTTTATAGACAGGAAAACTGAGGTTCTGAGTGGTTATTATACATTTTTTTAGAAGTTGTGAATATTATCATTATATTTATTTGAGATTTCAGATGTTGTGAGCATCTAAGAAAAGATTCAGCACTGATTCAGCACTAATCATAAAGAGTCGGTGGGTAACAGAGTGGGATATGCCCAGTCCAGCAAATGTTACACAGGCATTTTCAGGCTCCCGAAGGACAGTCTTCATTCTGACTGGAACCAGAAGTCTTTCTAATGGGAACTTAAAACAGTCAAATGTTTATATTTGGATTAAGATGTAGTTTGCCACTGTAACTTGTACACACAAGAATGGATTCATGTTTCATGACTGATGACCTTTACAAATCCCTGTCAGTTTGAAATGCAGTGACTCAGTGTGTACTGTAGCTTGATAAACTACAGAAAGAAACTGAATTTTCTGATATGCTGTGGATCACCTAAGCAGGCAAAGATGATTCAGAAGAGAAATAATTAAGAGCAATGAAACTTTCCTAACTGAGTTTCCAGTCATTTTACAGAAGTACAGTAATAGCTGAGAGGAAAATAACTACATCACACCAACAGTTATTGCTCAGTGGAAAGGACATCAAGGACACTTGCAAGTAAGAGAATTGGATCAATATTAACGCGATTTTCATTTCATGCTTCCCCAACTCCAGTAAGCTGACAATATACTCTGATTATGTGAACTGCCTCTGAGTAACATAGAAAAGGTTATTAGAGCAAGAGGTGGAAATGGAATGCACTTTTTATATTGACAGGTCTGCTAATAGAGTGTACTGGTTTTCAAAGCCA
Organism: Coccyzus lansbergi; assembly: GCA_033558105.1. NCBI lineage: Eukaryota > Metazoa > Chordata > Aves > Cuculiformes > Coccyzidae > Coccyzus > Coccyzus lansbergi. The sequence continues at coordinate 1,523,999 of JAUMJK010000151.1, forward strand.
TGCGATGCATTTTCACAATTTGGTTTTGACAGTAGATAGGAATTTCATTTATCCTTAATTCAAAATATTCACATGTAAGCAAAGGTTTTTTAAGACAGGCCACTGAAGAGTATAATCTAGCTATTTCAACAGAAAAATGTAATTAATAAGGTAAAAAGCAAAAGGTGATTTAATTTAAATATGTATGACATGATAATGAAATAATGAAATAATTCTGCTAAGTGAGGCATTCTATGCTTTTGAAATAGAATCTGATAAATTGGTTTTAAGATAACATATAAGTGTAAAATACTGCAGGTCTGGATTTTTGCCTTGAAAGTTTTATATTAGTTTTGAATTTGAAATACTGAACCCAAGTACATATTTTACAGCAAAAGCCATGTTCTGACTGTATTTGCTTGCAAAGCCTAAAGATAGGATCAAAGCTGTCGGAATTCTATGGAGGCACTCTCCACACTGAGGAATTGTGCCTGCATACACTAGCCTCAATTTTGCAGACAGTAACTTTGTCGCCCACTGTTTAAGCTGTTGCTATCAGATCCAAAAATGATTAGCTCTTTGGAAACAGGCACTGTACAGAGAGATAACAGAAGAGCTAAAAATTCATTCTCTAGTGCAGAAAATGAAGGTCTAAGAAGAAAGTTTAAAATTATTTTATAGTAGCTGTCATAATTCCAGTGGTTAAGTAACTCTTAACGTCTACTGAGACCACTTACTTAGAGAAGGAAGCCTCAACAGCTCACAGTCAGTGCTTTGAGAAATGCATTTGCCAACACATCTGAAATGGTTTTTGCTTTCTGGAATGCTAACGCTTTCAAGTGCAATTCTGCCCTTTTGAGACACACACAGAAGGCAGCCTTTACACAGGCACAATCTCCTGTACATGACATAATGTCTCCTGTAACTGTTTCTTAAAAGGATTTTCCCTTTGTATATAAATAATAATTTTGTCAATTTAATAATGTTATTAGAACGTCTAAATTTACTCTCCATTACATTGTCTTTTACTGTGCAGTTTCAACCCGTTCACTGTGAAGCACTGTTATGTTTGGGCTTTTTTTCTGTGCAAATTTCATTTCATCCTCTCCTAGATCACATCTTTAGAACTGGCATATGTCATTTGCACTTCAGCAGCAACAGTAACTGGTGGGAAGAAATGTTTCTATTTCTGCGTAGATCAATGCCTGCAGCAATACCAGACAAAGGGCAGCACCCACAGGATATACACATTTGTGAGACAGAAGTGTAGCCCTAATGCTGGTATATTTGTATTTAACTCTTATTTCTACTAAGGGACTATGATTTAGTAGCAACAGACAGCACTTCTGTTAGGGCCAGGCCTAAAAGTATGAGCTCCTTGTTTCTGAAACATCAGATTTATCAAATTAAAATGAAAGCTCCGCCATTTGCTTTATTTGGGCCAGAATTTTACCCTTTTATTTTTTTTTTAAACAAAAATAGCTGCAGTTATAAAACATCTTTGTTTCATACTGTCTAGCAGATTAAAAACAAAATGGTAGCAGCACACAAGATATTAGTGAGATAAAGTTGAGTCTGAGGGTCCATTTCTAAAACAGCTCAATGAGATCACCTACCAGATTTTTATTGTTTTGCCTCTGAAATACACGAATAGTAATCACTGTCACAGGTAGAAAGGTCGTGTATCTATTAAGGAAAGCTAACTCACAAAAATCTTAGCAGCAGTTGGCAGTAAAGGAAAAAGAAGAGCAATGGGGGCTGGGTAGTGTTTCATTCTTATTCACAAAGATTGCAAGAGAGTGCAAACTTTCCATGAAACTGCAGGGATACTTGCAAAAGGGCTACATTTATATTAAATTTGCAAGCACTGGCAGCTATTTTCCATTCTGACTGGACCCGAGATGCTACTTAGTATAATCAGCTTTTTTGAAGTCATGGGATTGAATGACTTCTGCTATACAGCAAAAGATAAACTGATAAAACACTCCTCAAGCATTATACATAGCTCTTTCAGCTGGGAAACTCTAAGTTCTGTAGGTAATGTTCAGGGCTTTACACAAATACCCTGGGAGACATACTTTTTAGGCAAACAATAAGGATAAAAAAAAGTCATGTCATGATGTAGCACACATGACATGCAAACTGAAATTAAATACATACCTTGAAACATGCATGATATGCTGGTTGACAGAAGTTTTAACAAGGTGTCTTCCTTGACCTGCTGGTTAGTGGTATATTTGAGAACTTTTCTTATAAAATGCATTTGGCTTTTAATACAGTGCTTTCACTAGGTGTTTCTGCACCCTTGCCTGTGCCTTGCACAATGCGAAAACTTGTAAGGTCTTCCAGTTTGTTTCACTATACTGGTACTTTTTATGTATGTTTCAAAGCTAACATGATAAAGAGAGTAACATTGAAAATAACTGGTATTGAAGAACTCACTGTACTTGTAGGGATATGGAATAGCCAGTGCACATAAACATAAACCTTTTTGTTTTGTATACAAATCTTACTATTTACATAAAACTCTATGATAATTTTAATCTCTGCCAGGGGATATTTAGGCTAGATATTAGGAAAAAAATTTTCACAGAAAGGGTCATTGGGCACTGGAACAGGCTGCCCAGGAAGGTAGTTGATTCACCTTCCCTGGAGGTGTTTAAGGTATGGGTGGACGAGGTGCTAAGGAGCATGGTTTAGTGTTTGATAGGAATGGTTGGACTTGATGATCTGGTGAGCCTCTTCCAACCTGGTTGTTCTATGATTCTATAACAGAAATGTATTTTCTGTGATAAATGTAAAGTAGTGCAATGTAAAAAGATGATGTGTGTATGTATATCTATCTATCTATCTATCTATCTATCTATCTATCTATCTATCTATCTATCTATAGATCTATAGATCTATATATATATATCTTTAGTATATTAAAAGATAAATTGTCTCTGAAAATGAATTCCTTTATTTTTGTAATTTTTATGTACTGATTCCTTTTGCTTTGTGAAAGACAAGGAATCACGTATATTGAAGAGATTCCTGCAATTTGCATCTCTTAACTTAAACCACCTTTACCTTGCAAGTAGCCCACAGGCCCTCAGAAACCTGTGCCTTTAGCCTGAAAGCCTGCCATGCCTTCTACTGGTTATCAGAAAGAGTGGGTGAGTAAAGGCTTTTAAAATCAATAGTCCAAATCTTTGATTTCCTAATTCTAGGCTGCAATAGTTGCAGCACTGCTGAAATAACAGCTCTCCATCCCCGTCGTGCACTTGGGTGACCATTCTAGTCAGGTCTTCAGAAAAAAGCCTTCTCCATACAGGCAGAAGTGGAACTACACCTTGCACTTTTTAATCCTTTTGTTACAGCTTTGGCTTCTTTATTCAGTTATTTTTGTTACCAAACACCCTTCTTAACAAACGATACATATTTCATACTATGATACATATATTGATGCATATTTTATGGATACATATGTAAGAGTACATATTACTCTTAAACAAAGTGGAGAATGGAGTCATGCAGTCAAGAAGACATAAGAATATGAAGAGTTGAAAAAAATTAAAAGTGTAATATTTCATGCTTTTAACTATAGCCAAAGAAAATTTAAAGCATTGTTACTCTTAATAAGGAGTCTTAAAGTGTAGAAAATAGCGGATAAGAAAAGAACATGGTAAAACCTGAATCTCAAGAGCTACATTCACCCAGCTGTGAAAGATGTACTGAAGGACTACTATTAGACTTTCACTGACAGGATGTTCTTCCAAAATATTTCTATGAGATGAATTGAATATACATGGGTTGGTAACTTCTATTTCTTTGGCAGTTAGTGATAGATCTGAATTAATAGAACAAATACACATTTCACATGGGTTTGACATTTCATGCCATAGTAATTTACTGATTTTGGTAAGTAAATAACTTTCATTTGGCAGAACAGACAGATATCTTGTATTCTTTATACATGAAAATATAATGGTGGAAGGGAAAAACGCAGCTAGAATTCTAAGACTGTTAATGGTTGATAGTTTTAGGTGCTAGGAATGGTATCCCTTCCTCTTCAGAGGAAAGGCATTTGAAACCAAACATTCAGGGATTTTTAGGGGGAAAAAAGAAGAAAAAACGTTTTCATATCCTATTTCGGTCTGTGAAAAGCTTGAATTCAAGTCAATATAGAGATTTTGGTATTCAGGATCTGAGGAAGTCAGAAAAAAAAGACCATTTCATGCAGCGGTACTTAAAATTTATTGTAAAACTGCTATGAAAATTCCTATTGTAGAAATAGCATATAACAGAAAGAAGATATTTGGAGACTGCAGAGGACAGTTAGGATACAATTTCAACTCATTTACATTACCAAGTCAGACAGCAGAAGCTCAGCCGTTCAATGCAATTCAGCAGAATAGTGTTCAGTACTCTACCTAAGCAAATTCCATTATAGCTTATATCTTGAAGGTGTCTTTCATTATATTACAGTGGGCTATAAGAATGAGGATCATCATAATAGTAGATATATTTAATGGGAATATATTTATGAATTGGGGGGTGGGGGACTAAGAAGTGCCAGAAAGAAGACAAATTTAAATCTATCGTTTTAGATCTTATTATTCTCACAATTGGGATTTTGCTTTGCACATCCTTCTAGCAATACCTAATGTAAGTTCTTATTCCTTGACTTCCTTAAAACACATTTCCTCTTCATCTGACAACTACTACATAAAACATTAAAAGGACACAATTGCCATATCATATTTTCCCTAAAACCCTATGAGGATGATATATTTGGAATTTTATTTGGAGAAGCAGTGGATGGCACTGTTGGGCTACAATTATAAGGCCAGAGATGCAAATCTTAAATTGCTGTGCTTAAAAAAATGCACAGATTTTCATGAGTCCTTCAGATGCACAACTTGGATGTAAATTAATTCCTAGTACATTGGAGATTTCACAATCACGTGTGAAAGTTATTTCATCTACTGAAAGGACATTGTGCAACAGGACTATAATTTTAGGTGCTCCAAGTGAAGCAGAATGTTTTATACACTTGTCTCACATGGGAACATCATTTTACTTAGACTAAAGAACAAAGAAGACTTTTTAGAGGACACATAGAAGCATTGTTATAGATTAATTTAATGACTGCACACATATTTTTAAAACGCTCACCACTGAACATCAAGAATATGTTTTCTGTCCATGAAGTGGACACTATGTCTTAAAAATACATACAATTAATTGTCAAATTATGTTTACCTACAGACTAAAATTAAGTGTGCATGAGGGAACAGGGTTTCTTTTTAGTCAAGGGCTTTTGTTCTTAAGTTTCTTAATATTCCTACTTAAGACATTACTTAAATAACCATTAGTTGGGAAATTTTTCTTAGATAGGGGTCATCACCTGCATTTCCCCAGAGCCATGTATTTTAAGGCACTGGATGTGTTACTAATTTTCAGGATAGTGTATTAACTAAGTGAAAAAAAAAAGACTATAAAACCCAGTTTTGTGGCTTGACAAACTCAATTTCAGTAATAATAAATATTACACTGTCCATGAGAAAATTTATATTACAAGTGTTTTATGATGGAAAAAAAAAGGGGGAAAAATCCCCTAATCAAAGGGACTCAGTATCTTTCCCCCACCGAGATGTAGGCATGGACTTAAAAGGGATGTAGTGAGTGGAAGCAAGTCCACCAACAGGGCAGAAACCAAACCCCTCCTTGCCCACACCTCTCCAGGTACCTCTCCAGAACAGAGAAGAGGCTCTAGTTGTGGAGGACTGACCAGAGGACAATGCGGGTGATGATTCATCTACATCAGAGGAGGGGCCAAGACCAGAAAGACACCTCCCCTCTTCCCTCCATATTACTACAACCTCCACAAGGAAGAAAAAACAAGTCAGGGTTGTAGCTGACTCCCTGCTGAGGTGAACAGAGGGCCCAATATATAGAGCAGACCCTACTCACAGGGAAGTCTGCTGCCTCCCAGAAGCCTGTGTTTGGGATACAGCTAGGAAACTCTCCCATCTGGTAAAGCCCTCAGAATACTGCCTGTTACTGCTTTTCCATGTGGGAAGTGATGAAGCTGCAGTGCATAGCAGAAGGGATATTTAAAAGAGATTTTAGGGCCTTGGGATGGTTTGTGAGGGAATCTGGGGCCCAGGTGAATTTTTTTCCTCCCTCTTTCCAATTACGGGCAGTGACACTGGGAAGTTCAAATGAGCCCAGGTGATTAATGGCTCCGCAGCTTGGTGTCACCATAATAACTTTGGGGTTTTTGACAATGGGATGGCCTACACAGAAGCAGGTTTACAGGTATCGGATAGGAGCCATCTTTCTCAAAGGGGGAGGAGGGTATTTGCTCAGGAGCTCGCAGGGCTCATTGACAGGGCTTTAAACTAGATGTGAAGGGCAAGGGAGATAACATCAGGCTAGCCTGTAACAAGTGGTGGGAGGACACAATATAAGTACAGGGATGAGGTGCTGGTACAGGGCATGCTGGGGATGCCACAGCACAGCTGAAGTCTTGTGGAGATGAGCAGGTGGCTCCTGAGGTAGCAGATGCTAGCAAGGAAACTTCTGCTAAACACCTTAAGGGAAATAAGGGGTGTTCCACTAAGAGGGTGAAGCACTGAAGTGCTTCTATAAAATGCACACAGCTTGGGCAACAAGCAGGAGGAGCTCACCTGTGTGCCTGGGAAGATCATGGAACAGATCCTCCTTCAACAGGGGTTTACCAAAGACAGGTCCTGCCAAACCAACCTGATCGCCTTCTATGACAAAGTCACTCGGCTGCTGGATGAGGCAAAGGCTGTGGATGTGGTCTTTCTGGACTTCAGTAAAGCCTTTGACACAGTTTCTCACAGCATTCTGCTACGGAAACTGTCAGCCTCTGGCCTGGACAGACGCACACTCTCCTGGGTAGAAAACTGGCTGGATGGCCGGGCCCAGAGAGTGGTGGGAAATAGTGTTAAGTCCAGCTGGAGGCCAGTGACAAGTGGTATTCCCCAGGGCTCAGTGTTAGGTCCAGTCCTGTTCAATGTCTTCATCAATGACCTGGATGAGGGCATTGAGGGTACCCTTAGCAAGTTTGCAGATGACACAAAGCTGTGTGAAACTGTTGATCTGCTGGAGGGTAGGGAGGCTCTGCAAAGGGACCTAAATAGTCTGGACTGCTGGGCAGTGTCCAATGGCATGAGGTTTAACACGGCCAAATGCCGGGTCCTGCACTTGGGGCACAACAACCCTATGCAGAACTACAGACTGGGAGAAGCCTGGCTGGAAAACTGCCAGGAGGAGAGGGACCTGGGGGTGTTGGTCGACAGCCGACTGAACATGAGCCAGCAGTGTGCCCAGGTGACCAAGAAGGCCAAGGGCATCCTGGCTTCGATCAGAAACGGTGTGACCAGCAGGGCCAGGGAGGTGATTCTCCCTCTGTACTCAGCACTGGTGAGGCCGTTCCTTGAATACTGTGTCCAGTTCTGGGCCCCTCACCACAAGAAGGATGTTGAGGTTCTGGAGCAAGTCCAGAGAAGAGCAACGAGGCTGGTGAAGGGGCTGGAGAACAGATCCTATGAGGAGCGGCTGAGAGAGCTGGGGTTGTTTAGCCTGGAGAAGAGGAGGCTGAGAGGAGACCTCATTACTCTCTACAACTACCTGAAGGGAGGTTGTGGAGAGGAGGGAGCTGGCCTCTTCTCCCAAGTGACAGGGGACAGGACGAGAGGGAATGGCCTCAAACTCCGCCAGGGTAGATTTAGGCTGGACATTAGGAGGAGGTTTTTCACAGAAAGGGTGATTGGGCATTGGAATAGGCTGCCCAGGGAGGTGGTTGAGTCACCTTCCCTGGAGGTGTTTAAGGCACGGGTGGATGAGGTCTTGAGGGACTAGGTTTAGTGTTAGATAGGAATGGTTTGACTAGAAGATCCGATGGGTCCCTTCCAACCTGGTTGTTCTGTGATTCTGTGAAACTGCTAAAGCATATGGAGAACAGGGAGGTGATTAGATCCAGCATGGCTTCACCAAGGGAAAGTACTGGCTGACCAACCTAGTGGCTTTCTGTGATGAAGCAATGACATCAGTGGACATGGGAAAAGCAATGGATGTAATCTATCTAAACTTCTGTAAAGCCTTTGACACTGTCCTGCACAACACCCATCTCTCTGATTTGGAGAGATAAGGATTTGATTGGTGGACAGTTCAATGCATAAGGTACTGGTTAGATAGTCACATTCAGATAGTAGTGGTCAACATCTCAATGTCCAAGTGGTTCCTATGGAATCTGTATGGGGACCAGTGCCATATAATATCTTCATCAATGACATAGACACTGAGATGGAGTGCACCCTCAGCAACTTTGCAGATGACACCAAGCGGAGTGGTGCAGTTGACCCACCAGAAGGATGGGATGTCATCCAGAGGGACCTGGACAAGCTGTAGAAGTGGGCCTGTGTGAACCTCATGAGGTTCAACAAGGCCAAGTGCAAGGTCCTACACTTGGGTCCAGGCAAACCTCAGTTTCCATACAGGATGGGGAATGATGTGATTGAAAGCAGCCCTGCAGAGAAGGACTCCAGAGTGCTGACTAATGAGAAGCTCAACATGAGCTGACAAAGTGTGCTCATAGCACAGAAGGTGAACCGTATCCTGGGCTGAATCAAAAGAAGTGTAGCCAGGAGACTGAGGGAGGTGATTCTGCCCCTCTATTCCTTTCTTGTGAGACCTCCACCTGGAGTATTGTGTCTAGTTCTGGAATCCTTAACATAAGAAGATATAGAACTGTTGGAATGGGTCCAGAGTAGGGCCACAAAGATGATGAGAATGCTGGAGCACCTATGCTATGAGGATAAGCTGGGGATGGACTTTTTACAAGAACATGCGGTGACAGGATGAGGAGGAATGGCTAGAAATTGGAGAGGGAAGGATTTAGAATACATATTAGGAAGAAATTCCTCACTATGAGAGTGGTGAGGTACGGCTTGCCCAGGGAAGTTGTGGATGCCCCCTCCCTGGAAGTGTTCAAGGCCAGTCTTAGATGGGGCCTTGGGAGGGTTGATTTTGTGGGAGGTGACCCTGCCCATGGCAGGAATATTGGAACTATCTGTAAGTCCCTTCCAACCCAAACCATTCTATGGTCCTTTGATCTGTATCTGTTCAACGTCTTCAATAATGATCAGGGTGCTGGGGCAGAGCATACCTTCAGTAAGTTTGCACATGACATAAAACTGGAAGGAGTGACTGATATGCTACAGGATCAAGCTACTATCCAGAGGGATCTCAGCAGGATGGAGAAATAGGTTGACAGGATCATCATAAAATTCAACAAAGGGAAATGCAAAAACCTGCACCTGGGGAAGAACAACCCAGGCACCAGCACATGCTGTGTCCACCCAGCTTGAAAGTAGTCCTGCAAAAAAGCTGTCCCGGTGGACACTAAGTTGAAAATAAGCCAGCAATGTGACTCTACTGCAAAGGTGAATGGTATTCTTAGGCAGTGCATTGCCAGCAGGTTGAGATAGGTGACCTTCCCCCTCTACTTAGCATTGGTGAGGCCACACCTGAAGTGCTCTGTTTAGTTCTGTGGTCTCTAGTACAAGAGAGATATAATAGTTTGGGTTGGAAGGGACTTTAAAGATCATCTAGTTCCAATCCCCCTGTCACAGGCAGGGACACCTTTCACTAGATACTACAGTTCAAAGCCTCATCCAATCTGGCCTTGAACATCCACCAGGGATGGGGCATCCACGACCTCTCTGGGAAACCTGTGCCAGTGCTGCACATCATCACAGTAATATTTTTTTCCTAAGATCTAATCTAAATCTATCCTCTGTCAGCTTAAAACTGTTACCCTTTGTTCTGTCAGTACACTCCCTGACAAAGAAGGCCTCCCCATTGTAAAGCACAACTATTAACCTCTGCCAAGTTCACCACTAAACCATGTCCCTAAGCACTATATCTTACATGTCTTTTAAATACCTCAAAGGATGGTGACGTAAGAGCTTGAAGAGAGTGTGCAAAGAGGATGGAGCCAGGCTCCTTCCAGTGACAGAGGCAACAGGCGAAACTGAAACAGAAAAGGTTCCCTCTGAACATTGGGAAATATTCTTGATTCTGATGGTGACTAAACACTGGCACAGGTTGCTCAGGGAGGCTGTGGAGTGTTCATCCTTAGTGTTCATCATTTAAAATCTCTCTGGAGATGGTTCCAGGCAACCTGCTGTAGATTACCTTGCTTCAGCAGGTCCTTCCCAAGCTCAACTATTCTGTAGTTTTGTGACATGTAAATCTGCATTTCCTCAAAAAGTTTTATGAAGATTAAAGTAACTTGCTGCAGGGGACTGCATTTCCAGTACTATATTGTACATATAATGCTTACGAGTAGCTTTGTTTACAAATATGAATGTATTATAGATTACATTATGAAGCCTTTTTTTTTATTATTTTAAGAAAGGATCTGTCACAATAATCGGCTTAATAGGCCAGATATTCTTGAGCATAGACACTAGAAATATTTGACCAGCTTACATATATATGTTTAGAACACAAGCACTGAGGATTAACATCCACCTCCTCCAGTGTATACTACAAAATGTGGCCTTTCTTGGATCCCCTCTATGTGCAAATAGTTTGTGATCCACAGTTTTTAAAGGACTGAAGTTTAATAAATTAACTATTTTGCTCTTACAATGACCTTTGTGGAGCAGTTTTCTGTCTCACTGGCAGGATGGTACAGTAATGTCTTATCTGTACTAATCTCCAGTGACTTTAAACTGTTAAGGTGATTAACTGGAAGAGACAGTTCTTTCACCACATGTACAGAATCACTGTGAACTGGGTCATATCTGCATATTTCATGCATTTATTGATAGTAAAATTTGGGGGAAAGAAGTAGATTTTATAATCTTTTATATGATCTTTTTTTCTTCCTTTCTTTTCAGCCTACAATTTAATCAATTACATTGAAATTATAATGCTGAAACAATTACGCTTGAATTTTAAATCCAGACACAGAAGTCTTTTTAACAGATTATAAATTAATCCAATGCCTAATATAAAAGAAACTTAGAAATGGAGGAGATTGATCCAAAAGGAAAAATTCTCCAGTTCATCTCTTGTAAATTCTGCTATAACTCTGACATTCCTACAGTCTCAAGGGACAGCTAAGTATGTAGCCATAGGAAGAAGCTATAATTTTTCACGTAGTTGTATATAGTCATAGAAATATGTTATAATTTCTCACTGCAATATGTTTTACTTACCAGGTACTTCGAACACGAACACACTCACACGCGTGTGTGTATAGATATGTGATACACACACACACATAAATGTGTGCATATTATATTTTATCGAAACCAGATATCTGAAAATGCATACAATGGCTCAGTAACAGACTGTAGTTAAAGCTTCATCGACTTGGCTTGTAGTAGAATTTTTCTGAGAGAAAACTTTTTCTGAGTAGTAGGTAATATATAAGAAGTCATTTTTTCACCTAATTTTTTTTTTCATAGGTTTTCAAGGTAGAATTTAACATTTATTCGACTTCTCTAAAGCAAACATATAGACAACAGACATAGTTTTCATTTCCAAGACTCTTCTCTTCCACATTTTATGTAATTACAGTATCCATATATACAACATCAACTGCAAATTAATACTAGAGTAGCTGTAGAGCGTTTTTTTTATTTATCAAGGTCATATCTTTATGCTTGCACAAGCTTAGATAAATCAGGTGTTAAGCAGGCACATCTCCAAGGAATCTGGAAATTCTCTCATCTGCAATCCTCAGCATATCTTATTATTTACTGCCAAAGAAATGACTGATTAATTTTGTCATCTTTGCTCTGTGATTTTTGCTCAGCTGAAACTGCCTGCCCTCTTCTGCAATGCCTGATCAGACCTATTTAAGTTGATGCCTTTGATCGTAGACACTGAGGAGCTTGCTGACTTAGGCTTTGACTAAACATTCCTCCACTGCAATATTTATGCACACAATACTAAATGATAACTGACAGTCAATGTAGATAGCAAAAACTTGTAAGATGTTTCCACTATTTCACTGATGCTCCAAATAGCTTTACTTGTGCTAGAGGTATCAGTCAAGCTGAAAAATTGCTATTAATATAACAAAAGCCTGACAAATTTTGCTTTGATGAATAGTTCATTTCTCCCAAACAAACTATCTGAGGTCAGACAAAAAACTGTTACTGGAAAACTAAGCAGTATGATTTTTAAAAAATTCTCTGAATTCTAACAGTAGTGTGATATCATGCTTAGTTTTGGAAGTTAAGGGCATTTTACTATCAAACTGGTCCGAACAAAATTATCAAAACAAAGCTAATAAAAAATGATACAATGAAAGTTAAGCCCTATGGAAAAAAAAATCTGCCTCCAGCTCTTTATTAATCACATTCCAACACCAGAGGCTAAAAGTACATCAAACTGCACCAAATCCTTTTCACATGACAACCTCATAAATTATTCAACTCATTAGTAACACCAAGAGGCATAAAAATAACATCAGTGTTAAGGATGTTTTCTTACAGAGAAAGGTCAGCTACAAGTTTCAGTATTAAAATCCAAAGGCTTAAGACTCTGAAAAGCAAGTACATCTAGGTTGAATCCATGAATTACAACCTTAATGCACGCTATTTTAAAATTCCGTATGTTAATTTTAATATATAGGTGGAAAATGAGGAATATTTATTTTAATTCTGCAAACAGGACAACTTAAGTCTTCTGTAATTTTTATGCAACCACTAAGCATAATGTGCACCACCTCTACACACACCTGAGCTTTAATTTTTCTGTATGTAGAATGCATTAACAAGTGAGCAGCATGATACTATATAGAAACAATCCAACATGGAATTCTAACTACTTCAGTTTTCCTGGTTTTTTTGGGTTGTAGCTTTGTCCTGCAGGTTACCTCTACTACCAGCCAGCTGTCACCTACACTAAAATATCAGAACACAGAAACTGTGTAAATGGAGGCAATGTTTACAACATACTGAAACTGTCGCAATTGCAACTTGTATTATTGTTCTCATTAAAAAAAGCCTGCAAACAATTTCCAGCATCCTCTGAGTACACTCTTATCCCAAAGATACAACATTCCTGCTACAAAGGCATGGAACAAAGTCCATCTAAGTACATGGAAAGATCCTGCTATTTTAAAACTAGAATAATATCAAGGCCTACAACTTTGTAATACTTTATAAATCAGATTTTTCTCATGCCTTAATGACAGTTTAATATACAAACCTAAAAATATTAAATAATAAGAATATTTTTAAGTGGTTTTATGCCTGCATAACGCATAAAATGCATAGTTTGATGATTATTTGCCTTATAAAAGCAACACAGCAATTAGTAAAGTTATGCATCTGCCTCTCATAAGATTTCTATTCCGATGTTTTGGTAGGATGTGGAAAAAATAACCATTTGTTAAATATGCAATACTGTATGCTCCTGGAGGAAATATCTTCCTTATCCCAACTTATGAACAGTTTATGACCTTAAGTCCTGCACATGATAGCATTTGCATTTAAATAAGTATTAAATGACACTAGCTAGTACAACCACACACACAGATACTTATATATATTTATATCTAATTGTTTGAATCTCAGCTATTTGCCTCAACAACCTGTGAAGTTGGTCAAATGCGTGGGTCACACAGTTAGCTTTATATTTATCATATTTATACCTTCTGACAACATTAGCCTTTGGCTACACATCAGCTGAAAGGTTTATACTCCTAAATGCTAAAGAATCCTGAGATTTTTTTTTTTCAGTACTGCAGATTGAAAAAAAAAGGCCAAATCCCCATCTGTCTGATATTCTAGAGAGGTACCCCGGCTTAAACCTGAAAATAAAAACCCTTTAGACTTTTAGAGTACTCAGGTTCAGTCTGCTGTACAGAGGTCACTAAACATATGAAGATTTTAGATTATATAAGGGAATTTGTAAGTATTCTGCTCTTTCCTCTTTTATACTCCAGCTACTATGCCATAAAAATCAAACATCATCAGTTCCTTAAGTTCCTAGAGTGCTGCTCCTATGTAGTCAGTTCACTATTCAAATCACAAGTATCCTTACAATAATTATTTTTAATTGAGTTTTTATGTACTTTATGATTTGCAGAACTTTTGGTTGAGGTTACTCACACCAGCATAAAAATTCTGATCTTTTTTACAATCTGTTAAGACCTCATTCACGAAAGGTCTCCAATGGAACTATTACAACACATTAGTTTGATAGCCTAACAGTTTAGTTCCGTCACTCCAGAGAGACAAGTGCAGTTACTTTTACCAGTGTCTCAAAATTAGTGTCTAGGAATGCTAGAGAGGTATAATGTGAATCCCTCGGGGATCAGAGAATTCAACAGACTATAAGCTCAAGTCCGCTGCTTCATTACAGTGTAAGAATTGGAAGAATTTCTTTTCTAAGAATATGTTATTCTACGAATTCTCAAAAATGTCCTTAGAAAAAAAGGGGCAGTATTCTCAGGGATTCATGAATATCAAGAAAACATTATAAGCTATATTTTTAAGGAGTTAGTACTGACCATATTCCACAGCAGCTTTTAGGAGCGCATCAGAATGAGTAGACCCAAAAGCATTACGAACAAACCGCCTCCGCCGGCGCAAATCGTCTTCCCAGTAATCCAGGCGCCAGAAGTCATGTAGTTGGCTATGAAATAAAGAATATGCACATCAGCACCTCCCACAGCTTGAGCCGTATTTACATGCAGTATAGTATAATTTTCTGTTTCAGGAATACAATCTTGTAAAAACATATATTGCTAAAACTTACAATATTCTAACATTTCTTTACATGCATTTATATATTATAAACCTCAGCACTGCCTGTCTCGAAATGTTCTGCCTGCTGCTAAAAACATTAATCACACTGAGCCCATTAACAAATGCAGCATCAAATTACAAGTATTAATGGCACAGCTTGCTTTCTTTTACAGTGTTTTTAACAAGGCTTGTAAATCATAGAATGGACCTCAGTGCAAATAGTTTGCAATTTAATGACTATGGTCCCTTAGCAGGCTGAACTTAGAAGTATAAAATATTGCCCACTTGAATTTTGTGGAACTCTGATTAAACTAATGTGCTGAAATATTCATTGAAATAATTCCCCACCGCCCCTAGCAACGTGAGAAAATTGCAATTTTATTCATTATTAATAACACTGAATTAGAGCGGCAAAAAAATTCAACCATGTGGTAATTGTCTTGGTAAATTATTATTCCAGCACTAACAGTGTACAAGGATGGTTTTATTGCTTCCAGCTAATACAAGCCATTAACAGCCATGGACATCTTTGTATTACATTGCCTTTTTATATTCAAAAGCAATATTAAAGTTCTGTAGAACTATATAAACCATTGTTATCTATATTCAGGTCAGAACTTACACATATATAATCATTTGGTATTCAACATCAGTTCTAAAGAAATGAACAGCTCCACTTCCAGAGAACTTCTTATAAACACAAGCATCTCTCACATCAATTTTAGAAGTATACTGTGGAATATTCAGGCAAAACTGTATTTCAAATCAACATTTTAAAAACTTCTTGGATCCCTATCAAATACCCAGAGTATTTGTAAATGCATTCTTATCATCAAACTTGTAATTGAACACATTACACACTTAAAATGCTTGTGCAGAACTTGATCTTGCGGGATGTAACTAGGGAATCACTGCTTTAAACCAGTTTTTTTCAATCTATCTGCAGATCCCTGGAGATGTGTGGACAAGAGGTAGATTTTAAAAAAAACCAAAACAACTCACAAGTATGGGCTACATCTCTGTGGGATTTTTCTAGGTGTTATTTCAGCCACTAAAGTACCCTCACTTTGAGAAGCTCTGTGTTGGTAGTCATTTTCAGAGGAAAAGAAGAAATATGCTAATGTAGATCAGACTTTTTCATTTTTTTACAGTCCATTTAATGACTTTTTTCATGCTTGCACGAGTTTTTGACCAACTTTACTAACTGTTGTCAGGAAAACCAAGAGGGCAGAGCACCAAGGGGAGTGGATGTAGCAGCATACCTTCTAGTCACGTACAAATTTTCAGAAGCAGCACATCACCATTTTTACTCAGTGTATTTCACTCTGAATGACATTTTCTCTGCTTGCTTGAGCCTGCATGAAGGTTTTCAGAGCTGCCTTGCAGAACAGGCATTTTACTTATCCACAAGCAATGAGAAGGCAACTTCAAGAGTTTAGCAGGAGCTGCTTCCTTACTTGGAGCAATTCAGATCATCTTGCATAAAGGTGAAGCAGTGACTGAGTTCCTACAGTGGGAAGATGCCCCACTAATGGCTTGGCCTGCATGCCATGAGACAGAAATATCTTGCTATCTTTAGTGCCAAATACCTTTTGCTAAGTAAAATAACCTACTTTGGGTTTGTAGTATGATACAGTTTTTGTTCACAGATGTCATGTTAGCTTGAAGTATTGGTCCATCATTTCTCCCCTTACACTGAGCACTGAATAATTTTATTCTGACTGCTAAGTCCCCCTGACCTTTATGTGATATGAATGCAAAAATGGGCAGAAAACTGTCCCATGGTTTAAAAGATAAAGCTTAAAGACTTCTTGCACACTCCTAGTCTACATTTTAAACTGATGCTATCAGAGGTAATCCTAAAGGCTTTTTAGCATAGTGATTTCTTTGAAAGAAAAGAAAATTTCCCTTTTTACTTCCATCTAAGAGTAAAGCATGATGAAATAGGAGTAAAGATTCTAATGAAAACACTTCTAAACACAAGGGGTCTCTGAAATTGCATTTGCCTTCACAATAATTATCAAGACTTATAGGGTTGATAGGAATGATACAACTATGTAAGAATTAAAAACTTAAGAAATATTCAAAGACTAGAAAATTATATTTTTAATTTGTTCTGCATTTATTCTGGTAATCCATTAATTTCATTATTCTGTCTAAAGAACACTGTATATTATCAACAGAAAGTAAAACAGATTCTTAAGTCTCTATTTTGATGACGTGCTAAATAAAGTAGTGATGAAATAAAGGATAGAGGATAAAGTCTATTTTGTCAATCCAAAACAGGGTCAAAAGTTTACCGGGCACTGAAGTCTGAAATATGGAATAGCGGTGCAAAAAAAAAATAAATTTGAAATAATAGTACATAAATCTAATTCCTAATCATGAATTATATGGCTTTTTTAAAACACAGTTGAAGCTTCTTCTCAGAGTTAGGACTCTATTCTACAATGCT
This sequence comes from Coccyzus lansbergi, assembly GCA_033558105.1. NCBI lineage: Eukaryota > Metazoa > Chordata > Aves > Cuculiformes > Coccyzidae > Coccyzus > Coccyzus lansbergi. The sequence goes on from JAUMJK010000151.1 coordinate 1,541,228, forward strand.
CTTAGGTACTTTTGAATAATGGAAGATGGTGCCTGAACCCTAAATAAAAGGTTCCTGAATATTAACCAGTTGCTTTCAGATTTATCCTGGACTCTGAGCAACATCTTTAATAAAAAGACATTTTCTCCTGCCCTACTGTTAATAAGAAAGCAGGTGCCTGAAAAACTAATGGCTATACTTCCAGAAAGGTTTGAATAGCTGAGTTTTATCACTTGCATTACAGACAGATGAATCTGTGGAACCTTCCTAAAAACTTACATTATTACATTTTTGCATTAGACTAAAAATACTACAGCCTAAAACTAAGATTTTAACCTGCTTTAAAAGTCCAGAGATGTGGACTGAATTAGTATTAAATTATCTAGTCACTATATTACAGTAATTTAGAAATCCTTTTATACTAATCTTATGGATATTATTCAGGGTTTCAGAGTTTTTCAAGAATGTAGGCAGCTCTAAATGATAGCTGTAAATCAAGCAGAACTATACTTTCCAACACCAGACTGGACACAAGTCAGTCCATGGAGAGAGAATGTCTACAAATCATTCTCATCTCTTCCTGCTGCAATCTGGTTTTCCTTCAAGTGACTTGACTAAATGAAGTCATTTTAGTAATTTATTTCTGCAACAAGTACAATATTCCAATTAGCTTTACTTTTCTTAATAATGTATATTATTAATAACCCTTATTTCCACAGATAACTAGTTTACACGTAATTTCTCATTACCGCATATTTTATACCGGTTAAGTGATATTTTGCATCAGGCTTATTTGAATGAAATTCAAATTTATTTTTTTTAAGACCTAATAATTCATACCACCATTCATGAGCTGCTCCTACATATTTCAAGAAAGAAATATATCTGTATCATTTTAACTGAACATTTATTTAAAATGCATCCTAAAACACATGACCCAAAGAAGTCCACACTATGAATTTAACTGTTAAGACAACTTCTTTACCAACTGCAATATAATGCAATATAAGCCTTTATCATTCTTATCGTAATGAGGGCTGGTATGAAACTAATGATATTACAAGGTTACTAAGAATGAAAAAATGTTATTTGGAGCAGTGTGCTTATTACAAACTTAATTTTAAATTATAGATGTACAGTATTTCACATCATTAATACAGACACAGAATGTACAATTTTAGTGAAACAAACCCTATTCACTATAGCTACCGAAGGATTACAGATTCTATTTCATTGTCCACTGCTGCCCACTTAGCAGCTCACTGTGTGCATTCTCCATCTTTAAAGGGTATTTTACCTTGTTGAAGGCCACCATGAAATGGAAAAGCAAAGTGGTTTTATGCAATCCCAGACAGCCAATGTGGACTTTGATAAGTTAGACCAAACACCTTCCATATATTTGGGGCCAAAGAATATTGAGATGGACTAAAGTATTTCAGGTAGCCCAGTTACCCTCTTGGAGGATAAATTTGTGTAGCACTTTGCCACCAAACCAATTTAAAGGAATATCAAGCCAGCCTGAACAGCAAAGTCTTCCTGACCTTTTCATAACATCTCTAAAGCTCAGACTTCTTAAAAACAACTTCTGAAATGGTTTTCTAACTTCTTCAGCCCCCGCTCTGAAGAAGTATATGGGAAGTTTTTTGTTTTGTTTTAGGTTTTGGGTTTTTATGAATATTTATCCTTGCTCATGTACAAATGTAGTTTGCTACAGCTACAGCAACTAGAGTCAAGTAGTGGAGAGTACTAGTGCACATGTTCATAAGAGATCCTCAGACTGCAGCCCAAAGGATGGACTGCCAGATGGAAGAGATTAAGTTCGAATATGTTAATGAAGAGGAAAAACCCTTCAGGCTTGGGGGGAAGGGGAAAAAGTTGTTTGAAAGAAAGAGGTGGGTCACAGAACTGGAAGGATGTCAAAGAATCCATAGTCTTTGTAATACTGGGAAACTGGACAGAGAAGGAAAAGAATTGATGATCTACAATTTCAAGAATTAGTCTTGGCTGTTTTTCTCTAACATATTTTAAAAAGGACAAAATATGTAGCATTTATTATAGTTACAAAGTACATGCCAAAATATAAACCTATTTACCAGAAAATCTAAGTAGTAAAAGTCTTTTGTAACAATGAAAGAGCAAATAACTGGTCAGAAGTGGTATAGTAACAGGTACAATAATTGTATTAGATTGAAAGTTTTTCTGACTGTGCTTTAAACAGAAACAGTGACTGCTGGTTTTATCAAGACTGTGAAATAGGCATTAAAAAAATCACATACCACAGTAAAATGGCTAAAAGAAAATCAAGTCTTGTTGTACATGAACAGAAAGAAATATCAGAAGCCTTTATTAACGTAACTAGTATAGTTACTATGTAGACAAAAGATTTTTTTAGTTGCAAAAATCACAAAGCTCCATTGTGTTTTTTTTTCAAGGGGCATGCCACAGATCCTGAAAATAAAACTAGAAATACAGAAAACTAAGAATAACACAAAACAAATGATAACCAATAATAGTAAAAAACAGAAATATCATCATAGGTAATAAAGATGTCAACGAACCAGAGACCATAATGGAATGAAAATTGAAAAAGATGGTAAAAGTATTACCAATAGGAGTTTAAAACTCTTTAGGCCTTCTTATAAGCAGAAATATATTTTTTCTCTTAAGTACACCTGCACAAGAATTATTATTGTTAAACATGAAGAGTATATTTGGCAGAGTTCCAGAGTAGAAGGGAGGAAGTTTCAGAAAAAGAGCTTACCATTTAAACAGAAGGATGATAAATACTCAGGGAAATACAGGTAATATTTAATTTTTAATTTTTTTTGTTCATATGAAACGACTCCATCAGTTCATGAGAAGTTTCATGTTGCAATTTTTGAAAGGAAGTGGGCAGATCTGTCCTAGGGAAGTCACATGGATGATATATGGATTGCTGAAAGCAGAGCTATAAGTCTTTGGTTAAGCAGTTAGTGTCCTGGTCACAGACAGCAGGAGAAGGTGGTGTGGAAAGCAGAGCAGTACAGCTAGATGACTTACACCCCAGTAGAATGTCTAGAAGGCATGCCAGCACTGTCCTATTCTTGTCATGAGAGATGAGAGGGATCTTTGTATCTCCTGTGTAAGGCAGCCAAAATGTGAAAAAACAAAGTGAGAACAGACATGAGACAGGAATGACTGGGGAAATTTGAGGACACATGTAGACAAAGTCAGAGCCCTAAAAATGAAAAAAGACTTTATAGAAACGTCTAGAGTTAGGCAGAGAGGGAGTAAAAAAAGAATAGTAATAGGGTCTAACCAATAGATAATATTCATTTGAATTAATTTACTGGAACAGGAGTGAAACAGAAGGACAAATTAAAAGGTTTCTTCCAGTAATATTTTCCATGACACTGGGAAATGGGAAACCATAAAGACAAAAGATTAGGAGGTAAAGAAACTGAAATGCATAGATGAAAGGTTTGAAATACAATTATTGATTGGTGAAGAAAAAGCAACACTGAGCTGGAAAACCTGAGAAATAGCACATTTATAAGGAACAGCTGTGTGAGAAGAAAACTAATGACTTTGGAAACCATTGGAATAAAAATAACTGTGAAAGTGGATGGAAAGTGAGAGAAATCCATATGAATAATTAGAGATGGATAAATTGCTAAGAACTGGGTTATCAAGAATATCTGTTAGATATTAATATTTTAAGACTAATGAATTTTAGCTACTTTTATTTAAGGTAGTAAAATACAGAAATCTGTGAGGTTTAGGGATGACCTGTGGGGTTCTGTGATTACTTTATGAAGAGAGAGACGGAACAAAAGGGTTGATTTTAGTGCAAGTGATAATACATGCAGCACAAGTTACCAGCAGCTTACCTACAAGCTGACCCACAGGCTTCCCTGTGAAGCATGGTGAAAGTTTTTAAAATAGGAAAGAAAAAAATTTGAAGTTGTCTGCATTTGTGAAGGATGAATGCAAACTTTTACAGAGATCAGTATTTGTGTGTTCTAGCTTTGTGAGTTTTGGATGCAGGGGAAAGGTTTTTATGTAGACTTTGAAATAAGGGTGAAACAGAGCACAGAGGAGCTCAAAGTAACAGAAAATATGACCCCTGACCATCAGAATATTAGCACAGGAGAGGAGTCACCTTCAAATAGCAAAAAGAAAACCACCAACACAGTTTCCATCTTACTATCATGTTACTAATGATTTTGCATTAATAATGAAGGACAAAGCTGAGAAGAACAGAGAATAGGCTATAAATGAAAAGAGAGCAAGAACTATCAGAAGATGACTAAAGATCCACCAAATTCCTGGAGAAGAATTTTCTAAGAATTTTTTAAAAGTGTAGCGTCCTTGTCAGAAAAGAAGGTGGTGATTTATGCAGCTTTTATACCTCCTTAGGCATCGGAAAAAAGGTACGTTTTATACTCCTAACGAACTCCTCCAACTCCTGAAACTTCTATGACTTATTTTCAATGAAAAAAATCCAGGACACTGAAGTTCAAAAGATGAAAAACGGAAAGAAGACACTGAAAATAGAAATCTTTCTAGATGTGATATCCTTCAGCTGGATGAGACATCAGAAAGCAGAGTAGTGATAGTAGATGTGAAAGTGAGGCTGTGGCCATAGAGATATTCTGTTCAGCTATGGAAGTACCTGAAACACAAATTTCTAAGGCAAATAATTCCCATATTATATTGTATGGTCAGATAACTTGCTTCTGAACATCAGGATAACTTATATAAAATGCGGACAATTTGTTAAGGACTGAGGATTTTAGAATGTTACAGAGTCTGAAGAAACAAACCAATAATGAAAGAACACACACACACACACACACACACAAAGAAGGTCTGACAATTATCCCGATAGTTTAGATTTTGTAATAAAATGTAGATTCCAGAATGAGATGCTAATTTTGTAATGCTTGCTTTGTTATGAAAAAGTAGCAAATTTATACCAAGAAGAAGTATTTTTAGGGAAATAAAATTAACCATGCATAAAGCTGGGGGGTAGGGGGAGTGGGGGGCGGAGGGAAGTAAGAAAAAAATCTTGTACCTCTTAAAACTTAGCAATGGAAATGAAGATAATTCAAATCTCTACAAAGCAGAAGTAAAGGTAACTAGATTTTTTTGAATTATCAAATTATTTTAACAGAAAACATAAATTTAAAGTAATGCAAGGTAATGGCAATTCTATGCAAATACTAATTTTTAGAAGGACAGTACACACAGTAAAGCTAAGGAAAAAAAAATCCTGACATTTTATACTGTTTATTTTTGTTAATCCAATGACATTAAAAGAACAACTGAGGCAATATAAAAAGTGGACACATAAATTGTCAGCGTTTGGCTCACCGGAATCAGAATGTTTCCTTTTAGCAATATAATATCAATAACAACAGAATACAAGTGCACCAAATGCTAGGAATAATAAATTGTACCTCTAGAAACACTAAAATGTAATTTCTTTTAAGGTTACTAAAATTAAGACAAATAGGAATACTATCTTTGAAGAAAATGAAAAGTGATTGGAACAATACTCCAAGGTTTAACTCAGATTTCTAGTTTGGAACCTTTCTTCTATTTCAGAATGTGTTGTCAACACTCCAAACAAAGGAGAAACAAAATCCCTAAAAGCCAAAAGGCCTTTTTAAAGTATTCAGTTCAATGAAAATTTGGGTAAAAACCACTTTTGGAAAATGTCTTTAAAGAGTGTACTATATTTTAGGATGTTTTTATATTTTGTGCATTTTTTGTTATGCCACACTATCTCAGCACAGCTGCATACTTACTAAGATTTCACAAGTACTACCATGATGTCAAACTATAACAAACTCCAAGATGGAATGAATGGTGTAATGAGGTTGCCTCTATCTTTCTTAGTTGACTGCAAAAAGAGACAGACAGAATGTCTCAAACTAGATGTATAATTGTAGACAGTTAAAACTAAAACACACTCCATACTAAGTGTGTATCTCGTCTTATTAAAATGTAGAAATATCTTAGTTTCAATGACACAAAAAATGATTTATTTAGCAATTGGTCTTCCAATTTCAAGACACCCTCCCATTTATTTTACAATTTATCTATTAATTTTGTTGTAACATCACACCAGAAATAGGTGCCAGGATATCACCTTATGCACTCCTGCTGTGAAGAAATACAACATGAAAATAAAATTTTAAAATGAAAAAAAAAAAATCTGGCTTTTATTAACTTAAAAAAATGAAAAGGAAAATATTAGGAATTCTCATATCAATTCATACTGTCACAATTTTTTACCAAAATTTTTCACCCAAATATTATTTCCTGATTAAAAAAAGGTTTTAAATAAAAATTTCCATTCAACTCTTCTTCTGTTTTTTAAAATATACCACCTACTGGTTACAATATTACTTTGCTCTTTAAATATTTTGTGTATAAAATTAAATGAAGAATAAAAGTGTCTAAACACAACAAAGAGGAGTTCACAATAAATTGTACAACTATTTGGAAAAACTGCCCAAAGAGTATTTTGCCATTTTACAGTTTTAATTCATAAGTAATCTGATAAATATCTTGCATAATAAATTATTTATCTTAATTCTAACAAAGTAAAATGCTGATTTAATAAATAGAAAATGTTTTAAGATAACTATTAATTTATCAGTTCAGATGCTTTTTTTTTAACAAGGTTAACTTTAATAGATAAAGTTCTTTGATACTACCTAAGGTATTTACAGAATTCAAGTTCTTTTCTTCAATCAAGTATTCAATGAAGTTCATCTGTTGGAGCTTGAAATATTAAATATTCTTCCAGCAACAATTCTGCAGATAGCATTTGTCTGATAATATAGCTTCCTACTTCTGTTCCGTTTTCCAGCCAAGAATATCAAAATGTATTTGAGTCAGAAGCATAGCGACCCAGTTCTGCCTTTGGAGAGTGAACAATTAGTTGCAGAAAAACTAAATGAACTGACATTTTGACCAATGGAAAGAGAACTCTCTTGTGTAGTTATGCTTTGCTTCTAGTTCAGAATGTCACTGTCCAACTTCCTTCTGGCACAGAAATTAATTTAAAAAACTCCCAAACCAACTCAAATCCCCCCCAAAAAAACTTGCCAACCTAAATGTTTTGGTTTTTTTTTTTTCAGATGTTACAGAAAAGCAGATACCTTTAGATGAAAAGCAATTTACTCTGTACTTCAACACTGTTATCTATCATAGTAAATATATAACTAGGGACAATGGAGTCCTAGCTTTTTTAAAAAAATCTAGGCTTTTGTGATTTATCTGCAATTCCAAAAGAGTTAAACACTGGCTAAAAGTTGCTTTCAGTCAAGGTTACTGTGCCTGAATAACTGAAAAAACAGTCCCAAGTTTTCAAAGTGGCATCCAGAGTAAGAGAGTTTGTGGAAGCTCTTGAAAACTTTGGTGCCTCATTGGCATACTTAAAGTTGAAATGCCAAAAGCTTAGACTTGTAAGTAGAAATAACATGTGGCTGCTGCTGAGGATGCTGCCTTAACTGTCCATTCCATTCCAGACACACAGATTAAGATGCCTGAATTCTTTGTGAACAAACTAGCGAAGAAGCTACTCAGCATACAAACTACAGTCCAGTTTCAAGGCAAACCAGCAATGACATGTCCAAAAATCTAGAGCTCTGCCTATAATATAAACAAGAAGATTGAGGTTTAGTGTTATTCCAAAACTAAGACACAGTTTTCTTTGAATATTATTTCTTAAAAATTCATAATGAATTGCTGTTTCAAACCTTTATGAATTATTCAAGCTTCAACTGCTTAAAGACAGGTAACATAAACCTGGTGTTGAGATGAAATAATTATCTTCCTTGAAACCTTTCAATGAACAGCAACAGTAATCAAAACCTAATAAATAAATAATGAAGTTTTACCTGGGCAATTATTTTAATTTCCATCAAGCAGAGCTGTTTATTAAAATGCAACTCTACTAATGCACTATTTTAATCCAATTATTATTTTTGCAAAATCCTGTTTCAGGGTTGGTAACTAGAATTTTTTTAATTAAGAATTTATATAATAGAAGTCTTTAGCTTTACATTTTCTGTAAGTTTTTTTTGGGACAGATTTCTTTGTCTCCCAGGTATCATCTGGAAATACATCATTAGTTAAGACAAAGCACACATCTAGCTTTAAGTCTGATATTGCTCTTAAGAAATGAAACAAAGGCATGCTGGTCCAATGAATGGCTATGTCTTGACTGGTGTATTCCTATCCACAACATGCAACTTATATTGATGAAATAAACGTTTGCCAAGTGGCACAGTCATGAATGTTATAGATTTTTTAATAGAGACTGTGTTTGCAATACTATCAAATAAATGCTAAAGTAATCTTAACTTTGATTTTTTTTTTGTTCCTGGGAATTTTTGTAAGAGCTAAAAAACCATCTTGGCAAGTAAATCAAAACTGTTCTATTTATACTTTATTTCTGACAGTCGAGGGGTTCTGTAGAAGTATGGAAACAGTCTACAATAAAACATCCCAAAATACATCAGCATGACCTAATGATTTATTTTTGGCTCTGCAAAATTTGAGGGAGAAGATGCAGACATGACATAAAAAAAAACAAACCAAAAAAACAAACCAAAACCACAGAATTAAAACTTCCTTGTCCTCTTTCTTGGGGGAAAAAAAAAATCTCTATTTTGCATGTTTTGAGATTCAAGCAGCATAGCTTTGAAGAATTTTTGCATACAAAGTATCTGACATTCCATTATTCTGGAGAGACTTAATGTTTTCCTTCCTTTTAGCTACTTAATCTCTTAAGCAATTCTGCTTCATGTGAGACAGTTGATTTTTCCCTTGTCTGTAGCACAAATCTGTGACATGACCATATGTATCTTCTGCATTTTTCATGTACTTTCATAGTTAAGTTGATATTGTATAGTATGATTCTGTATAGGGATATGCTTTACAAATATAATACGGAATTCATATTTGGCTATATTTGGTTGTATGTTCTTACTTAAATGAATACTGCAGTTAAAGAAAAATCAGTAGCAGCAGTTTAACAGATTTACACAATAACCCATCACTTTTCTGGGTAGAATCACTATGAGAAATTACGATCCTCAATCTTGCTAATTAAGCTGCCTTCATCTTCTACATGTTCATTGCAGGGCTGTTCTTTTTTTAAGACTTTATTGCCATAGTTTACATGGAAGATGAGAAATACGAGCAGGAATTCAAATCCATCTATTATGACATCAGAAAAGAAACTTTATTGACTGGATCGGTACTCAGGTAGACAATCATAGTGAAGGAACCATATACCTGGGAACAGAAGAAAGTGCTGTTCTCCCTTCAGAGTATGGGTAGCCAAATTTCCTGGTCCAAGAAAGCAAAACCCTAAAACTTCACAAGACCACGAAATACAAGCTATGATTTAAGATAAGACAACATCCTTGGTGTAGTTCAAAAGTGAAAGGGAGACAAAATGGTGCTGGGCTTAGTCTGTACCTAGGTCTGAAGGCAATTTGGTGATGGCATTTTTTGCCTTACTTTCTCCATGCAATGAATCAGGATCAACCAGTATGCTTTCTACCAAAGCTCCTTGTGACATGAGGCCTGGGAAAGAGTTGCTCTCAAAGTGCTGAAAAGTCACCTGTGGGTTAAGAGCCATGAAGCACATTATGTCAGCCTCAGAGATACTTTCTAATGACCAGCTTGGGGGAAAATACAGTCTGCTCTTCCACTTCTTCATCTCATTCTTTTTGAACCTCTTGCTTCATTTAACTGTTTCAAATCACCTCCATGTAGGTTAATAGAAATTATCTTTGAAAATGCTGTGACGTTGACTATCACCTTATTTTTGGAAGTTGCTCTTTCTATAGGGGCCAAATTGCCTATGACCTGGTAGATTTTGTTTTCCTTTCTAGCAATCTGGGAGGCACAGTGCAATTACTGGGAAGTTAATACTAGCAATTAACAGTTGTAATTTACTGGAAGATTAAGGCTGTCAAATTATGCCAAATGATAGCTGAGTTGAATTCCTTTTATCTAACTTAAGATGTCAACATTATTGATGTTTAACTAATCAACTCAGGCTCATTTCATAGGTGATGGAGAGAACTAGTTGCACCTTGGGAAAAGTTGGTGATAGGAATCCTACTGCTCTTGTCTCAGGTAACAAAGTTCTCAACAGTAAAGTAAAAATGTGGAGTTCTCACAAAACAATCTGGCACCTAAGACCTGTGTTGAATTGTCAAGGGAAGGATCAGGTCAGAGAATTCACATGACTGACTGAAATCCAAGAGGCAGGATAGAGCAAATAAGAATGATAAGCTATATGGATCCCATTAAATGAGTGAATTGGAGAAAGTGATGGATTGACTTATCCCAATCTTATATTACAATAAGTAAAAGTTACATGGAGGTGTCTTTTCATCATGTGACTGACCTACTAAAGGGAATACTGAAATATATAATAGACAAAAACCACAGACATAATCTGTAAATACAATACAATTAAAAAAAATAAAATCAAAGCTCCTCTTTTAAAGAATTGCTTTGTGTTTTTACTACTATAAAACAGCATTGGAGAATTAGAGGGCTAGAATTCAAAATCACCAGATGCAGACTGCAAATGTCTTACTGGAAACGTAATTCCTTTAAATTGATACAAAATAATGAACAGAAAAGAAAAATTGTATAAATTCAAGCACAGGAAAACAAAAAGGTGACACTAAAAAATCAGACTATGTTGTTAAAGCAACTGAACAAACCTACTAGTTAAATAAATACAACAGAATATTCTTTTTAATGAATAATGATGCTAAAAAATCAACAACATTATTTTGGTGAGTCTGAAACTGTGTTGTAGTCTACACATATTTTTTTTAAAAAAATATACTTTAGGCACAATTCTAAAAAGAAGTATAAGTTTATTTAAGCATAAGCTTATGAGAAATCCCACTAAAGTCAACAAGGTATTTAAAATGAGACAAGTTTCAGGATATATGTCAGGGGCTTAATTGCACCAAAATTTGAAAAAATGCTTTAAGCGACTGGTGGCATATCAGAGTATTTTATTACACTAAGATTAAACACTGATAGGCAAAGACATACAGGAATTGCTAATTGTTACATCCAAATAAGACTTTACTTGTGGTTATTTTGTTAATTTTTTTCTGCTTTCTAAAACATTTTTTTAAATGGTAAACAATCAAACCAAAAAGCCAAATTAGTGGAAAGCTTCCAACTTGCCTAGTAAGAAATGGATTTAATTAACACCACTGTGAAAAGCTGCTAAATCACTCTGAAAGATTATTAATCTTGTATATAGAAAATGAATGTAGATTCTACTTTCATCTCATTCTTTATTGGTGTAAATAACCCAAACACAGTTCTAGAATACTTTTTGTTTAGTATCCGTATCTCCTGCTTTATTTAAGCAACAAAAGCAGTACTAGGTGGGTAAACATACACATCAGGCCTGTACTTGGTATTGCTCAAACACTGTGTAATTTTTTCCCTAATGTTTAACTGAACTAGTATAAGTTTGTTTGTTCTGTCAGCAGATGAACAAGCCGTTCAGTTCTTTCCTCTATATTGTTTTACAGATGGATACTTGTAGGTTAAGAACTTTCACCAGTCTTTTTTCTTCCAAACTATCTAAATGAAGTTGCTTTAGTCATACTCATCATTGACTTGAATCTTTGTGTAGATATTTTGTAAACTCTGCAGCTAGTGATGTGGTTCCAAACTGCACATACAAATTAAGGCACAATATATAATGGATCTACTATTGGTTTAATAGCAATAATAGCTGTAATTTAATAGCATGGAGTAGTAAAGCCGAATTACAGACCAAGAAGCCACCACTGAATCTGTCAAAAGTTTCTTGTGTGGTTTTGGGAAAAAAACATTCTACTTCAATTTATCTTATCCCTTGGAAAAAAATATGTAATATTTCTATTATTTAGCTTCAGGGAAAGGTTAGGAAAATGGCATTGTAACATGATATCTATGTACAGTACTAGGAAGATACACTTGCTTTACCCTCCATGACACTTAAAACCACTGTGTTAAGGATTAATTCCTGATATTCAACAGACTAATAATGAATAAATAACCGTTAACAGCAACAGCAATGTGTCTATGACTGTAGTGATTTGGTGACCAGTGAGAATGCACTATGATTCCAAACTTATTCCCTATCAGTAAATAAATCACTTGCCAAATTTTCTTTACTTGATAGAGAGTCTTGTTGATGCTGTCCAACCAGCCTTTGGTCAGCAGCAGGACCATCAATCCTTGTTCAACAAAGATCTGTTTGCTGGTAACTCATGAATATCTGCACAGCCTTCAGCATAGCTTACATAGTAGAAAAGAAACACACCAAAAATCTCATGTTCAAGAAAACACATAGTTTAGAGCTGACACTAATTTTCTAGGGTTTTATCACTCACCACTTAATAGTCACAATGCATTGATTCAGTCATTTCTTCCCTTAGGGTCTAATCTGCTATCATGAAAAAAGCTGATGGCATGGAGCCATTCAGAGCCTGCCTTTAGAGCAGAGAGGTTCACAAGAAACACCGAAAACTTAGACGGAGTTGAAGGAAGATACAGGAAATATTATGGAGAATTATTGTATGAGCTGGTAATAACAAATTCATTTATAATATTTGGTATGCTAATTACAAATGTTTTAAAAAAACCCTATTTACTGAACATCTCCAAACCTTCATTTGCCTGCAGCAGGCCTCTGAAATTAAGCAGGAAGAAAGCAATCAGTTTAGAGCATTTCTGATATTACATTATTTTCTAGTGTAAATGAGATATAAATTGTTGAAAAAAAAAAGTTCTACTTCTGTTCTGTAGGACAATGTTGGCAGGATACCAAAATAACTAAATAAAATGAGCATAATACAGTCATAATGCTCTAATGATCACAGATAGCAGCAGATGCAGCATTAGGACTACAAGGAAATGCTTAGAAAGATGAAGAGGCATGTCTCCCTACTTTGGAACATCTCTACTTTCCTGATTAATTTTTTACCCAAGCCATATGTCACTCAGTGCTCAACATGTATGTACCAAAGGAAGAATCATGGTCACTCTCCCTAGTTTTCAAGTTAAATTTCCAAGCAAAGTATCTTTAATTTGTATATTGCATATAAAAAAAATAGAGAAAGCATTATTCAATATTGTGAAATACATGCATGCCCTAACTTAACCAACATCCAAAGGCACAAGAATACAATTCACCATGCATATGCCTTCCTGAGATACTCTGAAAGCCTGTGATGGCAAATAAAAATGGGGGTTTTTGTCAATGAAATGCTTCTCTCTCAAACACACTCACCAGGAATAATTTATGCCTAGACTGTTAAAGCTCTTGTATTAAGGTAAATACAATTACACAAGAAAAACTATGGCAGATGCTACATGCTTCCTCCCTGACTCACTGAAATGGAACATTGTCAGCCTCTTCTGATGAGGCTATCTCTGTACACTAGTAAAACATTAATTGGAGTGGGGAATGAGAAGACCTCATTTGTATTGCTCAGACTCAGGCTCATGTTTTGCCACATTTTTCCAATTCAGAATCCAAGTCTTTACTCTATTTCCTTTTTTTGAAAATATTGAGTCAGTGTAGATGTATGGATGTGGCTGAGGAAGATTTAGTCATTCCTGGTTAACTTTGTAACTTCAATAAAGCTACAACCTGGCATGTTGCAGATGGGAAAGGGTGGGTGAGGAACAAGAGAAACAGTACATGTGTATGTCATCCTCTTCTCTCTGGATATTACACAAAGTCAAACAGCTCCAGCTGGAAGGATTGACAGAGACCTACTCCAGAATAAACTACAGCCTGCTAGGGGAGCCTCCAAAAAGGTGGACAAGGTAATTCCAGCTAAAGAACAGAACTGTAACTGAGAGGGATGCGACAGAGATCTTTAATATTACAAATGGCATCAAGATGGTGAATCAGCAACAAGACTCACTATTCCTTGTAAGAAAAGATCTAGTGATAACACGAAGTTATCAAACACTAAGTTCAAAACAAATAATAGTGCACTTCATGTGAACGTTTTCCCACAACACTCTAAAGGTGGAACTCAGTTCTATGCCATATCATGGACAGCAGAAGTTTACATGAGTTCTTAAAGAGATTAGACATTTCCTTTCATAGAGGGGAAAACCAGAAGTTATTAAACTCAATCATATCGCCTCTGGCTCAGGAGGTTCCTGAGCTACAATTTACTGAAAACTGTAAGGCTGTGTTGGGGGAGCATCACAATAAAACCGTGCAGGGAAATACTACCCTCCTCGTAGGCCTCCTCTGCTGGCAACCAACAGATATCAGAGTAGCAGACTTCTGATCCTTGCATTTTGCTGTTGTATAAATTTTCCACTCTTTTTGGGGGCTGATTCCCCAGTGCCATCAAAATAGCCCCATGTTAACCAAGTTTTGGATGATTCACTTCCAGTTTAATAGCAGTACCAAGTAAATCATGCCATTGCTCAGCTAACAAGCTTAGGACAGCACATTCTCAGCAGGATGTCTTAGGCTCTGTAATTCCTCTTTAGAAGAACATAGATTTGACTCAAACCTTTGAAGATGTTCATAAAAAGGATACAATACACTTATATGTACTGTAAAATCCATTGGTCTTGAAATATGAACTAGTATCTAGTATAAAAATGTCTAACTTAATAAAATTTTAACTATTTTAAACGTCACCTAATACTTTCACTGCCAAGTCACAAGTAGTATTTTATAACATTTTAATAAGATGACTGATTTATAACTTTAACATTTATTTGTTTTCGAGTAAGTGCAGTAAATAAAAGTGTAAACTGTTAAGTAGGGGAAATTAATATAAGCATGGAAGAAATTCAACAAGCTTCATCGATATTATGGCAGTTTGCTGATACAGAAATCAACCTAGCTGCATTTCAACTGATAAAACAGAGAATCCACAATTTCTTTTGAATATTATTTTTTATATCTATATATTTTTGTTTCCACTTTTTAAATGGGGACATTAATAAAATCACAAAGCAGCTGTGTTAGACAGTACACATCCTATGATATATATAGTTTAAGATCATTCACGGAAGGAATGTTTTTAACAACTGAATTGTATAGGGTTAGACTGAGATGAAAATGTTATAAAAATATCTTCAAAATTTGAAAAAGGTGGGTGACTTCAATATGTAACCAAAAACTGAAACAAAAAGAAACATTAAGTTGAACAAAGGAAAAAAAATCAGTATGCTTAGGGCAGCAGTTGATCCATTTAAAAAGGCCACCACTTTATCTCTTTTCTTTTCCTTTGCAAAATCCAATAAACTGCCATTATATTCCTTTTAAATGGTTCCATTACAAGGATTCTATAACAACAGACTAATCTCTTGATAATTATAATAAATGCCTGTAATCAAAGCAGGAACCATTTAAAATAAGGAGAAAGGCTGTTTTCCATCAAACTCATTGTAGTTCCATGACCTTTGGAGCATTAAGCTACGTCACATGCTGCCACCACAAACTGCAACATAGCTTTCCTACCAATCTTGCTCAAATAAAAATAAAAAGGATGAGAGATAAATGGCAATGTGGATTGACACATGGCAAGAGTTCTTACTTTCTAGCTGTGAGCCTTGTAGAACATAAAAATCTCAATTTGCAAGATTCCAAAGGCTTGAAGCCGACAGGATTCAGCCAGCAGCTCTTGGATGGTGTTTGTTACACAGTGCTGCTCTTCAGGAGGGAATGTGGGAAGGATTAGACTGATATATTTAAAAGTTGCATTATGGCAATGAGTTGTATATCACTACTAACACTTAAGAAAGTATTACTTTTCAGAAAGACAGGACATTTTATCGCAAAATTTGATATTGTATTCACATGAACAAACAATGATTTCCAGAGATCATTTAAGAACCTAAAGGCTGATAAAATTACGGGAAATGACTATATATGATCAGAATGGCTTTCATCTGCATTTTGTTAGACCCAGCATTGATTTCACTTTTCAGCTGTGAAGAGCAAGAGGCCAGCTGTGGCCAAGGGAGAGAGCAAGCAATGAACCAAGGTCACAATAGAGGCTGAGTTGTCAGAAAATTTAACACTTTTAATGACTAAATCTCAGCAAAAAATCTTCGAGTTACAACCATTTGAAAATTATATCCAGTGGGTCTCACAAACTGTCAGAGAACAGAAGGTTTAATTTATGACAAAGTAAAACCTTTGAACTCTAGTTATGTGAATAAACAACATTATAAGGGGAAAACAAACAAAGCAAGGAAAATATAAAATACATTGCCTTCAAGGCAGAAACAACTACATTTTACTTTGTATTCCCAGATGTGTTAAAGGGAAATTTATGACAGAATACTGCAAAGCAAGATTCCCATTGTGAAACCCTTCACATTTATTTAACTAAGCACAATCATTGAAAATGACCTTTATCCAAACCCTTCACAGCTGTCTTAAAATGATCTAAAACTATTGCCAGATTTTCTTTAACTAACATTACTTAACAAAAAGTCATTACTCCAGGGCCATATTACACTACTGGCAAGTAAACACAATCCATTTTCAACAAAATGCTACGAAGTTTTAATGAAAAATTGATAAGAAACTGAAAATTCCACATTAAAAAGGTGCCAAACACTACACATCATCATAGTTTTCTGTTCTAGCAATAAACACAAATTCCTTATTTCTGATAGCATATTTGTCACCTAATAGACTTACATGCAAAAAGAAAAACGGCCAATACTTTGAAAAAAATCTTACATTTGAAACTGTAACGAAATAAAGTGTCAAAATTATTGTCAGTGAAGCTGTTCTAGCAGCATATTGTGAATAGATATCTTCATCTGTTCTCAAAAGACTGCACATCCAGAGTATACATTATTCTATAAAACTAAGGGCTCCTGACAATAAATTCACGTGGACATTTCCACTGCAGTACACTAATAATTTACCAGTGTGTTAATAACGTTTGATTCCAAGACTTAAAAAGCAATGTGTCAAAATGACAAACACTTTAATCTTTTTCCCATTTATATATAAACACTAAAGATTAAATCATTGTTGCAAGTGCTGGCCTTCTCCAGGCCTAGGTCGATTGACGTGAATTAGGAAAAAAAATCATACTTGTGGATTCAGAATAGAACAATTCCATTTAAAAAGTAACAGTACAGAGCCACAATTAAAGCAGTGCATACCATGGAGAGAAGGGGAAGGACTTTATTAGGGGGCTGGTGAGTTCAGTAAATCATGGCTTTCAGATGAAGATGATTACGGTGGTTCCTTGGTGTGAGACAGTGCGAAGGGTACAGGAGGTTCATTTCACCACCAAGTAATTATGCTGACCCAGAGAGTTACCATTTATCATGGCTGAAAGATGACACTCACTGTTAGCCAAGGGAAACTGCTAGTCAAATGCTTCCATCTAAATCAATACACACCACATTTTTCTACAGCCAAAAGTAATTATAAAACAGAAAACTTCACAATCAATACCCGCTTGAGCTAACTTATATTCTGCTGCACAGACATGAAGGTATGGCACTGTCAGCTGTCAATGAAAACTGCTGCATTTGACCCAGATTAAAGGGTTTACCCCCACCATTAGAAAGGATTCTGCTGTCTATTTTCTCAGTAAAAGCAAATGTATCCCCCTTTCTCCATGATTAAAAACAATGAGTAGCTACGCAGGTTTTCAAGACACATCACAACCTGCAGCTGAAACTGATGTTACCATTTTATAAAGTCTCACTTAACACAAAATAAAAAAAAAAAAAGAAAATCAGTCAATTAAAGAAAAATCAATCTTCCTAACCACTGAAAGCTAAAATAGTTTCCAGGGCATTAATTTCTAAAAGCTGCAGTTGAAGACCTGACCTTCATGAACCCTAGAGATCAGAAAAGAGAGAAACATATACACCTGAAGTACTAAATCAATGTCATTTTCAGTATTAAACATATATATATGTTTGTTTACACAGAGGTGTGCACATGTGATTACCAGCAAGCTAGCAAGTAGCCAAAAATTAGGCTCTAAGAGTTTAGGGTTTGTTTCAAAATATATCTAAATGTCAGATTTGACACTTGCTTTCAAAAAGGCAGAGCTTAGCCTTATAAACCAATCTAACACATCAAGAAAGGTTAGACGGCATAAAAACCCCCCACTACTTCAGTAAAAGAAAAAATTGACATCCAATTTTCAAGCTGATTTATCAGTGGAAAGCTAAAATTGATAGTTTGCCATTACTGGGTAGAAGACTGTCTAAGAAAGCTGTTACAAAGCCTTTCATTTTGATTTAGCCACATGGATCAATACAAACCTATACTGTTTCAATTTTACAAATATTGATTTTCTGATATAACCTCTGTGGGAGAACATTCATCACCTGCCATACTAAAAAATATTGAAATTTATTTTGTAAACTTTGATTTTCAACAAAATATAGTGTCCTACTGAGTAAAGTGAAATCTATTTTTTCAGATGACAGCTAATCACTGTTAAAATGATATTTTGAGTAATATATTTCTGCCTCTTCATCTCAAGATTCTGGCTTGCACTGTTAATCCTTTAAATCCTTTAACTGGTTTCATACCAAAGATGATCATAAAATTTCCCTTTGGTTTTTGATCAATTATCTTGAGATGCCATTCAGTTTTAATGATCAGGAGGACAGAATAAAACTTCAAGTCAAAATATGTGGTGAGAGCAAATATCAAATTCTTACACTAAGTTGCTTCCCAAACCTAGAACCATTTAGTGCTTCAGAGAGCTTTTTTACCCCCACCAGATATCAAAGAAAAAAAATTCTTAAAGTATAAACAGTTATTTTATGAAAGAAAAATCTTTATCCTATATTTATACAATACTACCTACACAAGCACATTGCGGTCTATACACACATTGAGTAAAGTAATTTTTAATTATACAGCTTTTCTTCTTCCAAATTATTCCATCAATCCCTACTATCTCATTCCATTAAAAAAAAAATTAAAAAAGCTTAAAAATAATTTCCAGGTTTGAACCACAGAATCCCAGAATCATCAAGGTTGGAAGAGATGTCTGGAGATCATCTAGTCCAATCCTCCTGCTAAAGCAGGTTCACCTAGAGCAGGTTACAGAGAGGTACTCCAATCCCTTAATCATCCTCATGACTCACTAAAGACTTTTCTTTACCCCTTTCTTTTTCATTCCCAAAATACCTCTTTATGAGCTGCCTAAACAGGACCACAAACATTTCTAAGTGCCAAACTGCTGTAGACTATTTAGCAAGGTCATTGATACAGGAAAGACATTGAACAGGTTTTAGGAGACAATAAACCCTGGATACAAGTGTAAAAGAATTTTCTCAACAGCATGTGAGAAATAAATGCCAAAAATCATAATCCTGTGCTGGTGCTGGAAGGACACAGTCCAGGGATGAGATCCAAGCAGCACTCAAGAGGCTTTAGATTATTAGGTACACACTCAGAACCTTCTGGTAACACATTGCTATTCAGATTAGTGATTACTAAATAGGACTGTGAAAAATTCCTAAATTATTAAGTTAGATGCTAAGTAAGTGAGCTTCAAGTAATATTTTCATAATGGAAATAATAAAATAAATTCTTAACTTTCTTGCACATGTAGTGCCATGAAACCAGGGTAAAATTTATTTGTAGACTTATGGCTCAATATGAACAGTCTCTCTATTTATAGAATATAGAACATTATTTCTAGCATTTGGATACTAAATTATTCTTAGTATGCATATCAGAAATCAAATAGAACCAACATCGAGACATTTGAACTTGCAAAAAAAGAAAAATAGTATCACAAAAATATCTGTAAGATAGAGAGGTGGGGCAGAAAATCCTGGAAAAGAAACAAACCAATTTGACTGAAAACAGGAAGTAAGAAAATGCTAGTCAAATCACGTGTGCCATTTCATGCTGGTCTGAAAATGCTAGAACCAGTTCTTGAGAGCAATGGCAAGGGCTACATGCAGCTAGTAAGGACTCTAAATGAGCCATCATGACACTCATCCTGTTATTCAGACATGATGCTATTTCAGATGCTGAATGATTTTAACCATCAACACAATGGACACAGTGAATCTGAGGAACAGGAAAAACTCATTGAGGAATTAAATGACTAAAGCATGTTTAAAATTAAAACAAAGAAGCACTAAATATTTAAAACCTTTCTCTTAAAATATAAATTAAGAACTATTTTTATGGCTTCTTTTTTTTTCATCAACAGATTTCAAATCACTCTGCTAGCATAATCCATGCATGCACTGCAGATGGCAAAAACAAGGTGGATAGAAAAAGACCAAAATGATTTATTTAGTGTTGAGGTATCACTTCACTAGCACCACCAAGATCATAATGTCATTATTTGAGGCATAAAGTGACTCCTTTCATAGCTGAAGAAAGAATCTTGCTTTCCCATATGAACTGTACTGTGAATTCTGGAGAGGAGAGTGAGCGGAATGGTGGGTATGTCTTGGTTGATATTGCTTGGAAGTGTCATGAATTGCTGCTCTGATTTGTTAATGGCACTTATTAAATCCATTATTCCTATAAATGTGTATTATTTCAACAAAGATTTAAAAACAACAAGAAATCCAAATAACTATAATTCCAACCACCATTCAGTTAAAGAAAAATCCAGCATTTTGAAAATATCATTATGTCTATTACGTTACAAAAAAATTTTCTTGGTGCAAACATTTAATAACTTCTGAAAAATAATTTCTCCCCCTAACAGGACTGGTTGGTTTAATATTTTAGGGGGGAAAAAAGGTCTTTCATGATCTCTACTTTGTTTTCTTGGGTTATCTTTGGTTTTTCTTTTTTTATGTATTTTTTTTAACTAGTGAAGAAAGAACGAAAATACCCTGTTGACATTTGCACTGCCATCACATAATATTACTAGAAAATAACTAAAATGACAGCATTTGTAGTGAATATGCTTAAAGACTCTTCTATTAGGGCTTGTCTGTATCTAACTATATCGAGAACAAGAAGAGAATAACCTTCTAAAAAGTAATGATGGTGATAATCCATATAATGATTGTTACATGCAAATATACAGCAGCCATGTAAAGGAACAAAATTCAGACAGCTACTTCACAAAGCTTAAGGGCTTCATATTTTACAGCACCAGCATTAATGGAAAAGTTAATGTAGCATTGAATAACTGAGTTATTCAGCTGCTGCTACAGAACATTTAGATCATGGACATAACACATCCTTTTTTTTACTACTATTGCTTTCTTGACCCACAGAAAACCAATTCTCATTCACTCCCCCAAAATCACATGCAAAATATTCCTGCATTACTCAGTTGCTTAAGAAATATGCACAAGTATATAATTTGTAAGACTGAAAATTCAAATAAATCCATAAAGCATTTGATACCATTTCTCACAGTATTCTACTTGAGAAACTGGCTTCCACTGGCCTGGACAGGCACAGCCTCTGCTGGATAAAAAACTGTCAGAATGGCCAGGCCCAAAGAGTCGATCTAAATTCAGCTGGAGGCCAGTCACAAGTGATGTCCCCAAGGGCTCAGTGCTGGGTCCAGCCCTGTTCAATGTCTTCATCAATGACCTGGATGAAGGCATTGAGGGTACCCTTAGTAAGTTTGCACATGACACTAAGATGGGTGGAAGTGTCAATCTGCTGGAGGGTAGGGAGGCTCTGCAAAGGGATCTGAACAGGCTGGACCACTAGGCTGAGGCCAATGGAATGAGGTTCAACAAGGCCAAGTGCAGAGTCCTACACGGGAGATAAAAAAAAACCCCTGTGCAGTGCTACAGGATTGGGGAAGAGTGTCTGAAAAGATGCCTGGTAGAGGAACCTGGTGGTGTTGGTTGACAGTCAACTGAACATGAGCCAGCAGCATGCCCAGGTAGCCGAAGGCCAGTGGCATCTTGGCTTGTATCAGAAAGGGCATGACCAGCAGGTCCAGGGAAGTGATTCTGCCGTTGCACTAAGCACTGCTGAGGTTGCATCACGAATACTGTGTTCAGTTTTGAGCCCCTCACTACAAGACACTGAAGTGCTGGAGCATGTCCAGAGAAAAGCAGAGAAGCTGGTAAAGGGGCTGGAGAACAAGTCTTATGAATAGTGACTGATGGATCTGGAGTTGTTGAGCCTAAAGAAAAGGAGGCTGAAGAGAGACCTTATCACTGTCTAGAACTATGTGAAAGGAGGTTGTAGATAGGTAGGTGTTGGTCTCTTCACCCAAGTGATAGGTGATAGGATGAGAGGGAATGGTCTTATGCTGTATCAGGGAAGGTTCAGATTGGACATTAGGAAAAACTTCTTCACAGAAAGGGGTATCGAGGACTGGAACAGACTGCCAAGGGAGGTGATTCAGCCCCCATCCCTGGAGGTATTTAAAAGACAGGCAGATGAAGTGCTACGGGTTATGATATAGTAGTGGACAGGTATGGTTGGACTAGATGATCTCAAAGGTCTTTTCCAACCTAGAGATTCTATGATTCTCTGAAATAATCAAACCACAAAACTCAAAATAATTAACAATGCTGAAGAGAATTCAAAAACTATGCTCTGTGAGTTAACTCATACTATGGTACCAATGCATGTATGAGGCTAATCACTTAGTACACAAAACAAAACAGCATTTTACAATACTTTATATCTTAATTTCTGATCTCAATACCTGAAATATCTAGATAAATTATGCGTATTAAGTTTGTTTTCTGTATACTGAAGAGTAAAAATTACTTAGTATAGGGTCATTTAAAACCTTCTCATTGAATGAAAATACAGCAGTGTTTGAAAGTAGGCAACACCTAGAAACTACAGAAGACAGCACACAATTGGATCTAAATTCAATTGCACTTATAATTGTGTTTAGGGAGAAATCTGAGGAAGGGGTTACAGACCCCATGATTATAAATCCTGTGAACTGTGTTACCTCTTCATTATTGCTGACTGGTTTGGAAAAGTAAAAGAATGCAAGTTGTTACATAAATACAGAATAAATTTTGGAATACACCAGCACTCTTTCCCTCCTTCTTGAAACCAGCTAGTGACTCTAAGAGTTTTACTCCTTCTTGATGCAAACTGTAGAATGTGGAGACATCAGAATTCGGAACTGCCATTATGGAAATTCATCTTCCCTGGAATTCCTGAAATTATTCGAGTTCATAA
Organism: Coccyzus lansbergi; assembly: GCA_033558105.1. Classification (NCBI taxonomy): domain Eukaryota; kingdom Metazoa; phylum Chordata; class Aves; order Cuculiformes; family Coccyzidae; genus Coccyzus; species Coccyzus lansbergi. The sequence continues at coordinate 1,564,386 of JAUMJK010000151.1, forward strand.
AAGATTTCAAACTCCAGTGTTCCTGTACTGATGTTGCACTAGTAAAACTTCTTGATTTTATTGCCAACTGCCTTTTTACCATCAGGAGAACAAATTGTAGAGCGCTGAGCATGATTACTGAATGGGAGAAGATTCATCCCTTTCTTTTCCGCTCTCAAAATAATAAAAAAATTATTACTGATTTAAAAATCAGGTACCTCAAAAAAGTAACAAAATTGCTTGCCTTAAACTTTATCATTTCACTGTTGATGTCAGACACGAGCATAAAAACTGGGGAGTAAGGACCACTGCTTCCAGATCCTTCTGAATTTGGTTGCCTGCCAAGTTTAAACTCAAAGGTTTACAAAATGACATCACACCTACAGTTGTTTCTCAGCCAGAGAATATTTGTCATGCAGTACGAAAATCTTCCTCTCACTACCTTAGTTCATCTCTTCTAGGTTACCAAGTTACTGCATTTCTGCAACCAATACCGTCATTTAGTTATATGTATACTAATTGTATAATTCACTGACCTTTATCCTTTCCTAATGTCTGTGACGACATTATTTATGAATTTCCAAGAGCATTGAAAAAGTACCAGCAGAAGGTATGCCTTTATAACTATTAATACTACCTAGTATGGGGAGAAAATGAAGAATAAAAACTTCTGAGTATTAGAACCAATGGAGAACTCAAGAAGCCAGCAGCCAGGAAAACCAATTATTTACTAACAGCTACTTCAAAATATGCCTGTGATTTAATCTCTTATAAATGTTTGGAAAGCATGACTGATAACAGAAATCCTTAGAACTTCTCTTATAAGGGAAGTCCATTGTGGCTTTTTCATTTTTAGAGTTGAATTTTTTTCCTAAGGAATGTCTGCCTTTTAGGAAACAGTAGGCATAGAACTTTACTGTGGGGATTGTGAAAAGTTAACTTTAAAAATATAAAGGGAAAAGTAAAGCTATTTTCTTAATCCTAATACTACAGAACAAGAATTTAGAAGTACCTTTTTATTTTTAGTGTACAAAAATTGAGAATTTGTTGATAGTTTTAAAGAAGTGGTATTCTTTAAATAAATATTCCATTGAGTTCACCGTCCTCAGTAATTTGTCATTGTGTCACTGAAATAAAAGAGCTATTCTAGTGCTTTCAGAATACGACATCCTAAAAAAAGGTCTCTGTTAGAAATTTAGTGATGACCAGAAGAACCTTTTGAACTTCCATGCACAGCTGGCAATAGTACCTTTCGTAGCTTGGCTAAAGTGTATAAAAAAAAAATTGATCCAGATATATAGGGAATGCCATAGCCAGAAACAAACATATGACCTGTAGATTTAGCTTCTGTGACGCAACACATTAGAAAAATTTATGTACCTGGCCTCCACTGGATGTGAATTCAGAAAGGAACACATCTGTTGCTTTCCAGGGAAGAGAACATATTCATCACCAAACAAAAGTAGCAACATACACAGTATCATTACTCCATAAAATAAGTTGAAAATTAAGCCTGTGTATATTGATATGCTAACTGGTCACTTATACAAGTAGAAAAACATATTTTCTATGTAAAAAGTAATTTCCTCATTTTTAAAGGCAATTAGTAATGTTCCTTTAATACTACTTAATTGTACATAAATTTCAGTATTTTATACTAATTTTAATACTTCAGTTTTATTCCATCAGGGCTCAAACCTTTATATCAACTTCTTTGTTAATATCTAATAGATAGTATAGTTTTCATTGAGACAATTATCAGAGAAAGTGGTGTCAATTTTCACAAGGTTCCAATCAACATTTTTCTATGTTTTTAATTCCAAGACTGTAAAAAATTAAAACTAATATATGCTTGGGGAACAATTAAATGGTTTTTGTATCTGTGTCCTCTAAGAGGGTACTAAAAGAGATTTTCATTAACTCTTCATGATGATCTGAAATAGAAAGACTATTACAAGAGAAACAATTTTTTTATTTGGCTGGTTAATGTGGGGTGTATTTTTATTCTCTCATGCTTCTCAGTGGTACTGAATTGAGGCTAAACCAGAAAGGATAGCAGACTCCATTTTGTTCTGGTGGATACATATCACATCCTGCTCCTGCTTCTGGCTCTTCTTCTTTCCTGACAGGTTTCACTTAATTAATTTTCATAGATTTTTAGCTCAACAGTTTAGTATGAAACTATACCAATGAAAACATTGTCTAAAGTTCACTAAATAAATTTCCTCTACTATTAAGCTGTCATCAACTTTGAAAACGTAGCTTTTTATTCCAGAAAATGCAAGAGGCTGGGGTACTATTCAGTGTGAAAGACTACTATGTCTCTGAAAACGATGCATTTTTAGCTAATAGAAATTGGAAAATTTAATGTCTATACATTAAAAAAAAAAGTAAGTTTAACTTTTTTTAAATAATACCAAAACAACACTTCCACTCACCACGAAGCAAATATATCATGCCTTACTTTCCTCCACGTTTTCACACAGCACAAGATATATTGTGCATAAAAGTTAAGGCCCTCTTATGGCAAAGTATCCCAAAGGGTTCAGTAGTATTTCTAAATTGGGCCTAAGAGACGTCAAATTTAGCTTCCTCTTTATGTACTTTTTTACTGCTTCCTACTATTAATGCAAACATAATTTCTAGTAAATTATCAAAAGACATTTCCTACATTTTAATCTTTCTTAGACCCAGACTGTGACTGTAAAAAAAAACCAATGAGTATTCCCACCCAGTAAATATAATTTGCTACCAAGAGAGAATAGGAATCAGAAAAATAAGTAAATTTATATTTTAAGAAATAACTTCATTTAAATTTTAGTCTATTGGCATTGCATATAAAGAATATTTTTTAAAACAATGGTTATCATTCTCAGATTGAATAGTAGAAGTACATGTGGTTTATGCATCTTTTTGTGGATGGATATTCTAATAATCTAGGCAGATGGATAGTTTATTACATTATTGTGTTTTAAAATGGTTCAGTGCTATTGAATGTTTAAGAAATATTTATGACATGAGGCAGTATATTCCTGAAGCTGAAACAATCATTAGACTCTGATGTTCATCTATTTTATTGAACTACCCGCAGGGAGCTTTATGGGCATACTATCACGTCAAGGTCATAGGATTAAGTGAACAATGATAACAGTAAACAAGGCTTTTCTGTATATTCTGAAGAGTCTTACTGAGTTACTTAAAATGCCATAAACATAAATAGTCTCCTATCTCTACAACACATCCATGACAGATTACTCCAATATATAACACTCACGAGTAATGGAGCTTTACAACCTAACCAACAGCCTGTATTATTGATGACAGATATCAATATTCCGGGGAGCACAAATGTTGGGAGTAGCTTGCAGTCTGTCATTACTGGATATTTTATGTCTCTAGCTGTACAATAAATACATCTACATATATGTCAAATCTTTATGTGAACAGATAGTACTGCTGAAAAAAACCCCAAACCAGAGCTTATAGGTTAAGACACATTTATATAGAGAAAGTAAATTCTATAGTAAGAAATGTACCAAATCTATAAAAAGTCGCGTAAAAGCAGAGAATAAAAACAAACCTACACAGTATTTTGTATGCTACCTTGAATGATTTAATTATTCTTTGTAAGCATGCTGTGCATTACCATACCTATTTTATCAATGAGGAAACCAGTATAATCAAGTACGGTAACCTCCTTTAAGTCATTTGAAATCTACCACAGACATGGTGTTCTTGAATCAGTCAAAATAAACCTGTGTAAAACTTATTATTCCACTTTTTTGGAAAACAAAATAAAACAAACCAAAAAATTCAAAAACCTTAGCAGTGATCAGCTGAAAAAGAAGTGTTTGTGGGGAATATTTTTCAGAAATCAAAAAAATGTGTTGTGTAAAGATGATCTTCATAGTTTAATAACTGTGAATATACAGGCTGTGCCAATAAAACACACACAGAAACACCAAACCGAAGAAACTATCCTACTCAGCTGTATTAAGGCAAGAAGGAGTGGACAAGGCTTTGGTTACTGGCCTCTATGTCCAAATAAAGCATGTTTCTTCTGTACACCTGAAAACAGTGTCTATTATGTGCCACTTTGGAGCAGTAGTTAGACATTGATTTGACAATTTCTCCCCTGTAGTAATATTGCAAGCTAAGACTCCAAGCAGATTAAAAATTATTGTAGAGAAAGTGAGGGGAGATAAAGTGAAATATGCACAAGCACAGAATATTTCTTGTTGATGTTAAATGTACAGACAGATGAAGGCTGCAGATGATAAGGATGGAACAGACACAGCTCAAAGGAGATCTTCGATTTCTCCAAACCTGGAACTATGAACTGAAACAAAAACCTGCTATGTAGAGATAATGGATTTTCTCTTTAGCATCAGATGACCTCTATGATTGATGCATTGACTTAAGAAAGCTCTAAACTAGTTTGATGGAAGATGATATAGTACCACAGAGAAGCAAAAATGGGGGGAAAAAATCTGGAAGGTTGATTGTCACCTTCTTGGGAAGAAGGGTTTGGGGGGAAAACAATGGAGGACACAAGAAAAATGGATCAGTCTGTTACATATCTTAACTGATTACACATTACAATGAGGAAAATGGGAAATATGGGAACTGAGAAATCTTAGTAATCAGAAGACAAAACTCAGGCTGGCGTACAGAAGTTTGCCAAGGTATGTTCCAATCAAGGGCTAGAAAACATCTGTATCTGAACTTATAGTGAGTGTACTGTGACAGCTTTGAACATGTTCCATAACCACCTCTTTTCCTCTCCCCTCCCACTCTTGGTTCCTGAGCTACAGGGTTAGTCCTGGGCTTTTTGTCAGACCTCATATATTCTGATTGCAGTACCAGGTAAAGACTCTACTGACATATAAAGATCTCTTGTTTCTAAAATTTAAAGAATAACAACATTGCCACAGTTTCCTCTTTGTGTTTGCAATGAAGCAAAAAGGGAAAAACAAATTTTAGGCAGAAACAGAGAACATATTGAAGAGAAGTGAAAAAAAACCAGAGTCAAGAAGACATAATTCTCTTACTTTTCAGAGTCAAGAAGACATAATTCTCTTACTTCTTTAATGTGAAAATGTACTATACTTCCTAGAGATAACCAAGTCTTTCTGTAGAGTTGAATAAGTTTTCCCTGAGTACCAGGCATTTCCCAACACTGGGAAAGACAATCCTTTCCAAAGAAACTATTTTCTTCAGAAGTTTCTTCTAGTTGTGGGAAAAAAATACATAGTGAACAGTATCAGAGTTCAAAACAACTGAGTAGCCGTGCATAAATACAGACCTGAATAAATAAGTAAACTGTGCACTCATTTGTGTAGCCCATCTCCATTTATACAATTCTGCTTTCTTGGCAGGTGTCTCTATGCTGCAAATAGCATACTACATCAAACTTCATATTATTAGAAAATGATACAGAATTCTTCTATCCCCCTTTTTCCACCATGCTCATCAAACGCCACAGCAACATTAGCAAGTGCTCCTTCAAATAGTTTCTGCCTTTTCACCACAGTGGAAAGCAGTCAGGGAGGTATGAAGGAAGAGGGTATGCAATGGGTAGCAGATGTAATACATTGGGGGCAGAGCAGCAGGAGCAGCACAAAGGTGAATACATAGTAAGAAAGGTAACGAGAGGGATTGAAACAAATTTTGTTGAAAATACAACAAAAGAGTGAGTAGGTTAGAAAAATAGTCTCATTCATATTTATGTTTAAAGCCTGCTACAGGAGGCTGACTAATACTGGACTGAAAATGTGAATAATGCTGACACACTTGCCGATATCATGATATCTTAAGTAGTGCTATTAAGTAAAGCCAATAGAAGTCAGAAAAGCATTTTCTTAATATTTTGTTTTAATGAGATCAACTCAGAACTAGGTATTTGGAACTAGTAATAAGGTAAGCTAATAAGCTGAGAAGTGTGTAAATCCCATCACATCAATCTGGAAGAATTTATTCTGCAAATTCTCCATCAATTCCAGAAACACAGAAAACTCATAGTTCTTACAGAGTATGTGGAAAATAGGCCCTCTAATAGGCCCTCTTACAAAATAGGCCCCCTTAATAGGCCCTCTAGCAACAGGAATGTCAAACACACTGCTGGATCCAGTAGACAGGATCTCGTCCTACATCTTTTCCACTGTTCTAAAGCTCCCCTTGTAATTTCTGTCTAGCAGTTAAAATAAGCCATAAATGAATGAATAACTAAACCAGATGAAGCCAATCTGCAGTGCAGGACAGGATAGGTTCTGTGTCTCTCTGAACTTCTTAAAACAGCAGCTAATATAGTGTTGGAGTCACAGCATGCCAAAGGCTGTCTGTTAGGGAAACTCCTTGTCATTAAATTCCTGTGTTCTGTTCTTCCTTGCTGTAAACTGGAAACATTTGATTTAGAAGCAGTGTTGTCCCAGAATCAATTTATTTAACTATCAAGCCCCATAGGCTCAGAAATGAGAAGTTCTCCTCTTTCTGTTCTCCCCTACAATCCCAAGCGGAACTCAATCTCTGCAGAAGCACATGCTCTAGTAAAGGGCAGAAGTACTTGTCCAGCAAAAAACTTTTTTTCCAGCCTGTCTCCCCAGACGAATTTGGTCTTCACCACGGAATGAGTTTGACAGCTCTGCCCTCTACCATGAATGATTAATTTGTTATGGGTGTCCAGTTTAAGCAAAGATGGTTTTGAACAGAAAAAGCCCTTGTATACCGGTCATTTGGTAAAACTGCTTTAATATAAGTGGAATCTCTTTCATCAAATCATGGGAAGCAAGAGAATCAAGTGTCATTTTTAAATGTAATTTTCTTCATTATAGTAACTCTCCTGTGTATGTAAACACCGATCATGTGAAAATATCTATGACAAGTATTTCATACTCAGATTTAAAACACAAACTGGAACTCAGAACTCTTTATATTGCATTAAGTTGCCTTAAACCTGTAGAAACTGTAAGGCAGAGCTATATATACAGCATTGTTGAATAAAAGTTTTTGAAAAGTTGAGATAACTGATTAAACCAAGAAGCTGAGATAAGAGAATATTCCAAACTGGCCCAAAACAAAGCCATGCATATGGCTGATAAAGAATTTAAACTGTGTGTACAGACAGGTTTCACTACCTTTTTTTTTTTTTTTTTTAAGAAAGATGATTATGGGGAGAGAAGCAGATGGGGAGGAAGAGAAGAACCATATGAAACTGACAGAGAAGACAGAAGGAAGCATATGTTGTGACAAGAAGACCATAACCCTGAAAAAACCTAAGGGTAAGCACTGGCTGAAAGAAGCTTTGAATGCTAAGCTATGAAACAGCCTGTTTGATTCTTCCTGAGTTCAAGGAAATAGGATGTTGCATATTCACTCTGAATAAGTGGCAATGCATCAAAGAAATAACCAATTCATCAATTTCTCACTGAATGAAAAAGGAATTGCAGAATTCTAATTTTGGTGTAAAGCTAGAATTAAAAAAAAGGGATATCAGGATATTTAGGGCAAGCTATTATGAAGATACCTAGAAAGTGTCAAATTGCCAAAATGAGGAAAATAGACTTAGTTTGGTTTAAGAGCACAAACAAGACACACATTGCACTAACGAGATGTATTTTGGAATCTATTATTCTTAATCACAGATATGTAGGAGAAAATAAGATGATTCAATGATTTGCCATATTGTAGAGGCATTGTGCATGGATCATATTTCACAAAATGAGACCTTATTATTTTTATTACACTAGAAACTATGTTAAAGAAGAACAAAAAAAATATTCTTTGTCCTGAAGAGAGATAACCCCCCCATATATACACACTGTATGTCACAATTACCAGTAAATCAGTATGTGCAGATTGTTTATATGATAGAGAATTGAAGCTTTTTAAGAATCACACTCAACCCCCCTCGAATAGTTTCTTACCCATCTTATCCAATTTGGATATCAAAAGGTCCAATTATTTATCATGCAGAGATGGTTGCCTGTTTCTTCCCCCATCCCTCCTGGTCTGAGATCGATCTCCCTACTTCAGTGTTACAACAAATGGTCCTCAGTTCAAGAGATGGACAGGAGACCAACAGATGCCTTCTGAACTGGGAACACTTTTCCAGAAATGATGGAGTCATTACAGAGGTCTAGAAGTCTGAAGTGTCAGCCTATCGGGTTTTTAAGTAACTCTGTATTCCATTCAGCCTGTATCTTCTGGGGCATGGAGAAGCTTATAAAGAGAATGTTAATGCTGTAACTGCCAGGAATTAAAACACAGACTTGAGGGTTGTTGTGTCTCCTGCTGGCCAACACACCAGAAATATTTTAGAACCCACCTCAATTTCCATCACACAGAGTACTGGAGGAGCTACCTAATTAACAAATGGTTTTGCCTTCTGTGCCTAAGCAGTTTAATGAGACCCCTTTCTACTTTCTGCACTTGAAGCCTTTTAAATCTGCCCACTGGGAACCAGTGACCTTGGTTCTTAACAAGGCGCAGCGGCTCTCCCACTGGGCACCTCCCTCAATCTGCTGCCATCCCAGGCGCTTTCCATTCACAGTCTACTAGGTCTTATGACAGAAGGAACATTTTTGTGGTGGATCACACAGCTGGCACGGCACACAAAGTGAGACCTGCAGCGCAAGGCCATTTGCCTCCTGATTGGCTCCTGTAAATAGCGAACCCCACTTGGAGACCTTGTATTGTTGCCATGCCCACTCTTCTCTAGGTTAAGCAGCAGCCTGCAGTTAAAATACAATCAGGCCAAGAGCTGCACCAAACAAGGCAAGTGCTGAAAGTGGGAAAGCAGTACTGCAAGTAATTGAGAAGCAGGCACACCAGGGAAGTGGCATGACAGGAATAAAAGAAAAAGTTTGTTTTTCTCAATATAAGAAATTTGATAGGTTTGTCACAGGTGTCAAGCTGCTTCATGGCCCATCAAAAACTATCATGGACTGAAGGGCAAAAAAAGCTGCAGCAGTTGTCTGCTGCCATTTAGGATGCCATCAACAATCCAGGAGAGTTATCTGGCCCAAAGAAGAGATGGTCTCCCGAGAACGTTAGTGACCAGGAACTGACTTAAGCCTGCAAAGTGTCAGCAGCCCTTCTTGAACCTGAGCAGCAACATTATTAAAAAATCTGAAGACATTAAAAGAATTGAAAATTGCATTTATTTCAATCAGGCTCAAGTCTTGAGACAGGCAGCTTTAAGCCTCAACTAGATATAAAATGAGTATACATTATGGGCTGTTTTGTATTAATCACATCATAATCTTCTAAATGTAATTTTTGTGATTTCCACCAGACATCTATGGTGTTATACTACAGGATTTCTGTAAAACTGAATTTCTATACTTTCTACCACCTTAAAAAATAAATACATCTCCATCATCATCCAGGAAATAGTGATTTCTTTTGAAGGTGTAAGGATATAAGAACGATGAACATGAAAAGTTACACTTTTCAACACTTTATAACTGAAAGAACCATCTAGAGAGAATGACAGAAAGAATGAAAAGTGTACGTGGTATTTATTATACACTATTACTGATTGGTCAAATTTATTACTTGACATTTATTCTATGAAGCTTAAACTCTATATTTGTATTCAAGCTACACTCAAACAGATTTTTTTGAAAGAAAACACTTATCTAAAGAAATGTTTTTGTATTAGTCAATCAATTTTGACTAGATTTTTGCTGAAAAGATTTTCTAGAGCTGAAACAGAACTTTCTGATCTGCCTCACCCACAGCAGGCAAACAGCATTAAATAGAAAATTAAACTATAACAATTTGGATATTTGGAAGAGGAACTTCCTTGATTTCTCTTGTGGAGCTGTTCCACTTTGAATAAATAACCCAATATTTGTGGGTAGAATGTCTGGGGGTTTTATGCACAGTATATGAAAAAGTTTAATTTCACCACTATGTTGAATAGAACAAACTTTTAAAACTAGTATTTAACACAGCTCTGATTAAACCTCAGATACTATGTTATTATTTGCATACAATAAGAATAATAATTTTTGGCTTTTTTAATAGGAGGACCTGTAGAATTGAGGTGCACTTGGGTGATGCGTGTTTTGCACATGCTGCATACGTGTACAATTTAAGTTTTGCTTTAAGCATACAGAATTTAACTCTACACAGCTGGCACTGACTACTATGTTGTTGTAGGAGAGTTAAGATTTACCAGTGGACCTTACAGTTTATTACTTAAACAAAAAAAATCTATAAACAGAAGAAAACATTAGACAGCAACTAGAATGACCAGGTTGTGCTGGTTATTCTGAGTTACGCTATAATGCTAGATGAATTCTTTTGACTCTCTCTATTTCAGGCTTCCTCTATCTACATCTATATGGAAGTCTCTACATTTCTCAATGCCTCATTCACAAAATTTGGCTCGGATTCTAATAGTAGTAGGACCATCACAACCTAGAGATATGCTACCAGTAAAATCGCATTTGAGTCATATTACATTTTTTTTAAAATATTATGTTTGCAGTCTATAAAGGAGTTTGATCTGTGAATCCTTAGCAAAGAACCATCTGAAGAAAAGGAGAAAAAAGATTTTTTTACAGTACTAGCTCATGATACATTTGCATTTCAGTTATACAATGACTGTTTCTCTTCAACTTTGAAAGTAGCATTTAAAATCCACACATTTCACATTTGCTGCTTACCTGTGAGAAACAGCTCCCCAGGCACCATGCTTATTTGTTAGTATGTTGAGTATCTTCTGTTTCAGCTGATTGGCTGTAACATGATCTCGATGCTTAGCAGCACTGATAAGATGGTCACACATCTTCTCCTCTTCTCTTCTGTCAGCAGCATACTGAGCACACTGCGACTAGGAATGAAAGTACATCTACTTCATAAAAGACAGGCTATTTAGAATTGCCTTAAAATTATTATTTGCTAAAAGTCTTCAAATGTGGCAAGATTTCTTTAAAATACTCTTAAGAGGAATAAGACACATGCAATTCAATCAAAATGGTTCTACTACTATATATTATCCATGAAAAAGCATTCAGTCAGAACATGTAAAAACTGAAATATCAAAGGCAAAGACAACAGAATTGCAACTAAAAACATTTAGCTGTACATCTCTGTGTGTATATGTGTGACCCCAGATACACCTTAAAAGTTGGCCTTTATTTGTAAAACTTTCATGTGTTCTTAGGTATAAACTACAACATGCATAACATAATATGAAAGAAAAAAATATGTAACTGGTTTTGATTTTTAAATTGCAATAAAACCTACACTTAAAATGTGATTTGATAATTCTATTATTATGGATGCTAAAGACAAACTCCTCTAACCACAAAATTAAAGAATATCTTTTCTATTTCATCTCAAAGCAGGAAAAATATTCATAACATACTACCACTTCTAAAAAACCTTAATGGTTAAAAAAAAAAATTCTCATTTTTTGAACTGAAAAAGAGCTAATTTTTCATCATGTTTTCTTTAAGAGATGGTCACTTCTAAAATAAATACTGTGGTTATTGACCTTCATGCAAATTTCTAAACCTGTCAAAACCACAGTGTAATTCATTTTTGATAAATCCTTCCTTTATCTATAAGATGCACAATATAAATTTTCTATTTCTCAAAATCATGTTAAATTCAAATTCAATTTCTCCTCTTTGTAAATATCCTTTCAAAATGTCTAAGCAAAGCAAATGTAGCCATACTAACTAACATAATTCCATTATAAGTATAATTTTCTAGGTTTAAATTACAGAGTCCAGATGATTCTCAAACCAGCTAATTTTAATTCATCTTTTAAGAGACATTTTTGCATGCACAGTTATTGTGCGTTATTTTAGAATTTTTAACCAACACAATGCTGCAATACAATGCTGAATGGAATCTTATGTTCTAATATTCAAAAGAGCAATTAAAATCAATTTATCCTCATAAAAAATTGTAGCTTACTCTTCACATTTCTGCACGCTAGCTTTTTACTACAGATCACATTAGCATTCAGTAAGGTTTCAACAGTATTCTTTCCACTGTATTATAGCCAATATTTCAAACAATCTATCTGGAAAAGAACAATTGTTACAGTAATTCATAAAGGGTTAATTCATTTTTCAATTTATCTTCATGTAGAGGGAAGCACCAATTAGTACAATGATCTGCCTTAGTAATGAGGTTAATATTTCAACAGCTCATTGGACAGTAAAATTAAATTTTCATTTTTCTTCTTGAACAATTACAAAGGTTAACAAAATGAAAGTTAACTGTGAAGCACCCATTCTGGGACGAATTTCCCTGGCCCTGACTGAAACTGAAGCCACAGTGAAAAATTTCGATGCTGGTCCATGGCCTCCTCACTATGCAGGCAAGACAGTGATTTGGTGCAGCTTCAGCTAAATAATTTCACCCATAATGATTCGATTAAAGTTTAAAAGGTAAAAATAAAATAGCCACTCCTCTGGTTGAGAGCAATGACTAACAGGTACTAAACCCAGAACATATACGAATACAGCGTATTAAAACAAAATGACAGATTTACAATTATGCAACAGAAAACTACCAGAAATCTCTTTGTCCCTACTACTTTCAAGTAGGATGAATAATAAAATGTTCAATTATTTACCTACCATTATTAAAGACAATATATAAAACATTCTTTCAAACTTTAACGATCACCTTATTTATCTGAGCTTCATAATTAACATAGGTTACTTTTCATAATTTTCTTTAATGACTTGCAGATTTCACCCTACTTATCTCAAACAAGTTGCTGAGTTTTTTCATGTGACAAATATAATCTAAATTTTCAAATATGAAAAATATGTTGGTTTCTTTACCAGGCAATAAGACTGACTTAAGGCTATTCCTTTAGGGAATTTAGTTAATATCCTAAATCCTATTTGCTAACAGAAGCTGGAAGTTAATTGAATATTCTCATTTTATCTAGAGTTCTGACAGATCTTATACCTCAATATATTCTTCAAAGAGCAGATAACTCAATCTTCTATTGTCATCTTAAGTTACTGCATGATGCTCTGATAAGTATCAAATGTTATTTATTGTTGAGGCAATATGAAACTTCACTCTGACACACACTTAATTGTAAATGTGATTTTATCCAAGTTCAAAATATCCAGAATACGCTTGGTAATAAAGTTGTTGCAATCCCATTTGACAAGTGTCTGCTGTCTGGTCTGACAAAATGAAGTAAAGGTTATGTATATTCAAAATGACAACATATCTCTTTGTCTCATAGTTTCCAGCTAGGTCAAAGAGTGCAAGAACTAGTACATCAAAGTGCACACTTAAGAGAGCTGTTTCAAGGAGATAAAAACCTCATCAAAACTACGATTACTGGATCCTATTTCTAGCCACCATGTGCTTGTTGACATTTTCTGACAGATGAATAAATTGATATAGCTATTTATTATCATCAATACTTACTTGATCTATCTTAATCCTACTGTTAGGTCATTTGAGCATTGAAATATTTGGAAATTTATGTTAGTGTATACAAACTTACACATACACAATTTTATGCAAGCACAGATAGATTTGGAAATAATACAAACCAGTAATGATGAAATGCATAAAATACCATAAAAAAGCAAACCTGTATTTGATAAAATGATGGAAAAAATGATTTGTTAACTTTATTCCATCACATTTGCTTGAAAATTTTTTAACACGAACAAAATTAATCCTTAAGAAATAAAAAAAAAGGTTAAGCTGAACATCATTTTAAAAATAGCTTTTGTTGTATATTTGCATAATTTTAAAGAAATTTAATTTAATTTGTATACTGTAAGACTCATTGATGAATAATTAACTCCTTTCATGAGTAAGAACAGGCATCAAAGAGTTATGGGATCCAGTTGCTGTGTTAATTTTCCCTATACTAGTCGGAAAGATATGTAATATCATATTTCAAAAATATATAGCAAGTAAATGCTCTAAAGTGCTACAAAATGCAAAACGTTCTAGAGAAATTACCTAAAAATACTAATTTTGTTTAACAAAGCATTTCTATTCCTTATTTTTCATTAAGTGCTGTAAGTATATTAATTGCTTTTCTTTCTTACTGAACTCATATATACAGTTGATAAAATCCAACAAAAATAACTACTAATGTGATTTGTATTAATACTAGCAATAAACCAGAAAAGTTCTTTGTGAGTCTGCCATATCCGTTTAGACATTCTGATTAAGGGATTTCTTCAAGCTGTAAATGTTTTTGAGAATTTCAGTGAAGAGATAAGAAATTAAACCCATTCCATGTGTTTGACATTTACCAAAGCTTTTAAAAACTAGTTTTGAAATGACTTCAATGTAAGTTTCTTTCTTGGAAGAAAAAAAATCTTTAATGTATGGAGTTTCAGTCTAGGTGAGAACTGAGTGAAAACAGAGAAGCAGAAACATACTAGCTCTCAAGCTTACCTCAAACTCAGCATGTTTGTGGACATCTTCAGCTCTTTGTCGGTTCAAAATAAATTCTGCTTCATTTGCAACACGCACTATATGGTCCTTCATTGCATGACATAATAATCTAAAATAAGAAAAATAAAAATAAACCTTGGTATTTGATGTACTTTAAGCTACTTCAGCAGATATTCTTAAAATGGAGAAAAATAAAATTAATTAAACTGGAGCAATGAAATTGCAAAATTAAAGGGCATGAAAAATGTAATTGGATTCCAAATTTTCTGTATTTGTGAAAGCACAAAGAAATCTGGTTATATGGAAAAAGCTTGCTATTCATTATTGAAGGGAAAAGTTCTTTATAGAAGTATTATATTTTGATTGTGTTTTTAATGGTAGTCTCAATACAAATATGGATGCTATACTTCCATTACAAAAAGTCTGAACAACTGCTTAAACTCTTACTGATACTATTATATAAATATACCAATTTTGAAGTGTTAAAAATCTCGCATTATTGAATGTTTAAAATTCTATTAAAATTGCAAAATAATATAAGTATCTCTTACATGTTTTTCAAACACTAGAGTGAAAGGTGTATCATGTTTCCAAGTTTTCATGGCATCACAACTAGACAAACTTTGCTTATAAAGAAGGAAAAAATACAGTAAGACTGGACTGAGACTCAGGATTTGAATTAGACACCTTAAATTAAGTCTCTCGTGAAGACCACCAAATACCATGAGATGCATAATAAAATTGCTGCATAAACCATACTTTGCTGTTAATAATGCTGATATCTTATTGGGCAGGAAGAATGGAAGAAACTGCTCTTTTCTCCCTACAGTGCATATCTAAGCTTATCCATTCTACGCAAAATTGCTTTGCTCTTCTTATCATCAAGGAGGAAATATATTTCAAGATGCAAAGGTCTGTTTAGGATGCTTAGAAGCATTGCAAATGAAAGCCATGATTATTAGACATAAACCCCATAATTACGAGACTTTATACCTATAAGATGAAAAGATCTGAACCCTACTCTTGCCTTCTTTTGTTTGTTCTATCACCTTTGAATGAAGGAAATAACTGACCCTGAGCTAATGCTTAATATGGGTGTGTGGCATAGAAAGACATAAAAATTGGAATTTCTGTTTAAAAATCAATCTTGGACTAAGGTTTTTACAGTGATATTAATGCTTTTAATAAGAGATTTTATTATATCTATTTATTATATCTATCCTTGAAAGCAAAAAGGCTTTGGCAAACTATAAGCTGAAAGACTGAATTTGTCTCCAGTGTAGTCTTCAAACTTTAGCCTTATTTTTAATCTACTCTGCTGGAAGCTATACTTTAGTATTTTAGTAGTGCTAAGTGTTCAGATTTTTATTGTTAAGAGGCAAATGTAGAAATGCCCTCAGAAATAGATTAGGAGTGCACATTCATGACTTTATAAAGCTTCTCTGAAGTGAGAAGTAACTAGAAATGTTTAACATCTCCAATTGAATTTTGCATCATAGGTCTTCCTGAATTTCCTGCATGATATCAATGACCTGGAAGCAACTAGCTAGGATTTCAAAACTGAACACACAGATCTCACATGTCTCCTAGCTGCACATCCCTTCCTGAATGAATAAACTATTGAATAAATGGAGCACAGTGTAAACTGAATATTTTTGAGTCAGCAGTGGTCCAAGGATGATTTCTAGTTCTTTAGGTGAAATCATTGTTTCTTAAGACACTCCCTACTACCAATAATTTGGTAAGAAAAGATCAAGACTAACTTCAATCCTTTGGGTTTTTTATTTGGAACTTCTGTGCCCATTTATTTTTTACACCTCAAAAACCAATCTAAGCTGACTCTGTTCATGAGCAAAGATAACTACATGCCGCCTTCATCTTAGTTGTATTTATGCGTAGTTAGTAAGAAGTGTTCACATTCTCTGTGCCCATTTATGCACTAAACACCTACAAGGGACTTCAAATGGATTCACAGAGAATGCTAATTTCCACAAGTTATAAACAAATCTCTTGTCAATACTCCAGGGAAAAAATATATATATACACACACATATAAATCAAAACTGTCAACACTAATGTCTGACTGTTTTACAGAAAATGAAAACTTTTATAGACATGCAAGAGATGACTCAAATCAGATGGCTGAAGCTGCTAGTCACCTCAACTGTACCTCCCACACCTCTAATGGACCTTTCTGTTCCAGAGACTGAGACACTTGATGCATTTGGGAACAACTTCTGAGTTACTGCAGTTTTTGAACAGCATATTAGGCAAGCTAAGCCAGATCTCAAGTAATCTTGAAATGCCATAAGTATCCAGAGTCAAAAGTCAGAGATGAATGGTAAGAGGCAAGCAGAGGACATACCTTAGCAGTGGGACCTGACTACCTACAGTGTTCAAATCATCAGATTGCCCCGACTCCTTTTTGTCTCAAACTTCCATCAGAAAAATGCATGGACAGTTCACTGAAGACACATCAATGAGACTGAATCAACTTCAACTCTCTCCAAATATACCCAAGGAAGTTACGCAGGTGTTTTCATGCCACACCCTGGCACACACAGAACATGTCTTTCTAATGAGTAGCCCCCACGTTATTCCAAATAGTCTCAACTAAATAGACAAAGTAGTAATAATATTTTAAAGTAAACCAGGAAACATACAGGTTTCAGGGAAGAACTAGACTAAGTGCTACGCAGTGAGGTCACAACCTATCAACGCTATATAATCGCCGCATAAAATTTTATCATTGTGTGCAAAAAACATACATATTATGATTCAACTACTTTAGGTGGTTTTATGCGTCTCAGATAGAATGTCAAAGACTAGATAAACTATGCTTTTGCATCGAGAAGACCATTAATAATTACACTAGTCTTAAAATCCCTTGCCGGAAAGAATTTTTCAAGAGTAGGGTTAAAATCTAGTCTATTCTTTAGAAATCATGCATGCCTCTAAAACAAACCTTGGTCTGGATGCTTTGATATGTATGTAAGTGCAACACTATAGGCCTGAAAACAGAAAAATAGTAAGTTAAAGCAGTTAAATGTGTCATCTTAGCTGTGAAAGGAAAGACAGCTACTACAAGGCCAGGAAAGCAATGCCTTGCAGTGATTTTTGCAAAAGAACTTGCTTATGTTCCCTTCTTGTCCAAGAAAACCAGTTAGTTTTTGAAATTCAAAAGCACTACTCAAAAAAGATTTTTTTGGGAGTAGTGCTTTTAATTCTAAGAGGAAGTTCTGCGCTCTCAAGCTATACCTCTACTAAGCAGAAGGTGGCAAAAATGTTATTACTGTTATACCTGGATTAAACCACAGCTAACTGATTGAATCTCAAATTCCTATAGACACACTACAATTCAGCTTTCTGTCCTAACTGTGGTACACCTGATGAACAGGCATGGTAATGTCATCATCCTTTGCATACTTTCAAACTTATCTAGATCCTTACTAACTCAATCACACACATTGCCTAACGCAAAAGAAACCTCAGACTTTACTGGTATGAGAGTGCTCACAACTATCTTTTGGATTCTCATAGGAAAAAAATAATAGGAAATATTTGGAAAGTATCCCAAACCAGGAAAAATCTCACACTTAGTAGTGTCAAAGGCTACCAATACTTCAAAAAAATCTCCCTTCATGCACTGCAAATATGAGAAAGGAACAAGGACATGTAGGTCAGCAAATTCATTCCTTCACTGCAATGTGCAGCCATGTCATCCAAACTCTTTCATGAACTAGAGTTTTCATGAAATCTAGCCCATAAAATGTGTCTTCAGGCCATGAAATGTTATTGAGTTGCTTGCTTCCAGCACAGGTTTGGAAGGTAATCTGAAGATTAAACCCGTCTTTTACTTTCCTAACCAAATGTATTCTTCAGCTGACTTTACATTTCATCCAAATGTTCCCCTTAAGTTTAAACAAGTCTTCTTCCTTCTATAGTCTTTCTGATATTCTGTCTACCCCTATTTTACTAGAGTAAGTAAACCAGTGCTATTTGACTTTTCTTGTATGGCAGGAACATAAAATCCTAGAACGGTTTGTGTTGGAAGAGACATTTACAGCTCATTTTGTCCAAGCCCCCTGCAATAAGCAGGGACATCTTCAACTAGACCAGGTACCTCAAAGACCTGTCCAGCCTGACCTTGAACTTTGCCAGAGATGGGGCATCTACAACCTCTCTGGGAAACCAATCCCAGTGTTTCACCATCATCATAAAAAAAAAAAAAAAAAAAAAAAAATCTTCCTTATATCTAGTCTGAATCTACCCTCTTGTAGTTTAAAACCATTACCCCTAGTCCTATTGTTGTAGGCCCTACTAAAAAGTCTGTCACCAGAACAATTAGTAAAAGAGATTGCCTTTTGGGTTTTTATTCATTTCATACACTGATTTTACCTTTTCTGTAAGTGCATAACCAAGACTATCCACAGATTCCAGAGAAGTTCTAGTCACTGTTTACACAGCACTATTAATGCTGCATTATTTTCAATTTTCTGATGCAATTTTAGAATTGTGTTTTTTCCCTTTTGTGTTTAGCCTTATATTCCACGATTTTGCACAAGCAAATTTCAATGATAGACTCTTCTTTTACCTCCTCAGACATTTCCAAAAGATGACCAGCCTCTAGAATACATTCTCAAGAGCATGAATGTCATATACTTTTATATTAAAAAAATGTTTATAACATATTACATCACATAATACCTATATTGATGGAAGCCTGAAACCGACCCAATACATCCTCACTGATGTTTCAGTCACTTGCTCACCTATGTTTCCAATCCACAGGTTTTAACAGAGGACTTGCTTCTGGGGAAAAGCCTATTCTCTGCATATTTCCCAAACCATCATTTATTGGAGTGATCAATCAAAGTAAGAAGCCGCCTGAGGCATAAAATGCATAAATACTCGCTAAACAGAGGGAAGCTTTGAAATTCAAGAGTAGCACTGCTTTTATTTTCCTTTGGAAATAAAACATGTTCTTTAGTGAGATTGTTTTTTTATCACTGACAATCAAACATTTGTTGTGATTGAATTATACCCACTGTTCTCATTCACCCTTGTAAATCCTCATCCTGCTTTAGCATTACCCTGAAAAGATCTAGTAGATTGATTGATGTTGAGACAGTGATGAATCAAGCCTTGTAGTCATATTTCTTAATTTCTACACAAGTAGTCCTCCCATCGGGCTAAGGAGTTGCCTGAAAAGCATCACCACAGGCTTGTAGTACTTTTTATAATGTTTTCTAGTAATTTGTGATTTACCCAGACAAAAAAGACTGACTTAGAGTAACATCTAGCTTTAACTTGTGTGCCCATTTCTTCACTTATGTGATGATTTCTTCACTTACACCACTGAAACTCCTACTGGAATTGAAGCCAAGGGTGCTGCTATGTCCTTCCTCAGCTAAGATGATCTTATCAAGGAACTGGTGTTGAGAAAAAAAATATTCTCTTTGAGCAGCAATTCTTACAGCATAAGGTAGAAATTATACACTGACTTGATAACTTACTGTTTCCCTTTACAAAGATAAGCTTGATTTTTAATCAGTTCACACAAATTTATGAACCACAGATAAAGCTCCCTTACTAGGAACTGGGTTTGATTTGATTTTAGACTGAATCAAGGGACTTTCAGTAAGGAATCCACCAACAAAGCAGTCTGAAATCACTGGGGACTCAAATCCTGGTATACTAATAGAGGGAAATGAACTTTCTGAACAGATAGCTGTTCAGTTTCCAGCTGAACACAAGGGAAAATGAAATAAAAACTAGAATTAAGGTGGTACTTTAAAATAAGCATGACAGGGTTGCAGTACCTGTAGGAATAAAAGTAAATGGCAGGCTCTCTTTTATCTGAAAATTCAAGAGCCTCAGACTTATGAGTGAGAGCAAACATGGTTAGGTTACATCACAGGACATGTTGATTCATAAAGGTTCATAAACATGAGTTACTTGCAGATGTTGTTGAGGAGTAAGTGAGAAGTTATTTTAAATCCACATGGCTTGTTTTCATGAGTTTCATCTTCAGGAAGACTGCTTTGGAAGTCCAGAGCGCTTACAGGTTGTGAAAAAGTATGTGTAATCAATCAGAAGCCCATGTTTTCCAGATAAGGATTTAAAAAGGCTGAATTGTGGAATTCCACATTCCAAGAAATCATTCATGTAAATACCCAGAGTCTGGCAGAACTTTTTTCTTTTTGCGTTTTGGAAACAGAGATGCTGATAAGGCTACACACAAACTATATTGGAAAAGTGTTAGCAAACATTAAACATTTGCAATACCTTTGGATGTGGACTGGGATAGGTTGTGATAAAGAGTCCTACTTGTACACCTATCAGGACTGAAGGATAAAAAATCACATCTCACTAACTAATCTAAACTGACTTTGCTATCCTTCAGTCAGTTCTTCCTAGTGAAAATTTAACACAGAGAGAAAGAAGGCTGTTATGCTGCTAGATAAAATAATCGTGCTTATGTTACCAAATCTTTCTTTCCTTTAAGATAAACTAAAAAGTCAAATCATTCCCAAGCAGCAATTTTCAAAACAGATTACAGAATGAACATTTGTTACAATTTAGCTAAGGTCTTGCTTCCTCTACTCATTCCTGAAGTTCTGCCAACTCACATGTCCAGGGAAACAGATGTTTCTCTGATTTACTTTCATCAGATGCCCATAGCTTAATTTTTCCAAGAAGCAGCCTGGAAATAAGCCACTTTTTCACCAAACATTGTTGTTTTGACAATTATTACTCTTAATAGCATTCATAAGAAATGAAACCTATCTCTGCACTCGGTATCTACAATAGGATTCATAAACTGGTCTAACAAGAAGAGTCTGAAGTTCTGTAAGATGCAGTACTACCACAAATACTTTGAAAGCAGATTCCTATTAACTTTAGACTATATATCTAACACAGGGATCTGATTTCTAGCAAAGGACAATGATGAAGAATTTACTAGATAAATGTTTGAAATTACAGCATGCAATGACCAGCTACTGAACTACAACATGAGCACATTGGCGAGATAAACTTCATGGAAGGTAACTATTAATGCTTTGGAAATGCCACAGAAACTGTAACAGACTCAGTGAAACTCAGTTGCCTACAAAGATTCTATTCCACTCCCCGTGAAGATTTTCTATTTTGTATAAGAATTTTCTAAGTTGAGAAGAATCTACCTCATTGTAATAGTGATTATACAGTAAATATCCAAGGTCAGCAATTACAACTGAGATTGTATCTCTCCCTTTTATGATGAGACTGTATCAGGCAAAATTAGAAGGTCAGAGATGCCTCAAGCCCCCTAAAGGATCTAAGAACTTCACCTATACTGATCCCACAAGTACATAGATGGTTACCCTAGTAAAGAATATGAGATAACATAAAAGCACATCTAACAGGGAGCTCAAGCTCATGCCTCATCAGGAGCAAAAATACAGACATTCAGTGCTCACTTTTACAGAAGTGTCTATGACAGGAATCCTTTACTGATGGAAGATGACATTTTGGATGAATTTCTGTAAAAGAACCACTCACAGCTGATAGAAGATTCCAAAAGTTACACTTAGTGAGTGTGACAAAACTGCAACAGAATTTTGTTACATCTGTCAAAGACAGAATAATCGAACACCTTTCTTACTTATATATTGTATGTGAGTGCTATTATTTCCTCAGTGAGTTTTCTGCCTGAATTTGCATATGTTGTATTTTACACATCAAACTGGAATCCTTTGCAAGTTGTTCTGGTAGCCCTCAGCTACGTAACATCCATGATATATGAAGACCAAGTATCTTGTATTCCTGGATGATTCAGATGAGATGAGTCCTGTTATCAAGATCATTGTTGAAACAGAAACAAGGAATGACATCCTTACTATTCTTCTTAGATCCAACAGCTATCAAGTTCTTCAAGGGATACTGAGGGATACAACTGTAAATGAACATCATAAATCAAATACAGTAAATGGCACTGTACATGTACCTTTTAACAAAAGGCCTGAAGATTTAAGTATTACAGACAGTGAATAATGACTGTGAGCTCATTTACCACAAACTAAACATATCAAACTGCCAAACTGCAACAGAGGATGTCCAAAAGAAAATCCGCTGCAGTTACCCAACAGTCCGAGTTGAGGTAACATGGAAAGAATGTAAGTCTTTATTAGCCCCCTTTCAGGATTTAATCAGCAATTCATCTAAATTTAAACAAACACAAATTTCCAGTATATTTAAACATTCTGCTACTCTTTCCAGGAAATTAGTGAAAACTCTCAACAGAAAAAGATTTAAAGAAAAAAGGTCTCCTGTGAATTTTAAGTATGCCTGGAGGTCTAGGTAGATGGATATGCACAAGTATATATTTTCATGGCTAAAGGCAGAAACCAGACTTAGGTACAAAGATAAAGATAGAGAAACAAAGCTTACATTTTAATATCTGTTATGAAATATAGCCTCATGTTTTCTCAAATTTATATTATGATCGGACTACTCCTGCTGTTTAAAAAAAGGAAATTCTGTAAAAAACTAAAGGAAATTATTTTAAATGAAAGTAATCACTTTAAAGAAAAGCTCATCTCTTTAAAGAAGTAAATGTTGTGAAAACATAAAGAGAGAAGGAAATGGAAGATGAAGACAGCAATACAATTCAGAAATACTAATAAATAATGATCTGTAACATCCACCTCTTAGGCAGGATAGACCTGAGATACTCTGCTTGTCAAAGGCATCAAGGTGGTGTACAACCAGTTAACCACGATCCCTGAAGCCCATTATGTATGCAGTTTTGTACCTATTTAGTTGTCCATCCATTTAGAATATAGCGTTCTAACTCTTTGATACGTGAGCATTGTGGGACAGAGTGTGGAAACTTTTCCAGTATCAAGGTAAATGATGTTCACTGGTCTTCCCATGTCCACAAATCTAGTTGTTTTATTACAGAAGGCAAACAGGTTGGTTAGAGAGGGTTTAGGTTTTGTAAATCCATGAAGACTGTTTTCAATTACGTTCTCCTTCCTCCGGCCAGAAACGTGCTCCAAAAGGACTTGCTACGTGGGGACAGAAGAAAAGTTGACCGGCTTACAGTTCTCTGTTTTTTATGGACTACTTTGAAGATGGTTGCAATATTTGTTTTTCTCCAAGAACCTTTGGCTTGCCCCGGTTTCCTTATCCTTTCACAGATATTAGTGATCATCCTTGCAAGAACTTTCAGTACCATTGGATGGACCCCATTAGGTATTACGAATATATCAGGCTAGTTGTCTCAGTCCTTACCCACTGTGATACTTCTTCCTCCTTCAACCCTTCTACTCAAGACAAAGGCTTGAGAAATCTTGTTGAAAACTGACACAAACAAGGTATTGAACATCTCAGTCTTATCTGTCACTATATCATCCATCCCATTCAGCAACAGACCACATTATCCTTGGTCAGTCTTTTACTACTAATTAAGTAACAGAAGCTTTTGTTGCCCTTGATATCTCTTCCAAATCTCATTTCCAACTGAGCACTGGCCTTTCTAGCAACATTCCTTACACAATCAAGCAATGTTTCTAAATTCCTCCTTTCTAGCCTGCTTCTGCTTCCACCTCCCATGTACTCTTTTTGCATTAAAGCTCTACTACGATTTCCTTGGACAGCCAAACTGGCCTCTCTCATCTACTTTTTTCCCCCCTTTTCTTGCACTTGGATGATTGCGTATTTAAAGGCCTACCACTTCTTCAGGGCTTCCTTGACCTCCACACCTGTCTCCTGTGGGATCCCGAATAAGTTAAGATCTGCACTCTTGAAGTCTGTATTCTGTATTCTCCATCCTCATGTCCCTCAGGATCTTGAACACCACTATTTTACAGTAACTACAGACAGAGATGTAATTAATTAGCACATCCAAACCCAACTCTTGCTTGCCAGTGAATAGCAGATCCAGCTGTGCATCAGTCTTGGTTCATCATGTATCAAGAAGTCATCCACACCACCCTGCAGAAATCTTCTTGACTGCATGCATCCCACCTTGTTGAATTTCCAGAGAATGTCAGGAGATTCCCCACAGAATTAGGGTTTGTGATACAGGTACTTCCTCAAACCATTTAAAGAATGCTTCTTCCTTTCCCTTACTGAGAATGGGTGCTCTGTAACAAACTCTCACTATGCTGTCACCCTTACTGAACTCTGCTCTCATCCTGTGCCAAGTTGTTAACAAGACTGTCATCCATCCATGCCACTGAAGAGCTCCATACATCCAAATTGCTCCTTCACAGAGAAAGCAACACTCCCTCCTTGCTTTCTCTGCCTGTCTCTCCCGAGGAAGTTGTATCTGTCCACTGCAGCATTTCTGTCATGCAGTGCAGGCAGTCCCATGAAACTTCTTTCATTCCAGTGATGTCACTGTTTCATGACTGCATGTGGAGTAATTTGTGCTGCTTGTTTCCCAAACTGAATGCATTTGTGTACATACTTACTTGAGGTGGGTGCTCCCATCTCATCTCCTGTTTTTGTGACATTGCACCCTTTTCTTTTGATCTTGTCCACTACCACCTTACTTAAATGTAATCTCCCTCCCACAAAATTCCTAAAGAACTCTTTCCGTGTCCCCTGTTACAGCCAACATTGTGGATGCATCCAGCTTTTAATTTAAGAAGCCTACTTATGTCTATACTCTAATGTAAATCTGATATCCTAATTAATACACTATCAGTGAAGCCCTTGATGTGTGATATTCTCAACATCAAATATTCATAGCATGAAACTGATTAAAAAGAAGCATAAAGTTCAAGATCATAATCAGCACACCTCTAAATCTTTCAGGTATAACTATAGACAGTGTTATTCTACAATTCCAAATTAAATACCTTTGCATACGTTTTCTTTGAAAGCATTAATTTTAATTTGTAGACAGATACTCTTGTTATACTAAAAACTGTTACAACAGTTCGTATTTTTAGAAAGCTGAATCAGTGTGTTGGTAAGCTGGATTCTACAAATATCCATCATTCAAACCTTCCTAACAGAACATTTTCTAAAACAAGAAATACAATAAATCAACTGATTTAAAATGAAAGTGCAATTTATTAAAATGACAGGAATATAGACGTGATATATTTTTTCAGCTGCAACTAAACTGAAATATTCATTTCTAATGAAGTCAAATATCAGAAAGACACTCAAATTATCTCAAGAAGAAACAACAAAAGTTAGCTGCTCAGAAAATCCCCTTATAGCATCCATATACTAAAACAGATGGGCATCAAACTGAAGATACTAAAAGTCACGATCCTCTGCGTTACAGCTAACCTTTTTTTCTTCATGTTCAGATGAAAAAGCTATCTCAGAATCGTTGATTTATTACCCAGGTCTCTCAAAATCTTACCCAGAAAGTCCTTCAAAATATTCTTAGTGTTAATTTTTCTTTTAATAATTTAAAATTCAATCATTATTGCACAGCAATTATATGCAATTTTACATCCCATTAACCCTACTTTGTTTTAATTATAAAGATCCTTTGTTAGATTCCTTTAAATGATCCAGTTTATAATTTCAGGTTATCCTAGGGAGCACTTTAATTCAGCTGCACATTCATCAACTGTTTATGTCCTGTTAATTGTTGACAACTGCACAATTGCATTCTCTAGCTATGATTGATGAATTGCATTCACAAGTTTAGCTGTTAAGCAGAATAAATATTTATAACAATTTCCAGTTAAAGGATTGTTGGTTTTCTACCCAAAAGGGTAAATTAAAAATGCATAGGCTGATTGCAGAGTAATGCACACGAACTTGTTCCAGAACACCTTTCCGACAAAAGTATACAGAGGAGCACTTGTCTAAAGGCAGCTTGATCAGACATTCCTTTGGTTGGATTTAAGTAGAAGTTGTTAAAATATAGCTTTGGTTTTTTAAAAGTTATTTTTACATGGGAGCAGAGGGTCTACTGATATCTTAATACCTGACTGCTAAAATTATGCAGACATGGGATTTGTTATGAGTGAGAATGTTATCAATAACCAGCATGCAAAATACCTGAACTCACTTGCTGGGTTGAGAAAATAAAAGGGGTCAAAATGGGATTCTGTATTGCCATCTGAGAACACAAGCTTACTATAATTAATCAGTCTATTACCATGTAATATTTGTAATATTTTCTATATAATGTGCAGTACATTATGAGCCCTATTATGGTGCAAACTCATATTGCTGTCTCATATCAAGAAGCATTTTAAATAGACTTCATTTCTAACTGCCATACAGCAGTTTAATTCACCAAAAATTATGTATAAAGCTACATGTTCCATTTTCCCAGATACTAGTGTTTCTATATTCCCATCTCTGATGTTTTATAATCTTCCTTTTAAATGAATGCTCGATTTAAGCACTATAATACCAGCTAGACAAGAAATACCTTATAACAAAGAGAAGATCTGATACTTTACTATTTGTAATGACACACTATTAGTAAAAAAAAAAAAGAAACTACATACATAATGACAAAATCTCTTCAACATGTGTATTGCTATATATATATATTTTAAAACTGCACATATCCAGACATCTAGATTCGAATGGATTTAACATACTGGCCAATACAAATCACAGGCACTACACAAATGTCTCCATTTGTCTTTGGTATTCTTCTACTATGAAGGCCAAAGAGTTCCCCTTTGCTGCTCAGCTTGCTGGCTGCACGCACTGACAAACAGTGCACAGATTGGAAAATACAGATTGGAAAATATTAACAGATACAGTATCAAAAATTACTTAAGGACTGACTCAAGTAATAAAGTAACTTAGCGATTTGTAAAAGCAAGGTAGAACTTATAATGTCCTGCATGTTTTACGGGACTCTAATTGGACCAGAAGTTCTAGAAGAAATAATTCCTCATGAATGGATAGTATGGGGAAGGGCATCTGTACAGCGAATGCTTTGCTCCTAAAACAGATGGAGCAGCAGATGGGTTTACAGATTGGGCTCCCTGGACTGGCTGGGCAAAACAACCTTGCTGCTCTGGAAAATGGTGGTTCAATTTTCTAAACAAACCCAAACCTATATACAGTTCACAGGAGCTCTATTTCCTTATGTCAAAAAAGAAAATGCTCATAATTCACACATTTTCAAATTAAATATTAACTATATAAAGTACCTATACAATAAATTTCTTAATCAAAATGGCCTTTTGACAATCTTTTTGGAACAGATGGTGAGGAAGCATTATCACCCAATGGAATAAAAGCAAAATGACTACTTGTTCAAAAGCTTTAAAATTAATTACCTTCCTTCATTGATGAGCTCAATAAATGCAAGTCCTGCATTCTTCTGAATAGAATTTTGCCATTCCTAAGAAGATAAAATATAACATGATCAAAACCCAAGGATTTCCCAGAGAGCTTGAATTTAGGCTGAACATCTTAATTTAATGCTTTTCTTCCCTCCAACCCCCCAAAGAAGAATGACCGAATCATTTAAAAAATATAATTTGTTCTGATTTTCAAATAAATTTTAAGTGGTCATGTTTTCTGTTCCACCCTTAAGTAAACTTTAGCTTCCTTGTACAGAGAACATGAAAACTCATCTTGTTTCTCCAGTTCATACAGTGGCCCCATGAACATACTAAGTGCAACAAAGTATGATAGCAGTAATTTCTTCACTTTGCTTTACTGTTACTCCTTGTATATTTTATCATACATGGCAGGCAATAATCTGTACCACCCATCCTTCCTTGAGATCAGTCTTTGTTTCTTCCCCATTATATGTGAAAACAAAACCAGTTGCTACTTACAAACTGAGTTTTCAAAATGCTTTTACTATTAACATGGATTTCCAAGATAAACTTTTAAAACTGATTTAAACTATCTAGTAGATACTAAAAGACAACAACTTTTACATCATACACCACTAAGTAAGAAAATTCTCACTGTAACACAAACACCTTTTTGTCATTCAATACATAGTCTCTATCATACCGGAAGACTTTTGATACTTGAAAAAAGCTCATCTCTCTGGCACATAAAGATGACTTTCTTTTGAGATAATTTCTTAAAAACTTCCTTTAAGAGTAATAAATATTTACTTTTCATCATCATACAGAAAAAAAAAGTCAAAATAAATTAGGTGCATTACATAACAGAGATTTTTTTTTTATTTATTCTGAGACCTCATGTTATAAACAAGAATGGACAGTGAGTATTACAGAATTCTGTAAATACGATTTACATTTCTTTTTTTCCCAGGACTAAAAATTTAAGCAGAAATTTCCAATACTTGTTTCCCAATAGGGGCAAAAAAAGACAGCTTTGCACAAAGAAGGATTTTTTCCCAAAGAATAATTATGAGAACGAGTCATTAATCAGCAGGGTGCTTCTTATTGATCCTATGAAAATTCCCAGATTTGAGTAAGTCACTCATCTTTAAAAAACCTGAACAATAATCTTGTAATCCCATTATGCTGAGCAGGTGAGTCCTGATTATGGAATATGGGATATTAGCACTCAGACCTCTAGCTTATGGGCTAGAGAACCATTGTTATGGGTCTTTTCTTCAGTGTTGTTTCGTTCTTTTCCAAATCCAGTAACTGAAGCAAGCCTAACAATCTGATTTTTTGGAAGCAATTAAATCATCTTGGCATATTACAAAGTCTTAGAAACTAAGAAGGAAATTATTCAATTGCCTAAACACGAGCACACAGTGCCACTTTAAGAAACAATAGTCTGGGTTAGAGGTAGTACGTGAGGTGTAACATTTTTTTTTTTGCTTTAATCGGAGCCTTTTGTTGTACACTATAAAAATCCCTATTAGCATTTCCTTTTGAGATGTTTTTTTGTACCACAGCTGCTATGACTCTGGAGTCAGGAAAGCAGAACTGGTGTGACTAGAACTCAGAAAAGAAGTTGAAAAGAGAGAAAGAAAAAACCCAAAGCTTCCTAAGATGAGTAGAAGAAGGTATATTAGTTATTTTTTAAAGAGAGTAAGGGTCTGTCAGTATCTGCAAGAGACTAAGATTCTTGCAAGTATTTTGTCACATCTTCCTGCTAAAAGTCCAAATGTCTCGGATACCGTGGGACATCCAAAATGGCCAACTGGATTTTAGATGAGAGATCTTCAGGTATCTAAGAAGCCATCGGCCATCTATGCAGAACCAAACAAATCTCTTATTATGCCTGTATCTCATCAATTTATCCGAGGTAATTATTAATGTTAAAAGTGTGTGAAACCTGCCTAAATATCTATCAAAATCTAATGGGAAACAAAATGAAGTAGAGTGAGAGAGAAATCATGATTCATGGTTCATACACTGCTTCACTACAAACTACTAAAACCTCCCAACTCTCCATTAATCCATGAATAAAGGAACAATTACTAATTTTACAATTTTCCCTCAGTCTTAGACATAATTTAATATAACAGATTCCTGATTCTGAGATGTGAATTTTACTTGTGAAGAGGCACCTAGGGTTTTTGGTTGGGTTTTGGGTTATTTTTTTTTTCAGTTTCTTTTGAAAAGACCCAAACAATAAACTGAAATACTTAGAAATGTCAGTTGGATTTTTTTCTTTGCAATGACCAATTAGGTAACTGTGTGCACTTCAGGAATTCGGTTAAGATGCAGTTACAAGCCTAAAGAATGTGCAGCAATTTTGTTTATGTTTTGTTAGATTCCCCAGAAAATCTCTCACACATTCAAGATGCAAGAAACAGAAAGAGAAACACCAAATGTAATGGATACAGTGATTATGTTATAGGTTAGCGGAATCATGACACATTTGGTTATTAGTAATTAAGTGCTTGAATGACTATACTACATCAGGTGTTTTTTTTCCTTTCAGATCATTATGTATATATTCTAACATCCTTACAATTTTTATATCTGAGTGATTAAGGTGTAGTTCAGATCCTAAATCTTTTGGGTCTTAAAAGAAAAGCTTGGGGACTTTTCTGTGTCTCCAAAATGCTGATGTCAATTACATGCTGAAGTTACAGGATACTTTAACAAAATAATTTATCAGAGAATCGCTCCTATGAAAGAAGAATGCATTGAACTTTCTTCCCTTCAGGCTTCTACTTGTTAGGGCAGTGGGGATGACTATTACTGCCAGTAGTGTGCCTCTCAGAACAAGGTAGGGTACAGAAAACTTGGGGATAGAGGCACATTTAGAGACTAAAACACAGTATTCAAGAATGATAACACATCACTTCTTTGTACTAAAACCAGAATGAAGATATAACATTTCATTTTAAATTTTATTCATGTTGAAACCTAAAAAAAAAATTTTCTTCATACACAATAACTAAACATTCAGTTTTCAGACATTCCGTTCAATTACTGCCCAGTATGACTATGCTCTAGAATATTTATATTATACAAAATTCTATTGAAGATATAAAAAAATGTACTAAACTATTAGGATACTGGCAACAGCCACACCCCTGCCCCTACCTAACTTGTCCTTCTCCTGTATTCTGTCATTGCTTGAAAAGCATCACTGCATTCAGAAAGCATCAGTACATGTTCTCTGACAGAAGGTTCCTGTTACGAAACTGTCCATGCAGAGGAGGACAGGAGATTAATTAAACTAGGATGAAAGTAAAAGGTTAAAACTTCTAAATAATGAACCATAACACAGAACAGATACTATTTGTAATTCGGGTGTTTTTTGCCTTTCAGATCATTATGTATATTTTCTTACTCTCTAATATTCTTATAAGTTTTACATCTGAGTGTATTTTCCTAGTCTAATAAAATTCTCCTATCCTCAGTACCCTAACAAAGAAGTATTAACAAATGTAGCAACGTTAAATTGATGCCAGAAAATTTGCTCAGGTTGAAGGAACAAAAATGAAACAATGAAGCTTACCATGCTAAGAACTTTCTTCAGTTCATGTTATACTTCTTCCCAAATTAATACTGCTTACAGTATTTTTTAAATTTTTATTTATGTTTATTAGAAAATATCTCCTAAACAAATAAATAATAAATATGACAAAATATCATCAAAAAAAGTATAGTGGTTCTCAGACTTTTCGCAATATACATGGGGAACTCTCACCCTTTCTAATTCTTGCACAAAATGTAACAATTGTGTCACAAATTAAAATTTTCTCAACAAACTACAATTACTGAATGGATGGATACCTGGCACTACAGGTGGTAGTATCTCAATCAATTCTAGCTTCTTTGGAATTCTATCTTCTCCATGTCTTAAACTAATCTGAGTGGTTTTTTTTCTTTCTGTTATATTCAATAGTTATTGAATTGTCTAGTATTACATATCAACTCACTTGATATCTCAATTCTGCAATTCACTGATTTACTAGAAGTTTCTTGAGAAAAATGAAATTTTGTTACATTGACTCTTTTCTTGCTGGACCTTGAATATGTTTGGAGAAAAGTCTTGTATGGAGCCGAGCAGGTGGTACCATTTATAAGGATAAGGAAGAGGAAATTTTATAAAAATGTGTTTGCAATTCACAACAAACCTGCAATTTAGCTTGGGTTTCACCTCCATGTTTGGAAGTTATCTTCTAAAATCACCAATAACTTACATCACTTCACTTAAGAACATTTACTTCACTTAATTAAGTAATTTACATTACTTCACTTAAGAGGAAAGACTCAGAAGGAAATATTACAAGATTAGAGGACTGTTTCTTTATGGAAGAAAAACATGTCCATTAAAGGCAGGTAAAGCCAGAAAAACCTACTGATTTCAAGATACAGCATCATAAATTTTTGAACCGGTCAGTAATATTTTTTTTGAGGCTGTTATATTGTTTTTAAGACCATAGGTCCATCCTTACCATTCCTCAGAAAATCGAGGTAAAGGCATTGGAGTCATAAAACCTTTTGTTACTATTTGGAATGTGAATCAGATCTAATGATTCTTTAGATACTGCCTTCATCTTTCTCTATCATTCACATATATACTGCTGGTATAGATAAATAAAATGTATTTTTGGTCTACCCTTTCAAGTAAATTTGGGATCCAATTTAGGATTATACGATGGATCAGCCATTTAAAAAGTGACAGTTTCCTACAACAGGGAAGTTGCAGAACGTCTGATGACATCCTCCTGGAAGGCAAATCTGCAAGTATTGAAATACATCAGGCTTCTTGCCAAATCACAGGCATGTGAAACTTTCACAACATTATTTACGTGACTGTGACTTTACCAATGCAGCAAATGTAATAGGAAGTATTAGATTTCGCTTTCACAGGATTAAAGCCTCATTTTCCCTCTCTTTTCTTGACTTGGATTTGCCTTCTTAGAAATACACAGATCCATTGTCCCTCCAATCACCCAGTTTATCTTCAAAATGAAGTAAAAATTTGCCAGAGGAACATTTCACTCATATCTTGTAAGAAAAGAGAGAAAAAAAAATCCAGAAATGCAAAACCATTTACATGATTCAAATAACACCAGGGAAATGGACATATTTATTTAGATGATACAATATTAATCTTGATCATCCTGTAGAAATTCTGCATATCTTCTAATGCAGACAGAAGACATGCTAACAGATAACACACATCTCCAGAACTTCTAGAGCTTACTTCCTGTTTGGAAAAACAGCTCTTCATTTAGGAGAAATAATAAAAAAGAAATAAAATTAAAAACATGTGTAGTTATGTATGGCTATTAATCCTAAAAGTCAGTCCACTTATTACTCAACCCAACTTAGACATTAGGGGTGGAAACTCAAAAACTCATGGTATATTTATTTATAATAATGGTCTCAAATAATGAGGTTGTGCACCCATTCTCAAGGCATTTAAGAAATAACAGCTGACTTTTCTGAGTTTCTAGTCGTTTTTGTGTGATCTATGATCCTTTTTAACTGTAGGTGGCTTAATAGAGTAGTTGGGAGGGGAGAAGGCACCTTGCCATATTAGCATACAGGGGAAGTACACCTTATAGTTTTCCAATACTGCCTGTTTTACCATGAATCCAGAAGAGGTTCAGGTCAATATCCTACTGATGTGTAATAAATACACTCATCAACCTTTTTTAACAAAAATACTCTGACGAGGACAGGCAAGAGTAAAGAGAAAGAACTAGGAGTTCCATGATGACTCTAGTGTAAGAAAGACATTGAAGAAGTGACCTAACTTACTACTAAAGGCAAAACACAGAATTAGTTTTCTGAGTATATGGAGATCTGAAAGGACATCTCATAGAAACTAAAATTGTCCAACAAGTAGAAAAGAATACACTGAAGGTTCCCATTTGAAAGTCAGATTATAAGAAACAGATGGTCAAGAGATGAAGACTGAGATTGGGCTGGAAGACATTTTGCGCATCTACAAGGAATTAAAGTAAGAAAATTCTCTGACACTCCTTCAGTGTAAAAAAAAAAAAAAAAAAGAAAAGAAAAAAGAAAAAAAGAAAAAAAAAGATAATACAGAAAATACAAATAACACAAAAACCTCCACCCATCCCAGAAAAATTGAGTGAAAAAAACCTCAACAGAAAAAGTGTCCCCTGTAGCTTGTACTATGCTCGAGAATTTCTGCTCTAGAATTTCTGCTTTAGGAAATTACATATTACATTCATTTCTGCTTTAAGAAATTACACTAAGTATGTATATCAACCTATTTACATAAAGGCCACGTTCTGGATTATGAAGAGCCCTAAATCAACATTGGAACACAAGCACATGTTTAAACTGCATCAGATTTGATAATGGATAGGGACGTAGTAGAAATATTTCTCCCTTGCTGGACCTTCATATAGTCTAAATAGGATGACAATATTAGAGAAAGTATTCCAACTACAATGACTTTATTTACTGAACTTAAACCTGAGTTTGTGATAAAAAGTGAAGTTACCAACCGTCAATCTGCAGCTACATGACCGACATTTTTTAACATCTTTCTAGTGCTTTGTTTGAAGTATGACAAATAGCGTGACTTTTTTGTTGTTGTTTATTTTAACTTATTTCTCTCCCATCAAATGCCAACATTTCTTTTCTTTTCTTGACTGTCACAGGAGCAGTCTTTCCTTCCTACAGTCCAAAGCATCCTACTTGCCACCTGCCATGAACTATTGCTCTCATGGCTACTCTAGAAGTATAATCAGTTAAAAAACTGCTATTTTTTTTAATTCCTAGTTACTTCTTACTTAGAAGTGGCTTTACTCTTTTACTATTAGAGGCAGAGATCTGAATTCACAGCTTGCTGCCATAATGTCACAAGTGGCATTTTCAGTCTTCTCTTTGCTCCCAGATTTGCAGTCCTGATTCCTTTAAGTGGCTCTGGTGGCTTTTGAACTAAGGTCTCAGCCAGTTTAACCTACTAAACCAGGAAGCAAATGTCTGAACAGTTTTCAGATGCGTTTGTGAGTTAGTCTTATAAATATCAGCACTGGCAAAACAGTAGGATTAGCAGAGAAGAAACTTCAGGACGTAAATATGTAAGAGACCCAGAACTTTGTTGAGATAACTTTTTTCAAGATATGCTGGAAAAACAGATTACTGAAACAATGAGTTTCTGTCTGTTTGCACGTATCCTTCCCTTCTACATTTTATTTCAATTCAGACTTTTTCAGCAATAAGATATGTAGCATTCTCTTCTCCTAGTCACACCAGTAAAAATACAGATAGCGGAGAATCCAACAGGACTAATAAGAAAACATGGCCATCAGTAAACATCCAACTTGTTTCGTGACTGAGAAAAAGAATGATTGAAAAATTACATCTCCATAGGAATTTGCATAACTGACCTTAAATTTATAACTAAAATTTTATGAGACCAAATTTCCTAGGTAGTATATATATATATATAAAATACAAGTGGTATGAGATAAAGCTCCTTTGGGATAATATCACTCTGTTTCAGCAGAAGCTGTATCCCCAAGGAGAAATTTTTGCAAAAGATCTGGAAATAATTAGAAACTATTATAGTGTTTCAACTGGGAAAGAGAAAATAAGAAAAATTATTTGAAATCTAAATCTGATGTAAGAAGGAATGGCACCGTAAAAATTAGTGTATTTTTTTTTAAAAAAATGTATAGTTTATAGGAGAAGTCCACCACTTCAACAGCAACACAGCTGTGAC
This sequence comes from Coccyzus lansbergi, assembly GCA_033558105.1. Taxonomy (NCBI): domain Eukaryota; kingdom Metazoa; phylum Chordata; class Aves; order Cuculiformes; family Coccyzidae; genus Coccyzus; species Coccyzus lansbergi. The sequence goes on from JAUMJK010000151.1 coordinate 1,599,828, forward strand.
GTGCTCAACAAGGCTGATGGAACAAAGACTGGCTAATCAGATACAGATCTTGTCAAATATAACACATCTTCATCCGTTTTATGTTAAAATGGACTAAACCCAAGTGAAAATGCCTGCTTTATAAAAAGTGAAATCACCATGTCCTTATTATCAATTATCTAGAAAAACAATTTCAATTACTTGGATGTGTGCTTTTGGTTTACATAAGAAATAAAGACAATAAAGCCTTCAAATTAACCTAAATTTTAATCCAGTGAAGTAGGTGATACTAGAAGTAAAATGGGTGCAGTGAAGCAAGTTACAGTACAAGAGAGATTCTGAAAATACAAAGAGTAGAACTTTTTTGTTCTTCCTCAAACCCACAAATGATGCAGAATCACTACAGGAGTTCCTTTACACGTATTTTTCACAGAAACTCCAAATCCCTTTGGGGGAAAGGCTTGATTGCATATCCCTCAGACTCTAAAAGGCTGCCCATATGAACAGAATTATCCATGACATGTACCTTCAGACATTTGTAATGTGATATTTCATGTAAATTTAGACCATACCTTGGATGTGAGCCTCTGGCAATGTTGATTTTATTCAGGAGCTCAGATAAGAAAAAAAATTCTGACATCCTTGCTAATCTGTAGTCGTTAACATGGAATTTCCAACATAAAGAGCATAAAAGCATCTAATTTGCTGCAGCAAATGAAAGGAAAACAAACTTTGCATTTCCCTTTCCTTTTCAGTGTCTAAAGTTACTCTGCTCTGTGGAAACAAAATTGTACTTTTCAAAGGCTTTTAATATCATCATCTGTCTTTTGAGTGACACATTTCAAACTTCCTCACATAATCTGTAAAGCGTCATTCAATTTGAATATGAAAGATTTACCTCGCTAGGAAGAAAAGCCCTAGTTATAATTATAAAAAAATATGTGGCTCTTTATATAGTATTTCCAGTCCACGTTACTTAGTTTATATTACAGAAATACTCAGGTAGCACTATCACTTCTTTTTATTTAGAGATCAGTTATCCTCGTTTGCTGTGGACAACATCTCCTAAATACCTAAGTTCTATTAGCTAGGCTGGATCACAATATTATATATTATATATATTGTATCTGTCTGCCATTCTCTTCTTCTAGACACCTCATGTATAAGTATCTTTATAGCATTTACATCATGTTTTCTTTTGACAAATAGTATTAAAACAAAAATAGAAAAAAACCAATCCAACTAGTTTTTGGTTTTTTTCCTGCAGATGAATAGAACTGCTGACCTGACTGTTCCGTACACCTACAGGATTAAATATACAATTCTACACAGCTCCAGTTTACAGAATCAATCCTTCTGGGGTAAGGAAGGTGTGGGGAGGAGAACACAATTTGCACCACTGCAGCCCCCTATTGACCAGCTCCTGTAGAAACATTGAACATGATTCCACCAACAAAGGTTACATTAGCTTCTGAAGTACTTATCAATACATGGATGTCAGGGCACAAAAGCTTCCCTATACAGACGATAAGAAAACGACGCTGAAGTATTAGGTGATGCATAAATCTAGAAGCTTGCAATTTCCCCAAGTAAAATAGATGGGAAATAGCTCTACCAAGCAAACACTGAAGAAAATGGATAAGCATTCAAAAGTTGAAATGATTAGGCTTTTCACATAGTTTCAGGTATAAGATAAGGTTATTTTTAAAATAGTCAGTTTTTAAAAAAACATAAATAATTTATATATAAGTCATAAAAATAACAAATTGATTTAGCTGCATTCACTACATAGCTTTACTGGGATGTCTAAAGAGAAAGCATTGCAGAAAGAGCTTAAATTTCTCTCTCTTCCTTTCAATCAATATTTGAGGCAAAGTTTCATCTCTAGGGCCCTTAATGGCAGGAATTCCTGGAGCCAGCAAATGAGTAATGTTAAACCTATGATTAGATGATGAGGCCATCAAAGACACTAGACCCTAATGCTACGTTCCACTTTATTCCTGAGAACTGCAGTAAAACTAAAGGCTAGAGAAGAAAGGACTGCAAGTTATTTATTTCCTCAAGAAAATGTTTCAAAAGCTGCTAAAAAAAAAAAAAAGAAAAAAGGTTGCATGACATGAATATAGGGCTCAAAAGCCTTAATGGATCTTTTGGAATTTTCCTGGAACCCAGGACTTCACCATTAGGTTACAAATTTTTCAAGTGCCCTGCTGGAGAAGGTTTGAAGTTCAAACCCCACTGAGGATTCCTGCCAAGGATGTATTTTTCTTTTACTTTCCCTGCCCAATACCCACTGTGGCTAGAAGAGGGGGTTAAAAAAAAAGGAAAAGCCAAAAAAAAAGGAAAACAAGATTTAATGATTTCCTTATGACACAAGCTTGAAGAAATGCAACCTATGGACTGCAAACAGCAGGTAAGTTGGAACACCCTCCCCCCAAACCAGTCGTTAATTATTTTCAGATAGATTCCTCAAAAGTAGATCTTAATTTCAGTTTTTTCCTAGAAACTCATTTGTTTTCAGTTCATTTTTTTTTGTGCATGTTATCAGTATGCAGCAATGAATGCTCAAGTAAACCAACAAACAAATAATTTTCCTTGGTAATAATATAACAAGTTAATCTGGGCATTTTATAATATAACCTAGTTTATGTTTAACTGATATTATAAAACTGTGGGGAACTTGGTAACTTAAACACTGTTAATAAGCCTTTAGAGAAGTATAAAAATTTTTGAAGTTATTTGCATTTGTTAGGCCATTATATTTTTCTTATATTTTACAAAATGTGCAAAATTCTACAATGGTTGTTGGTAACTTATTACTGGCATTTTTAAGTAAAAGCTGTGCATATGAATTTAGCCAATAACACTTCTGACAAAGCTAATAAAATTAAAATTGAGATGTAAGCAATCCAAACAGTATGAGGAATTATTTTAGTTCAGAAAAATTCACTTGTGAAAACTATTTAAAATGTTAATTGATTCAGAAACCATTACTTCTATTAAGGAAAAAAATTAAACGCAGCATTTTTAAAACAGTAATACTCTGCTTCTGCCCGTTCCTGAGGACCACCTAAGTCATGTTCCTCTTCTGTTTATATACTGATAACTATATAAAAAATGCGATAAATTATGTCATGTATACCAAAAGTAATAAAGTCACCACAAAATAAGGTTTTAAAAATTACTAGTACAAAGACAGGTTTTTAACACCAATTTACAAAAACATTGTTGTATTTACATATTACAAACAAGAACTGTCTTGAAAGAGAGTGCATGGAAAGAAAAAGTCGCGTAATGTATATCCATTCACTGTTCAAAACAAATACATTGCATACCCTGTGAATATAGTGGAACTATGCAATGTACAGGAAAAAAATCCACAATTTCTATGCTACTAGGAAAGATTATTTTGAATTTTCTTGTATATAAATGGAAGAACACAACAAACAGCAAGATAGAATTATTAGGCTGGCAGTAATCCAGCCCCATGCAAAGAAACTAACCCAGTTAAAACCAGGGAGTGTCTTACCTGTGAACAAAGCAGCATAACAAGTTCAACCACTGAAGTACTTGACTTCATACAAACCAGACCTGCAATAAATAGTCAAAAATTAATTTCAAAGATTGGTGATATTTAATTATTATAGCTCCATGGTTTCAGAAATTCCATATAATGTCTGTGCTGAACATTTGTATCCCTCAAATTCACTGAAACAAGTTTCCATCACCATTATCTGAGCATTTCAGGTTCAAACATTTATATATTCAGTGTCAGATGCAATAATCTATATCAGGTTCAGGACAGAGTGTTACTGAATAAGTCTTTTGGGCATTAAACTCAGTTCATCATTTAAATAAATACCTATCTATTGCATAAAAAGCAATTTAATATACGATAAATAAGAAAACAATCTTTGAAAACTAAATCCTGCACATTCTTAAGTGTAATTCAATCAGATATTAGCAGGTAGACAATAAGGCCTATGCTTAGAAATTATTTTAATTTTCATCTGCTAATTTATTTTACTGCAAATGAAAGCTTGACTATTAATGAAAGAGGCATTAATGTAAAAATGTATTTTTTATTGAATTTATATCACATAATTTGTAGTCTGTGTTTCTTAAACATTGAATTATGCAATGTAATTTTTACTCATTGTTTTGTGCTTCATCTGGATAATTACTAACTAATAACATTGCCACTATTGTAAATATTTATTTACAGCTTTGGAAATACAAACTTAAATTTCCGAGAAAGGAAAACATATCTAAATATTTAAAAGACTCATTGCAAAGAGACAAGGATGAAATTACACTCCTACTGAAGCTTTGATCTCTAAAAATCATATAAGCAATGTCCATCTAAAAGTACTATAACCATCACTGATATCTTGGTTTAGGGCATAGAAACACTTCACTTGTGCTATATAAATGATAAATACACAAATACACTTACAACTGAAGACTAAATAGGAAGCTGAAAAGCAAGCTGATATGCTTTTAGTAGGTTTCTAGGAACAGCGATTAAAGACAAAAGCACTCCTACACAATAGCATATATATTTATTGCGGGTAAGGGATAAATACCCTTTTGTGCCCATTTTGCTAACAACCCCATCCTTATTGTACAGTTACACAGAACAAGCTGTAAGAAGCCACAAGGATTCCATTCTATCAGATATATGGGCAGACAGTTAACTAATGAAATAAGAGGCAGATGTGCAAAGCTCATTTAGGGAGACAATTGCTGTAATTGATCAGCTATTCTCATGCTCAAGTGCTAGAGGATCAGAAAGATTAATGGGATACTTATCACCTGCAGGCTACCTACACAGTTTGAAAGCTGACAAAGAACACCCAAACAGGAGACTAAACTCTACAGTTAAGCCAATACAGGTAGCATAGACACATCAAATATTTTATCATGGCACATTCTGTGTTTTATTATGAATCCACCTCATATTCTGTAAAAATAAAATTAAAAAAAAAAAAAATCTTTTCTGTCATATGCTCACTTATCTTCTTTCACCATCAGGTGCACTAAAACATGATCAGGTCAAAGCAATGTTCTTAGAAACATATTTCCATCCTACATCCTAGGTTTCTAAATTTGTATATCTTTACTGTCTGATTTTACATAAAAAGAACAAATGTCTCCATCATTTCCATGTTATGTAAAAAAACCCCAATTAAATTATATAACATATGTTTATGCATCGGCATTAATTTGGTTTTATCTTCACTAGTATTCCAGAAAGAATAGAAAACTCAGTGCAAAATATATACTATAAAGAGAAACACACAATTCATATTTGTTGGCTTAATTCATTACATTAGAAATTTTTAAATTTCAAAGACAATTGGAAATACATCAGCTCTATACCTTCAAACAATATTAAAGAAAGTTTGGGGCATGGATCAAGATGAACATGCCTGAAATGGCACAAGGCTAGGATAAGTACTCAGAATTATCATCCAGGTAACATCAGTGATGAGTCTTTATGACACAAACGCTGTATATATAATAAAACAAGAATGTTTGGAGCAAGTGATAATTATCTTCATGCAAAACTTTCTGTTAACAATAGTAAGAATTTTTATATAAAATAATTTTTAAAAGCCTGATGATTCTGTGGGCCTGATTAAAATGACCATCTGACCTAAACCTGAACTTTTTTCCCCTGTTTCTATGGACATCACTTGATAACTTTGTGTATATCAACTCTATTCAACTGCAAACTTGGATGTAGCTTTCTATTGCTGGAAAGGAGAATTCAACTGATTTTGGTGAAATCAAGGAAAAGAAAGAGGAGGATACAGAACTGACATCTGGTTAGCACATCAGGACACTCATTAGTTTCTTGGTTGTATCTGGCTCTGTAATCACCTGCTGAAGAAACAAACATTGATAATAGCCATTAAGACCTCTCATAACCAGTAGTATTCAAAACCTGAGTTCTAAGGGGCTGCTTGGCATGTCAAAAAGATATAAGTAACTATATCAGAGACTGTTGTACTTTTCACATGCGAAAATACACAGGGAGATGAGAAAGCCTCAAAACCCCTCATGGTGTAAAAGATGGATGCAAGGAATGCCCTTTGCAAGGAGCTTGGTCTACAGCAGAAATTGTGTGTAACCATAAGAGAAAATGGGGACTCCCAAACATCTTGATAGATAGGAAGAAGGAAATAGAAACAGAAATACTTCCCCTTAATCTCTAAATAGTTATAAGATATATTCCTTGAAGTAAAGCGGAATACAGAAATGTGAAATGTTCATAGCAGAGCCACTATTTCACATTATAAGTTTCATGCTTATCAGGCTCCTACTTCCAGTTCAGGGACTTCGTCCTCTCAAATCATATGAGGGAAAGTAAGGGAAAGTGTGTGCCCTCCCTTATAAGCTCCGTTTAATCTTTAGCTTCCAAAGGCTCTGTTTTTGTCTCTTGTGCTGCTTTACATTTTTCCTCATTCCTAATAGGACAGGAAAGATTTGGAATAAATAAAGATTTTTTTTTTCCCTGGAGTCAATAGTGAAGAATGATAAAAGCATATCAGACCTAAAAGAGGACAGATCAAATTCTGTCTGCTAGGAAATACTGCCAGAATGCAATCTCTGGTTTATGAAGATCTCACATAATCAAAAGCTGCAGGAGAAGTTAAGTAAGAATCATCATCCCTGTCCTGGTGAACTTATCCTACATCGATAAGGAAAAAAATAATTTGATAATCTTTTGGGTTTTAAATTTGTGTGATCCCCTGTTCTAGAAGCCTAGCTTAATTTCCTTCAGCAGACAGAGTATGTATTCTAACAGACAGAATAAAAAAAAGGGGGAAAAAAGGAGAAAAAGGAGGGAGAATATTTCCTGCTCCCATTTTACAGTCAGAAGAGAAGGCACAAAGTGGTATCTTCACAAAATCAAAAATAGAATTTGTAGCATAAATCTGAATAAACATCAGTTTCTTAAGTCCCAAATGCAGTAACAACTGCATTTCTTCTTCCTTTTTACAATTTTGCAGGATTAGACAGAGATTTTTAGAATCTGCAAAATTTTCTTAGTTTTAAAATAACGAGAAACAAAAATGATAACAAGCTTTGGAAAATAATGGCGTCTCTGAGCCACAAATTTATTTCCAGTTCTGTTTCCCCCCCACTTACTACAATGAGAAAAAGTATTTGCAATTTGGACTGAAACTGTTGCATGCATTCTTCAGCTGCAGAAATGTTCTTCTCATACCATCTGTATCAAATGCCATTAAAGAAGCTAATGCAATTACTAAAGTACAAGTGGATATTTCCTGCATGCAGCAAGGTTAAAGAGATCATTGTTTAACTGAATGGAGTAAGTGTTTTTTATATTTGCTGTTCTTAGTACTTTTCTTCATGGTCTATTCTTAGTTCATTAAATATAGCCATCAAAATTCAGCAATTTGATGGTAACAATGACCACATATATGGATGCAAAAACTGGAAGCACCAAGTGCATGACCTTAGCTATTCTGGAATAGATGATGTATGCCTGGCAATTATCTTGAAATGTTCTGGTTTACTTGACTTCTTTTTCAATGTTCTTCTGTTGCCGCAAAGGTATGCTAATTATTTCTTTTCACTATGACTTATTAATGTCTAAAGAAAGATTAATTTCAAGTATGCTATTCTAGTCATGCCTGTGGCATTAATGAAGTCATGAGTTCAAAACCTCGAAGTCACCATGCTGAACTAGTCAGTGTGAATTTCTATTTTGAAGAAATCTAACTTATGCTGATAAAATCAATTTTAAAAAAAATTCTTATGAAATAAGATCATGGTTTTGAACTTCTTTTTATTATTATTAATACAATGTGTGTTTGAGCCTGAGTGAACACCACCACAATTTCATCTGTTCTTTATCAAGGTTTGCCTGCATTTTCTTTCAATGATTTTACTTTGTGTCAACTTAAAGCCGTATTGGAGCTGGAATCAATTGTAATATTAGCAAAACCAAAAGTTAAATATTTTTAGTTTTTGAATATGTTGAACTTCGATAAAAAGATGCAATTAACTGTACTTTAGAGCCTGCAGAAATCTTTGACTCAATTATAGCTTCCACTTATGTGAAAGTCTCAGGTATGGCTAAGTAAAACGCTTAAGAAAGTTTAAGCCATTTGATCCAGTTCACAGAGAAAACACGCCTTTGCTATTCCTGTACAGCATGTCATTGAAACTACAGGAACTTTGTATAGAAAAAAAATGCTTACGACAAAATAAAGACATGTTATTATATGCATTATTTTATTAACATACAAAAAGTATGCACTTAGAAATCAGCATAAGGTCCTAAAAATAGACAAAATAGCTGGGAAATACTAGGACTCTCTTTTTGAACTTGCATTTTTGACAGTTATTTTCTATTTCATCCTGATACAGTCTTCCGTGTAGAAACAAAACTGTATTCAAAATTGGTCTCTGTAAATACTGGTAACTCACACCATGGTATCTCTTCTCAGAATCCCCACTGACTTCTATGCCAAGAGACAAATTGTGTCTCCGTTTCTGATGGACCATTCCCTTAAACTCTGTTCAACATTTGTGAGGAATGGCACACCAAATTTTCAAGGACAATTGGTGCTGGTAATGGAAACTAAAGCATGTTTTGGCTCTGACAGTACTAGGAAAAAAGTGATATTTTCATTGGAAACGTGAATTTTCCTTCAAGTTTATTTGTTCTTGCAAAATGTCTTCCTCCTGCCAGCATAACCTTATTGCAAATGTTTTCTTGAAATATTTTGCTAAATCCAATTTAGAATGAAAGAAATAAACTTTGGATTTCTTTCTTGACCATTAATTTTAATTACTTGGATAGTTTAAATCTACATTAAAATGATAGTATATGGCAGAGAGGGAATAGAGAAACCTAGATTCAAATTGATACTTTTAACCAATTATCAGGTTGCTGGTGAGTTAACTACAGAACTGAAAAGAGATAGTATGAAGGGAAAATTAAAGATAAGTAAAAATGTTTGAAAGTAAATCCTAACTAAGTAAAGCTATTAATTCAAATGACAGATGTTCCTACTCCAAGCAAAACAATTATTTGAAAAAAAAAAGGTGTATATTAAACAGAATGTAACGTTTTGCGAGATTACACTCAAAATTGGGTTTTGAACCATATGTACGTCACATATTTTGTAGACAGTTAAATTACTCTAATGATCTTTATTTATGAAAAGCAACTGTTGGCAGATATTCAGGAATTGCAGAAAGTCTGCAGATGGGAATCACAGTTATGGTGCAAAATAATCACAACTCCACTTTTACTAGATGAATGGAAACACTATTCCAAAGAACGTAGACACACTAAAATAACAAAGCCAGGTTTATATGTTTAACAATTCCCCTCAGCAGCCCTGACTGGCAGTACACAACATTACCGCCAACTCCAGGGACCATGAGGGATGGCTGTATTAGTACTCCAGACCGTCCTTTGTATGGGTAGATATCCCTTACAGAGCAAACCAGTGACACCAAAAAAACACATGATGAATGTGAATTTGATTCAGTTCTTTTGTAGTTGATCAAAGCAGTTGTAAGATTTTTTGTTATGGTGAAAGATACTGTACAACATATGTCATACTCTTTATATGTGGTACTCAAAAGTCTAGTAAAAGGTATCTTCCAGGTTATCTAATAAAATAACTTTAAAGTATTATCAGAAATCTTTAGAACTCATATCTTAGGATAATCAGCACAAATAAACACTGATAAGTCAACATGAAAAATAGATTTTAATCTGTTCAAACAGTTCAGCCATTTCAGTCAAACTTGTAAAATAAAACAGATCTTAACAGTTTCTTGAATTATTAAAGTGAGAAAGCCTATAGTTCTTCACCACTACAGTTACTAAAAAGGAATCTAAATGAGGACTACAAAATATCCAGATGGAACCACAGAATGATAAAACCCCTTGAGAGTCTACCCACAGAGAGGGGATTTATTAGAATGTATACATGATTTACTTTTTAAAATTACAGACTTTTACACTGTAATCCCATGAGCTCTAATGATATTGATAAAACTGACGATGGTGCCACATAACTGAAGAGTCTAGTCTTAAACCAATGTATAGAATTTTTGTCAATTTATCCTTAGAGTTAATGGGATGCACAAATTCTCATTCATCAAATCAGAAGGAGATAATTTAATCTATAAATTAAAATCCACTACCATTGGTCAGTTAGAAGTCTCACTGAAGATTTTCAAAAGTGATTCAGTTTTTCATTTAGCACCATTTTCCTTGGCAAATGGTCCATTGGGATTTACTCAATATATGCATTTGTGTTTCTCCGCTCTTCTCTTAAAACAGTACCTCTTTGAGCGGAACTGTTTTTAAATATCTGTTGAGGTATAGAGAGCTAACATGCTTATCTAACTGCTACACCAGGACAGATGTTAAATTTATATCAATCTATCATGTATCAATTGAGAATTTGTTTATATTAAAATTAATAATAAAAAATTATTCTTTTCATAGAAAAGAATACAACACAAATGTTAATTATAAGAAAGCAATTCTCTGTTAAATTTAAGTGAAAAAGAATCCTTTTTGGAACAATTTGATACTTACTATGTACCAGAATTTAATTAAGAAACAAAATGTGTCTCCTTCCCTTCTAAAGGCCCCTTCTAGATAATAGGTCAAAATAAGCAAGTGAAAGCCTGGAAGAACTTAAAAATGAACTACACTTAGACAGAGGCTCTGGAAAATTTAAGCTTCTTATTTATCTAGAAAGCATCTCAGGGAAAACCATTCCATTTTTTTTCCAAAGACACAATAGTACACAGTGAAACTTAAAATATGATCCTGAAAGTCTTCTGATTTCCACCTTTATCCTATGGTTTTACTCATATAAGTTGCTCAAAGTTGTGGCTAAATTTCTGCCACAACTGTTGCCCTGGATATTTTATTTCAGTGGATGGAATAAGAAAAAGTAATGGAAAAACCCATTAAAAAATAATATAAAATGTGAAAAGTCGGAAGATTTTTCAAGTTCTGTCATGTGATACTTTCTCCATATGCTATTCCTTTCCTGATTAAGTTATTTTTTTAATTAATTTTTTAAAAAAAATTACTAAATTAAAAAAAATTATACCAAAGAATTTGCCATGTACTAAATACATCCGTGAAAAAGCCCCACTCTTCTGAGATTTCATGTTCATGTTCTACTGATCCCACATAACTTTCTTATTTAATTGAACAAGCACCTACCCCTCCTTTCTCTTTTCACTCAGTCCTTCACCTCCTCTCAACAGGAAAGAAAGAAACACGTTTCAGAATTACCTGAATAGTGAACTATTTCAAAGATGTATGCAAGAATTAAAATGTGGAACACTAGTCTCGTTAGTACAAGCAAATGTTTATACTTCACACCTTCACTACATCTCTGATGCTTTCTCTTCATCTGAAGAACCTTCTGCTATTCTTACCAAAGCTGCCAAAGTGACATCCTAGACAAAAAGCATTGTAAGTATGATCCCAAATTGCAGTCTCTAGAATGTAGTATTGCAGAATCTCAGAATAGTTTAGGTTGGAAAAGACTTTTAAGATCACTGAATCCAACTCCATAATGTTTTTGCTGAAAACGCAACAGGGAACATGATTCAAATTACTTAGTGTTGCTTTGAACTTAGTTTGAGGTTTTCTTTTTCTCCTGAAACTTACCAACTTTTCCTTAACTTCAGTCTATAACTTATTGCTATTTGACACCTTATTTCTGTGGTTCTCTCTGTGTTTTTTAGTTTCTCTCCTTTTCTTTTGAACTTCTTTCTGCTGCCTTCTAGTTCTTTGTTACATTCTGTTCTGTTATTAGGGGTAATATCACCATCATGGCATGACACAACTGAAATATGCATATGATGAATGACAAAAAAAGATGGGAAAAGGATAGACTACACAGCAGTAAAACCACTTACTCTTTATAGGTCCTTCTTACTTCCTTGTATTTCTTTTCTTTGGCTACCTTAGGGCTATACTGAGAGATCAAGGAATGAATCAGTGCAGCTACAAATAGGAAGTATAACAAAAACTCACAGAATTTATGCAGCTTCATAAATTTCTAAGGCCAAGATGACCATGATGATCACTAGGTGTGATCTCTTGAGCAGCATAATCCACCAGCTAATTTTTGTATCTAGTTGAGCAAACTGTTGGTGAACTAATATTTAATTTAGATGATTTTATCTCGGTTTCTGCACTTGCTGACCTTAGTTGGCAGCCACCATATATTGTTCCTATCTTGAAGCCCTACTGACAAATGGTGTTCATTCTAAAACAGGGTCTCTCAAAACACAGAACTGCATCACAGTCATAGATCTCTTGAAATAACTTGTATTTCTTGTGTTTCAGTTTTCTTTATTTACTTGACAGTAACGTTGTTATGGGCTCTCCCTAGACCTGCTTTGACATTACTTTGCCATCTTAATTTGACATATCACAAATGTCTCTGTTGTCTGACAAGTTCTTTCAGCCTGAGCGTTTCCCACTGCAAGAAAATCTCCACAGACATCGCCACTATTAGCATAAAAAGACTGGATCATAAAATTCCACACACAAAGAGACAAAAATAGGACATGATATATAACAATATATGTTTAGCTTGTTTGGGGTTTTTGGAGGGGGGGAGGTAAATTTTAACATAAAGTTAGACTTAATAAAGTAAAGAGATATCGTCTTAGTCCTTGCAAAAATAACCCCAAGTCTGTAGGGAGTCTGATAGCATCTAGATAAACCAAGCTTGATGGTTCATTAATGTTTACAGTATTAGCATTGTTTTCTATCAAACCCCAAAGGCTCTATAAATAGGTATACTTTTAGCATACAGGTGTAGTAGTTTCTCCAGTTAGTCGATTCAAGAGTTTTTGTGGAATAGTCTTAGTTTATGCCTGGAAAGAATGGAAACAAACACATCTATATCCAATAGGATGAACTCTAAAAGTTCCTTTAAATCATCAGGACAAGTGAGTTTTGTAAACTTGGTCAGTGATAAAAAGGTTTCAGTCTGGGTCATAAGTAAGGTAATAAGTAGACACACAGTTAAGGAATATAGAAAGAGAAACTGTGACTGGCCCTAATGAGATTAGTTTTGCAAAGAGCCTGGACATAGAGCTTAGGCTAGACAGAAAAGGATTATTAGACTATTGCCCTGAAAAATGTATTTCTCATGAGGAAAATCCGATACAGAGATGTTATATGCACCCTATAGTTTATCAGAGTAAGGTAGTTCTCTGGAAAATACTGCTGGGATAATAAAGTAGATTGATTCCATTTTTAAGCCTCTAGAGGACAAAGGGTGGGGCAAATACCAGCCTAACTGTTTTAAGTCCAAAATCAGGCAGAGTCCCCTGCTGAGTTTTGAATGATGAATTAAGTGGAATAAGAACCAGAGAACCTCTGCCTGTGGGGAGCTTCAGTCACAGCATGAACATCCTGTAGATACTGAATACCCTTTTGGCATACCACCTCGTTTTTCTTTGGACCTGGACAGTAGAAGAGAAAATAAAAAGCGGGAAAAAGGTGACTGTTGTAAAAAAAAAAAAAAAAAAAAAAAAAAAAAAATTGTACAACTTTGTCCGGTGTTACCATGCAGCACTGCTGTATACCTGATATGATGAGTCCACCTACAGGCTATGTTACAGTAGTGCCTGTATGTGTTAAGAACTTTCTCAAGAATCATATAGAATTGTCACCTTGAAGTAACGTTAAATAGATCTCTTGCTACTTTTTTTTTTTTTTTTTTGTAGTACAAGGCAAGTTTATTTCAATAAAAAAAGGGAAAAATAAAAATTGATTTCCATGAAAGCTGAAAGTCAGAAAATGAAGGAAGCCAGAGGGACATCCGCCTGGGATGATATTTGGTCAAAGCAGGAATCAAAAGTCATCAGGCAGAGTATTCTTCTAGAATTTTAAGGCAAAAGGACCAGTTCTTTCTAGGTCTTATGGCTTCCAACTGGAATATAGACCACTAGCTTTAAAAAAAACTTGTGAGAAATGCTCAATACTGCTGAAAGTAAGTAGGACTTGAGAATAACAAACAACTAATTTTCTTGTTCTTTAAAGGCTTTAATATTTTGTGCATTTCTTTATGTGCCTTAAAAGACCAGTTTGGTTTCTAGTAAAATATTTTTTATAGTGGCACTTTCAACAGTAATTTAGTAACTTCAAGCAACTAGCGGCTTCTGTATTTTCAAGGATAACCTACAGAGCTTCTTTTCAGCAAATCTGACTACTTTCCACTGTTATTAACTTTCGTTTTCCCAATGGCATGTATTATTTTTTTTTACAGCTGCACACTCTTAACCCCTTCGATTCTTAACTTTACAACTAGTCTCACATTTTCAGTTATTTTTCCTTCATTGGTAAAACAACAGAACCACTTCAATTTCTGCCTAATGGGAACTCCATACATTTTGGATTGTAAAGTTGTCTTCATTATTATTTAATGTAAAAATGATAATACAATCAAGGACATATGACTGCCAGCAACAATTTCTGCCCTTAAGTTACTTTGGGATCATACAAGCCAAAGACAAAGGAGAGGGCATAAGCAGTTAACCTCTGTTACATAGTCTAATACATCTTAGTAAGTGTCCAGTTCATTAAATAGGAATAGTGTGTCTCATATGTGTAATTAATTATTGGCAGGTTTACTTTCAAAAAGGTGCCAGATGCTCTGCAATTCCTAGTTGCTATCTGGACCTCTGATCTATATGTTTCCTGCTATGTTAAACATCTGTTCAAAAGATACTTCTGCACACAGGAACTTCAGTAATTCAACAGTTAAACCTTCAAAGTTGAATCAATGTGTATGCTCTTCAGTTTCTCATATTAGTAATAACACCCCTTTAAAGATATCATAAAGGAATAGCGTATGAAAGAAAAATGTTCTGTAACTGTTGTTACAGGGGGTCATTATAGTTAGAAGGTTTCACTGAGAATAAATAACAGAGATTTATGCTGTGGCACTTGCTCTTCAGGTCCTCCTCTCAATGTATATATTGGGATCCATCTTACCAACAATAATATAGGCTGAAAAACAGTGTGGAAGTGGCAAAGCTTTGAACCGTGACTCTGATGTTATATGAGTAAATAAGTAGGCAGATTTGAATATCCATTTAACCTTCCATCATTTTTTTGTTCCTACCATCCATATTTCTGGAAAATTTGTGCTGTTTTCTGTCTCCATATGTATCTCACTCATACAAGTTTTTTAGTATGAAACACTTTCAATTCCAAAGTATTTGAAGAAACATGAGCATATTGTGAAGCCTTTCAAAAAAAAACACTAAGAGGTAATTATAGAGAATTTCTTACAACAAATTTCTTACAAGTCCATAAACAACAGTTTGTTAATGAACTCTTTTTTCCCTTCTTTATGAAGAGGTTACAACATATGCAGGCAGGATAATCAGTAGCAGCATTTTAAGTTCTATCCATTGGAAGATTTCGAGAGTTTTCATGCACTGTTTCAAACTTACCTGTTGCAAATTACTTGCAGAAATTAATAAAGTAAAAAAAGTAAAAACATTACAAAAATCCTCATAATGCAAATGAATACTCAAATCTTGTAAAGTTATTCAATGTATTGTTAGTTCTGATGAATGCTTGTAAACTTACTGAGAAGAAAAGTATTATCTCTAACTCATTATTGCTCCAACCTCATTGTCTAAACAAGGCTTCTTTTCAGACAGCGCTGAGATTTCTCTGGGATCTTTTTGCAAGGGTTTACAGTGAAAGATAAAAAGATGTCCATGAACAGGAAACCTACTATCACAAATGAATGAAATCTCTCTTCCAGAGGACTGGGTCAGGCAATACGCTGGCTTTAAACTGCATGTTGCTAAGCCTGCAGCTCCATCTTTTACTAGACATAGAAGATCATGTGCTGAGACAGCTAAGACACATGGAAAGAAAAGACCTGGAGGTGGCATGGCAGAGAAGAAATTTATTATAAACTCCTTGGCCTTAAAAAACAACTCAGAGTTCCTTCCCCAGTACAAGCCAAACAATCCGTATGATTCCTGACCCTGACTGATCAGAATGATCATGTTCAGTGGGAAAAACATTGCAAATTACACTAGCCTGACCCCTCCACAAAAATATTTTTAACCTTGATTTCTAACAGGGTTGCTCTGATGTCTGATAGGGTTGTGTTCCTGTTGCTCTTTCTCTTTTAGTCTTTCTTTATCATTTCCCTTCTTGCTCCTTACACTACAACATTCATGGTGTTGTACTAGCACAGTACATTACACAGCTGTAAATGAACCAGATGAGATTTTTTTTTTTAAAGTTAATTAAGAAATATGTGTGTAACTAACGTCTCAGCCAAGACATGGGGTATCTTTTCTTTCAATGGATACCTATATTCATGGATGTTGTGCAAAACTAGCATATTTTATGCATCCTCTGTTAAACTGGCTGAAACTGGTCAACACACGGGGAAGTTATCAAGGGAGTAAAAGTGTCATATCCTCAAGAAATCACATTAAAGTATATGTATGGCTATGCATTCATACACTTGGAGGGACTCTCTGAAATCTGGGACCAAACTAGAGCTGCATGATCTCTAGCTTGTCTGAATAGACAAACTTCACTATGCTGAGAAAGGAGAAAATGTCTCATAATAAAATGATCTTCAAGGTAATGATTAAAGAACTTCTTAAATAAAAAAGAAAAATCAGTTTTTATAGATATATACGTGTACACACACAAAACATAAAAATCAGAAGGAAGGTTTATGTCATACAGTGACTTGAACACTGATCCTCTTTGATGCCTTAAGATAAGACGATATATTCTTGACTGCATCTGTAGGTGAGATGCCATCAACTGCAAAACAAGGAAAATCTACGGTTTTTTACTGATCTCTGCAGATGGCTAGCTGACACTGAAGTACATCTATCCACAACTGTTTGAACAAACGCAGTAATGACAATGTTAGAATAAATTAAGGTTAATGCAGACTATTGTTCCTTACAGGGCATGGCACAGAGGAAATGGGGATTCACAGGCTCCAATGCCACAAAGAAGCTCCAAAACCATTCGGCAAACACATGCCATTTTTCCTCCTGAGAAGCTAAATTGAAGACTATATTTTGAAAGAATGTTTTAAACAGTCATAAAGGTTGCAAGAAACATCGATCTCAATACTTGACGGTAAGTCCTAGTAAAGTTTTACAATGTTATTTATCCTTGTTAGGCATGCTGTAGGTAGAAAGGCTAAGACATCCTGTAGTATCTAATTTTTTATCTCTTTGGTACATCGAACAAATCGAGCCTCTTACATCGTACTTCATGGAGTTTATCTCTCATCCTTCAATCACTCTTGTGCCTTGCTCTTTTGTTCCCTTTGCAGTGTGTGCATATCGTTCTTGAAGTGCTGCCTATAGAACCAGATGTTAGGAGTTTTACTGAGGCTGTGCACAGAAATGAAATTACCTCCTCATCTATTCTTCCTAGGTACTGAAGTATTGGACAATGCTTTGTTGTTGTAGCACTGACCTAAGAGGGCCCAGAATATACTAATTGTTATAAAAATCCCTTCATTCTGTGAGTAGTTTCATCCCTCATCTCCTACCCTGTAGGCATAGCCTATATTCTTTATTCTTAGAAACTGGACTCAGCATTTAGCTGTGTTGAAATCTGGCTTTTCTTTAGTTTTGGTTAGTCCACAAAATGATTCAATTTATCTCTTCAGTGGAATGCCTTTGCTTCTCATTTATTTTTTCTCTGTTTAGGCAGTTAGGCTTGCCAGGAATGATTCTGAACAGTAATAAAGACTGTTAATAAAAATACCAAAGTAGGATCAAAAAGTAGCTCATAGAAATGTCAGGACTTCAAGTCTTACTTATGGGTTGTTAGTTCCAGTTAATGCGTTTTCTAAAATCATAACACTTTTTTAATTCCCCTTCTCTCTTACTTCCTAATTTTTTTTTTCGTTTATTTATTCTGCTCAGAATATTGGCTACATGCTGTGCTACAGATTGGTAAGCAATTACCAAAAGTCTGATTAGTTCAAAGAAAACATGCACGGACACACAAATAAAAATATTTTGGATGTGGCAGAATGGGATAAAAGAATAAGAAAACAATATAAACAGGGAAATAAAGTTCTGCCAGAGCATGCAGTCTCTTTCCTCTATAGTATCTGTGCTTCTGAGCTCAACAATAACACAAAGGTTCTGAAAAGTTCCTAAGAGAAAGCCAAGGGCCATGTTAAGCACTAAAAAAAAAGCACCTTTTCCCCCAGAAAGTATAAGGGATTTCCAGGTTACTAGAGTATCTTAGGAAAATGGTTGTCCTGTTTTTCCTAACACAAAACTCAGTGTTGTTCAAGGAAATGAGAAACTAATTGTGCCAGTATTGGTAGAAGCCACAGGAGCTTTGGGAGCTTAAAGCAGTGTCATTCAACAACCAAGTTCTATCTGTGGTTTCCAAAGGAACCTTTGGGCAATTTTTCAATTGTTTCAATAAGCCTCTGTACAAAGTGAGTCCATCACCATTTCTACTAAATATTTTCATAGGGCCATGTGGCAAGTTAATGAGGAGAAACAGATTCTGCTCTTATCGGTGTAAAAACATTTTCTGTTTCATCTGATTTGAATTGCATGTGTGTCAGAAACACATCAAATGTATGCCAAAGAATTCATAAGAGGCCTTTTGGAGGAGGGCTACCTGGCTGGCCTTCTACCCAGCTAATGACATAAGAAAATGTAAAACCTTGGCAATGTTTGTTTAGCATCTCACTAGAGAGAAGGGAAAGCATTGTGTGTGACTATGTTTCAATCTTGGCCCTGTTGTTACAGTTCAGGAAACTCCAAGAATAGCTGTAGTGAAAATATTTTTACCCATCTGTGCTTGACAAAAAGAGGATATAGCTTTTCTTTCAGATACAGATCAGATTACACTTGTCTGTAACATTTTCACCTAAAAGCTAGGATGTTGTAATGCACTTTACATGGAGGGAATTTGCAGACCATATGGATACTAGAGTAAGTGAAACATATTTATTCATGTGTTAAATGGAACTCCACAATGAGCATTGCTAAGCACAAGTATGTGACCTACACATATTGCATCTTTGTTTCCAATCAGGGTCTATACAGATGACTTTAACCTTTGCAACTTCTGTTTTCTGAGGCATTGAAAGAATCTCAGTTGATGAACCACAGTAGTGGTGGGCTGGCTTTGGTACATTCTGTCTGAAGTTACTTGCATTCAATTGCAAATCAGTCCTTTTAACCTATCGCTGAGGGTAATTTCCACTAATAAAATATTCTGTGAAGCTCATGAAACATTTGAAATTCAGTCGAGTGTAAGACACCTTTGAGGAAAGAACTAGTTTTGGAAAAAGGATCAAAAATGAGCACTATTTCAGTAAGTAAACACATGAAGAGTTTTACCAATAAATGTGTTTTGCAATGTCAGATTATTACTTGACAGGTTTCCTCTGCTATGAGTCACATTAGAGAATTTAAATGAATGAACAAGAAAAAATTATGGTTTTGAGTATGAGTGATCCAAGTTTTTGGTTTAGACTGACTAGATCGTTGCAGCCCATTCATTTCTATTCCACTTAAAGGTCAAGATGCACCTGCTTAGTTATTGAGTATAATTTCCTCAAACAATAAGTCAGCCAGTCTTGCATGGCACAGAATGATGACACAAACTGAAGGAAAATGAGGTGGCATGGTATGACTGTAAGATTTTTCACCAAAAGTTCAACTACTACAAAAAGGTGAAATCATAACTAAGTTGTATACACACTTCCAAACGCATATGAGCAACGTTGAGATCAAAATATCTGATATTCTGGAAAGTTTATATAATTAACCTGTTTTAGAAGTAGTAAAATGATTTTTTTCTGTTTTCATTTCTTTCGTATTCTCTCTTCAGTATGTAAAACCTCATCAACAAAGCTGTGGGTAATCTTACTAAGTCTGAAATGATTTAGTAATGTTTACACACATGCATGCAAAAGGGCATTAGAGAGATGTTCAGACAAAAAGCACATGTAAAGGATGTTTGAAAGTATTTAGATTTTAGCAAAATCTGATAGGAGAAAGACTTCATAGCATAAGGAGGATTTGAAAGACAGCAAGAGGAAGTGAGGTATTTTTATGTTTCTAGAATGAGTAATCAGAAGAAAAGGGCACATGTTGTAAAATGCAACAGATACTTTGGTGGTGATCAATCTGAAAAACAGACAGCATCTTTAGACCTGATTAAATAAAGTTTATTTGTTCCTTTATGATTGTTATGACCAAAACCTTCACACACACAGCAACAAATTATACTATTTAATATAAAACTGTCAAAGTTGTTACTGCTTGACAGTAGAAAATGAAATTTGAATTATAAAAATCCCTAAGGAATTCTATGTACTCACATATCTTGAATAATGCCACTAAAACCTTCTGATTTGCAGTCATTACATGGAGAGCACTTTCAAGCACTTCAGGGACCACCACCAGCTTTCAGTTAACTATGACAGGAAATTTCTCAAAGTAAAGCAGGTATAAAGTAGGAGAGAATTTAGAACTCTCTTTTAAAGTCAACTTAAATAGGAAGGGTTTCAATTTAGTTGAGATCAAATGTCTTATACAGGCAATGAAGAAAGAGAAAATGAGAAGTACAAAATGACTACAAAAGCAGTTTTCTGAGCTCTCTGTTAAGAAGGAAAAAAAGTGCAACTATTTTAGAGTGAGGAAACTGAAATTCAAGTCCTGCAGTATAAAAATTTCAGGTGTGCCTGGATTTTTTCTTTAAAGATTGTTATTTAAATATCTTGGGAAGAAAGGACTGGCTTTTAAAAATCAAGAATGAAAGGGTGACCAAAGAGAAGGTTAGACATAACATTAAGGAATAGGAATGGAAATGACAGTATGTATTTTGGTACTTGGTGTTTGGCTGCTAAACAATAATATCTGAAACATAATTGTGTGGCTGAATCACAGATGGGGCAAACTTTGGAATGGCAGCCCAAGTGGGTATCAGAAGAACACTACGGCCAACAAACCCATGTCTCTCTCTGGACAGGGAATTAGGTAAATTCATACTGCCATATAGTTGTGAGGCTTCTGCAGCCTCTAACTTTTCTTTGTCATGTGCTCAGAGTTGTTGTAGTCTTGCTCACATTATAATTCTGATCAAAAGATAAAGTCAGAACAACACTGGTGAGGAATTTTTTAATCTATAAAAGAGCTCAGGTGAAACCAAGACAATTTTATTTATACTGCATAAAAACTATAGTGCAATTAATCAGTTGTCAAACTGGAAAGTATAACACTGCTAAGAATTTTGCAATCAACTTCACTGAAGTAAGCGACTTGACTTAAGAAAGGAATCCATCAAATATCTTACAGTAATCTCAATGTTCTCAATGAGCATCTCAGAACATTAACTTCACCTGTCATTAAGTGAAAACTGCAACTTACTCATAGCTATAAAAGAAACAGTATAAAATATCCAAAGTTTCTGAAAATTACTAAGCTACTATACCATTCCTTGGTATTATTAAAAAATAATATTATTAAACAATAATTAAACAAAATAGAACAAGAAGATTTAGAAGATATCAGTAACAAGGTGCAGGGGTTTTTTTAGCATTAAAACAGGGCCAACGTTGCGGGAAGTAATAACTGAGGCCATAGGACTGTACACTAGTATTAAGATAAAATGCATTTAAAATAGGAGGTTTGGAATTTGAACATAAAGTTATGCTTTTTCTGTGTAACTCTTCACACATTATAACCATTGCAATAATGAGACTTTTTCTGCTCAATAAACAGCAATGTTGTGTATAAGAATAATTCTGGAAGGAAAAAGTTTACTTGGCTGAAGACATTCCTCTGGATATATTGCGTGGGAGCAGTACATGCTCATGCAAATTCCTTCATCACTCTTTTAACTGCATTAGTACCGATATATTACCTTCTGCATAAGCTTGCTGTATCTGCGCTTTCTATGTAATTTCTGCATTACACATTGTCTTATTTACAAGAAAAATTTTTAACTATGAAGTTGCAAAGACAATACATAAAACCACATAAAAGTCCCTAAAAGTGTTCAAGAATACTTTCCTTTTAATATAAAACATCACTTTCTCATAGAATCACAGAATAACCAGGTTGGAAAAGGCCTCTTGGATCATTAAGTCCAACCATTCCTATCCGCCACTAAACCATGTCCCTGAACACCTCATCTACCCATCTTTTAGATACATACAAAGATGGTGACTCAATCATCTCCCTGGGCAGCCTGGTCCAGTGTCAAATGATCCTATCTGTGAAATATTTTTTTCCTGATATCCAGCCTGAACCTCCCCTGGTGGAGCTTGAGGCCATTCCCTCTTGTCCTGTCCCCTGTCACTTGGGAGAAGAGGCCAGATCCCTCCTCTCTACAACCAGGCAATCAGATTAGTTTGGCAAGACCTCCTTTCGTGAACCCTTGTTGATTCGGCCTTATCACCTGGATCTCTTGCATGTGCTTCATGATAGCACTCAAGATCACCTGTTCCATGACTTTCCCTGTACTGAGGTCAGACTGACAGGCCTGTAGTTCCCTGGATCATCCCTACAACCCTTATGTAAATGGGCACAACATCCACCAACCTCCAGTTAAGTGGAACTTCCCCAGTCTTCCAGGACTGCTGGAAAATGATGGAAAGGGTTTTGGTAAGCACGTCTGCCAGCTCCCTCAACAGCCTCTGGTGGATCCCAACTGGCTTCATAGACTTGTCAGTGCCTAATTGCCCAAGCAAATCTCTAATCACCTCCTCTTGGATCATGGGAGCTTTGTTCTGCTCCACTAGCTCCTGCGGATGTACTCACAGGGAACTACTTTCCTTACTATTAAATACTGAGGCAAAGAGGGTATGAAGTACATTTTTATTTCCCCCTAGGATAATTCTTTATCTGCCTGTTGAATTCAGTCAATCTACTTGAGCAAATAGTGTCCCTATCAAATACAGATACATCTATGAATAAGTTGAAGTACAGTCTTCAATTTATTAAATTGATTATAATTTTTAATTGTATTTTTTCACTAGTTTCTAAAAGTCAGGCTGCAACACTTATATAATTATTCTGATGAGGAAAAAGCAAGCTATAGAGAAATTTCTGCATTTCAAGATGATGGAATGTACCTTTACATAGCATCTCACTTCAAGAAAGAAAGGTTACAAAACCTATCACTTTTAATTTGTCTAAATGAAATTAAATACAAAGAAGGAAATTCACAACACATTAACAACCGATTCATTTATTTATATAATAATATAATCATATAATGGAACAGTACCTTCAATCAACAGCTCTTGCCCATGACTGCCCAACAACGTTCGGGATAGGAAAGGGGCAAAATCAACAAAAATTTCTCGCAGGAGAGGGGCCACCTTTTCTAAGGCTCTTTCAAGCTTCGCAGTGATACTGTGGAAAAACAGAAACCATGACTGGGAAAACACTTAACAACAGAAGTTAAATGATGTCAAATCACATCTGTTTGCTGTAGGCTTCTTTAGTTAAAAGGGTGATCATAATTTGGTTAAACTTTACAGTGTTTAAATGGATTTAAGTAAATGGAAATATCATGTCAGAGCCAGCAGTGTGTCAGCGTCATAAATTCCACAGTATTTATGGAGTACTCCAGAACAACTAAGTTTTTTATTTTCATTTTGAAACATAAGAATGTCAGCTATTCAAATGTAAGTCTATTTCACCTGTCTCAGCTTATATATACCTCTTCATTCTATATACATTTGAAAGCTTGAAAAGAGAGTTTTATTCACCCTAACCAATCACAAATAACTTGCCTTTTGTTCAAGCTTTCAAATAAATCATCTGGCATTGCAATGTTAGACAATGGAGTGTATGAGGAACCATTCCAGCACAAGAGTCAAGAAAACCAATATTGGGTTTTTTTAAACTTTGATGTAGAAAGATCCCAGGTAAATCAATTTGTCTTTGCATTTATAATGAACACCTTATTATCAAATGCCTAGCTGATGGATCTTGTATATTATGGTTCTATTCGTGGGCAAGTGGGAACAGTATTCTGTGAAAATGTGAGGACAAAGTTTAGCTCTGTTTAAAAATGCATATCAAAGGACAGGAATTAATATTTAAATGGAGAAAAAAAGGGAAAAAATGTTCCTTCATATAAATCCCTGGGAAGGATTTTAGGGAAGTAGGTGGACCTTTTACTGCCTTTCCTGTACACACACACAAGCAAAAGAGGAGAGAGACGAATCTGATTCTACAGCTGTCTCTAACTTCTACTATAACTTATAGCACATCCAGCAATCATTAGGGATTCCTGTATCTCCATTTTCTTAAAACCATACCTCTAAGTGGCTGGCAAACTAAGGGACACTTGGCAACTCCTTAGCGTACCCTGTGTCAGGGTTTTAGGGCAGAGAGGTGTGCACCTTGAATAGGTCAAAGATTTGTCCTTTAAGTGTGCAGTGTCACAACTGAATACGTATACAAAATAATAACCTCTAGTGCAAAGATATTTAATAGGAATTTGAGAGGGTATTTTTTCTGGCTGCTAGTCAATATGAGGGTTATTAGCTCTCCCATGGCATGTGTCCATCCTCTCCAGTTTAAAAAGGGCTTTTACTCGCTCAGAATATTGTGTCTCTCTTTCCACTTGTTACTGCTTCATTGCCAAGTTGTGCCTGTGTTCCAATTCTTACTATCATTATTGAGTAATGTAAAAACCCAGTCAGCTAAAATATCACTTCTAATGAAGTTTTAGTGTCTGGCATAATTTGAACAAGTTAGACTTTTCAGTGAAATATTATTTTAGTAGATACATTTTCAGTGCTGAAAAATTATATAAATATACACAGTATTATATTAATAGCTCAAATAATGCCTATTACATGAGATAAAACATATCTGTATATATTTTTTCTTTTTACACTGTTTTGTATATATAAAGTTGTCACAGTAGGAGAAATTATAATTAATATCTAAAGATACAACTCGTGTACCTCATGTTTTCGGCTGAATCCTCTGGCATTGGAGCAACAGTTTGGACAGCTGGAAGATTTTTGCTGGTAGCACCATTCACAAAGCTGGATGACGAGGAGGAAGAAGATGATCCTGAGTCTACTGCACCTGTCCCCCCAAAAAATACAGATGTTAATTCAGTCTGAAGAAATATAACTCATAGATACTCTTAATACAGTCCTTGTTTTATTCCTTACTTTTAAGTAAGGAAATGATGTTATTTATTCTAAAACAATTAAAGACATTCCATATGATTATATTAATCAATACCTTATTTTGCTAGTATAAAAATAATAAGCTTACAAAGCTATTGAAAGTCAGGCAAAATAAATCCTTACCTCATTTTCATTATTCCCAAATTATATTCCAAAGATGAAAACATTTTTACATCATCCTGTAAAGCAAGACCTTTCTAAAATAAAGGTATATTTGAGATGAGCTTGAGTGGAGAATAGAAGTGTAACTATTTTTTTTTTTAATTATTGTTACATACATACACAGACACCCTCCTTCACTGCCAGCTGCAACTACAGGCAGTAAATTAAATATGAATTAAAGAACAACAGAGAAGGTAAAAAGCATATTCCTTCAGGAACTGATTGGGGGAAATAGGGGTTGATGAGTACTAATTTTTCTTCCTCAAGTCAAGGAGAATTTTATGACCTTAAAAGTAAGGAGGGCTGGGGGCGGGTATCATTTCAATGGGTTGTGAAGAGTTGCTCCAAAGAAAGATGCAGACAGGGCATCCATTTACACTTTATGTGATCTACATTAGAGCTAAGGTCCACACTTAGACACTAAATGCCAATCTATCATGTTTACTGAAACGTGAGTTTAGCAAACTAGAGCAGCTTAGAGTGGCCATAGAGAGCAGTGAGTGCACTGTGATAAATGCTGTTCCTATTCTGCTGCATAGTCTAGTGCAACACAGCACTGCAAGAGCGGCAGCAACAAATGGCCTTGCAGGTGGAGTTCAAAGCCTGAGGGACTGAAATGCTACCAGAGATGAGGGCGACAGACAAGATTTATCCAATTTAGTAACAAGGGGTAAAGAATCCCAATTTAGAGATCAATAGTATTATTCTGCCAATTTTTTACAGCGATATAACTTCCTATTGCTGGCCAGGTTTAGCAGTCGATATATCACCGTCCTTTGCATTACACAGGTATATATTCTTTTTCAGTTTCCTGCAAAACTCTACAAAGCATTTATGTGCTAGTAATGGTGAAAAAGTCTCTGGCAGCAGAGATGATTTTTTTTTTAATTTGCCTTTTAATAATTTTTACTGATAAAAGAATTAAGGTAAAGATCAGAATTTAGACTTTTATATTTTCATTTAAGACAATTTACATTCAAAAGTGTGTCAAAATGCAGCAGGACTTTCTGACAGGGGAGTAATGGTGAGGTTCAGGATTTTGACTAGGAGCTGATTTAGTTGGTTGTTTTAATAATGCAACTGGGAGGTGAATTGTGGCTTATGCTGTGGGTTCTGACTTGGGCTAAGTGGGAACTGGAAATGTATCCAAGAACACCAACAAGGAAACACAAAAGAAGTAAGGTAGGCTATCCCTTCCAATCTAGGATTATTCAGAGTAATTAAGCTGGGAATAGGGCAGCTGGAAAAAGATTAAGGCTTCATATAAATGTGTGTGTAGGTGTATGTGCATGTATGCGCATTTATATTATTTTTGTATTATTTATATTCATATACACATAGGTAATAATCCTATTGCTTCTTCCATCTTCCTTCCAAAGTCAAATTTTCTTCATTAAGGTTGTTGTCTAAAAATGCAGTTGCTAAATCGTTTACTCAGCTAGGCTCCCAGAAGAGAAGGTCAAACAGTTCTAGAACTACTGGATTAACACAGAAGTGAGAATCAGAATACGAATTACAGAAATCTAATCTAAAACCTATTAAACCAGTTTCTTACATAAAGAGATGAAGGAATAAAACCTATCACCCAAAAAATACATTCAAAGCACTAAAAGGATTTCAGTAACACACATCTCATTACATTGTGACAGCGACATTGACTACAACAGTGATGGCAGATGGAATGTAAACATTGACTGCAATCCATGAATAACTGAAAAAAGTACCTTTCACAGAAGTCCAGCATAGAATATAATTCAAAGATAAAACTGTATTTCTACAGTATCTGTGCCGTACTGTAAAAACCACTGTAAATAGGTTTGGGGGGACATCTAGTGTTTATGAAAAACTGTTTACTGTTTCTTTTTTACCATAGGATAAAAAAATAAAAAGGTGCTATTCAATGAAATTCTATATGCTGTTTTAAAATCATTAATTACATAGATAATTTCACAGACTAGAAGTATATAAGCCAGAAAGTATCTGGATGCTTCATGTATATATCTCAGTACACATATTGTTCTAATTAAAAATTATGCTTGCTGAAATTCCATTGAATTAATACTTTTCCTTTCATCAAGCTAACCAATAGACTAAGACACACACCCAGCTGCATTAAAAAAAAAAAGAGAAGCTATAAGAGTTATCAAAAAAAGCAGCTTTTAGTCCACAGTGAATGTACCATGGTATCTGCAATACTGTCTTCTACTAAGAACAGTATCTGGGAAATGACTGATTTTTAAATGCAATTACTTACAAAGAAGAGCTACTACATTCCGGCCAAAACAGTTCAGATCTTTGATCAGTGAAAATACTGAAAAGCTTACACTAGTCAGTATCATTTGGAAAACAAGGTTTCCAACGTAGGATATTTTTTTGGCATAACATAAGAGTACCTAAAAGGAAATCCGTTCAAGATTATTAGAAGTTGCTACGCAAATGGAAGTGTTCATAGAAGTGATAACATTATTCAGAGCATTCATTCCTCCCATCTGCCTCAGGATAATTAGATTTTAAGATTTTTTTTTTTTATCCTTAGAAAAATCAAAGTTCTATTACCAGGTATTAAAGGTAATCTGCAAAAGGAAAGAAAAAAAAATGAGTGTGTCTTCATATTATTCCATGAAGCAGAAGGATGCCAAAAGCTTCCCCCTCCATTTTATGCAACCCCAGGGAGATTTCCACTTTCTCAACCCTTGACTGAAGCTGTGATATCCATGAAGAGAGCTCTTCTCTCAAGTGCTTTTGCTTAGTTTAGAAAGAAAACAGACCATAGC
Organism: Coccyzus lansbergi; assembly: GCA_033558105.1. Classification (NCBI taxonomy): domain Eukaryota; kingdom Metazoa; phylum Chordata; class Aves; order Cuculiformes; family Coccyzidae; genus Coccyzus; species Coccyzus lansbergi. The sequence goes on from JAUMJK010000151.1 coordinate 1,628,005, forward strand.
CAGACATTGCAAAGGAGTTAAAGTAAACATCGGTTGCTCTTAGTAAGGATTCATTTCTGAATAGAAACCACAGTCTCCATGTTTAACAGGCTCCTTCATAATGGACAATCCTATTATTACTATTATAAAGAAATGAAAAAGAAGATCTTGTCCTCCTTCTATAGGTTACAATAAACAACTAGTTATAAGACATGACTACAGTTAAATTAGGTAGTTTCTTACTGAATAACCTTCCAAAGATCATAGCACAGTAATTGCCCAAAATATTAACCCCACACAATCCATGATATATTTATTAAGCAACTAGTTGTCTTTATTTTCTTTGGTGCATAAAAAGGGATTAATTGGTATATACTAATCATATAAACATACTTTCCTGAAAAGCACTGGAGAAGTTAGCTCATTTCAATTCTAGACTACAGTAATAAACCAGTAATTCATTCTGGCTGTTTATTCACTTATTTAAGGTTGTGCAAGTCTGATGTGCACTATCAAAATTTTAAACATTCACCAAGAGAAAGCACTGGTTCTAGCAAAGGTCAAGATTTACTCTTTCTAGTTTTTAGTACAAAAACAGCAACAAAAAGATGATTAAAAAACAAAACACCACTAAAAATAACAAAACAAAAAAAAAAACAAACAAGAAAAAATGAGGGTCACAAAAATATTTAAGGACAATACCTGTTGTATTAATCATACTTTTTGGTGTAGCTCCTGTTGCAGCAAATATATTTGGCGTACTACCCGGTGGCAGCCCACTTCCAGCTGTGGCAGCTCCAACTGTGGTAACAGCCAGACTGCCTGGAGGGGGTTTCTTCACTGGTACAACCACGCTTCTGTGGAAAAAGAAATGGCAGATTACTAAAACTGCACAATGGTGTCGGCATTGTCAATTATTTAACCTTTCTGAAACAGAGAAAGACCACGTTAATGGTCCTTACCACAGTTGATTAGAGGGTTAACAGCGCTAGTTTATGTTTTTTGCATTCTGAACTACTACCCTGAAACATGTATTACTAGAAAGCTAATTCTAATTCTAATTCTGATAGGTATCCTTCCATTTAGATTAGAAGGCGAGTTCACACAATATAATATCTATTGATTAAAAGGCATGGCCCTAAAATAATTGTTTTTGTCTGTAGTTAATAATCTCTTGCAATCCTCGCTGATTTTAAGTGTTTACATAACAGAAGCTAAAGGTGAATAAGCCCAGGTGTACATGGACAGACTTATCTTCTTTGTAATACCATGAAATTAAAAAAAATTAATTCATATCTACACAAAAAGATCTCTAGTTCAATTAATATTTCCATCAAATACTTGAGTTCTGGGTGTTCAGAAGTACTGAGTAATTACCCAAGAGCAGAGCCCTTGGAGTGCCATAGAAACACAAGAAGAAATTAGGACTTGCACCTTAAGCAGAAGCATCTTCTGATTCTATTATTGTCATAAAAAAAACCTAGTATCATTGAAGACATCTATAGCATCTATGTGGAAAACTGCAACAGAAAGGCTAAGAATATTAAGAATGAAGAATGAATGAGAATATTTGGTTGCAGAAGGAAAAGAAGGAAAGAAACATCAAAGAAAGACATCTTAGACTGGCAATGCTGATAGAAGATAGATTAGCAGGTCATCAAGACCACATGCAAATGTGCAGTTTCACAGGGTAATTAGATCTTGGAGACAAAACCAGCTCCATAATGATAAAAACCCCATAAAATATCCAACTCAAAGCAGCTGCCAACCTATGAATAACCCAGGAGAAGAGAGGAAGACGTAGCAGCTGGTGTCCCATGCTCTCCATGGCATTGTAGCAGATCCTGGACCCAACATCTGGACACAAGCATGGTGAGTACCCAGCTGCTAGACAGATTCCTTAAACACACACACTCATTCTAGTGCTGGCAAATGTGAGACAGTGAGTGAGTGAGTGAGTGGGTGAGAAAGATCTGCTTTGGTTTTGGTTTCATTTTAAGGAAAATATATTTTTTCCTTCTATAAGGTCTATAAGGTATTGGTATCTGCTAAATGGTTGACTCAAATGTTGCAAAAGAATTTCCATTTTTCCTGATACTTTTCCAAAGAAGACAAAGCTAAATCCAACGTCTTCCTCCTTATCTTCACACAGCTCAGTAGTCTCTCAGGGTATCCAAAAAATCACCTAATTTTCCATAGCAAAGAGCACATATGCCAACTTCATTCCTCAGACATAATGTACTGGCCTTCTATAAAGGCAAAGACACCTCCTAGGAGCGTAGTTTGAGACTGAAAGTCTCAAGAAAGGACAATCCTGCCCAGATCCCACAAATTCTAATGCTCTACATATGGTAGGCATTCTTTGTAGGTCTGTGTCAGGACATTAAGACAGGTCAGGTGTTATTAAATTACAAATTATCAGGAAACATCAACCTGTCTAATGAAAGAACAGGCAAAAGTCAGTGAGATATCATCATCCCAGACTGAAAGAAAATGCAGCTTTCTGACATGTCATACATGTTGATCTTTTCAAAATTTCTCATTCCTACTGATAAAACAGAATACAGTGAGTGAATACAGAATGACATCCAGGTGGAGACTGAAAAGCTATACAAACAACAACAGAGTGGTCAAAAACATGCAAAACAATCAGAGGAAAGGCAGAACAAGAAAGGTGAAAAAGGGTCACTAACTGCTTTGAAGAAAAAAAACCCCTTCTTTTTACCAATCAAAACAGTTTTTTTCATGAAGAAAGAGAAATCTACAGACTATAAGAAAAGGTTATATACAATTCTGTAATTTCCTTTTAGGCCTTGTTTTATGCAATGTATTTCAGAATTCCTAAATGTTTCAAACTGGTCCACATTTTTCTGTATCATGCCATTGTGGTCCACATGATCCCTAATGATTTAGTCAACAAAGGCTTAGTAAAAACTGGCTATAGCAACTGACTTTATTTCTCTGTTCATTGGGTGGTTTACAATTCTAAAAATAATTTTGACTACTAATCACTATTCTGTTGGTCTATAAGTCTCCCTTTCAAATAATAAATTCAAGCCTGAATTCATTGTAACTTATATCACGTTTAAAATGAGTGTTGTTGATTCAACCAGTACTTCTGCATTTCTGTTTCATTGAATAACCTCAGCAAATGGCTACAAGATTCTTCTGGCTTGTCATAATTTGCATGAAATAACTGGATAGAAAGTAATACCATTCACATGTTGAACTGTATAAAGAGAAAATGGAAATTAAAAAAACCCTCCAACTTTCTCAAATTACCATTCCTTAAATGTAAAAGTCAGTGATAGTGACAAGCAGATGAGGTTATGAAGCACTGTATTTTCCTTATGTACCTCTCTTCCATTTAAAAATCTAGGAGCCTTGCAACGCAACCACTCTGGTAAATCAAGAGGTCAGAGATAAGCCCCTAACACTGCATGTCTCATGCTACCAGCAATTAAATTCACAGAATCACAGAACAACCAGGTTGGAAGGGACCCATCCGATCATCGAGTCCAACCATTCCTATCTAACACTAAACCAAGTCCCCCAAGACCTCATCCACCCGTGTCTTAAACACCTCCAGGGAAGGTGAATCAACCACCTCCCTGGGCAGCCTATTCAAGGCCCAATGACCCTCTGTGTGAAAAACCTCCTCCTAATCTCCAGCCTAAATCTCCCCTGGCGGAGCTTGAGGTCATTCCCTCTCGTCCTGCCCCCTGTCACTTGGGAGAAGAGGTCAGCTCCCTCCTCTCTACAACCTCCTTTCAGGTAGCTGTAGAGAGTAATGAGGTCTCCTCTCAGCCTCCTCTTCTCCAGGCTAAACAACCCCAGCTCTCTCAGTCGCTCCTCATAGGATCTGTTCTCTTAGAAGTACTTTACACACTTCGAGGATATGTGAAAACTCTGAAGGTTGACTTACTATTCTTGCTCCTCCCTTCCTCCCCCATGGCAGCAGAAAGCATAAGGATTTTCAAGTGCTCTTCAAAAACCATACAGAAATCAAGGTATATTTTTACAGAAGTGCCCTATGTTAAACTTCTGACAGATGCTTCAGAAGACATCAGAGTAGAAAATGTGGGACAGTGTCTGCTTTATTATATGTCACCTTGTTCTTACAGTTAGATTAATTCAATCTCTGAAAACAAAACTTCGTATTTCTTCTCTGAAAGTTATTAATATTTTCCATACCTAGGTACATGTCCAATCTTTTATGAAACATATATACTGCTGATCACCTGCTGATCTTTCTGATTTCAGCCCCAGATTGTGATTCGTGTTTGTAAGAAGTGATATCTAGTATGAACAAACAATATAGTTTGAATTCTACTTTAGACAATCTTCTGTTAGGCTGATTGATTAAGGTAAGATTCATTTGAAATCGGGGAAGAAAGATATTACTCAGAGCCAACAGCCATGGAAAAGAAAAACTGGATCTAAAAAATATAAGTTACACTGAAGAGATATGGCAGGCTCACAGAAATAGATAACCTTTGAGACTAAAGAAATAACACCTTTGTGCTGAATTTCCAGTTATTATGGATTCTTTCACTCATTTGATACTATGGATTCATCAAATCACCCAAATTACGTATATAAAATGATCCTAATCATCCTTGTTTCAAATAGCAGAAAGCAAATCATCTCAGGTGTGGTTTTAGGACAACAACATGAAAGTCACTGATCCTTGATCTCAGCTTGAGCAGGAGAGGGAGTATTTATCCTCAGTGAAATTCCCAGTCACTAGTACTTCCTTTGCATTCAGGATAAAATAGCCAAGGCATCTAAGATGATCTAAAACATTGACAAGAAACAAGGAAAAACAGTAAGAGATTAAAAAGCTAACTATCAAGAAAGATTAATGGTCTTGTCTGAACAGAGAAATTACTGGAAATTTAATGAGACTGAAGAATGTGAATATAATATAAGTGAAAATGCCAAATATTAAATACCAAAACCAGAATTAAATAAATATAAAAATAAAGGCACAAAAGTATGAGATACAGATTGGGGATGAGCAAGGAACCTAATCCTATATCTATGATGTAAAAAAAAAAATTATAAAGCAAGAGTGAAAAAGCAGCAGTCCTGCAAAAGCCAATACAGCTTTAATAATGAATTTACAGAGGGCTGTTAGTGGTAATAAAGCAAGGCAAATATCCAGTAACATTTTTAGCAGTATATCCAGCAAAACATATTAAAAAGTCCAGTGATGCTGGTTTCTTTTGATAAAACATACACAAAACTTCAGTTGAGATACAGCTACAGTTCCACGTATATGACTATGAAAACATGCCCATCACACAGGTCAGAAGAAGAGTTTTCAAACAGATACCTGTGAACAGATTGCTAAAAAATGGACAAAGGGGATTATAATTACAGTTTGATGAAAAAAAATGGTGGGTTAATATGCTTAACTTTAGTTAACTTGAACCTACTCATAAATTTAAGAATTATTCTAAATAAACATTTGAGGCGGAGGTGTCCCTGATTTTATTTAGTCAACGAGTGGCTAAGGCACTCTGTGGGAATACAGACAATCCAATTTCAGCTCCCTTCTCTGTCTAATGATCTGAAATCATATCTTTCATTCTCTGGAGATGAAAAGATATTCTAGAGAGAGGACCTCTGAAGTTCACAAAGATAAGAAAATTATTGAGATTGAACTGAAGCCCCAGATGAGTCACTTAATTCCCATATTACTGAGTAGTTTTTTTTCATTCACACATTCACAACTATTCTGCTACTGAATGTAATGGGAATACAATGACTATGTGCTGTCTGCACCTGTAACTGTCCTTTCTTGATTCACAGGAAAGGTGCTCTATTTTCTCCAATTATATTTTTATATGAACTTTAAAAGGATCCTTGGGAGAAGACTAAAATGTAATTATTCATACCTGTAACTTCTCAGGTAAATCAAATCTATTTTTCAGCAATCACCCTTGGCGAATCTAATGACCCTAATAGGAATATAATTTCTTAATTCAGCTATTTTGTTTAAATGACTGCCTAGACCAGTGCATATCAATGATCTCCCAAAGGTGGGCAATAATACAACAGATAAATATTGAACCTCTCTATATGAGCCTTCAGTGCATCTTCTCTTGCAGAAGATAAAAAGCAAAAAAGAAAAGCTTATTCTCGTAAAACGCATAGATACTCCAAGCAGTTCTTCAAATACAGCCTATACACATAAAACATAGATTTTTATCTAAACATATCTTTTTAAGACCTTCTTTCTCTGTACTAACTGGCAGGATGTATATCATCCCTGACTGGATTTCACAAGATGTTCACCTTTTCTAGCATATAGATACCTATAAAACTGGCCCCAAGGACCTTCTCTGGGGGAGGGGGAAAAACCCCCAGATCCTAGACTTAAAATAGTATGTCCTTCAAAATATGCTTGTAAAGATTCATGCAAACCATAATATTCCAATTTATGAAGTGATGATGGATTAAAAGAGAATACAGTATTTAATAGTAGCAAAGAACTGATCTCATTTCCAGTAACTCAAGATTTTCTGCTTATAGAAGCATGGTTCCTATTGAATTAATGCTTCTAAACACAGAAAATATATGCAAATTACCTCACTTTGAAAAAATAATAGATGAGATACAAAACCAAGAGCACTCTCAATTTCAACAATAGCAAAACTCTCTACTAGAAAAAATGTATGGTGGAACAAATGAAAGCTTTAAAACGCAGTACTGGGTAGAATCACAAATTCTCAAAAGTTAACCGTTTAGGTTGCATCTAGTGGGACAAATGCAAATTGACAAAAAAAAAAAGTTGAGAAACAAGAAATCCCCAAGCCCTAAAAATCAATAACAGTGGCTGGTTTGTTTTCAGAAAAAAAGATGAGAAGGCAAAAAAGGAATTATTGGTGAGTTATGCTCCATTACTTGCATATCTAACAAATAACCCTTGTGTTTTCTTCTAAAAACGTCATCCTGGATGCCATTTTCAAGGAATTCAGTCTGATGTTAAAAGACATGTCATAACTTTGGGGATACAGGCCCCAGTGTCCCAGAAATCTGTTTATATAGCTCATAATGTAATTACAGCTACCTTAAGACAGATGAGGCAGAAGGCAGCGATATATTGAAAACTAATTGAAAAATGCAGTTGTCCAGAAGCACTTGTGGGGAAGAGGTCTCTGAAAAGCTGCTCAAAGCTTCAGAGTTTGATGTGAAATTTTTGATGTTGTCACTCTCAATCTATTGAAGAGCTGACAGACAATCAAACCCGTCTGGCGGGCTGGCAGCTCATTTTGCTGGCAGGTGGCAAACAATTAGACACACCAATTTGTGCCTCCTGATGACATTAAAGCATGAAACTAAGTTGTATGCAGGGCCTAGTGATTTGTGTGAAAGCATTTCAAAAATAATACTCTTTACCGTGGCAACTCATTTCAGACTGCCACCTCCCATTACAGCTTTGAGCGGTGAAGACGACAGACTTGAGTTACGTGCGGTGCAAGGCCGCTTCTGTTCAATCCGTCATCAGCGCCCCCCGAGACCTCAATCCCCTCCTTTCATCAATATCACCTCATCATTTACATTCAATAGTACTTGTACTGCTGCATACATTAACTACACACAAGTCCTATTTGATAAAATGTGTTGGACACATTTTCTGCTTTTATATTTCATTTATAACTGCACAAATTCTATGGAAAAATACACCATAGCCTATTACACAATGACTCTTATGAACATATTGGCAATGTACAACTAAAAGTACACACCGTATTAAATGATTAAATAAAATTGCTAACTTCAGTTCTATTTACACAAATAGGCTTTATGTGGCATTTACCCCCCGTGTACGGTTGTAGTTAAAGAAATGCCTTGAAAACAACAAAGAAACTGTTATTTTTCTAGTGAATACTTATTATCTCCACTCTTTTTTTAACAAAGTGGTCAGCCATCCAAATGCAAAAATAAAAAAAAAATCAGTCTAGCCTCACAAGGACTAAGAATATATTTTGAAAAATACATTTCTCTAACCTTGATTTGCTTATAAATACAGAATCACTCTGTGCATCTTAAAAAAACTGAAATAAATAAAACCTGACAAAACAATGCACTCCATTGCTCATGTTTCTCCCTAGAGAGAGTAAACATGACCAACAGTTACATTGCTCAGTGAAGTACCAAAAGCTGCATAAACTACAGCAACAGAAGATCCTATAGAAATATGGTCCACAGACACAGCGCTAGCTTTTAAAAAATATGCATGAAAAAGCATGGAAAAACAATTGCACTGTGATTTTTTTTTCAGTTTTTCAATGATGAGTGAAATACTACAGGCAACACAAAATGTTTATAAACCACAACAAGCTAAAAGTCATGTTGCTTTCACAATATTTTAATTAATTCTAATATTAATTCAATATGCTTGTCAAGGTTTTTCCCTCCTGACCTTCATTTCAATCCCCATGAAAAGTTATAGGGTCAGGAACTCAATCTGCTTCTCCTTTGTAATTTGAAAAAGAAAAGAAACAACGTCACTCATCTCTTGCCTCATATATGGTCAAGTAAGTATTTGGAAATCGTGGGCAAAGTACACAGAGCAGTGGTCATCATTCAGTAATGCAGCTATAAGGTGCAACTTCTGGGCTAAGTTTAATATTATTTTTAGTGAAAGGCCCACAGTTAATAAAACTAATTGTAGGTAAGAATTTGACATTTCCTGATGTGCTGGGGCCCATCTAAACCTGCCAATTCTGGTTGTAGTAAAAAGCATGACCTGCCTCACTCACCAAAATCAAATTGCAGGACGTTCTATTGAAATAAACAAAATATTCCAACAAAATTGGTACAAATTAGTCTTCTTTTGCTTAAGCTTCAACCATGAAATCTTCAGCAAAAGAAATGGTAAACAATGCCAAGAACTGACATGGTCCAACATACGCTACCAAGCTACAAACATACCTGTACACTTTTACAGTAAATTATACATTCATAAATTGGTCAAGTAGGGCATCAGGTCAGAGAAAAATCATACCACAAAACCCCCCCTGGCTCCTAAGTAAATTTAGTAAGTTTGAAATGTCTATCAAAATCCATTAGCTCTAAATATAAAAAATGTCTCTAATAATTCCATAATATCATATTTTCAACCACTAATAATGATGTTCAAAATGTCCAGGCAGTCATATTGCCAGAAGAATCTAATGTAGGTGCTAACACTGAATACAGGTGATAGCCAACCAACTGCAGCCTGTTAGAGGTTTTTAAAGTGTTTTTTTCCCCCATAAACCTATATTTTAGAAACGCAGAATAAAACTCACCTCTTCAGTCATCATGGTGTTGTTCCCTCTACTAACAACAAAGACATCTCATGAGGTGATACCCTCCGTTTCAATTTAGGTGTCTAGCATTTTGTGAATCAATCATAACTTTCTGAATAAAGAATTTTTCTTGATTGTCCAAGGTAGAAACCTAGCTGAGAAAGTTCAACTAAAACAACCATTTGGTGGTTACAGCTAGGTGCTATTAATTCTACACACAGCACAATTTTCTGTACTGCTTAAGGTACAGGAATGAATTCTCGAAGATGATAGTGCTTCACAGGGCATTAAGTAAAAATTCCTAGCCATATAAGAAAAATAATAAAAAAATTCATTTCACTATGAAATCACTCTAAAATCAAAACATGCAGACTGATGAACAAAAAAAAATTACCCTTTTAATAAAACAGTTGCTAAATGAGCCTTTCTTTGAAATAGCTTTAGGACCTAAAATATTATTAGAGCGGGATACATTCATTGTTTCTAAAGCACATTTTACTTTTCCTGTCTTGATCCAATCTTCTTTGTTACCACAGAAGATATATATACACACACACACACGCATATAAAAAAAAAAAAAGCACTAGATTTTCTATGGAATTCCTAATGTAAAAGTGCTCTTTCATTTTAATCCTACAATTCTCATCTATCTTCTTGCGTATTGCACTGAAAGTACTGGTTGCATATTGTTTTTCTTAACACTTTAATAAAGGCATTTGACATTTTTGCAGGTTTTCTGTGAATGCAAATAGATTTTTATAATAAATCACAAAATAGCCATTTTCTTATTTTATTTTTTCTTTCCTCCCTCTGCGTGATGACCTAATACATTTCTACAACTTTGCTTAAAATTTTGAGATGTGGCTTTGCCGTATCTCTAAGTTAAGTCTTTATTCCATTTTTTACTTTTTTAGAACAGTTTTATGAAGATACCACAGGGTTCCTGTCATACTGGAAAATCAGCGTGGCAACATCCACAGGCATAAGAGTTACCTCTTTGCACGGGTTAAGACTGAGACCATAATAGAATAGCCTACCCTTCTTCTGGAAAGATGTTGTCTATGGCACATTTTTTCACAACTTCAGTTCAACAATTTTCAAGATTACTGAGATGGACTGGATATTTAAAATAAAAGTATATTCATTAGAAGCTGCAGCCTAAAAAACTAAACAAAAGACTCTCAGTGGAAGTGTTCGGCAGTTTATTTTTAAATATTAACTTTTGAGGGTATATTTTTTTTAAAGACCTAAAAGAAAAGTGGTTTCCACCATGACCATGCAAACAATTTGTCATGGTTAAAGCATTCCAGAAACAGAAAATGGTACAATGATGGATTCAATTAAGATTTAAGCCTTTGAAAGAATTTTTGACTGAATTTCTGCACAGTTTGTCTGTTCTATATCAGCAATTACCCCTCCTCTTCCTCATTAAAATGCTGTTTCAAAGGAAAAAAAGATTTTATTGCAAAAATATTTCCTTACAACAGGCTTGTTTTTGAAATACCTTGTAGAGTTTATTTGCTGCTGACAGAGAAAACCAAGGTCAATTACCTTTGTCTATACTATACAGTCTGTTTTGGTAACAATGCAGCTGCTTTTTAATATACTCTAATACAAACCAATAGAAGAGTAACTAAAAAAAAATCTTCAAATTTCTGAATAACATCAATATAAAATAATGATCCAACCATATACCTGTCAAATGAGTGAAACTGCATGGGAAGAATAGCATGAGCTTCTCTCTTCAGTGCAGGATCTGGGTAAGGGATCGGATCTGGACCACATTCTGCAATTTCAACAGGGGCTGCCACAAGACTTTTCAGTATTTCCTTGACATTGATGCCTTTACTTTGGCTGATACTGGATATTGATGATGCTGGTTTCAAGATTTCACTGGGGCTTTCTGTTAAGCTCTCCTGAGATTTCTTCACTTCTGAAGAAAGAGTAGATAAGAGCTCGCTCATAGCATCAGGGCCTGTGCTGGTCTCCAAGTCTGTCCCATTCAAAATGTTTGGCATCTGTTCATCTCCTATTCCAGAATCTGTATGAGGAATAGAGCTTTCCAGCTGAATATCTTCAACTGGTGTTGGTGTTTCTTTATCTTTGATATTTTCTGGAAATACAGTTGGTGTCTCTGTAGTGAAATAGAGATTATGAACAATATTTATAACTTAGTTTGATTTTTTTACTCCTAAAAATATGATTATAGGTTTTTACAAGACAGAAATTAAGTGTTAGAAAATCAATAGATCTTAGTAGTTTGCACCTTAAAAACTCATTCTATATACAAAACATTTTGCTTTCAACAGCTGTTTGCCATATATAATAGCCTGGAAGAGGGTGCCCAGAATTGCATTATGCAAGCTCAGTGACGTTTAGAGATAACAACTCACTACTCACACTATAATCAAACAGCACAATACTGCCAGAAAAAAAACCAACACTAAAATTATAACCTATTGACTTCATATCTGTGTGATCTGTTTGACCACTGGAAGAGAAATATGCAATCAGTTATGCTTTAGTATTACTATAAAATTTAGCCTTTTCATTGATATCAGCAAATATTAAGCTTCCATTCAAAAGAAAACTGCTAGACCTTTAGTTTACTTTATCTTTGTTTACACATTGTGTTTACGCATTTTTACACACATAACATTAAATTGAGTACAAATTTATTTACACATGTACGGAAAAGGAGTGCCATTATTCATCCCTTAGATAACTTTCCCATTCACACGAAAGGTAAAATTTTGTAATCCTTTCTGTCAAATATTAAGAAAAAAACAAACACAGCTTTATAGAGATGAGCAAGTGAAATCTGTTGAGGTTGGAACATTTCCAGTTCTACAACATCTTGTAAATGAGAAAAGTGTACCTCTATTAATTCCTTAAGTGAAATGAACACAACAACTTCACTAAATATGAATAATTTCCTATGCTTAGTAAAATGTTAGCTAGAGTTGTGAACAACTTCCATATTCATAGTTTTGGTTACATTTTTTAGAGCAACAGACCGTGTCTATTTATAATGACAAAAAGTTTGCACTCAAAATGATATTTTAATTTATTTTCAAACTACCTTATTTTCACATGATCACTTGCCTTGATAATAAGATTTAGCTGGTTCATGTATGAATTAGGAACACTTTTTGGGTTGGTTGATTGTTTTTGGTTTTTGGTTCTGATACAGCAGTTTAGATATGGGAAATATTTACAACGTACCTACAAGAAGTTCTGACCTTCTGCCTATTCCAAACCAAATGTCTTCTCATAACTTACTAGCATCTATTTGCTACAGTCAGGTATAAAATATCTACATATTTACCACATAAGCATAAGTGTGAATGTATGCATGTGCACATAAAAAAACTATATGAGATTATTTATGTGTTTATTATGTATTTATGAACTAATGGTAGTGTAAAACTCTACAACCAAATAGATATTGATAGAGCATAAGAGGCTTTTAAAAATACAAAGCAGAATAACTCATTATAATGAGCACTGTTTTCTGCCATAAATGCTGAAGCTACTTCCTTCTCCTCTTTCTCCTAAGTGCCTTAAACACATCTTATCAAACATGCATGAGCCTTGCTTTGTGAAACAGGAAGTAGAAACTGGATTTATGAGTTGTGTAAAATGCACTCAGCATCTGCCAAGTCAGGAAGTAAAAAAAAATCCATATCTACTTAGTACTGCCTATATTAGGCACAGAAGGACATCTGACCCACAGAATGATACAAACGCAACACTAGTCAGTTGGAGGGAAGCGTAGGACTAGATTGCCAGTCAAGCAGATTCTTGCCCTCGCAATGTCTGGCAAGTAAAATAGTGTAAGGTCCCACTCTTAGCTAAAAGAAAAGAGGACACTGAAAAAGAAGACAACCCACTACATGATAAAGTTAGAGTACACCTAACCTCAACTTTCATTGTCGACAATGCTTAACACAAAACTAAAGACAGTAAAGCTAATGGAAATGTGGTTGTGGAAATTCAAATACCTTAACTAAACCAGAAGAAAGATTTTAATGTACTAAAATAATGGGAACGCACACACTCCAAGCTGATTTTGAAAGAAATAGCCTCTGAAATTACTGATCTAGTAGTAAGTACTTTTGCTAAACAGGTATGTGGACATAGCAACACATGTCTGGAAAATACCATTCATTTTTTTTTTCTTCAGAAAAAGATAACAAATTATCTGGACAAGCACAAGCCTTCAACAGTAAGTGAGATTTCAGGATTTATTTTGGAGAAAGAATAGTAATGGAATGAGACTGATCACAAAATGCCTTTGCTAAAAGACCTTTTAAAAATTTTATTGCTCAAAGAAAATAAGGACAAAAGTAATAAAATTCAGTAAAGCTGGGGTTGTTACAACAGATAATAATTTAGTCAAGGGAACATAGATATTCATAGAAGGTAGGAAGTGAAACTGGCTAAGAAGTAGCCATCAAATAGTTTTAAAAGCAAAAAAAAAAAAACCAGATTGAGGAAAACTACTATGGGAGTTATCTCTTTTAAAACTTTAAGATTACAGGTGAAAAAGTAAAAAAAAACTGGTGAAATTTGCCAATGACAAAGTTACAAGGTACAACTGATGCACAGAAGGATGATTATAAGAAGGAATTATGACAGAACTGCAAATTACATATAATAGTGAAAAGCTATGCATCCAGTGACTGACACAGAGGTTCCCATTATTATTGGAATTCACCAGCTGGAAATGACTGCAGTGAAGGATCTGTATATATAATTCACTCTGTAATTATTCTATTACCAATACAACACTGCTATGGAAAAGATAACTACGATTCCAAACTTCTCTGAAGGAATAGCCCCTGCAAGAGGTAAGTACTAAAAGCATTAGAGAAGGCATTGATAGAGCTCATTATGTGTACGCTGTTATATGTGAGGAAGACGGAAGTGCCCACTATTTGCAGTGATTGTGCAGAAAAAAAGAATTTGGCTGTTTCTGTCAAGACAAACTAACACTGAGAGGGCATGCAACAGCTAATATACATAAATTTTCAGAATGCAAACCCCAGAAAAAGGATTTCAGTTAAATGGAAGAGCTGGCATGAGAAAAGCTGAGTGCAAATGCACCAGAAATACATTTAGACTGAGAAGTGACTGCCATCACTATGCAATTAAGCTTCCCCTGGAATATCCTTCCAGTTAGGAGTAGCAAATTAAAAAATTATAACTAATTTCAAGACTCTATAATTAGGCTTGTAATTATTCAGTGGGTGCTTTGAAATCCTTTGTTTCCATATGAGAATAAAATGCCTAGAGGAGTGAACCGTTTGAAGTTAAAAAAACATAACACTAATTAAAATATTTAGGCAAAAAAAGTCAAGAGAAGTTATTCTATATAGAGGTAAGTATATGGATAGTTGATATCCACAGAAACCAGACTTGTATCTTTACTTTTCTTCCTATGTCTCCAGTACCTAATAAGAATATGCTGCACTAAATCAATGAGGCTGAGGCTGATTCATCAATCTGAATAACAATCTCTAAATGCTACCTAAATCCAATGCATTAACTCTCATTTTGAAAGCATCAAGAAAGTTAAATGAACAAGAATTTTAAAGGTCCAATTTACTTCTGGTAAATCAAATGCAAACAAACTTAGAACAGATGAAATAGCTTAATAATTGCCTTTCAAACAAGAAAAAAAGTAAAGTAGTACTTGTGAAATTGAGATATGTCTAGAAAGATGCATTACAGGACCTTCTGGATTAGACTTATCATTGGTACAATATTAGGTAAATCTCAGACTCCTGAGCACGAGCCAGAAAACCCAAGCAGTTTTAATGACAACATTGCATATCCATAAGTTTTATTCTATCTTCATTTATACTGTGTCATAGCACTTCTGTTGCCTTCAGAGGTCAGGAATAGAGAACACTGCCTCACAATGTTATTTAGGAAATCTAAACCGGTAACACGTATGCTTTTTTTTTTAAATCCTAAATACTCAAAGCAACCCAGCAAAATTATAAACATGAACAGAAGCAAAAATATAACTGATTGCATCTGTCTATGTTATAACATTGTGACAGTAAGCTTGTAAATTTTCAGCAAACCTCATCAGTTTTCTGCAGCAGAAGGCCATGTCAGTAGAAAAAGCAGAAACATTACCAGATCTAGCAATCTTAACCCTGTCAGAAATGGGCAGTTGGAAGCCAGATGCCTCCTTCTTACTGTTTTTCATTGTAACTAATGAGTTCATCTACTACATTATGGGAAAAGTATGGTCTTAAGTTAACTAAACGACATACTGTATATCTGGTGACCTCATCCATCACGCTCCTTCCCTAAAATATCTTGTTTGCTTGTGATTTATGAAGTGTATTGTAATTGTTTTAACCTACTGTGTTACCTAAATAGCTCTTGCACTGCTTCCATACGCTTAAAAGACACACATCTGGCCCTCCACTCATAAGATGTTTAATATCTGCAGTAATGATACAGTGCCATTATAAAAAAATGACAACACAAAATATCCTGCTTTTAATCTTTAGTTACTTTTAAAAAATGGGGAAAAAAAATGTGTGCGTATTCCTGTGGCCTTTTTTCCTTTTTCATTTCATTAATCCCCTCTACCAGATAAAAATCAGGTGAAAATTTTAAAAAAATGAAGTATGAAAGTTATTGTTTTAAAATCCTTAAAATATGGCTGAAAACTTATTTGAAGTCACGCTATTCCAAATCATTGTCAAAATTCCGCTGCAATCAATATAGCAACATTTGCTAATGGAAGGCTTGGGGTAATCTTGATGTAGGAGTTGCTACCACGTTTCAGTCTGCACATGCACTGGAAATTTGTGAGCTGTTTTCTGTACGGGTATCTTAAGGCACTGGTGATACCCTTATCAGCTGCATTTTGTAAACCCCTTTGTAGTATCCTACAGACTTTCAAAGACAGTACAGTACAAGCTGAAAATGTTTTCAAACCAATCAGTCAGTGATATTACAGCTTCCTTCATAGAAGGAAGAGTCAACTAATAGGAGAGTCAACTAAGCTCTAAGTTACAGAGAGAGTGAAAAAACCCAAATCTTCCTAGTACCATCAGTCTATTAGTTTTCATATAAGAGAAGCAGCACAATTAAACTGAGATGAGCAACTATGTGTGGGGACGGAATCAGAATAATAAGAGGCTGATGTAAAAGTATATTGAAAGGAGTAATCAAGACTGGAGTTGCAATGGAAATAACCTCAGAAGCACAACAGTGAAAAAAAATCACTCTAAAAGACATCAAGCTGCTCTATATATACTCAGGACCTTTTCTCTTGATGGTTTTTCTATTTCTATATGAAAGCTACAAAGATAGAAGAGTGAAAACTGCCAGTATAGGGTTCCTTGTAATGATTCAACCACGTAACATATACTCATTCTGACAGCCTGGCCAGTATCACTCTTAATGTAGGAACTAGGCATAAGCAGGCAAATTTGGTGGTGCCCCACTAAGGGAATTCATGGGGCTCTGTTATTCCTGAAGCAAGGTTATCTAAGCAACACTGACTTATTTTGCATAATAACACACTGTTTTAAAACTTTTCCACACAAGTTTCTTTGTCAACTGAATTATTAAAAAGTAACGAAAAAGGGCCCAGCTCAGGATTACTACTTGTCATTATTGCACTATCAGGTACTACCACTAGGAAAATGATTGATAATCTGGACTTCAGTAAAGCCTTCTGGACTTCAGTAAAGCCTTTGACACAGTTTCTCACAGCATTCTGCTGCGGAAACTGTCAGCCTCTGGCCTGGACAGACACACACTCTCCTGGGTAGAAAACTGGCTGGATGGTCGGGCCCAGAGAGTGGTGGTAAATGGTGTTAAGTCCAGTTGGAGGCCAGTGACAAGTGGTGTTCCCCAGGGCTCAGTGCTAGGTCCAGTCCTGTTCAATGTCTTCATCAATGACCTGGATGAGGGCATTGAGGGCACCCTTAGCAAGTTTGCAGATGACACAAAGCTGTGTGGAAGTGTTGATCTGCTGGAGGGTAGGGAGGCTCTGCAAAGGGACCTAAACAGGCTGGACCGCTGGGCAGTGTCCAACGGCATGAGGTTTAACACGGCCAAATGCCGGGTCCTGCACTTGGGGCACAACAACCCTATGCAGAACTACAGACTGGGAGAAGCCTGGCTGGAAAACTGCCAGGAGGAGAGGGACCTGGGGGTGTTGGTCAACAGCCGACTGAACATGAGCGAGCAGTGTGCCCACGTGGTCAAGAAGGCCAATGGCATCCTGGCTTGTATCAGAAATGGTGTGACCAGCAGGTCCAGGGAGGTGATTCTCCCTCTGTACTCAGCACTGGTGAGGCCGCTCCTTGAATACTGTGTCCAGTTCTGGGCCCCTCACCACAAGAAGGATGTTGAGGCTCTGGAGCAAGTCCAGAGAAGAGCAATGAGGCTGGTGAAGGGGCTGGAGAAGAGACCCTATGAGGAGCGGCTGAGAGAGCTGGGGTTGTTTAGCCTGGAGAAGAGGAGGCTGAGAGGAGACCTCATTACTCTCTACAACTACCTGAAGGGAGGTTGTGGAGAGGAGGGAGCTGGCCTCTTCTCCCAAGTGACAGGGGACAGGACAAGAGGGAACGGCCTCAAGCTCCGCCAGGGGAGATTTAAGCTGGAGATTAGGAAGAGGTTTTTCACACAGAGGGTCATTGGGCATTGTAATAGGCTGCCCAGGGAGGTGGTTGATTCACCTTCCCTGGAGGTGTTTAAGACACGGGTGGATGAGGTCTTGAGGGACTTGGTTTAGTGTTAGATAGGAATGGTTGGACTTGATGATCCGATGGGTCCCTTCCAACCTGGTTGTTCTGTGATTCTGTGATTCTGTGATAAACGCAGCTTGCATTGAGCCTGCATCTGCTTTTTAGCCAAAGCATTTATCCAGGTTTCTAAAATTCCTGCCAGACTAAAAGACAGGCTTGCTGCTTTTGGAAGGACAGCAGTGCAGCCGCACAGATTTAGTTGTCTGTCTAACAGAGCATCAGTAATGGGTGCACATAAAGATGGGGAAGTAGAGTGCATGCCATGGCAGCATCTGGCTGGGAACAGTGAAAGCCACAAGAAAGGACATTCCAGGGCTGCAAGATGAACAGTTAGGGGTAGGGGGAGCATGGCTGAAAACGAAGAGACTAGGGGAGGTCAGACATGAAAGACTGAACTGGCTTGGCAACCAGAAAGGTGTGGATCTTGAGACAGGTGACTTTAGACAGAGGCTTGGGAATTCCCTTTAACCAGAGTGGATTTGTGAGAAGGAAGGTTGTAGCTCTGGCATAGTTAAAACAGAGAGACCCTGAAACGAGAAAGAAATGGAGCAGGAAAAGCTTGAGGTGTGGAAATCAAGACTGGGAAGTGATGAGAAGCCTGCATAGCAGAGGACAGTTATCATCGGCAATCTTTCACCCTTGGACATTTGTGCACAGTGCACATCATCTCTTTTTTGCTCACTGGAAATTGTTTTATTTGCTGAAATTCCTCAAAAGTGTTATCACTTGTTTCTTTTCCCACTATCACTCCTGCACTCCGGCAGGCATGCAGGGCAGCTCCTTCTACCTTGACCAAAGAAAACGAGTCACTTATGACTGACGTAAGTCTTGATCTGTTTAGGCAATGTCTTTAATCAATGTCTTGATTCTTCCTTACTAATCAAACCTCTTCCACCGAGTGCTTGATATATAAGACATTTGTACGCCAGTCTGATTGATTATCTGGTTGCTGAACAAAATTCAATGCATTAGCAAGGCATTAACTAAAAAAGACTTAAAAGAAAATACATTTAAGAAAATGAAAAGTTGTTTTAAAGAAATGTCATCTTCAGAGTATAAGGCAAGCTGTTTAGAAAAAACAAATACAATATGACAGTATGCTTTTTTTTTTTCCAGGTGAATTTCCCCAGTTTATGTCAGTTTCTACACTTTTATTTAATTTTTATTTTTGTCTTGTGTAAACTTAGAAAACACATAATGAAAAAATAGATCACTTGGCAGTAACCTGTGATATCTGTATTTCTGACTCACTCTGAGAAAAATGCATTTGTGACTAGAAATTTGTTGCGAAAGTAATAAATAAAAAGTCTGTCATCTAGGTTACACTATCCAGCCACAAAATTTAACACTGATGCACACAGTACGTTCCACAGAGGTGATGGAACTTTTACTGAAATTGTTTTATATTAAGCATTACTTTGAAAAATGAAAGAAATTTAAAAACCTCTGTAATTTGCACAAATAAATGAAAATAATTTTTAATGTTACTTTACAAAAAAAAGCCACTACAACTTCTTCATCCATTCATAGTGAAAGACAAATTCACAATGAAATACATGCTCAATCCTATCTTCTGTGCTGGTTTTGACTGGGACAGAATTAATTTTTTCCATAGTAGCTTGTATGGGACTGTGTTTTGGATTCGTCCTGATAACAGGGATGTTTAAGTTATTGTTAAGTAGCGGTTACACAGCCTCAAAGCCTTTTATTCTTCTCATGCTACCCCACCAAAGAACAGGATCAGGGTGCACAAGAAGTTGGGAGGGGACACAGCTGGGACAGCTTCTGAGTGACCAAAGGGAGTGGAAGCAAGTTGACCAACAGGGCAGAAAATGAACCCCCTCCTTGCTCATGCTTCCCCAGGTGTCTCTGTATAATAGGTACAAGGATCTATCTGTGAACAATCATAGAATCATAGAATCACCAGGTTGGAAGAGACCCACCAGATCATTGAGTCCAACTATTCCCACTAATCTCTAAACCATGTCCCTCAGCACCTCATCTACCCGCACCTTAAACACCTCCAGGGAAGGCGAGTCAACCACCTCCCGTGGCAGACAATGTGGGTGCCAATCCACCTACATCAGAGAAGGGTCCAAGACCAGAATGACATACATCCCATACTACTACAACCTCCACAAGGAAGAAAAGGCAAGTCATAGTTCTAGGAGACTCCTTGCTGAGTGGAACAGAGGGTCCAATATGTCAAGCAGATGCTACTCATAGGGAAGTCTGCTGCCTTCCAGGAGTCTGGGTAAGGGATATTGCTAGGAAACTCATGACTCTGGTACAGTTCTTAGACTACTGCCTGTTACTGCTCTTCCACATGGGTGGTGAAGAAGCTGCAGTATGTAGCCCAGGGATGATCAAAAGAGACTTCAAGGCCTTAGGATGGCTAGTGAGGGAATCTGGAACCCAGGTGATTTGTTCCTTCCTCCTTCCAGTTGCAGGCAGTGACAATGGAAGGGTCAAATGGGCCCAGTCTATTAATAGATGGCTGATGTCGCTGTAACAACTTTGGTTTTTTTGACAATGGGATAGCCTACGTGGCACCAGGCATCAAATGCGAGCTGCAACATGGTTGAAGTCTTGTGGAGATGGATGGAGGATGGGGAGAAGAGGGCGGGGGTGCTCCTGAGGCAGCAGGAGTCAACAAGGAAACTTCCACTGAACACCTTAATAATTCCACTCAGAGAGTGATACAGACCAAAGCCCAGATAAAGTGTCTCTACACAAAAGCACTCAGCTTGGGCAACAAACAGGAGGAGTTGGAAACTACTGTGCTGCTAGAAATCTATGATCTGACTGCTGTTACTGAGACCTGGTGGGACAAATCCCATGACTGAAGTGTGGCTATCGATGTCTACAGTTTGTTCAGAAGGCACAGACCTGGAAGGAGGGGCAGAGGTGTCATCCTCTATACAAGGAAAGGGATAGAGCGTGAAGAGCTGAAGAGTGGTGCCTGAAGAATAGCCACCATCAGGTGAAAGTTTATGGGAGACCAAGGCAACAAAAGGAACCTTGTGGGTGAGTATGCTACAGGTCGCTTGATCAAGGAGAGCATACATGTGAAGCTGTAGGAAGAAGGCTACAGGAGGCTTCACACTCACAAGCTCTCATCCTATTGAAGGACTTCAAGCACCCTGACATCTGCTGGAAAAGTAGCATGGCAAGCTTTAGGCAATCCAGGAGACTCCTGGATTTTCTTAACCCAGGAAACAGACACCCCTATCTGAAGGGATGCATTAGAGAACTGGTTAGTCACCAATGCAAGTGAGCTCATCAGCAATGTCAAGATCAGTGGCAGTCTGGGCTGCAGTCATCATGCATTGTTGGAGTCCAAGGTCCTGAAACATATAGGACAGATGAGGAGTATAGTCAGGATCCTAAACTTCAGGAAACCAAAATCTGAGACCTTCAATAAGTTAGTCAGTAGGATTTTTTGGGAAACAGCCCCCAGGAACATAGGAGTAGAAAGGAGCTGGCAGATATTTAAGGATAATTTCTATAGAGTATAAAAACACTCAGTGTCCAGATGTAAGAAATCAGGCAAGGAAGGGAAGAGATTACAGTGGCTGAGTCAAGACCTGCTGGAACATGGGAAGAGTATAGGTATGCTGCCCAGTTGTGCAGTGATGGGGTTAGGATGGTCAAGGTGCAGCTGGAGCTGAACTTGGCAAAGGAAGCAAAGAATAACAAGAAGAGCTTCTATAGGTACATCAGGAAAGGAAGCTTAAAGAAAGCATAATCCCACTGATGGACGAAAATGATGACCTCATATACACAGACAAGGAGAAGGTTGAAGTGCTCAACAACTTTTTTGCCTCAGTCTTCACTGGCAAATGCTCTCCTCACCCCTCCTGTGTCAATGAATAGCATGACAAGGACCAGGCAATTATAGGCCCTCCCACTGTATGGGACGATCAGGTTCATGACCACCTGAGGAACCTGAATATATAAAAGGCTATGGGACCTGAGAAGATGCATCCCAGAGTACTGAGGGAATTGGCTGATGTGGTGGTCAAGCCACTCTCTATGGTATATAAAACATGAGGACAGTTAGAGGAAGTCCCTGGTGATTGGCTGGAGGGCAAAACTGTGCCTGTTTTTATAAAGAGTAGAAAAGATGACCCTGAAAACTACAGACCTGTCAGCCTCACCTCTGTGCCTGGAAAGATCATGGAACAGATCCTCCTAGAAGCTATGCAAAAGCACATGGAGAACAGGGAGGCGATTCAAGACAGCCAGCATAGCTTCATCAAGGGCAAGTCCAGCCAGACCAACATAGTGGCTTTATATACACTGCATAGTGCAGTGGAGTGACTGCATCAGTGGACACAGGAAAAGCAATGGATGTGATCTATCTAGACTTCTGTAAAACCTTTGACACTGTGCCTCACAACTCCCTCCTTGTCTCTAATTTAGAGAGATACGGATTTGATGGGTGGACTGTTTGGTGGACAAGGAGTTGCTTGCATGGTTTCATTCAGAAAGCAGTGGTCAATAGTTTGATGTCCAGATGGAGACATGTGACAAGTGGATCAGGGGTCTGTACTGGGACCAGTGATGTTTAATATTTTCATCGATAATACAGACAGTGAGATCGAGTGCACCCTCAGCAAGTTTGCAGATGAAACTAAGCTGATTGGTGCAGCTGTCAAACCAGAAGGAAGGGATGTCATCCAGAGGGACCTGGACAAGCTGGAGAAGTGGGTCTGTGTGAATCTCATGAGGTTCAACAAAGACAAATGCAAGGCCCTACATGAGTCGGGGCAATCTGTAGTTTCTCTATGTTGCCACATTAGGAATACAAACAATAGTGTAGCAATGTACATTGCCTAGAGAACTGTACATCTATGAGATCAGAAAAACTTGGTACTTTCCTTGTCTTCAAAGAAAAAAAGCGTATTTCTGTGACTTTTTAATATAGTTCATTCTGTCAAGAAAAAAAAAAAAATCAATAGCTTTCAGTTCACCCCACAGCACATACCTTTACAAAATCTGTTCTTTTAAAGTGCTCTGTTAAAAATACAGACAGCGATACCAAGGGAGTTGAAAAGTCAGTCCTTTTTTGACAAAATTCTGTGATAATCGCTCACTGATTTTCTTTCCACAGTGTGTTATAAGGTGAATTTCAAAGTTGCAATGCTTTCATTTCCAAACCACTCATGAATAACTTTAAAGGGAAAGTCAGATTTTTACTAGAAATATCTTTTCATTGTTTGGTTAACATTCATTGTGTTCTCAATAATGAGCAGGTTGCCTGCTGAAGTGTAAAAAAGTTTTTCTAACTTTTCCATTGGTGGATATGTGGAAGCACTGCTGAAGAAACAGCAGTCCAAGAAACCCTCAAGGTCAGCAAGGATAGCTTCAATAGCAATCAGAATTGAGAATACATACCTTAAGTAATCCTGACCACCACAGCTAAAACTATTTCAATTTTGTAGCTGTAATTTAAAAAGGTTACTTCATTTTATATAATAAGGCTGATTAGCTACTATTAACAGAAGATTCCATGTTCCTTTACTTTTCCTGAGTCTTATTCCAATGACAAGATATTTCTGCTTTCAAACTATGTACTGATTACCATCTGTCTGGTAAGAGAAAGGGCTACTATCAGTTTTCCAGTCTTGACTTCCACACCTTCCAGCCATAATTGATATATTTTCAAGCCAACTTTGGGAAAATGACCCTAATTTACCAGAGAAATCAACTGAGAACAAAACACTATTTTCTAAATTATGCCAACTGCTGCCATCACAGAAATTCAAATTTCACCATTTTGTCCTCAGTTCACAAGGGTAGCACTTACTGACCAAAGGGACAAATGTAAAGACCACTAATTATGTCTTGACTAATTTTATCTTAAAATGGCTGTAGGAACTGACAAGTTAAACTTTCAGAATGCGCCATTGTCAGATGCTTTGTAAGAGTCTTGATAACTGTCCTAACAAAAACCTGAACCTCCTCTGATGTTAAAATTAATTTCATGTATTTGCTTTAAAACAGAAGTAGCCTGTCTACCTTCCACAGGAAGTAGCTTTGCTTACAGGGACTGTCTTCATTCTGCATTTGAAAGGAAGTTTTCAAAGGACTTGAAATCATCTCCTTTAGCCATGAGTAGAAATTAAGCCCTAGCACTGCTTCCCTGCAAAATACACACAGCTAGGATTTCTCACAAGATCTATATGGAATATGTTTCTTAAGATAAAAGGTGAAAATTTTTATAAAGGGGTTTACTAGAACTTTAGACTGCAAGGAATAGTCTCCTTTGAGCACTCAGTAGACATAAAAAAGGAGACTTGAATACCTATAAAAAAAAAGAATAAAACTGAAAATGCCCCCAACCACAGATTGAAAGAAATTAATATTCAAAAAATACTTTACAATGGAGGAAAGTGCAGATAGTGGCATTACATATTGATATAGGTAGAGAAGAAATTAAGGGCTATTGGAGGGACAATGATATGCATTATTGATTTATTAGACGCCAAGTACAAAGGGGATATGCCTACCAGTTATCAGGTTGAAGACATTACATAAATCTTTAGACAGATACAAAGTTTCTACTTTCAAACTATCTATGAGTAGTAGTTACAAAGAAGACTATGTATCTATGAACATATATGTGAAAAATTCCAGGTATCTATGGGATAGGGATATTACTAAGGCACATAATGTCATTAGATTGGATTCAGTGCCTGAGATCAAGGATTTTCATGCCAGCTTTTGTCACAAATTAAGTTTCACATCTGGAGTTCAGTTAAGCCTAGTAAAAGGAGCTGTGATTAATCTGACCAAGGCAGAGGTTTACAATGACATCAATAGTAAATGGAAAGAGATAGGGATTTCTAGTGTTCAATTTATCTCTCTTAAGTAGACCTCTACAGCAGGTCAGATGAGTTGTACCCTAAATGTGCCCTAACTTTTCTCCACCTGTTACAAATGGAGTCTAGGATGAATAGCTCAAACACTGATTCACAACTGATATTTTCCAGAAAGCACAACTCACATATAACCAATGATTTTGAGATAAAAAGTGAAAATCTACTACAGAGCTTGTGGTCATACTGCAATACCCACAGTCATAGAGATAGTGAGAATCATAAAGAATGCTGCTATCAGCTTTGACTAGTCAGGTGAAAACAACTCTCCTTTTCTGGCAAAAACATTTGTAATGCACCTTTACTACACCTCCATATTTTAATTCTGTGGAAGAACTAATCTTCAGCTGGGTGTGATGAAGAGATTTGATGAACCGGGCTCTTGCATTTAAATAGTTCTTGGTTTAAACTCTCCATTCTGAAATCTTCACAAATGCAGAGAAACTGAACCATTTGACATCCCAAAAGCCTAACTAATTCTAATTCTTTGGTATTGTGAACAGTAAGAAGAAAGTCTGGCAACACTTACTTTTGTAGGACTGTGTTTCCTAGACATGCTTCAGATGCAAGAGAATAGTTATGATCTGCTATTTTCCTTGAGGCTGTGATAATAAATTACTCTAAACAGTAACACTACATGTGACTTAAATTGAAAAGAAAGGGAGTTTTTCTCCTCATTTTGCAAATTCTGTTTGGCCTGACTAAGCATAGACTGTTTTAAAAGTACTGAAGGCCCCTTAATGTTATCAAAAACTAGAAGGAGAAACCCAAGTGCTTGTGAAAACTTATTAGAAGGAGTAAATATACAAATAGAGACACACTTTTCTCCTCCTCATGGATCAGCTAATAAAGAAAAAAATATGTATAAAACATAAAGAAATAAAAATTTTTACTGTTAAGTGGTAGCCATAGACACCATCAGTTTATTTTATCCTCCATCAGTTTATTTTATCCTCCCTTTTCTCCTTTGATCACCATAAGATGACATTTAGCTTGTGAACAATATTTGGTTAACAGTAAAAGAAACATTAAATCCTTATTTACCATCTACAAACACTTGTAAGTAAAGGCAGAATATATTTCCCTGCAAAGTATAAAGTCTTCCATTTCAATACTATGTTTTATTCATATATAACAAACATCAATAAACTAGGCAAAAGTCAACATTGCATATAATGAGAACTGAAAAATTTCATACCAATTACAACCATGTTTAAAATTCCTGTAACCTGCACTTGACACTATCTGTAGTTACTCATAAGAAGCATCAATAATCAATCACATAGCATAATGTGCCTCACACAGCCTTAAACATATTTTAACTAAAGGTACTGGCCCATGTAAAAAAAAAAATTAAATAAAAGCATCATTAAGAGAAAAATTGGCATCTTTCTTAAATACCAGTAATATACCTACTCCTACCTTACCCTTTCCTTCACAAATTTCCAGGACATATAGAGTCCCTCTACTAAAAATAGATTTATTTCAAGTATCAAATCTGACTCCCTTAATTCATAGAGATCTTTTCCAAAGATGTCTGGTACAGTTCTAGCAATAATGATACAATTTCTTGTATTGAATTGGATTGACAAAGAATGAACCCTTTAAATTCATTTAGCATCATGTGAAATTAATAAAATATAGAGGCTTTAATTCCATGTAATAAATGGGGGGTTTATGCATTTTTTTATACATAAGATTTACTTTAGAAGTATGTATTTACTTTTAAATGCTACATTAAAACACTCTGCAATCTGTTAAAATACCTTAAAATTTAAAATACTATTCAAATATTACATGCTTGCTGGCAACATCTGAAAGTGTATCAGATCACCAGAAGGAAATCAAGTGGCGTATTCACTGCAATAAAAAATTCTTGAAATGATAAAATGGGTTTTATCCATTTAGCCTTTTCTGACAGAGTTGGCTTCTACGTTTTTATTTCACTTCCAATTGATATTGACAACTGAAGAATTGGGTTCAGAATATAAAAAGCAGAAACAGTTTTAGGGAGTTACACTGTACTATCAGACAGAAGTATAGTACTCTTCTGAACTAAAACCTAATGATTCCTTTTTTTCTAACAGTGATGATTACATCATAGAAATGTAACTATGTCACAACAAAGAATATTACATCAGCAAACCAAATGATCCAAAATAACTTACTTTCTTTGTATGGCAGACAATAATTGCCTTAATCAAAATCACAAACTCTTACTAGTTGCTAGAATTTAAAATTATTTATTACATACATACATGCACATACGAAAGTTAAAGAAATTCAAGATTAAAATAGTGACAGCTGAAGCTGATATAATGAGGATTTTAACATAATGCTCCTGCAACAGCATGTAATAAATCCAAGTTGCATTATTACTGAATTATAAAGTTAACTATTCCTTTTCTTCATAAACAGGATGCAATTTTATATGTTAGGCTTTTTATAAATCAAACCTTTTACCCACTGAGGTTTTCTAAAATTAAACCATGAACATTTTCATCAGATTAAGCTTTTTAACCTATTTTATATTTCTGTATTCACAGCACAGTACATGCAAATAGATGGGAAAGTGTACATGCAAACTTGGCTAAAGTTATACTTCGATAATCCTCTCTTTTTCAAATAATGACATCTGAAAAATATATTCTCTAGAGTTTATAGTATCCATTAAAACAAACAAACAACAAAACAAACCAGGCCCAAAACATATAATAGTTGCTTTGGTCACAAAAGCGATTTCCTTTAAGAAAAGCACAGCACAGCACATTAACAGGCATAAAATAATTCACAGTACATACAATATCAGAGGTTTACATACCATCAAAAGGCAAGAAAAAAGTGAGAAAGGGAGGCAAAAGACTAGGAAAAGATATGGGGAAAGGGAGTACTAAAAAAGTACTACATGCTCTATGTAGTATCCAATATTTTAAAAATAGGTCTGATTTTATTTTTATGGACCTAATATTGCTTCAGAATAACCACAAACCAAAAGTATTTTAATTTTTCTCCATTTATTTTATTCCTCCGACTGCTTTTTCAATTTTTTATTTCATTATAAGTAAAATTTATAGATGGTAGTAAAAGTGGGAAAGAGATTCCCTAGAGAAATGTAGGCAGGAAATTGAAGTTTTAAAGGTATCATCAGGTCTGATCTCCATGTAACCTGAGGCGTATACTTATTTATCAACAACTACATCACAGTTAGTTCTTGAATTACATTGCATTAAATAAGAACACCCAAACAGGTTAGGAGATGATGTTTGTATTACCTTTGTAAAATGAGTGGGCAAAGCTCTGCTCAGGAATTAACTTGGCAAGGAATCCATGGTTCAAACTTGGGTGAGGGATAGATGGTATGACCACAACTGTGGAGAAAATCATGGAATCAAATGTGAGCCAGCTAGTATTCACGTGTGGCCTGGTCCACTGTGGATCCATGACAGATATCCTATCTCATTGAAACATGCAAATATGGTACTACCACAAAAAAATGCATTTCTAAAGGAAGAAAACAAGTTCTGTATCAAGAGATAGGAAACAGCATACCTATTATTTGGGCACTTCAAGAGAAACATTCATGGGGGAAAAAAGAGGCACAGATAGATATACACACGAATACAGGCAAGACAATCATGGGTGAAATAGTTCACTGAAAATTACAGTTTCTTAATGCAGAACCTTTACATATAACGAGGAGGGCACAAAAATTATGATTTCTCATAATTGACTATATTCATGTAGTATATTTGAAATGGAAAGACTACAAGCACATGGACTTGAAAAATTATGTATAAGTAGTAAATAAAAATATCATGATGAAGCATAAAGTAATAAATAAATGTAAATTTGACACAAAATGAAAGATAATAGCTCTCAAGAATGAAAATTAGCAACTCCATAAATGAAGAAAGCAATAACAAATCAATACAAGAAAAAAAATCATATAAAGAGCTTCATGGACAAATTCAATTACTGTTTTCACCTTTTATAACACAGAAGGTAGAGTTGTGAAAAAAACTACTGAACTGACAATGCAAAATATTTGAAACAAAGCAGTATAAAGTTTGGATCCCTAATTTCTGATGGGTTCTGACAGCTAACAGAATCCCTCCCTCCCAAGCTGAAGAACACATGCTAGTATAAACTACTGCTACTGCTACTACAAATCACAAACAGTTCAGCCAAAGGAGGCACCAGAAATGCTTCCTTTTTATTATATTGCTACAATAAGCTTTTAAATGCAGGCACCCAACACAGCAGGACTCCAAGAAAGTACACAGTCCTCTTCCACTACTCCTGTAAAAACCTCCTCATTCAAGCAAAAGGAGTTCACATTGGCAAACAGCTGTGTTTGCTGTTTATATGTTTTATAGTATAGAGTTATAGATATCTGTTCTTGCTATCAAATAACAGATTCAGGAAGTTGTGCCAATCAACTATCTCGTATTTTACAGCTTTAACTCCATCAGGGACCCTGCTTCTTTTTAATTATTTTCAAATTAAAGAAAAAAAGCCATAAAAATGCAATCTGCAAATGAAAATTACTTATATCCTATAAGCAAACTATAGAGGAAGACAGCAGCAAGTAATTTCCTATTAGGATCTTAAGCTAATCACTGAAAATACTTTGTCGTAAACTAATTACACTTCTAAAAAAAAAAAATCTGCATATCCAAATGAAAAATAACATTGGAATAAAACAAATATACCTGTACTTGTTGGAGAATTTATTTCTTGTCTGATATTTCTACCTGCCTGGCTCCCAGACCTTGCAGTTTCTCGTTGTGGTTCTAGTATATCACGGTATTTGGAGACCATCAGAACAGAAATAAAGTAGACTACTGCCAAAGCTAAGAATTGAGCCTGCTTGCTGTCATCCTGTGTTGGAGTAAAAGGAAGAGATTATAATATCAGACATATCCATAGAATTTTCACACAAAATCATCACAAGGCATTATAAATAATACCTTTCTAAAATGTTACATCTGTTAACATAACACTAAATGGATTATATAGATCTAATGGATTTTCAGTGGAGATCTATGCACACAGCACACTTTAGCAGCTGCACAAATTAATGGGACTGTGGAGAACACAGTCTTTTCAGTCTGAAGGCGTGATTCTGCTTTGAGAGAGCTTTTGAGGCTTCTCAACAGCAAGGGTACCAGACATTTGCTTCCCTGGGGCTGAGATTTCAAAAGTTCCTGCCACTCGAAGTTAAGGGGTACTACTGCTGAGAGGGAAAACTAATTTTGTTGATGCTTTTCTAGCTAACGTTGGATGCATAACTAAGCATAACACCTTCTGGTAGCATGTAAAAGCAGAAGGGATAGAACAATTGGTTTTCATACAGCAATAAATCCCAGCTTGTATGTTCTGACTTCTCATTCAATAGAACTGTCAGCAGCAATCCTAGTTTTCCAGGGTTCTAATTTAACTAAATGCCAGGACCACAACAATTTTGCTTTCTTCCTGTTCTCCTACCCCGAAAGTCTGCTGTTCTATAGTAACTACTATCTGTGGCTTAAGTATCATCCTGACTGAGCTTAATTTGCTGTAGTTCAGCTAAAATGTCTATGATGATGATGATGATGATGATGTAAACTACAACACACTGGCATTAAGACTTCAGTCTCTTCCTACAGTGTTTTCACCTTGTCACAATTCCATACGTATGCATTTTTTATTATAAATCCAGTGCTTGCTTTTCATGTTTTCTGAGTGGTACTCAATTTGTCTACACCTTTTTGCAATTCTTAAAATAACTAGATATGCTTTTATTAAACTCCTTCATAGAAATGCCACAAAAAATATTTCTCCTATTCCCAACTCCTTTCGTTTAAAAAAGAATGAGTGACAGAATCCAACATGATCAGGTCATACTTCAAAATAATTTTGTGTGTGTGTGTGTGTGTGTGAAGTTCTACTTTCATCTTTTTCTAACAAGTATTGAACCCACTTGATATTAGGTTGCAGAAGTTTAAACGTACCATATTTATTTGTGCATATATAATAACAATTCCTATTGAGCTAATTTCAAAAACAAACACATTGTGGCACAGTTTTTTGCTAAAAACAATTGCAGATAAATCTGAAAAAAAAAATCTTATAATTTTTTTATACAGCATATGTATAAATACCTATGTTTAGCAGAAATAAAAACTGTCTTGATAAAACAATTCGCTGCAGTTTTGTAATTTGTAAAATAAATCTTCCTCCTACTCTGGTTGAACAAACAGCTTGTATCTTTAGTAGTTCAGTTTTAATCAACACAGATCATAACTGATTTGTTCTAGTTGTAATTATCTGGTTAATATAAGATCAAGTCTGACTGTTAAGCACAGTTAGCTACTATTCTCAAATAGCTCACCAGAATGATTTTAAAGTGCAGAAAGTGGTTGGTAGTTACAAAGCAGATGGTTTGCAGATAATATATGAAGTACAAAACAAGAAAGATATTTTTAATTTCAGTACAATCAAAATCTCTTTTAAAATCAAGTGATGACTTTGCAGAAGAATTACAGCACATATTACTCACCACATCACGAAAAACAACTGCTCGTAGACGATTAATATCAACATCCTGAAGAAGCCTATCAGGGTCTTTTATAGGAGAAAGATTTCCAGGGACATTTTCAAGGGGAGTCTAAAAATAAAAAGTACTGAGATATTTTTCCCTCCCAAATATCAAAGCATCTCTGTTAAAACTTTTACTTGATACCTTTTTTAGGTATTACATCAATTTTAGATACTTTATTACTACCGATATACTTCCAATATAACACTGACAAGGGTTCTAGAAATAAAGTTTTGTTATTGTCTTCATACTAACTATTTAGATAAAAATTGTTACATTTTCCTAGTACCTCAGAACAACTGTATCTCTTCCCAGACTTAAGATAATAATGTGCACCAAAAGATTATTTCAGATTAAAATACCTCAATACCTAAAAGTCTCCTTATACTGATTTATTTTGCATTGAATATGATAGCATGAGAAATGTAATATTTCTGTGAGATTTATTGAAATAATATTGTGAAAGGAGCTGAGTTCATAAATGCTGTCTGAAAAAAAGTCCTTAGGAAAGAAAAAATATTTAATTTAGTAACAAAAATATAGTAGCAGAAAAAGGTATACTTTACATCACACACAGTATTGTGTTTTACTCATGTGCTTTGCTAAATTCTTAGAGATTTTAGCTTTAGGACACCCAAGCTGTAAATAACTTCAAAAAAAAAGAGATGAACAACAAATTAATGAAACAAGAAAAACTAAGTGGTAATTGAATAATAAACAAATTTCTTTCCTAAAATCACATAGAAAATAGTGACATCAATATGCATGTAAAAGTCTGTTGCAGTTAGCTCCATGAACAAAGATGTGTCTGCAGGATTTCAACTTTCAACTGCAAGTGCCCTGACAGAATAGTAAAAGCTATGAAGTACATATGATAGATGTGAGAAGGGGGACTTCCTCTTTGAAGTAGACCAAGCAAGAGTAAAAGAGCTGTTTAAAACTGCTTCAGTCAAATTTCTGCATTAACATTTTCTTGTTTACAATGAACCCCCTCAGACACTTCTATTTTATGCCAGTTAACAGAAAAAAACCTAATCTCTTGCCAAATACTTGAGAAGGCAGTTATGATTATTTTCTGATCCTATTAAAGAGCGGTGCAGACCTTGCTGTTGGTAGCTGAGACTGTTTTACCTTGGTTGCTGCTGCTGAAGTTACACCCTGAAGAGCGTCTTGAGTTTTACTGCTGATTAATGACGTCTTGTTCACTCTCTCTCTCTGCCTTTGTCGACATTCTAAGCAGTTTCTCACAGCCACGCAACACACTAAAAAGAAGTTATGAAAATGCTACAAATTAGAATAATTTATCATTATTATATTCATAACATCAATATGTAATCTGTACATCTAGTATGATATATCCATAACCATGTCCAAATAGTAAGTGCAACATTGTTCTCATATTAAAGTCTGTCAGTACATAGGAAGCATTATGGTGACTTTTTTCATTTCATTCTTTATCTGAACTAAGTATTTTATAGAATTGCTATATCACTGTATTAAAATAGTAAAATTATTCTTTGAACTAGAGCTCATATATGTTATTGAGCAGTTATCAACACTTAAAGGCTGAAAGCATTCATGTACAGCTAGAATGGGAAAAACCAGTGGGCAGTAGTTTAGAATTTGACAAAAATTGATTATTGTGAATAAATCACAAGTTATAATGAGTCGTAATTATCAAAGACATAATAAATGGTAGTAATAATAATAGGGCAAATTCTGAGCACAAAAATTATCCATCCTTTGAGAGATGAAGAAATACGTGGAACGTGACATTAGTAAACCAGCACCATGCCCGATGACAGTCAAAATGCAGCATTCAAAAGGATAAAGTAATCAAGTTTGCATAAAACAGTTCGAATTATTAATATTCTTTTTTTCAATTTCCTAAATGAATTGTAACAGTATATAGAAGTAAATAATGAAGAGAGATGTCAGACTGTTGTAGTATGTATTAAGGTTTAGAGAGTCTGCACCTGCATCCCTTGCTTTTAATCTTAAATAGCTTACAAGTAGTCCTCCAAATCCATGAAGACTCAGATAAGAAAGCCTGTAACAGGCAGATAGCAAAGCAGGTTTAAGAAATAAAAAACTATTCTCCATTTACTTATATTTAACATACACAACTTGAAATACATAAGAAAGGACAATTTCAGACACATCATTCTAGCTTTTAACATTTAACATTTTAACATTTATCATTATAACAGTGTGCCAAGGTGGCCAAGAAGACCAATAGCATCCTGACTTTTATCAGAAAGGGTGTGGCCAGCAGGACTAGGGAACAAATTGTCCCACTGGTGAGATTGCACCTTGAATCTTCTGTTGAGTTTTGAGCCCCTCACTACAAGAAAGGCATTGAGGCACTGGAGGGTGTCCAGAGAAGAGCAACAGACAAGATGAGGCTGAGGGAAGATGTTATCCCTCTTTAAAGCTACCTGAAAGGATTTTGTAGAGAGGTGGGCGTTCTCCCAAGTGACAAGCAATAGGGCAGGAAGAAGTGGCCTCTAGTTGCACCAGGGTAGTTTTAGGTTAAATAATGCTTTACTGAAAGAGTTGTCAGGCATTGGAACAGACTGCCCAGGAAGGTGGTTGGGTCACCATCACTGGAGGTATGTGGTCTAGTGGTGGACTCGGCAGTGTTAGGTTAACAGTTGGACTTGATCTTAAAGGTCTTTTCCAAAATAAATGATTCTGTAAGCCTGTGATTCTGTAACTTATACTTGTGCCCGAACTGAATTGACCTTAAAACAGCACCAAATCAATAATAAATGAGACTTTTATTCTATCACATCATAGTCAGTATTAGTCCTTTCCTAAATGTGTCAATATTTGATCCAGCTTTTGCTCATTGATCTGCGAATAATTATTTAATACATACTGTCTGCAGACTTACCAAGCCTCAGGCACTGTCGCATTAGGCCTCCTGAAGACATATTTTTTTCAGCTTCAATCTCACTAAAATTTAGAGAACTGGCAAATACCAGTACATCAACCATTGCCATAAGACGGCTGAGAAAAGTTACTGCTGTCTCTGCTGACATTCCTTGTGTCACTTCAATATTTTCCAATTCAGTCTTTAAAAGGAAATAATTGAATTAAACAGTTTGAACAAACAGCAATAAAGACAGCACATACACATAAAACTCTATTTTGATATGATTAATTACATATACATAGAAAAGTTATTTAAAAATATTCTATTACCATTAACACAAACTGTGAGTGAAATTTAAAGTAAGACGGAATGAAGAGTGAGAAAAGTATTTACATTACATGCTCTAATAGGTGAGAAAAAGTAATATAAATGAGAAAGTTATCAGCAATTATATAAAGTGTGGCCAGGCAGTAAAACGATGTACAGTACATAAGGGTGCAATGTATTCTTACATTAATCCATAGGCTACACAAACTGACAGGTAACGGATGAAAGTAATTATGTTCTGTATAGTCTGCACATTCCTTTAGACAAATAAGTAAATGTAAGGACCGGAGTGGGAAGAACTGGACAGTTTTACCCCATTTCCAAGAACTGAAACTTCTTGGGAATGCTTACACTACAAAGCAACCTGACAGACTCCAATCCCCATTGAGATTAGAAGACAGTAGGTTTACTTGCTCCCTACAGGAACTGGGGGAAGTAACAACATGACGAGTAATGCAGCTCACATTTCCCAGAGAATGGCCATTTCTTTCCTCATGTAGTGTTGGACTCTACTTAATGCGAATCCATGGAAAAATGCTAAATTAACTCAGTATTTATGAAAGTTAAAAGGGAGTCAATGTTCTTCTCCAAAAAGTTACTTAGATGTCATATTTTCAAAGGCATTCACAAAAAGTGTTTGTTTCAACAGTTTTACCTGTAAAGCTGGGCAAAACTGAAAATGGGATTTAGTACTTCGTTGTGTCCACATTTATGTGCCTATATAACATTTTTTAAATTGTTTACAGATGAACGATTCTTATTCATTGGCAACAAGATTTCAGAACACAGAGTTCAGTCTCTTTGAAAACTATTACCTTCTGTTGTGTTTGTTAATTTTTATTCATTTGGTTAGAAAGGTATAAAAAATTTCCAAATTATAGTTTGTGCTATTCAGAACACTTCCTTCCAAAGAAAAATAAAAAAAAATAAGAATCCTATATTTTTAGGAATTCTAAGGAATTGGTATCCTCACTCATGGTTCTACACCAAAAATTACAGAAGTGCAAACTGTGTCAAACAGTATTAAGGAAACAACTGTTTAATTTAATTTAATTTAATTAACTTCATTTAATTTCTTCTAAAGGCGTAACATGTCAGTTACATGAGTGATTGGGAAAGGGCTGTCATCTGTCTGATCTGCCCAATAATATCAGAAAAATGCTAAAATGATAACTCTCAGGAGAACTATTTCCAGTCTATCTTCTTTAGTCAGGTCTCCCTCACACCCAGTGTGCTATATTCCTAGTTTTTGGAAAATGAAGTTGCTGGGTTTTTTATAACAGGTTGGAACATCATTTTTAAAGCCCTCATCCAAAGAAAACATATTTGCAAGAATATATAGCCATAACAGTCTGTTATAAAAACTCATAGGTGGTTATAGAAACTTGAACTCATGCTCTCATGCTTGAAATAACATTAGGCTTGCTAGCAGCCCAGTGACTGCTTACTGTTGATTTCTCTCAATCTTCAACTGTATTGCATCAGTCATATTCTTAAAACTTCACAAAATGCCTACTGCTTTATTTTTTTGCAAGCAATGTAATAATTCCATTTTATATAACATTTCAGTGTATTTTACCAAGATTCTTGCAAACTTTGATTTGGGGGAGGAAAAAAACCCCAAAACTTCTTTTTTACAAATCTTCCTAAAATCCTCCTGGATGGAAGAAAAAAAAAAAGGACTGACACTTTTTTACAAAAAAACTTACCATCAGTTCTACTTGTTAAATGCAGCACAATTGTAATGACCTTTAAAATAAGCTCCATTGTTGTTCAAGTGCCTTCAGATATTAGCAATATTAGATTGCTGTAGCTCAAAAACTCATTAAAAACTGAACTGATCAACATTTTAAGACTACTCAGCATACTTTAAGAGAAGTAACAAATCTCCCATACAATTTACATGTTCAGAGTTAACGAACTAAGGGGTAAGAGCTATTGGCAACCACATTTATAACCTAAATTAGATTACAAACGTGCCTGCATTCAGTTGGCAGCTAATGGTAACCATCATATTTGATAATGCATTAATTTACTCAAGGAAAACACATTATGAAAAGTTAACCATTACACCAAATATATTCCTATTCACATCCTGCCATTTGATATCAGAAAATAATAATAATAATTAAAAAGCCAAAATATTAAATGATCAAAATAATGTATTTTTGAAAATGCAAAAAAACTGAAACTTACAGCAGCAATACTAACCTTAGAACCCTGGACATGCAACAGACAAAACAGACAACAGATCACAACAATAAAAGAAAAAGAAAATTATTTAAGTTAACTAAAAATACTATGTAAAATTGAAACAGATCAGTATATTGGAATTAAACAATTGTTTAATCTATATTTAAAACAGCAAATCATTTCAGCGCAGCATGAACATTGGAAAATAAGGATTTCTAAGAGATAGCTGTGATCAAGAAAAGGAAAACTGTAAATCATGTGAACACTGATTCTTCCAAACTAATGTACATCTTTTATACAGCATATAGAGCAATTTTATGAAGCAATGTAAACCAAAGTAATGTCTTTACTGATTATACAGAAATAAAATGAGCGTTTTACAACAAGCCATTCAACTTAAATATAAAAAAGTAGTTAATCTTTGTGTAAGGAGGAAAATATGCTTAAAATGCTTTGATAAAACAAATGTAAATCACAAAAAGAAAACTGGTTCTTCATGCATAATGCTTCTTCCTTTGAAGCAACACATAGTTCATTATATATTACATTTGGGTGTGATTTCTTCAACCCCAAACAATATTATACTAGATATTTGAATGCTTTTGAACCACAGGAAGAAAATAATCAAGTTTCATTAAGCTCCTGGGACTGAGGAGTTGGTCTTCAAATTTCAAAGTTCACAATTAAAAAGTCAGGTAAAATTTTTGTATTTTAGTTTTATGTGGAAGCACATTCTCTCTTACAGAAATGGTCTAGGAACTATTTCTTATGTTTTCACTGGGTATGTTTCAAAAAGAGAAAGAAACTGAATTTCAAGAGCATGTTCCTATGTTTGTCATTTACATAGGGGAAAAAAACCTAATCCTAGTGAAAGAAAACAAGCTGAAATGAACTTTTTTCCCCTTTGGAATAGAAAATACCACATTCAACCAGTTTTTAAATGTGTCTTCCTCTTTTACAGTTTGATGCACCTCAAGAATTAACCTATGGCTTTCTTTTCTCAATTACTACGTGACAATTTTTACATCAGTGTGTCACTGTTAATTCCAAGAATTGTTATACATTTCATACCACCTTTGGCATCACACAAGTCATGAACACAAGAATGTTAACATTGCAAACAGAACACAGTGAAAAATATCTCATCTTGGTTTTTATTTCATGGACCTAATAAAAAGCTGTCTTTAAATGTTTATTTGAGTTTTGTAGACAGCTGTTCACATCACACCAGCAGCCCTCAGATCACAATTTGAGAGCTGCTGTTTTAAATTGTGCAAGTAAGAAGTGGAATTATAGACTTTATATACTAAGTGGAAAAACAAATTATTAATTGCAAGGGGTCTGGGAATTTATATTCCAAGATGGCTCTCAATTGTTACAAGTATTCCAACTCCTCGAGCTTATTTGCCTTATTCAGGGTCATCAAGTCATTGCCACAGCGGCTGCCCTTGTAGTAAGCAATGATTATTTCAAGTTTCTAGCTTTTACACAAAGTGCTTTATCTGGTAACCTGCTGTTATTAACAGAAAGTATCTTCTGCAAACCTTTTTCCTTAGAGCATCTCAAATAAATTTTTTTCACACTTGTACACTATCCTAAAAATGTTTTCTTTATACCTGTAATTGGTTTTATATTTTACAATCTCCTTGTAATATTGGCAGTTAACTAATATTCCCCAGTTTAATAATCAAGACATCAGAATCAACAGTGGAACACACTCCATTTTATATTGTAAAACAACTAAACTCATTATAAGATTTTGTTAATATATACTTCTGTTTCAAAAATCATTTCACATATACAATTAACAATCCTTAAAAACACCAGTATTTGAAGCAAGTCCATGTACAGATTCTGAGACAGAAGTGGTAAAGAATTTAAATGAAGGCAAAGAGTAAAACATCAGAATAGGTTACTGTGATTTACAGTAAACTTTCCCCTGTATTCCATATAAACTTATGACCTGCACTCTGCTCTTGAGAAACTCAAAGATTTGTGAGTGGTTTGTTTCTACAGATAAAGCATTTTTTTTTCTTTTCTTCTTCCTATTCATACTGAATAGCTCCTATTCACAGCACTATTGAGTTCATCCTAGTCTAGATTAAAAAAAAGCAAGGCAAAAGATAAATTTATACTACAAGAACTCAATAGTGAGGCAATTCCATAATTAAATTTGCCTGTTCTACAGCAGACAAGCGATCATGGAAGAATTTTTCATTCAGAAGAACTGCTATTTC
The DNA here is from genome assembly GCA_033558105.1 of Coccyzus lansbergi. Classification (NCBI taxonomy): domain Eukaryota; kingdom Metazoa; phylum Chordata; class Aves; order Cuculiformes; family Coccyzidae; genus Coccyzus; species Coccyzus lansbergi. The sequence goes on from JAUMJK010000151.1 coordinate 1,667,177, forward strand.
ACTATAAAACCTAATTAGGCAAAGGAAAAGATCTTTTTGAAATTGTAAATTCCCCAAATGGACATCTTTTTAAAGAAACTGAGACAGGACTTCAAGGGAGGGAACACAATACAGAACTTTTTGCACAGAATGGAAAAAAAATATCTGCAATTCCTCCAATATTCTCAAAGTCATTTTGTTATATTTATGTCTTGGTTCTTTCTTGCACATAGTCTTAATTGATGCAAGCATCCAATATTGAGTATCCATTCCACTAATGAGAAATAGGTGAAATGCCTTTAAAAAAATGAGAGGGACACATGTAATAACAACTAACTCTATACCAGATTGCTGAGAAGAGAGTTTCGTTAACAGACATATAGGACTATTTAAGAAACAGCAGCCTAGGATGAGGCCTCGTGTGAACTCAGTGTGACACATTGAACTCAGCAACTTATGGATAAGCAGGATAGCGAGACTGATAAACAAACTATGTATTTCTATCTGTCATAATCTCCATTAGAAAACAAATGAGCTACCTCATAAATAGAAGCTGGATTCAGCTCCAGGTTAACAAGCACTGCAGTCAGTGGAACCTACAGGCATCTGGCTGACCAGCCATTAAATGTCTACATCAGAGAGAGCAGAATAATTTGCTTCTGTTAAGTAGATTTTCATTGGCTCAAAATCCAGTTGACACATATGTACTTTAACCTAAATTTACCCTATTCTCCTCCTGAATTCTATCCTGGTTTATCATCTGGAAGTAAAAGGGGGGAATGACCTTCAATGTCAGTTTTATAGTCTTTTTGCTGTCGTATTTCATTATTCCAGATCAAAAGGTAAATAATTTTTTAGAAGTAGATCTAAATTACATATCCTAAGCCACAAACACAACACACTAGAAGGGAACTGCTACTTTAAAATTTCAATATGGGTCCCAAAGGAATATGAAGGTGTGAATATTTGAGAGTCATCTTTCAAGACAGTGAAAAAGGCAAAACTGAAGTAAAATGTGCTCATACTTGTTGATAAACTAAATATATGTATTCTACAAGACCTACAAAATGTGAGGCTTTTGACACCCCAGAAAAGCTCCAGAGAATAAACACATGGAGGATCTGAAGCTTCCAAAGACAACAGACTAAAAAAAGACGAAGATGCTATGGATTCAAATAGGCAAACCAGGAGGTATGACTCAAGTCTAAAATGTCATAAATGATATGGAGATGAATAAAGACATGATAAATCATTCCTTTCACAGCACAAACAGCAAGGCACATAGTGATTTTATTCATTTAAGCAGGCTTAAATCTCAATGACAAGAAGTGATAGGATTACTTTGTCAGACTCAATGCCATAGGATATTATGGAGGCTAAAAGGAAATAGCATCAAATAAGATTAGATAAAGTTTAGAAGGATAAACTCCTCCGTAGTTATTAAATGTGACAGTCTGGACATTGCCTGTGGCTGTTAAAATCCTAAATGCTGAAATGAAGTATCATTAGAGCAATCAATATGCCTTGCTTAGACTTCTGTATTTTGATGTAAGCAGCAAACTGTTAGAGGAAGAACGCTAAACCAACTGTGCCCTTAGGCTGACCTAGTAAGGCAGCTATGCAGCATGGGGACAGCACGCGGGGACAGCACGCTCTCACAAAAGTAGTGCAGTGCTGCTTGGTTGTACTTCTAATATCATGCCCACCTTAAATTACAGAATCACAAAATCAAACAGAATCACAGAATGGTTGAGGATTGAAAGGGATTAATGAGATGTAACACCACATTTGGACTGTAAAACTTGTGGAAAAAAATATTCATTCATGAAATTAACCAAAACACATTAAGTTCCATCTGAAAATCAAGAAGCACTTTTTCACTGCTATGGTCACTGACTTATTGCTAGAGGTTTCCCAAGGGATGTGGTGGACTGTCTGTCCTTGGAGATACTCAAAAGACACACAGACACAGTTCTAAGTAACTGTATGGCCATGCTTGAGCTGAGTGGTTGGACCAGATGACCTCCAGAGGACCCTCTAGTTTCAACCATTCTGTGTGATTCTGTGATTCTTTGAATCAGGGAGGGAGAAGGAGTATCGGCTCTTTCCTCCTTGAAGAGTTATTCTGAAAGTAAGTATCATTAAACTGCCATAAGTGTTTTTAGGCAGTGGAGAGGTTAAAGAAATCTTCCAGTTTCAAACCTCTTCTCTCTTCAAATTAGCAGCTCAGGGAAGGAGGCTAGTGAGACAGAGTCCTTTTCGACTGATTGTAACTGACTGGACTATTTTGCCCATTCAGGACTCAGAATACATTCCTAACCACCAGTCTAGCCACTCTCCATAGCAGCTCAAGGGTGGTAAAGTATTAAAGTCTGAGAATTAGTGCAAAACTTTTATTCATATTCATCATACAACGGCTATTCAGAAGTGGTCTGACAGTCTTCATAACGGTGATACCAAACAATATTGAGGGAAAACACCTTCTTCTAAGAAATAAGAAGGATGTGCTTGGCTCTTTTTATCTGTCATCATGATGAATAAATTTGCCTTCCTGCCAATGCTTATGGTCAGACAGTGACAGAATGACATTGCAGTTGTATGGGAGGGAAACAGCTCTCTGCTAGGTGGAAGTGATTATGAAATTATCATCTAGACAATAATGATTATTACCAGGTGAAGTTAATTTGCAATTTTTTTTCAATTACTTCTCCCCACCTTCCCTGTACATCTGGGGGGAAAGTTATTCTTTTTTTTTTAATTTCACAAAGCAGGATTAATGCCTTTCAAAGCCAGCTACTGATCTTTTAGTCAACTCATGTATTTCACAATTTATTTTTATTTTACTATCCTAAACAGATGGCAAAATTGAGCATTTAAGTAATACACATAGTCCCCATGTAGGGGAGAATTGCATGCATAATGCACAAATTTGAAAATGTAGTCTTGTATTTACGCATGAAAATCACTGCTATTGTAGAAAGGCACAATATTTTAACAAATTTATAAGTAATTTATAAAGTAGTATCAGCTATCTATCTATACACACAGAAAACCACGTATTTATTATCCAGAATAAATAAAATGGAAATAGTAAACTACATAATTTTTTTTTCATGGAATAGCTCTACAGTGTAACAAACCAGCATAAGAGCAGGACAACCACCAAGACTATGCCTAAAATTTGTGTTTTAAAAATATCTCCCATCGTCCTTTTATCTAAAGATTGATAGTACAGCCTGCATCTTAAGAGGGCTTGGAGTGCACTTCATCATTGTCAATATTTACAATGAAGCACTTGTGAAATTTTGTATTCAGCAAACTTGATGTCATTCTTGTGACTATGGACAACTAAAGTCTTTCCTGTGAGTGTTGCACTTCTGCTTAAAGCAAATATTTTTCCATTTAACACATTTAAAATAGTAAAGGCATGGAATTTAGCCATTGTTAACTGAAACTGTCTGACTGAAATTCATATTGATGCTCAGCCAATTGCTAGTCCATAAATTCATAACTTTCAAAGAAAATCGTGCAGAACAGGGTTGGGGGGTTTTTGCTAGCTAACTGGAAGTAATAGTAGAGGCAAAGTAAATTAATCTCAGTTGCTGAATAGCTAGAACAAGGAACTGAGCTTTTACTGCCAAACTACATTCATAGCCTCCATTGCCTTCTAGCCATGTTATACTTCAGAGGAACCTCTTTGTCCCTTCTAGGTCTCATTTTTTCCCCTGTTAGACCAACACTAACAGCAGTTGACTGAACTGGGATGTTCAAGGTATAACATTTATTATTAGAAAAAGTAGTTGCTGATATTACAGCAGGTCAAGGGAGGTGATTCTACCCCTCTTTTCTGATCTTGTGAGATCCCACTTGGAGTAGTGTGCAGGTCTGGAATCCCCAACATAAGAAGGATATGGAGCTGTTGGAATGGGTCCAGAGGAGGGCTACAAAGATGATCAGAGGGCTGGAGCACCTCCCTTTTGAGGACAGACTTGACGGAGCTGGGGCTGTTGAGCCTGGAGAAGAGAAGGCTCCAAGGAGATCTTATAGTGACCTTCCAGTACCTGCTACAGGAAAGCTGGGGAGGGACTATTTACAAAGGCTTGTAGTGACAGGACGAGGGGGAATGGGTATAAACTGAAGAGGGGCAGATTTAACCTAGATATTGGGAGGAAATTCTTCACAATGAGGTTGGTGATGCCCTGGCACAGGTTGCCTAGGGAAGCTGTGGCTGCCCCATCCCTGAAGGTGTTCAAGGCCAGGTTGGATGGGGCCTTGGGCAGCCTGGTCTGGTGGGAGGTCCCTGCCCATGGCAGGGAGGTGCTGGAACTAGATAATCTTTAAGGTCTCTTCCAACTCAAATCATTCAATGATTCTATGATTACACGCACAGACAAGGTCTAACATTCAAATAATGTAATTACTACTGACAATAATACAAATATTAAGAAATGGTTAATGGTTGGACTCAATGATCCGGTGGGTCTATGATTCTATGAAAATATTTCTCCCTTTTCCACAAAGCATTCTATTAGGCTACTCTGCCTACCTGAGTTGTGATCACCTTAAAACTTACAACCTAGTAAGAACAGCAGAGTGGATAAAAATATCAGCCTATTTCAATATAAGAACATAAAAAACCCCAAAGGAAACAAAGGTCAGTACCTATGAGAGGAAGAAGTAAATAGTGAGGGAATGACTTCTGGTATCATTTAGCATACAAAGAAATAGTGGCCATGCCAAGCAGATTTATGAATCAAAGACTAGCCATCATAAAGCATGTAATTTTGTTATAGTAATTGTGATTATTCCTAATGATCTTCTCTTTCAAATGAAATACTAAATACTTAGGCAATATTAGTCCTACTTAGCACTAATTCCGTAATAAAATTAATGTTTCAAAAATATTACAAACACTCTGTATATCAAAGCTTAACAGTTTCAATTTATTTTTTTTTCCCTGAGGGAATCAGCGGAGAGGGGACAGGAATCCCTAATAAAAGCCAACTGCAAAGTCAACTGTTTGTATTTTTAATAACAATTTCTAATATGACCACTAGGTGGAAATATTGTACTTACAGTTGGGGATGTGGCTGCTGACAGCAATGGCAAAATTCCTCCACAAGCAATAATAATATTGTCTACCATCTGGGAAATGAGGTGTATTGTGTTGTGTACAAAAATAATATTTTCATTGCTATTGACAAAGTCCATCACAGACTTTGTGGAGTGACTGCAAGAACAGAAGAAAGGATGTATTAAATCAAACAGTTAAAAACAAGACTTCAGACAAATTTATTCTTTATAACCAAACAATGAAAATTTGCATGTAGATTGCCTAAAAACACAACCAAGTGTAGTCTAATGAACAAATTGATTGCTATTTGCTTTCACGTCAGGATTAGTTTCAGATACCCACTTGAGAACAATAACTCATAACCTTTTATTCCCATCAATCAGTACCTCACAGGTGTTCTGTTGAAAGCAGCGGGGTTGTTTCTTCATTGGAAATGTTATTAAATTTAACTAAGAGTGCACCATACTGCACCAGAGCCATTTGAAGCACCCTTGATAGCACCAAATGATAATACCTAATATTAACTTTAGCACTAGTAATAGATTTACAAGACAGAGATGCTAGTAAAAGTAGGTGAAATCTCAACATAAATTTTCTCAGGTGAGAAACTGTCCCATGAAACAGTCACCTCCTCAAGGAAGCGCCAGGCAGCAAACAAAAATTAAAGGCATCAACTGAAAGAATACAAACTGAGCCTTTAATCTCCAAGCATTACCTAAGCAGAAGTACAACCCCCACCCACCATATCTGCTAAAAAAAAATATTAAAAATACTAATTAAAAAAAATCTGTATTTCCCAGGGACTATCACAAAACATTTCACCAAACTGGAAATTAAATACAATACAAATTGGTCCTTTGATATAACTATGCTCGAGTGTTCTGAAAATGAAATATTCTGTCCTGGAAATTAGATTAAACAGAGACTATCACATCAAAGGGCTCTAATAACAGTAAATTATTGAGTATCTCTGTTACTGGTGTTATACATGTAACTGTCACAAATAACTACAAGAGGGAGCTGGCATGCAAAAAAAAAAAAACCCCAAAGACTCAGCTTGAAAGAATGATTCCTTACAAAATGTTATTAGGAAAGAGTTTATTTTTAAGGTTTGAAGATAGAGAAGCTCTCTTTAAATTGACCAACTGAATAAATTGCCATTAGCAGGCTCCCAAGTCTTCCTCATGTCTGAAACAGAAGCAGCAAGTTCTAATGCTAACCCTAAGAAAGAGCAGCTCAGTTTAGTTAGGTATGCATGAGTTACACAACCCTTCAAGAAAACAGAAATTGTTACCTGCAAAACAGAGGTGTTACAGGTTAGGAATGGGTAAAAAGAGAATACAAGATACAGAAGTGTACTTCACCCAACACCAACTCTTTCATTTGCCACTGTCCCAATAACATCCCCTCTACAACATATCTAAATTTTTTTTTGTCAATGGAAAGACAAAACAGGAGTTAAAGAAGAAACCACCACCTACCTTCTCCAAACATGTACATCTGTTTCTAGTGCGAAGAGCAAGTCTGTTAGGAGCCGCTGGTGCATGGGAGACCATTTAAACTCTGGTATACGAAACATAGTTGTGCGTGGACCTGGACTAAACTGTCGTCGCTGCTCTTCTGTCATTGGCATTCCTCGAAATCCTAGGTCAACACGTAAATCTCGGTCTTGCTGGGTGACAGATCGACCCTGTACTGCCTATACAAAGAAGAAGTAATGTGTTTGTGAACAGATCACGGAAAAACTACAGGAGATGCTGATATTCAAAGACAGGTGGTATCATTCAGTAATGGTACTGCTCCGATTCAAATCTATCAGCATTGATGGGTTATAGTTGGTCTTGCTTTCAGCAGTTCAACAATATACTACACATTCAGGTTCTTCACCTGAAGATTTACAGAAAAGACATGTACAAGGTCAGCAGTGACAAGTCTTTTTTAAAATAAAACAACTAGTCTTTTGTGCTGATAACATAATTTTCTTTGAATATTCGACCCAAAACATGGACAAACTACACAGTGATGGCTTCAAGGAAAGAATGTACATATTTTTAGATAGTTTCTCCCTTTTCAAAATCAATTTATTTATTTGGTCTTTTTAGCAGGATTGTTAGAGAATCAAATAAAGCCTCCTAAATCTCATTTTGCAAATTTTGTTACACTTTGTTAATTGGGAAACACTTTTAGGGGTCCTCGGGATGTTCTTTAGATTCTCCCAATAGGGGTTGGGTGTGAATACCATTTCCTTTCAATACCTACATAGTCATAACTGTTTCCACCTGGTGTTTAAAGACAAAAGTAAAAGATACACAAAGAGGCAAATACTGGGATGGAAAAAAGTAGTAAGTAGGAAATATTTTGACTGAATTTGAGGAAAATAATCATAACAACAAAAATACTTATAATGTGCAATATCTCTGAAAGAAATAAAAAGACTGATCCTTTATTTTAAAGGGACTTTAGTTTAGCTTCAGACTGTCAAAATACAAACTACACTTGCTTTGCTCACATTTTCCTTTCTTGAGCTCAGCACACTGTCTTAAATCTGCACATTTAAAAGCAAAAAGATATTTACAAAATATTTGTGCTAGCAATGTGAAAATGAAAATAGCATCAGACTTGAGTTGGAAAGCCTCTTAGATCTTTAGCCTGATTTTTATTTTCTGTGGCCAGCATTTCAGAAGCCATGCAAGTTTCCTTCATTCAGTTTTATGTTCTTGCATCTAAATTGTTACTATTGTTTTAATTTCCAATTTTTTCTTAATAATATTTTTATATATTTATTTTCTTTTTTTCTTAGACTTATGCAAGATTAGAACTCTTTTAGTGAATCTTCTCCAATATGGTTTCAGTTCCATTTACAGTCTCTTATAGCTTGGACCACAGGAAAGGATTTCATATTCCTCAACATTTGACTGACTACTGATAAACGCATTAACTCTTCTTAGAAGTAAGCAGGAGTTCCCATCTGTACTTTGATATACAGTTTGATTCTTCCTTTCAGTCCATGTGAAAAAAAAGACAGTTAACCTCTTACTGATAAGGTGGGAAGCTGACTGTAGATATGCTTTTAGATAATTTGAGGTTACCAACACTGTTCACATACCACTTGTTCCCTTTTGGGTACAACTATAGGCAGTGGTCACGTCAGTGGCAGTTATGATAATTGCATCATAACAGAACAGCTTTTTAACCAATAAAACAATATTTCCAAGAATCAGTTTTGATGTGCATTGCACTAATCATCACAAAACCCAACTATCTACACTCAGGTGGCTATTCTTTAAGCATTTTGCATTCTTTTCAGTGGTTTTAAAGAGATCATATCTAAGGTAGTGGTTCCTATACATACTGCAATCAAAACTCCAACATCTGTCTCTACTGCAACCACATTAATTTTTTCATTGGTCTTTACTTCATGAGAATAATATCTTGATCTATGTTTTATTTTAGATATCTCCCTCTTTCTTTATTACAGTTAATTTAAACAGAAAATTTAACTATGGACAGCTTACAGTTCATAGGGTGTTTCAAAACTGCCAAAGAAGAGATTGGTAGAGAGCAACAGTTCCACTAGTTACACAGTTGATAATTTTTTTTTTTTAAGAAAATAATTTAAAAGAGGTATTAATGGCTACAGGTTTAAAACAATTCATTGTATTTTGTCATTGATTTTAGTGGAAAATAACTGTATTTTAAGTAGTATGGGGAGAATCAAGGGGGTTAAGTAACTTGTAGAGTCAGACTCTTGAAGAGTACATAATTTGCAGATAACTTGGAGACCTACATACTGTTATGAGTTTTGTGAGGTAAAATACCTGGAAAATATTCTGTTTCTCCTGTCTTACAATAATCAGATAAAAGTTCATTAATATTTATGAAACATTTACATCCTACAAATAATTATACACTTGAGTTATTTACATTTCTATAGGTGAAGTTAATCAATAAAAGATGTTAAAGAACAGAAAAGTCCCAAAGTCACACACAGGATTTTCTACAGTAGTCGGTGCAAACTCAGATTATCTTTTTCATTGAAGATTTATCTTAGAAATTCACTGTGTTTATGGGTGTGTATATAGGTACATAACAAACACTAGCATTTCACTTGTCTTTTACTCTTCAAAACAAAAATCCACATTTCAAAATTAAAACTGAATGCTTCTTTTTCTTGCTATCCCTCATTCATTCCCATTTATCAGTTTCTTTGGTATTAACAGCCTTACTTTAAGACTTAAAATAAGGTGTTTGGGAACACTATTCCTATTGAAAGCTTTCAGTGATTGTTCTGTATTACTTTCAAACACAAGTAGCCTTAAATGTTACTTGATAGTCTGACACTGATCTTACGAGGATTTTCATAGTTTTGAAAGAATACTTAGAAGAGAAACCCGAATAATACCTGTCCAGGGAATGCAAGACTTCCATTTGGTTTTCTCTTCAAAGCAGAAGTTCTTACCACAGAAGAGAGACTTAGAAGACAGTATTCTTACTATGTGTCAGAACACACTGCTCTGAGCTACTGTCTTTTAATTTTTAATTTTTTTTTTAAAGGGAAAGTATCTGTTCATAGGATCATAGACTCATAGAATCACCAGGTTGGAAGAGACCCACCGGATTATCGAGTACAACCATTCCGATCAAACACTAAACCATGACCCTCAGGACCTCATCTACCTGTGCCTTAAACACCTTCAGGGAAAGTGAATCAACCACCTCCCTGGGCAGCCTGTTCCAATGCCCAGTGACCCTTTCCGTGAAAAACTTCCTCCTGATGTCCAGCCTAAACCTCCCCTGTTGGAGCTTGAGGCCATTCCCTCTCATCCCGTCCCCTGTCACTTGGGAGAAGAGGCCAGCTCCCTCCTCTCTACAACCTCCTTTCAGGTACTTATAGAGAGCAATGAGGTCTCCTCTCAGCCTCCTCTTCTCCAGGCTAAACAACCCCAGCCCTCTCAGCCGTTCCTCACAGGGCCTGTTCTCCAGCCCCTTCACCAGCTTTGTTGCTCTTCTCTGGACTTGCTCCAGAGCCTCAACATCCTTCTTGTGGTGAGGGGCCCAGAACTGCATACAGTATTCAAGGAGCGGCCTCACCAGTGTTGAGTACAGACGGAGAATAACCTCCCTGGACCTGCTGGTCACACCGTTTCTAATACAAGTTTCATGAAACTTGTTCAAATAAGTTAAAATGTCCATTCACTAGTGGTTTTCTGAAGAACAAAGTGGAAACACTGATCTGTGTTATTTTATCACATGACATGTACTTCAAGTGCACTTCAGTGTGTATCTGAAACCTTCTCCTGACAATTTGGTAAATGCTACGCAGTACTAGGCAGAGAAATTTTTGCAGTTTTTGGTTGGTTCTTTTTCCATGATTTCAGTAAGCCTGAAACTTCAAAATCCAAGAAGTGTAATACTGGTGTACATATGGGACATACAGTAAAACAGTAAAAATCTTGAAGATAAACAATTCTTTCAGCAGATAGTAGTACAGTCTCTAAACAATGCCTGTAAGGAAATTACCTCTGTGCTTCAAAAGTTAAAATGATCTCATATTTTGCTGTGTATATGGAGTACAAATTCTGTCAACACCTATACTTCCACCTCAGCCTTCCCATTTTCAGAATGCTATGGCTCTCACAAACACACTAATTTTTCAGAAGTTTTCAGAGGGAGACCTAGACAAGAAAGAGCTCCACGAAGAAAGTAGTTACTACTTCTTTTATTTATGCTCTCTGGTCTGGAAATCAAGGTGCAGTTTTTCTTCTATGGTCCCTAAACTATTCCTATTCTTGTGTTAGGATCAAATATGGAGACTCTTTATGCCAGCATTACTGTACGGGAAGAAAGACAGTGTGCTAAAGTATTGTAAGACTACACTCTGGGAAAGGTAGACCAAGAGTAAAGAACACTCCAATGTGTATTTCATAATAAAACATAGATATTTCTGACCTTATGACATACTAACAAGGCAGTCTGAACCAGAATTCTAAGAGTAGCAGTTAATCTGTCCACAAGAAACAAGGAAAATGGAAAACAGATTCTCTTAGTTCTGTTTGCTTTTTCTTAAGCTACAGCAATCCATAATTTCTAAAAAATTTTTACAATTGTAATCCATAATTTCTAAAAAGACATGAAAGACTTCACAATACTTAAACATGTTATGGCATTTTCAGAAAAATACACTTGGAGGATGGACACTTTTAATGTAACTAGTAAATATACTTCAAATATCTCCGAGAATTCATAATAATAATGTATCCAGCAGCAAAAACCAGCAATTACATGAGACACACAGATGGATACAGCACTTGAAACTTGCCTGGGTTGTGGTAGTTGTCTGGATTTTCCGTATCTCTTTTCCTGCTTCCTTGCCATCATCAGATCTTTCTGTATCTGATATTATACTTCCTGCATCAACACTAGGTACAGTTTTGCTACCAGAAGACTCCGTCTCAAGAGTTGTGGCAGTCATTTCAGCATATTCTAATCCTTTAGATGATGAAGCCAACTCCCTCTCAGAAATGCTACTCATTCCATCTGAAGTTGTGTGAATCTTGAACTCCTTGTCCTCTATTATACTTGAAGCACATGTTATATCTACACTACTCGTCATATGTGCAAGCAATCCCAAATCATCGTTTACACCAAGATGCATCTGTGTCTCTTGCACATTTGGAATTGAAATGTGATTACTTGAAAGTTCAGGTAGAAGTTTCTCCTCTTGACTAGGTATTTTATCAAAGAGAAATGAGGTACTGTTAGTAGAAGGTTCATCCTTCTCATCAGCCAAAGTTATTAATGGACCATTATCTTTTTCTTCATTTTTCTTAATAATACCCACACTTCCATGAACATTGTTTTGCAGCTTCTCAACAGCAGCACTATATACGTTATCTAGAAGAGATTCGACTTCCACAAGTGCACCATTTTCTCCAGTTACCAATGTCTCTGGCGATAAATCCATATCATCAAGTTTTACTTCAGTAGCTTCTACCTTTTCGGCTTTTATATCAACCAAAAGGTCATGAACTTCCACATGCACTCCTCCTCCTGGTCTCTCAGCACTTCCAAGTACATCATCTGACACCTTTGTAGCCATGAGCAAGTCCCTTGTATCTGTACTGACAGGGTAATCCGTTTCACTTTCTGGACTTTGGCTTTGTGAAAGGTCTTCTATCTCTCGAATTTCCATTCCACCTTTTGCTCCTGTTGTCTGAGAGGAAAGACCTGAGATAGTGCTCACATTCCCCTTCTTCCCCTTTTTTATGTTTTCTTCCTCTTGCCTTTGGTACTCCTCATACATTTTTGCTAGATACTCCTTGTGAGCTTCATATGTGACCTTAAGAAGAAAAGAAGAGGTTCTGTGAATGAATACGTCACGTGAGCTTGGACAAAAAAACAACAAGAATCTTCACAACATATTATATGCAGCTTATGAATTGTTTCACAGCAATGATGACCGAAAAAATGCTGCCTTGACATGTACGGAGATAGCCACCAGATGGCACTAAATCACTTTGCATCTTATCTGGGGGAGTTGCCAGTATCAAAATAACATCCACGAGCCATTTCTTACCTTTGAATGAGCTATAGAAAGAGTATCCACCCACACTCTCCAGCCTCCCCATTCATATTTTATTGCATGATACAAGAGAATACGGAAAATGTTGTAAACCATCTCTGTGATCTTCTGCTCTTCAGAGTTCTTAGGGTTAATGTATCCCAGAGAAAACATCCAGTCCTGCCACACTGAACACTGAAGTAAACATCTAAAGTGAAATAATTAGGTCAAAATATATCCAAACAAAGCCTCTATATTTTAACATTATGATGGTTAAAACAGGAGAAATAGGTCCCCTTAACTTAACCCAATGGCAGAAAAAAATTAATAATACGTCAGAATGAATACAAATGTAAAGTATATTCTAAACAGAATAATCCAATATTAGTTGCTGAACTTTCACAAGTTACTGCAGATGTAATCAATTTATGTTTTATAAGCTCCACTTAGTACACAGCAAAAAACTCTACACAGACTATAATAGATTGCTATTACCCACAGTCAAGGATGAGAAAATACTATTTGTAGTGACATACCTTCTGTTTTCACGGCTATTACTAAAGAGTTTTATCATATCAGATAAGAACAAACGTCGAACTTCCATCAGTTCTGCACTTGGTGTGGAGTTTTTTAACAGCGTTGCCACCACCTTAAGAATCACTTTGAAAGAATAAATTAGTTACGTAACACATTTTAACAGCATTAAAAAAAAAGTTGCCAAGCGCAACTAACTTAAGTAACAACTGAAACCCATACATATTTGACATACAATAATGAATTCTTCTCAAATGTTGAATGATTTAAAAAACCAAACAAACAACTTACAACCTCTAGGCAATGCATTTATCATATAAACATATATTGTCCTTACTTGGATTCTGAATTTTCACTGTAGAGTCTGGTTCTGGATGTGGTTTATGGACAACTTGAGTGCACACTTGTTCTGTCAAAATCTAGAAAACAGAATATTTATTTTCTTTTACCATTTCTATTTAAATGCTACAGCATTTCTTTGTTCGTTTTTACGTGCATGAAGAAGAACCTTTACCCTGGTCACAAGAAACATTTTGGTAAAACATTTTTGTTCTTGAAGAATAGAAATGACCAATTTCTCTATGCAAGGAGCAAGAAAGTGTGATAGAGGCTAAAAATTATGACATTGTTAAAAAAAATGAGCAAAACATGGCAAAATACATTTTGAACCAAGCAATTCTTTCTTAAAATTTTGATCTAATATTTTCTCAAAAGCGATAAGAATTGTGATATTGTAAAGCACAGAGTCACAATATAATTAAGTCATAATTCATACAACAGAGATGAAAACCTCTGTGTTTAATAATCTGTACCTCGTAAAGTGTGTTATATGTTGTAACGGTCACTGTATTTGTATGCAGCATCAACCTTTCTCCAAGAAGAGTGAAAAGACTGTGAGTATGCATGATTTCAACTTTTCTCCTGGAAGAGAAATTAAAACTGTAAGGAAAATTGCAAGTATGTTGAACGTTTTAAGAAAATGCAACTCCCCCCCCCCCCCCAAAAAGCCAAATATTTTGATGCTGTATTAAAAAGTTGTTATTTTGTAAATATTACAAATTAAATGTTATCTAAGATCTTTCCCACTATAAATACAATTAAAGTTAAACACAAAGGTTCTCAGAAAGCAATGCTGCATTTGCGATGGGCTTCTGTATAAAACTAATGACATTTCTTTATCACCCTCCATGATTTTCACAGTGGAAAAATAAAAAGGCATCCCTTTCTTTCTTACTCAAGCTGAGAGAATTCAAGATGTTCACAGGCTGGCTAAAATGTGATCACTGCAGAACATATCTTCTCCTGCTCTCTTGAGGACTTGGGACAATCCAACCTCAGATCTTCCAACATAAACACTAACATATGCAGGTTTATCAGTACTACCATTCTCTTTAAATGCAGCCAAAATAATTAAATCCTGGAATAACATATGTTACAATGCAAAGGAAATAAAATCCTGAAATGCTATGAAATTCCAAGTGATTGAAGTGAGAATTCTATAACTGGATCAAAAACTACTCAGCTCTTAAAAAGTAGAGAAGGAAGCAGCTCACATCACTGAATTCCGTCTGTACCAAAATATTATTCTTTTAAAACTGTATATGATAAGGAGTAAATAGCATGATTAAATTTATCTCCTACTGTCATGAATATGAATAATTATAAATAATAATGAATAATCTATATTGAAGCAGCAGAAAAATATACTATGAGAAAAAATAAGGTTATAGTAAAATTGTATGCATTCAAAAGCTAAGAAAGTCCTTTTGCATGATTAGTGCTGATAATAACACAGGTTTAAATTACACTGATTTATTCTAGATCTTTTGAAGTTTATACATTATATTATAACTTTCAAATAACTACTAGAGAGTGACAACAACTTACAACAGGGTGAAAGTTCAGCAGTTACTTATTAGAAATACTGCAAACATTCAACCTTGTGAACTATGATGCAGCGCACAGAAGTAAAAATTCATTTAAATATGCAGATAAAACCCAAAAGTAAATAACTGAATATAATTTCAGAGGTGGTATTGAAAGAATCTAGGACGGCAAAGAAGGAAACAAACAGGATTTTGCCAGCTGTTAAGGTTAGACGAAGTAGTCTGTCATCACAGACAACAAAGGCTCTCATCTAACATATTACTGGTCAGTTCACCCAAGAATCAGTTACCTCACCTCTGCAGGTAAAACTGTGATGAATATATATATGAACTACAGCAATGGTAATTGGGTTTTTACCTACACATTTGTTATTAATATTGTATTGGTTCAGATTTCATAAATCGCATTATAACATCTCTTTATGCAAATCAGCTTGCATGTATTAAAATCCATTGCCCGATTCCCATACTGTGAAACTGAAATTTATGTGCTTTATAAGTTTATGCAGTTTATATTTTCATAAACATTTAGAATTTCCTGTATTTGACTACAATGTTATAAAATCATGCTTATGCACACAAATGTATGTGTACAAATAGGCACACCTCACTAGTGCTAGCCATAAGATATGAAAATGGAGGGAGGGCATCTTTACTTGCTGAACTCTACATAGAATGTGAATATTTACAGATTTTCAGAGGTCTGAAAATTTTTAAAAAAAAATCTTTGAAAGTTACACAGAATATTCAAGTGCATTTAAATTACTTCAGCTACGTGAAAAATGAAGTTATTTACTTGCATGCTAAGTACTTATTTTTACTCAAAACCAGAAACTACAGTGATACCTCAAAAATTACAAGTTGATGCTAAGGACTAGGAAATGGAATTCAGCTAACAGAGTTTGCTATTTAATTTACTGGAAAAGTGATAAAGATGTTAAACAAATGTACTTATTTGGACACAACTAGTCTGCTGTGCATGTCAGACCTTCATCTGGTATCTCACTTAATCCAACTCCTATAAATGTGAATGATTTTTTGTAAGTAATGTTTGAAAAGCCCTTGGAGATTCTTGAGTGGACTATCAATTTGCTTTATTAATTACCAGAATGCTATTTGGCTTGCTGGATCTCAAAAGAAAATTCCCATTTGGGAGCACATTCTCAGCTAACTATCTCTCAATTATACAGTCATACTTTATTGATCTTACAGAGAAAAGCATGTCTAGCAATACCACACTCTTGCTGTACTCCTAGCTCCCTTCCCTTCTAAGGAGGTTTTATTTGATGAAATCTCCCACAGTAATAATTAGCACATGGCTAATTTTTACACTGGTCAATCTCCCACTGGAATATTGTTGTGGGTTAACTGTGACAGACAGTTAAGCACCACACATAGAACGGGAAATGTGAGCAGCAGCAGGTTACACAGCACCGCATGCTGTTTAATTATTTCTTAACACCAACATATGGAAGATGAGATTAAGTATACCCATTTCATGACACCAGTTGTTTTAAAGGAGAATATTTCTTGCTGCCACATTTTATATGTAAATATTTCTGGCAGAAATATGTCCTTACCGCCTTTTCCTATGATCATTTACTTAGTCTGCTTGCCTGTCCTTCTTAAACTTTCCCATGTGAATAACATATTCTTCTACTTAATTTTTCCCATCATTTCAAAGCTATTTTAAAAGTACTGCCCTGGAACTTTTAATTCCAATGACACTTAAAATTCCAGCAACAGATTTTTTATGACACTCATATGTTTCCTATTACTTTTAGATGAATGTGTATTTATAAAATGCTTTTCAATTGTTTTCAGAACTGAATTTCAGCATAGCATGTATTTGGCAATCATTGTGTCTTTTCAAATGTCATAGTAGTAACAAATTAACTGGGAAATTAATTTTATCCTGATGTATAAAGACCATGCAAATTATTAATCAGACAGACCACCAATTTCAAATAATTTCTAGACTGTCAATGAGTATACAGTAATCATGACAAAAATACAAGATTTGTGAACTTAAATACACCACCATAACAACTTTAAAACTACACTTACTTATGACCCAAGTGTTTAAGAAAATATCCAAGGACCTTCAAAGCTTGCACCCATATACTCTCGCTTTTGGAAGCCAATAATTTATAAATTACTCTAAAAAAGAAAAATAAATTCAATACGTTTTTTTTCACTTTATTACTAAACATCACATATATAGATTGCATGTCACCAAACAGGGATATTTCTTAATTTAAAAAAGTGCAAAACCAGCAATCTATGCAAAGTGGAAGAATATAGCAAAAACACAAAGCACAGCATGAGAGTTTAATGATGAATTCTTCAGGTTACAGTCATGGTGTCTTTTGGTTCAGTTCAATGTTTTATGACAGAAAGAGAAAACCTTCTCTCATACTTCTACCCTGGAACAATAAAATAAAAGAAAGCCTGAGCTGTTGTAGCTTAAGACAAGAGAAGAAGATTGGAGCACATAAAGTCATATCCTGAAGTTTCCTGGACAACACTACTGAAAATCTCTTCATTCTTAAAACCCCTACTTATCATCCTTTCTACACAGGATAGGGTACCTGTTTTTAATCGCAAGATGTTTATACTAAAACCTCATTTGTCAAAAGTAAAATACGGCAATACGCTACACAAAACGCCATAGACATCTACGAAGTTGCATCCTCATAGTAGAAGTATTTTTTTCCCCTGTTTTACAAGCCCCTTAACATTTTCCAAAGTATTTTCAGAACAGCACAAACACAGTTCTGTAGTAAATATTAAACTATTAACAAGAGAATTATTACTCTCAGAAAAAAACTGCATTACTAAAATGGTAATAAGAAAAAAAATATCACTTCTGAGGGAATAATCAGTTACTGTTATTAACTTTACTGTTAAACAGATAAACATATGAATTCCACAGATAGCTTTTTTGATCTTTTCAGAGAGAATTTAATAAGTTAGGGCATGATTTCTCTAGTTTTCCTCTTCTTTTGTCCAGATTATATGTTCTGCTTGAGACCGAGAAGCAAGTACAACTCTACATTTACCTCTAGATATCATAATGATAACCTTAAGTTGAATATTTTTCATCATAACTATAAAATACACAAAAAAAATGGTCTAAGCTAATAAAATTGCAGTTTGAAAGATCAGCAAATGTGATTTTCATGTGAAAAAGCACCAATTAGGAGGGTGATGGTACTGCAACTACATTTAAGATATTTTCTCACTTCACTGTCTTACCGTATCCCATTTCTCTGATCAAAGGCAGGTATCATGGATGCTGGATGTTCGGACATTAGTGCCACTAGCAACTGCAGCACATCATGAATATTTTCATCCTGTGTGACAAGCATCAATGTTATTAAAAATCTAACCTCAGCAGCAGGCATCCCATAGAGCTGGTACAATGGGTTACAGTAAAAGCTAGGTAATTACAGAAATGTACCTCATGCATTGTTAGTAAGTAATTTAATATGCTCTGCAGTTCATCTTCTTTCACTCCTCGATCCTAAAAATAAAAGGAGGAGCATTATTCAGAGAAGATACATACGTTTTTTGGTTAAGAAAAACTTGGACCAAGTCAAGTGATCCTGTATTTTTTTCTGTTTAATCTCAAAATATTAAATTATTTCTTTCACTCCATTGTTTTTCCTTATCACACAGGCAATTCAAAATAGCATGAAGTCAGCCCTCTGTTCCTGCTAGAAAGGACTTTCATAGTGTGGCCCTTCCAATCCTATGAACTGCTACTGGCACTTCTCCAATCCCTGACACACAATGGGGGAAGAAAAAAAACAAACAGAAGGAATAAGCCAGGTCAGAAAATCCTTGTTTTCAGACTAGTCTCAAATGGCAGATTACACCTCAAAGACTAGTGTTCAGCTATAACAGACAGCAAGAATCCTAAACCATTTCAACCAGTAGTAGAACAAAAAAAGGGTAAAACAATAACTAACTAAACAACTGTCGTTATCTTTTTCATTTGATCAATCAAGCAACTATCTACTATCATATTAAAAAAAAGTCCAAATACCTAGAAGGTTTTCTAGTGCCAGATACTATTTCTGTAAGTACATTTAATATATTATTATTTTTATGATTATATTACTAAAGTATTTATGGCATGATTGCATGGATTTACTACCTTCATGTTGATTAAAAGTATGTGCATCAACATTAAAATTAACCAGAAACACATACAGATCCTGACAGGTATTATGTATTTACTACTATGAAAGATCGTATTACACATATATAACAGATCTCAGTATTTTCCATCATGAACAAACTGTTTTACCTTCAATATAAGTTGTTTCAAAAACAGAAGCATAAATGCCCTTAATGATATGATTTCTTTCTGTGAGGGCCGAGGACCATCTGGAAGAAGAAAGTATACCACTTTTAAATATAAGCTAATTCCTTTAATGATTGCAGTTTATTAAGAAAATCACAGTTCCCACAACAGATTTAGTATTCTCCTAATTATATAAAAGTTCATATTTGCAAATGATATCATTTCTAACCTTTCAGGTTCCCATTTTACAACACCAATATACATAAGTGATGATTCAATTTGAAGAAAAGAATTCCACACATATGTATCTTTTTTTTTTTTTTTTTAAACAAAGACATAGGAAGATGAAAGGTACTAAGTATGTCTAGATTCATGCAACTAAATTAAGGTGTATGTTCTGTAAGTGTCATCATATGAGCCAGGAGTTTCAAATCCCACTTATGAACAGCTAGTCTCTTTATTGACCAGATCTACTCAACCAACCCAATCTCAGTGTTCAATTCAGGATAAAAATTATTAGTTCTATTGAGTAAATCGAGTTGAGTTCCACTGAAAAAAACAAGAGCTGAAACGGCTGGTACAAGCTACACTGTGGATTTGTAAACTTAAAAGGGTCTGGATAAAAACCTGAATCTCACCAAAATAGGTGATAAGAAGTTGGAATAACTAACTCAGTATGTTAAATACCACATGAATGAAATCCAAATGAGGAAGGATTAATGAAATATTAGTGGTGATCATTAGCTGCAGCAGAAATTAAATTACCATATGGAGAAAATATTAAATATAAACCAGCAAAAAAAACCCCAAAATCTGTAATCCACAATACTTTAAACAATTGTGCTTAAGGAAGTATATCAGAAAAAAAGTAGTCAAAAAACTAGACATGAAACAAAGCTTGAACAACTATATTCACTTGAACCTTGCTCTACTGTATTTCCGCTCTCTTCTTTCATAAATACTTAAAGTTGAACTGAAAAGTCTTTTGTTAAGTTCAACTTTTCAAACAATGGGTGTCATAGTCTTAAATTTTGCCTATTTTACTTTTTTGTCAACAATTTCATTTTATGCTGATCAACATATATCAAAGCTTAATAACACTCAATCTCTCAGTATAATTTCCAATCCAGATAAATGCAACTTTTAAATGAAGATTTCTTTTATAGACTCTGTTGCCACTCTTCAAAGTGAAGCCACTTCTGTGCACACAGAAATTCAAGCTTGCAAAAAGGGCAAATCTGAAAGTAAGTTGCCTTTCTTTGACAACCAGGAATAAAAATAGTGTTTAATCCTCTCAAGTTTCCTTCATTCTTCAGGAGTGGAGAGAAGAGAAGAGAATTGGGTACTTTTCAGAAAGAAGGAAATCCATCTCAAACTCTCCCCACCATTATGTGTAAAAACAAGGATATTGTTGTAACAAACTTACCACATAGACTTTAGAGATACAGGAACAGTTTTATATCTATATGCTCTAATGGCACAATGAAGCATTTATTTCCCATTGTAAAAACAGAAGTAAGTTGCATTTTTTGCTACTAGCGGAAACTACATTAAATATCGCATGTGTTTTTATGTCAATGGTGTGCTGCTAGCCAACAGATATTTTTATCCCTAATTCAAGTACAGATCCAACTCTTAACTGCATCACAGAAATCTGCTTCTTCACACACCCTCTTCCCTCTCACAACTTTTTTGGATTTAATAGCAAATATTTGAAAACCATGCCTAAACCCTGAGGCATTTTGCCTTTTCCAGAAGATTACAATAACAGAAAGAGAAAATAGAACATGAAGGTGATGGGGAGCTCTGCAAACAGTTTTGGAAACAGGAACATTAAGGAAGGCTTAAAAAGAAGATACTTCAAATTAAATGGGTACCTGCTCTATGAAAGTTGTAAAGCTACATAAAAAGCATTTGCCACCATAATAGTTCGATCATCACATTTTTTTTGCTTCATTGCTAGTTGAAGATTTATTTAAAGAAAATCATTACTGACAAAGCAATGGTATAATTTATGCAATAGTTAAAAATATATAGTATATGCACACATTGAGGTAATAAGAGACAAGTAGATCTTGTTTTTCAACTCAATCATTGAAAAGTATTTTCTTTACTATTAATCTTTGTGATCATCACTGGATACAGAAAACTCTGCACCCATCACTCAGAAACTGATAAACAGTACTGCTAAAGACTACAAACCTAAACCAAATCAACAACAAACACCATAGAATCACCATAGAATTATCACAACCAGGTTGGAAGAGACCCATCAGATCATCGAGTCCAACCATTCCTATCAAACACTAAACCATGTCCCTCAGGACCTCATCCACCTGTGCCTTAAACACCTCCAGGGAAGGTGAATCAACCACCTCCCTGGGCAGCCTGTTCAAATGCCCAATGACCCCTTCTGTGAAAAACTTTTTCCTAACGTCCAGCCTAAATCTCCCCTGGTGGAGCTTGAGGCCATTCCCTCTTGTCCTGTCACCTGGCACTTGGGAGAAGAGGCCAGTTCCCTCCTTTCTACAACCTCCTTTCAAGTAGTTGTAGGGAGCAATGAGGTCTCCCCTCAGCCTCCTCTTCTCCAGCCTAAACAACACCAGCTCTCTCAGCTGTTCCCCCAGGTCCCTCTTCTCCTGGTAGTTTTCCAGCCAGAATTCTCCCAGTCTGTAGCTCTGCATAGGGTTGTTGTGACCCAAGTGCAGCACCTGGTATTTGGCCTTGTTAAACCTCATGACATTGGACTCTGCCCAGCAGTCCAGCCTGTTCAGATCCCTTTGCAGAGCCTCCCTACCCTCCAGCAGATCGACACTCCCTCCCAGCTCAGTCAGTGTCATCTGCAAAATTGCTTCATCCTTCATCCAGGTCATTGATAAAGACATTGAACAGGGCTGGACCCAGCACTGAGCCCAGGGGAACACCACTTGTCAATGGCCTCCAGCTAGATTTAACACCATTTATCACCACTCTCTGGGCCTGGCCAGCCAACCAGTTTTCCACCCAGGAGAGTGTGTGTCTGTCCAGGCCAGAGGCTGACAGTTTCCGTAGCAGAATGCTGTGAGAAACTGGGTCAAAGGCTTTACTGAAGTCCAGGAAGCTTTTCCCTCATCCAGCAGCTGAGTGACTTTGTCATAGAAGGCGATCGGGTTAGTTTGGCAAGACCTGCCTTTTGTGAACCCATGTTGACTGGGCCTGATCACCCGGTTCTCTTGCATGTGCTTCATGATAGCACTCAAGATCACCTCTTCCATGACTTTCCCTGGTACTGAGGTCAGACTGACAGGCCTGTAATTCCCTGGATCCTCCCTGCGACCATTCTTGTAGATGGGCACAACATCAGCCTCCAGTCCAGTGGAACTTCCCCAGTCTTCCAGGACTGTTGGAAGATGATGGAAAGGGGTTTGGCTAGCACATCCGCCAGCTTCCTCAATATCCTTGGGTGAATCCCATCTGGTCCCATAGACTTATGGGTGTCTAGTTGGGCAAGCAAGGCTCTGACCACCTCCTCTTGGAACATGGGAGCCTTGTTTTGCTCCTCTATTTCCAGGGTTTGTACACAGAGGGAACACCTTCCTTTACAATTAAAGACTGAGGCAAAGAAGGCATTAAATACCTCAGCCTTTTCCTCATCCCCTGTTACAGTTGTTCCTTCTGTGTCCAATAGGGACTGTATGGTCTCCCTAGTTCTCCTTTTTTATTTATATATTTATAGAAAGATTTTTTGTTATCTTTCACAGACTTTACCAATCTGATTTCTAGTTGAGCCTTAGCCCCTCTGATTTTTTCCCTACACAACTTCACTTCCCTCCTGTAGTCCACCCAAGAGGCCTGTCCCCTCTTCCAGAGCCTATTAACATTCCTCTTCTTCCTAATGTCACTTGAGATCTCTCTACTCAACCAAGCTGGTTTTTTCCCTGGTGGCTTTTTTTCTGGAACACGGGGATGGTTTTCTCCTCAGCTGCTAGGATCTCCTTTTTGAAGAGCTCCCAGCCCTCATGGGCTCCCTTGCCCTTAAGTACTGTCTCCCAGGAGACTTTGCCAACCAGCCTTCTGAAGAGTTCAAAGTGTGCCCTCTGGAAATTTAATGCTACTGTCCTGCTTACCACCCTCTTCACTTCACCTAGAACAGAAAACCCTATCATCTCATGATCACTTAGTCCCAGGCGTCCTCCTACTGCCACATCCTCCACAAGGCCTTCTCTATTCACGAACAGCAAGTCCAGGAGGGCATCTTCCCTTGTTGGTTCACTCACCAGCTGTGCAAGACAATCCTTTTAAGATCTGGTACAGTAACCCTAAGTCCCTAATGAAATAGCAACATACTTGTTAGTTTGCAAAGAGAAAGGATGCTTCCCTCATACCACACCAGGATGAGTCATTAAATCATTTCCTGCTTTTAGATTCTTTATTCATGTATTTATTGCAGTTAGCACATAATTTGCATTAGATTTTTTTAATATACACTCCTAATGAGAGTTAGCCAGTTTTACCCAGACAACAATAAATGAAAAAAAAAATTATCAAATTCATCCTTGCAGCACAGAGCAATTACAAGGGCATAAACCAGAGTTAATTAAGAGGGGAAAAAGTAAACGTATTCACAGAGTAAAGTACAATCAGTATGGGTGTAAAAAACTCTGACTGGGAAATATGAATAACAAAAATAGCAATTTCTAATCCTGTCTTTCAAATAAAACATTGTGTCATCAGTTCAACAAGCAATCAATCTCAACTTTCTTCCATTTGGCTTTTTTTTGGTGTTAAAAACACGATTTTTCTGTTCCTTAAATTAATAAAACATGACACAGATAGCAGAATCTGATCTCCACGCATGCATAAATAACATCATATGTTATGTGGATCACAGAAGGACTTACTTTTTATGTTAGTGCTGCAAAGCTAATAAGAATTGAGTTCCAGCCTAACAGCCCCTGAAACAACTCCATAAAACTTTTTTCTATCCCCAAAAGAAAAGCTATAGTTAATTTGCTTTTACATTAATTTTCATAATCCTACTTTTCTAGCTCATGCTCAAAAACTCTGGACACTAAAAATAGTCTGGAAACTGTATTTAACGTGAGTTATCTTGGACAATAACCACACATTCTCTTGCAGGCAAGACACTGTTCATAAATATCTGTTGACTAAAGGGTCCGGGAAACACTACTAGAGAATAAGAAATCACAGAAACATAGAATTGTCAATGTTGGAAGGGACCTGTATGTCATCTAGACCAAACTCCCTGATAATGATCTTGACTTGCTCCCAGACTTGCTGAAGCTGAACTCAATACCACTGTCTATGTCATTGATCAAGATATTAAGCAATGTTAGTCTCAGTATCGACCCTTGAGGGACACGACTTGTCACTGACCTCCATCTGAACACCAAGTCTTTAACCAATATGCTCTGGAAGTGAACACCCAACCAGTTATTCACCCACGAAACAGTTCACCCATCAAGTCCCTATTTCTCTAATTTAGAGAGAAAGACGTTGTGGACAACCTGTTAAAGGCTTTACAGAAGTTCATAGAGATGAAATCTGCAGCTCTTCCCTATCCACTGACGGAAACTTCTTCATAGATCTCCTTCATAAAAACTCACTAGGATGGTCAGGCAGGACTCGCCCGTGGTGAAGCCATGCTGACTGTCTCTAATCAACTCCCTGCACTCCATGTGCCTTAGCACAGCTTCTAGGAGATCTGCTGCATGATACTCTCAGGGAAAAAGTTGAGACCAAGAGATTGGTAGTTTCCAGGGCTCTCCTTTCAACTCTTTTTAAAAATAGGTGTGATGTTTCTCTTTTTATAGTCATTAAGGACTTTGCCTGACTGTCATGACTTTTCAAAGATCATGGAGAGTGGCTTAGTAACTATATCAGCCAATTCCCTCAGGACTCTGGGAAGCATCTTAATAGGTCCCGTAGACTTATGTGTCCTCAGGTGGTCAAAAACCTGATATTCTTTTATAGTGGGAGGGACTTTGCTTACCCAGTCTCCATCTTGCGGTCCATCCACTAAATAGGTTTGGGAAGAGATTGCTAATGAAGACTGAAGCAAAAAAGTGTTGAATACCTCAGCCTTCCCTTTGTCTGTCGTTACCAGTTTGACAGTTTTGTTCACCAAAGAGTTCAAGAATGAACTACATTACTTAGTAGCCTGGAATTAAACACACATTTCTCTCATGCAAAAATGAAGTTACAAGTATTTAATAGTGATTCTCTGCAATGAAGTCCAAAATTACTGTTTAGCACAAAACATTTCTGAGAGTTGTTAACACTGAGACTTATTAACTTATTTTTTCTTAGGAAAAAAACTATGATATTTAGTTCATTTTTCTGTTATTGTCTTCATTTTATGCATTCTCATAACTGCACCACTGTTGATCTGTCAGTATTTTCAGAGAATATAATACAGTTCTTAAGTAATTCAAATTAAGATTTTTCAAGGAAAGGTTAATAAAGAAATTAAACTATCCAACAGCTAGCAGACACCCGAAGATAAAAACAAATAGTGGGTTAAAATTTTTCTCTGTTGCTTTGATATTAAAAAAATATGCGTTTTGTTCCTTCTAAAAGACACTCAGAGTTTGGGTTTTCTATCAGTCTAGTATATCTTTTAAAGAGACAAAATATTAAAGAAGAACAAAGACTGGAAACATAAAGCTCTAAGACAGCTCTGGCACCTTGAAGTACTATCATTGAAATGTACCATCTACCATTAGCAAGACAGAGTTAAATCTCTTCCCACTTATCCTCGTATTCATTTAGAAAATCAAAAAAAAAGGAGATAATTAGGGAATGGAGTAGTATAATTTTAAATAGTTTTTACAAAATTGCCTGCTTCACTCTGTCTTTGGATGCTGCAACTGCTGGGCAAGCTTATGTTCTTCTCCCATCATCATTTGTTATTCTGTGTGATTTAATAAAATGTTAAAGGCACACATATAGTAAATGAAGACAATAGTTACAATCACAGTTTAAGAGTAAAATGGCAAATAAAATGAATTTTAAGGATTTTTTTGGTTTGACTTTTTCTGCTTTTCCTGACAAATGAATTATTTCACAAGTTTACTTTTAATATGGTCTTAACAAAACACAAGTCACTTGTCCTGCCACATGTTTATAGGTGGTAGTTTAATTTTTAAAAACCACAAACAAAACAAAAAAAAATGAAAGTAAAACTCATAATTTCAAACAACAAATATGCCTCAGTTATTATTATAGATCCACTTTAGATCTATATCTAAAAAGCAAAACTAAGAATAACTGTAGATTAAACTGATAAGTATAAATTTTGAAAATATTTCAGAAGGAAACAAAAAATTACTAATTTAGTGTACTGAATCAAAGTAGAAATACCAGCTTGAAACAGGAAAGTAATCATGAAAGAGAAGATAAAAACCTAAATCTGAAACACATATTTGAGCCTTTTAAATAATTCAAAACATTCATATCTCCCATTTTATAAGCTGACTACCAGGAGAAGCGAGGAGGATTTTTCATCTTTTTTAGAAAACCACATTAACCAAATGGGAAGCTTCAATATTGAGTCATTTTGGCCTTAAACAATGCATACTAATCTGTCAGTACAGAAAAATAAATCACTTTGTGCTTTACTGAAAGAGGGGATGGTAATAAAATCTTGAAATAGAGTAACTGTCTGCAACTAATAGTAAATAAAACTACTAATCTTAAAAAGTGTTTCAGTACCTCTGCATAAAAAATTATATGCCTAGAAGACAAAAAAGCATCACGCTACTCAAATGTCTGCATGAATAAGCTTACTTCCTAATATGACAGCAAGTTATTTGAAGGCACTATAATACATACAGTCAAATTTCAGCTATTGGCAAGATTTCCATTATAGTCTCCTTAAATCTAAAAAGTCTGATGTCACATCAGCTTAGAGTTTCAGCTGCTTCCAACAAGGGAATATTATATGCCATTTTCTCACATTATTACATTTTTCTGTATTTTAGAGTAAAATTGTTGCTCATTGACAATGAGCCCTGTTCTTTCATTTTGAAATACCAAACACTGTAAAATGTAGCAACTCGACCATTCACATAGTTGTATTTTTACAGTATAAGTTTCTTACTTTTACAAACTTCTTTTACCATACTATTCTACATTTTAACAAATTATAAAGTTGCTGGCTATATGAGGCAGAGGTGACTGCATGCAGGCTAATAAAAATCAATGCGAAAGCAACATCCTGGAACAGTTAACATTTTTTAAATATTAGAATTTCTTAAGTAACGAATTGTTGAAAACAGAGGTGAAAAGAAAAAAGCATTAAGCTTATTAACTACAGCTAATTCTACTATTCTAAGTCTATACACCTAAATCAGTCAGACCTGCTTATCATATTGGCAGACTACACTTAATGTTAAAAGAAAAAGTATCTGGTGAAGAAAAGCAATATAACATCCAGGTGATTAAACATTTTGAAAAGTTTTGAGTCATTTTACCAGTTGGAAGTAAGTGAATTTGACAAAAACTAATATAAAATTAAGTCAATATGAAATTAAATTTAGCAACTCATCACCTCAGCAAGTATTATATTTGCATAGTCATTTTTCTTGCAAATCACTGCAGTTTGTACAGCTGTATTAGTCAGAAGCAGAATATGGAATAACAACAAAAACAGTCCTAGTGCTGATTTTCATGGAGAAAATTCCATAGCTAGATTGGACTTACACATCCTTTGCCATGTGAGTAATTAGCAACCATGTGAAGACAATTTCCTTCAAGTCAACACAAGGAAAGCCATTTTTACAAACAGGAAAGAGAGTATTACATAATGTTTTCTTATAGTTTTATCAATTACAGAGAACTTTCTGCAGTCTAATCAACAGGGAGGAAGCAGGAGGATTAAGGAACAAGGAAGAAAATTGAGATTGACTTTTAAATAAGTACTTTATCTCGAAACTTTATAAAGAAAAAAGAAGAGAAAATTCAGACATATAATAATATGTATTTTTTAAAGTATGAAAGGCCTCATCGTTTATCAAATGCCTTCAAGTACTGTATGAAGGCCTTAGTAATTGTAATTTTTGTTGTGATACCGCTACACCAAACAACCAATAATTTGCACTATCTGATTACCTTTCAGGGATCTACCTGGTTGCCCTTCTGAGAAAAAACAAATATTGTCTGGAATTGACACAAAAGACAAGAGATTGTACTATATCCTTAAAATAGGTAAGAACTAAAGAAAAGATATGGAAGTTAAAACAGCCAGAAGTATACTATTTTAGACTTAACTGAATCATTTCTCATTCCTAATTTTGTGTCCTTGTGTACCCTACACCTCCTGTTCAGATTTTGATGAACACATTATATGTATTTTTTCTAGCTATTTAGCTGGCATTATACAGACAAATTCTCAAAAAATACAGCTAACTACACAGAGGCAGATCTGAGCAAGAGAGAAATAAGTCACACCTCCTACAGAAACAAAGGTGTCACACTGTTTCCACAAAAGAGCAAGTTAAGCCAGAGGGAAGTCTGTAATATGCAATATATTTTCAAAGTCTTGTTAGTTACTAGCATCATGAAACAGAGGTACAGGGTTACTTTGAATAAAAAAGTGCAACAAAACCAAAAAGCCCCACAACCCCCCAAACAATTACAGCAATAACAAGCAGATAATATTATCAAAGATACAATCTCAAACTAGTTGTGCAATTTTCCAGGTCTCTATTCACATGTAAATGTGGTTGACACTTGGAAATTTTACCTCCCAACAGCTGGTCATACAATGTACATGTCATAAGCCGATCAGCTGAGTTTTTAACATCCTAATTTCTCACTGAGCTCAGGTATGTTTAGTTTTTCTGGTTGTAAAACTCAACCTACGCAGCACAACAGTGAAACCCTCAACATAGTAGGGTTCTGAAAGCATGATGCTGGATAAAGTCAGAGCCAGGGTGAGATTCAGCTCAACCTAACTTCAGACATTTATAGTGTAGTTGCCCACATATGAGACCAGCTCCTAATCTTCCACTAATCTTATAGTCAATACAAAGTAACAACCTTTCAAACTTAATAGTTATCAGAGCTCTGTCAACTAGGGATAGGCCACAGCTTCCCAAACATACTTATAAGTGTGATTCAACATGCCATAAGGTATCCAAAGTATCCATACAGAACAAGCAGATTCAACATAGCATGCATGCGACAACTGCATCCTTCTGAAAGGCAGGTGGGATGCCTGACAAAGACTAAAATGATGGTAGAAATCCATATTCAGGCAACTGACTCCTGCATCCCATGGCCTATACTCAGCAGACATTTAGCTCAAATGGACTTTGTAGATTCTAAAAATGAACTTAATTTGATTTTGGCAGAGGGAATCCAGAATCAGGGTAAGTGGAAAATATATGTAGCCACTACCAAAACTTTCAAACTAATCAAGTAACCGACCCAGTTAATTTTAAGAATCTGATACTCCAACATTTTCATTAAAATGAACAGAAAACAGAAACACACTATGGTTTTGTTAGGTATTTTTAAAGCAAATATTAATAACTTTAAGAAGAATACAATTTGCCTAATAACATACCATGAGAGAACTATTAATGCAGCCCTAGTTCCAAGAGCAACTCTTCCTGTGAGCCTCAAAAAGTTACAAATTCACTGTGTATCAGAATACCTAATCTAGGATAGGAATTGCTCCTACCATTTTTATTTATTTTTAAAAAAAACAGCATACAGCAAACAACTGAAGAATTATCCAATAAGTTATAGTTATATACATCATATTCTTAAATATTTGGATATATAACAGCACTAAAACATCTCCCAATTATTCAATTACACACCATGACAGTAATAGTTGTAGAATAAAGATATTTAACAAGTTCTCTCATATAAATTAATTTTTAAGAGACTTTTGGCCAAATCCTCCCTGCTTTACATAAGTAGTCAGCTAAATGTAATGACATTGCAGCTGTAGAGTATAGGATTAGAATGATTTGATGCTCTGGTTAATACACATTTGTTACATGCAATGTTTACCTTATATATATTATTATATTTTCTTAACACTGTCATTCACTGTTTCCTAAGCCCATGACTACAAGCAAAGTTAAATTAATCTCTATTTTACAAGAGTAGAGTTTAAAACCTCATTATTAAACTAAGAATACAGCTTCAGACCCCTTAGTAGTGAGAAGTAGAAGTTTCCACTCTTTTTTTCAGGTCACTTAACAGTACCAATAATCCAAACACTACAAAGCTTTCTTTGGCATATGAAATACACTTACCATTCCCTCTCTGTTACAGAAAAAGAAAAATCATTATTATGCCTACATAAGTATATGCTATGAATGAAGGCCAGAGTTGGAATCCTCTGGGAATACGTACAAAAATAAGGAATTATCATCAGAGACGTATGATACACCGAAAGTATGTGTATAATCCTTCTACCGTTGACCACAGCTACTGATTATTGATGTTTACCTAGTTCCTTTGTCTACAGATCCAGGGAGCTTTCACACATTAGCATCATGAATTTTCCTATAAAATAAATGCTTTTATTTTCTTTTTCATGCATTGTACTTACCTAGTCCTTTAGGAGTAATGCCGCTGCTATCAGCAGGATTAACCACCCAGTAGTAGTATTTCAATGTGTGCATTAACTGCAGTACTGTTCCTACTCTGCGTATAGTATTATAGATCGTAGCAGTTCCAATGAATTCAGCTGACAAGTAGGTATACAAAGACAGTTGCACCTGAAGAATAAAACGATTAACCATGTAAATGTAAGTTACATATTAATAAGCTTAACTTTCAGGATTTAGTGTATTTACTTAGGATTTGATATAAAAAACTAAAAGCTAATTACAAACCATTTCACTTAGGGCATACACCTGAATGACCTCCAGAGTTACTTTCAACTCTGAATTTTCTATGATTCTATGACCTATGTCACAATAAATGTACTGGCTTGTTTTATATTTTGGTTTTTTATACTAGAAGTATATATTACTAGATTTTAGGACCAAGTCAATTCTCACTTTAGTCCACATTCCAATCATAACTGTGATTATCTCAGAAAATGACTATTTCATTATCACTGGAGATGAACAAGAACTTTTTACAGTTTTTATTAAACCAAAATACATACTTCAAAATAAAATGCAAGTTTATGCAAATATGTAAACTCCAATATCTTAGCTTTTACTTACAATTTTACTTACAATTAACTTACAAATTTACTTACAATTAAAAATACAGACATCTATGCCTAATCTTTAAGAAAACAATGTAACAGAGTCACAAGGGACTGTGTTTCTAGAAGCCATTTCATCACAGAATTAGCCAGAATCCTACACAAGAATATAACTGCTTTTAGAAAGTTTGAAAAGACATTGGAGAACATAATTAGGCAGCATATAGACTTTGTGATCTGAACATTTTTTTTGTTATTAGCATGTTTTAAAATAATAAAAGAAAACCTAAATACCATAGTATAAAAGGATACTGGTAGGACAGCTATAATATCATTCAAGTGTACAATTACCTTTGCAGGGGTATGTATCCAGATAGCAGGATTAAAAAGGATGTGATCACATAATTGCTTCAGCAGTGGTGCTCCATGAGACAATCCATCCAAATATTTTGCAAATGACAAAAATTGTTCAAGAACTGCTCTGGTTATATGAACTCTAGATGACTGGGGGAAAATAATCAGAAAAAACAAAGATAAAGAAATCCTTCCTTAAAATACTTACAGCAGAAGTATTAAGTGATATTTTCACCAGGGTCATCTTTACTAAATATATGTAAACTCATAAATGTTTATGCCATTGAATGCGAAAGGAAAGTATGAAAAAATATCAGCAACTTATACTTTCTAATAATACTTACTGTCCTTCTAATGGCCACATTTATCAGGTTAGAAATATTCATTGCTAACTGGGGTAACATTTTTTTTCCTGTTTTCTGTTTGTTTGTTTGATTAATCCACATTTTACAGCAAAGCACCTTCAGAACTTTGTCTGAAGTCGTTAACCCTATTCCAGTTAAATATGTGTTTTACTGAAACTGGGTTTCTCAGTCTAGAGACACACACTACTGGTAGATTTGCGTTTCTTCTATACACAAGTATCTATCTAAGGATTTGGTTTCAAAGTTTCCTCAGATTTCAAGAAAGTAAAATCATTGTTGAGATCTGCTCCTATGCAAAAACATGGCATGTGTCCTTTGACAAACTCCTTTATATACTAAGTTAACAAAAGAAATTAATAGGAAAAAACACAAAACCTCCTTCCCCTGGCATCCCCAAAAACGTTCAAATTACTTTTAATGCTGTAAATATAGTCTGGGAACACGCAGATTTGTTATTTTTAGAAGTGAAATCTGTTTGTCAGTAATACAAGTTCAGCCTGGATGCTGAGTTTCCTTTGGCTTGTACATCACAATTCACAATAAATAGTCTGCAACTAATAACAACAAAAATGCTATTTTGAAGTTCAAGTGGGGAAAAAAAGCGCTTTCTGAAGTATTTGATCACATGCAAATGCGCAACAGATAATTTACAAATAATAAAATTAAACCTGGCTAGGAAAAGAAAAAGATTTTTTTTTCCTGTCATGTGTGCCAACTGAATACAAGCATATACCAAAACGATGAAATACATATTTTTGAAAAACTGCAGCTAGGAGAGTAAAGCATAAAAAAATCCAGAAAGCAGCAGATGCTGTAAGAATTATGTTGTGACGGAAAACAATCAAGATCCTTTAAATATTCACATATCCTTAAGTTTAATGATTGTAGCAGTTGTTAATTAGAATAGCATACAAACTTTTTTATTGTTATTTCATGTACAACATTCTAAATCGATGTATTAAATTTTTTAACTCAGGTAATAGACACCCCTAACTGAGAGGATTCAATACTAGACCTGATGGTCACCAATACAAGCAAGCTCATCAGTGATGTAAAGATTGGAGGCAGCCAGGGCTGCTTTGATCACACATTGGTGGAGTTCAAGGTCCTTAGGCATACGAGACAGGTGAGGAATATAGTCAGGACCCTAAATTTTAGAAAAGCAAAATTCCAGATCTTCGAGGAGTTAGTCAGTAGGATTGCACCATAGAAAACGTAGAGCAGAACAGAGCTGGAAAATATTTAAGGATGCTTTCCATAGAGTGCAAGAGCGCTCCTTCCCCAGATGTAGGAAATTGAGCAGCGATGGGAAGAGACCAGTGTGGCTGGGTCGAGACCTGCTGGTAAAACTGAAGACCAAGAGGGAACTGCACAGGCAGTGCAAGCAGGGACAGTTAACCTGGGAAGAGTATAGGGATGCTGTGTGATTAAGTAGGGATGGGGTGAGGAAGGCACAGCTGGAGTTGAACTTGGCAAGGGGAGCAAAGACTAGCAAGAAGGGCTTCTATAGGTATGTCAACCAGAAAAGTAAGGATAAAGAAAGAGTACCACAAATATGGTGATGTCTTATCAACAGATGAGGAGAAGGCTGAAATTCTCAACAACATTTTTGCCTTAGACTTCACTGGCAACTGCCCTCCTCACCCCTCCTAGGTCAATGGGCAACAAGACAGGGACCAGGAGGGTAAAGCCCCTCCCACTCAATCTCACAGTCCTAAGGGAATTGGCTGATGTGGTCACCAACCCACTCTCTGCAATATTTGAAAAGTCATGGCAGTCAGGAGAAGTCCCTGGTGACTGGAAGAGTGGTAACACTACCCCAGTATTTAAAAGAGGTAGAAAAGATGAACCTGGAAACTACTGACCTGTCAGCCTCACCTCTGTGCCTGGGAAGATCATGGAACAGATCCTCCTAGAAGCTAGGCTAAAACACATGGAAGACAGGGAGGTCATTAGTGGCAGCCAGCACGGCTTCACTAAGGGCAAGTCCTGTCTGACCAACCCACTGGCTTTCTATGATGGGGTAACCACAGCAGTGGTCACGGGAAAACCAACGGATGTGATCTACCTGGACTTCTGTAAAGCCTTTGACACGGTTCTCCACAACATCCTTCTCTCTAAATTAGAGAGATAAGGATTTTTGGGTGGACTGTTTGGTGGATAAGGAATAGGTTGGATGGTCATATTCAGACAGTAGCGCTCAAGCGCTCGATGTCTAGATGAAGATCTGTGACAAGTAGTGTCCCTCAGGGGTCCGTACTGGGACCACTGCTGTTTAATGTCTTCATTGATGACACTATGAGATCGAGGGCACTCTAAGCAAGTTTGCAGATGACACCAAGCTCAATGATGTAGCTGCCACATCAGATGGATGGGATGTCATCCAGAGGGACCTGGATAAGCTGGAGAAGTGGGCTTGTGTGGAACTCGTGACGTTCAACAAGGCCAAGTGCAAGATCCAACACTTGGGTCAGGGCAGTCTGTGGTTTCTGTACAGGATGGGGGATGATGCCATTGAAAGCAGCCCTACGGAGAAGGACTTGAGGAGTTGATTGATGAGAAGCTTGACATGAACCGGCAACGTGCTCTCATAGCCCAGAAGGTCAATCATATCCTTGGCTGCATCAAAAGAAGCGTAGCCAGCACATCGAGAGAGGTGATTCTACAACTCTACTCCACTCTTGTGAGACTCCACCTGGATTATCATGTCCACTTCTGGAATGCTCAAAATGAGAAGGATATGGAGCTGTTGGAATGCGTCCAGAGAAGGGCTACAAAGATGATTAAAGGACTGGAGCAGCTCCCATGTGCGGACAGGTTGAGACGATTGGGGTTGTTCAGCCTGGATAAGAGAAGACTCCCAGGAGATCTTACTAGATCTCCCCGTACCTGAAGGGGGCTACAAGAAAGCTGGGGAGAGACTTTTTGCAAAGGCATGTAGTGATAGGATGAGGGGCAATGCCTATAAATTGGAGAGGGGAAGTTCTAGATTAGACATTAGGAGGAAATTCTTCACAATGAGGCTGGTGAGGCACTGGATTGGGTTCTCCAGGGAAGTTGTGGATGTCCCCTCCTTAGAAGTGTTCAAGGTCAGATTGGATGAGGCCTTGAAGCAGCCTGACCTACTGGGAGGTGTCCCTGCCTATGCCAGGGGGCTTGGAACTGGATGATCTTTAAGGTCTCTTCCCACCCAAACCTTTCTATGGTTCTACAAATGTGTGCAAACCATAGTGCTCTGTTCAAGAGAAAAGGACGCCATGAGGGCTCAGTAGCCTGCCTGTATATAACTTACAGAACCAAAGGTAACAGCCGACTACAGGAAGAAAAAACAACCACCTTAGTCCAGTTTTTCAGCATTCTAAATCACACTTGCCTAGTACATGAAACACAGAAGTATAGAAAATAATCTGCCTTTAGGTATTACTTCAGTGAATGTAAAGTGTTTCTACTTAAAGAATATATTTCTGTAGCTGAAAGTAACATAGAGAACAGAATGAAAGCATTTATCATAATTCTTCAAAATTTAGGATATTTTTTAATGGTGATATTGTTATTTAATTTCATCATTGGACAACACAAAGCTGCAGTCACAACTTCTCAGATGACTGTTATTCTGGCTGCATGCTAATGAGAAATACAGTAACAGAATTCAAGAATATTAGAGTAATGAGATTCAATAGTAAGAGTATAACTATCTTAGTATATCCAACAGTAGTTTGGTTTCAGTTTATTATATCACAGGAGTAAGGTTTCATGAGGACTTTGGGCCATGGGGCAAGTAACATTCCTCAGTCAAGCATCTGAATTGAATTTCAGTTTTTGATGACTGCTCACAACATTGAAAACAAGCAACTAAAGGGAATATCCCTTGCACGGATTCTTTTGGAAATTTATTATTTTTTCAGTTCTTCTTCTTTATAAAATAGAGTAACTATTTCAAGATTTTCAGAATTGAGCCATGCAGGATTAAATTCATTTTTATTAACACATTGAAAAAAAGAAACTTAAACCAAATTAGGACATATCTGTGATAACATTTGTACAAACTGGGAACAAGAGAACTTTCCTAAATGAAAGCCTAGGGAACAGGGAGTGGAGAAAAACAAATGAAAATATGTTTAAGTGATTCACAAACAATGCTAATGTAAAAGCATAAATTAGACAAACAGGTCCAGCTCCAGAAAATGGATTATTTAAATATTGGCATGTAAGACGATAAGGAAGATGAAAAGACTCCTGTAAACAAGTTATAAGTAACACAAATCAACAATACCTTACATCACAAATATATTTCATTCCCACAGTCCTTTGAGTGAAGTGATTGAAAATACCACAATGACAGTAGAAATGCTAAGAATAAGGATAAAAAATACCTCCAACCGTACCTTTTCAAGGAGGTATCCAATGACTAGAAAGCCTTTTCCACCAAGCATTTGTTCTTGCATGGCTACTGAACTCTTAAGAAGCTCAACCAAGAACGCCAATAGGGTAGCACTGCATGTAAAGAACAAGCATTTTTTTTAGATTAGAAATGCAGAAAAATCAAATCTGTTACATTCTCAATGTTCACCAGATATTAAGTGAACCGAATCTTAGAGTGTTGAAAAATCCAAGGAACTTAGAGCAGCTTAGAGTGGTGAAAAGTCCCTTGAAAGAATATAAATCTTACTTTTTCTGTTGACAAATTTCTCCAATGACTGTTCACATGTTACAACAGTAGGAGTGAGAATTCACGTTCAAACAGAACTGGAAAAAATATTTTGTCAGCTTTCCCTGTTTGACCAGGAATATCTTATGTTTTAAATATGCAGTCCATTCCACACTATTACTCCCTAGAGTAGCTACTACAATAGAAATGAGGCATAAAATGGCTGAACATGCATGTGGGCAATGATGCCCACCACAAACCACAGTGGAAGGGTGAAAATCTTCCTTCATATTTTCTCTAAACCAAACAAAAGAATAATGTCTAGGCCTGACCAAATAAAAGTTGAGAATCACTTTCAACTGTTAGGAAAGAGAGAGGCTCTACAGGCTGTAAGGAAATCACCCAGTAGCCCACACCAGCAGTTCTCAATCTGTATCTGTGAGGTGTTCAGAAAGCACAGGGAGAGAAAAGGCTACAGTTTAGAAACTGAAGAGATAATACAGACTTCAGGAGACAGACTAGACAAGTCAGTGCAACTACGTTATGAAAATCAATAGCAGAAACATATAGAATCATAGAATCATAGAACAACCAGGTTGGAAGAGACCCACCGGATCATCAAGTCCAACCGTTCCTATCAAACACTAAACCATGCCCCTCAGCACATTGTCCACCTGTGCTTTAAACACCTCCAGGAAAGGTGAATCAACCACCTCCCTGGGTAGCGTGTTCCAATGCCCAATGACCCTTTCCGTGAAAAACTTCCTCCTAACCTCTAGCCTAAATCTCCCCTGGTGGAGCTTGAGGCTATTCCCTCTTGTCCTGTCCCCTGTCACATGGGAGAAGAGGCCAGCATCCTCCTCTCTATAATCTCCTTTCAAGTATTTGTAGAGAGCAATGAGGTATCCTCTCAGCCTCCTCTTCTCCAGGCTAAACAACCTCAGCTCTCTCAGTCACTCTTCGTAAAACTTGTTCTCCAGCCTCTACACCAGCTTTGTCACTCTTCTCTGGACTCGCTCCAGAGCCTCAACATCCTTCTTGTGCTGAGGGGCCCAGAACTGAACACAGGATTCAAGGAATGGTCTCACCTGTGCTGAGTACAGAGGGAGAAGCACCTCCCTGGGCCTGTTGGTCACACCATTTCTGATACAAGCCAAGATGCCATTGGCCTTCTTGGCCACCTGGGCACACTGCTGGCTCATGTTCAGTCGGCTGTCACCCCCCCAGTCCTTCTCCTCCAGGCAGATTGCTAGACAGACTTCTCCCAGTCTGTAGCTCTGCACAGGGTTGTTGTGCCCCAAGTGCAGGACCCGGAGGTTGGCCTTGTTAAACCTCATGCCATTGGTCTCCCTTGCCCTTAAGGAGCACCTCCCATGGGACTTTTTCAACCAGCCTTCTGAACAGTCCAAAGTCTGCTCTCTGAAAGTTGAGCAAGACTGTTCTGCAAACCTCCTTCTTCATCTCCTCATGCACGGAGAACTCTATCATCTCATGATCACTTTGCCCCAGGCACCATGCAACCCTCACATCCCCCACAAGGCCTTCTCTGTTCGCAGACAGTAGGTCCAGGAGGACACCATCCCTTGTCAGTTCGCTCACCAGCTGCGTGAGGAAGTTGTCTTCCATACACTCCAGCAACCTCCGGAACTGCTTCCTTTCTGCTATATTGTACTCCCAGACGATATCTGGGAAACTGAAATCTCCCACAAGGACTAGAGGTAGTGATTTAAGACTACTCTCAGTTGTTTGTAGAAGAGCTCATCAGGTGCTTCTTCTTGGCTGGGCGGTCTATAGCAGACTCCCATCACAACATCTGCCTGCCCGCGGGCTCCTCTTATTTTTACCCACAGCCACTCAGTCCCTTCCTGACCGTAATCCAGCTCAAGGGTATCAAAGCCCTCTCTAACATAAAAGGGCTACCCTGCCTCCTCTTCCTGTCCTTCCCCCCTCCTTCCTGTCCTTCCTGAAGAGTTTATACCGTATCATGGGTACACTCCAGTTATACAAGTCATCCCACCACGTCTCCACAATGGCAACGACATCATAGTCTCCTTGCCCTACCACAACTTCCAACTTCCTTTTCTAAAAGTAAAATAGTTATGGCAATTCCTAGTCGAACAGACAAATATCTGTAAGCATGAAGGTTTTCGCACAGGTAGGGGGCACAAGCAAGGGAGAGGGTGAAAACTGTGGCTTTTGCAGATACGAAAAAGTGAGTGAAAGGAAATATCCAGCCTGCATTTTATGAATTTGAACTTTACTTATAGTATGTAGTCACCTAAAGGTTTCCTTGCTGTCCAAATACAATCTTTTACTTTGAAATAAAAGTTGAGATTGGTTAATCCATGCCAGCACCAAAACATAATCAACTTGCTGAGGAAAATAAGAATTATTCTATTTGGTGAGCAAGGCTGCTATGTGAAAAGTACACAGTAGGCAAAGTACATGCTGTGAACATGAAATAGTGCCTTGTCTTGCTTCATTCACAATAATCAGTCTAAAATCACATACAGAATGCACCAGAGAGTGTTACCAGTAAAAGAACACAGATAATGTCCACTTACAGCACTCCAAAGCTTTTATCAAAACAGCCTGTCAAGCTGTCACATCAATTTCAAATGAGGTTATACGCATCAAGTTTCTCTTACCCCAACTGAAAGTTTCTATTTGTCATCTAAAATTAGACACTCATAATTTTTATTACATAACAATCCATAAGAAGCTCAAGTAATGGGTTGAAGATTTATATTTGGAAACTCTCTTTAAAACAAATGAAATAAGCCAAAGAAAATTCCATATAGATGGTGTTTACTATCATCTTTCATGAGTAACCTTATGATTTAGGAGAAAAATCCATTATGCATAGCGGGAACCTGAACATATCTAAGTCTATTGGACCGGATGAGATGCATCCCAGAGTCTTGAGGGAATTGGCTGATGTGGTTACCAACCCACTCTCTGTAATATTTGAAAAGACATGGCAGTCAGGAGAAGTCCCTGGTGACTGGAAGAGTGGTAACACTACCCCAGTATTTAAAAGAGGTAGAAAAGATGAACCTGGAAACTACTGACCTGTCAGCCTCACCTCTGTGCCTGGGAAGATCATGGAACAGATCCTCCTAGAAGCTAGGCTAAAACACATGGAAGACAGGGAGGTCATTAGTGGCAGCCAGCACGGCTTCACTAAGGGCAAGTCCTGTCTGACCAACCCACTGGCTTTCTATGATGGGGTAACCACAGCAGTGGGCACAGGAAAACCAAAGGATGTGATCTACCTGGATTTCTGTAAAGCCTTTGACACGGTTCTCCACAACATCCTTCTCTCTAAATTAGAGAGATAGGGATTTTTGGGTGGACTGTTTGATGGATAAGGAGTAGGTTGGATGGTCGTATTCAGACAGCAGTGCTCAACTGCTCGATGTCTAGATGAAGATCTGTGACAAGTGGTGTCCCTCAGGGGTCTGTACTGGGACCAGTGCTGTCTAATGTCTTCATTGATGACACAGATAGAGAGA
Organism: Coccyzus lansbergi; assembly: GCA_033558105.1. Classification (NCBI taxonomy): domain Eukaryota; kingdom Metazoa; phylum Chordata; class Aves; order Cuculiformes; family Coccyzidae; genus Coccyzus; species Coccyzus lansbergi. Next base: position 1,707,586 of record JAUMJK010000151.1, read on the forward strand.
CTGAGGGCAATCTGCAGTTTCTATACAGGATAGGGGATGATGCCATTGAGAGCAGCCCTACGGAGTAGGACTTGAAGTGCTGATTGATGAGAAGCTTGACATGAGCCGACAACATGCACTCATAGCTCAGAAGGTCAACTGTATCTTTGGCTACATCAAAAGAAGCGTGGCCAGCATATTGCGAGAGGTGATTCTGCCACTCTACTCCACTCTGGTGAGACCCTGCCTGGACTATTGTGTCCAGTTCTCAGAACTGCAATATAAGAAGGGCATGGAAATGTTGGAACTGTTCCAGAGAAGGGCTACAAAGATGATTAAAGGGTCGCAGCAGCTCTGCTATGAAGAGAGGTTGAGACAATTGGGGTTGTTCAGCTGGGAGAAGAGAAGGCTTCAGGAAGACCTCATAGCAACCTTCCAGTACCTGAAGGCTGCATATAAGAAAGCTCGAGAGGAACTTTTTACAAAGGTGTGTAGTGATAGGACTAGAGGGAAGGGGTATTAACTGGAGAGGGGAAGATTTAGAACAGATATTAGGAAGAAATTCTTCACAATGAGGGTGATGTTCCCTGTGAACAGGTTGTCCAGGGAAACTGTGGCTGCCCCAGCCCTGGAGATGTTCAATGCCAGGTTGGATGGGGCCTTAGGCAGCCTGATCTAGTGGGAGGTGTCCCTGCCCATGGCGGGGAGTTGGAATTAGATGATCATTAAGGTCTCTTCCAACTCAAACTGTTCTATCATTCTGTGCATAAAGTTAAGATACAGCATGAAAGACTAGCACATAAATTACAATAATAAATAATATTATTACTATATTGTACAGCAAAAGATAGTCTTAAAATTTATTGCAAAGATTGTTGTACCTTGAACATGCCAGTAGACAAGTTTGGGAGGTTTTACTTCCAGTTGTGTAACTGACTTATCAAATGACCTTTTCTTTGTATTGACATTTATTTGTTGATTCTATGAACTTAGATATAAACTCATTGGATGGAGTTATGTGATATTAATATAGTCTCCATGCAACTGTTAGCAATTCTAATAGGACTCTGAATGCAAGTTATAGGACACAGTGACATCCTAACAATAAAGATTTTTCTCTCTTCTTTTCAAGTACGCATAAAACACACAAGTAAACTCAGAATAATCAGGGGCCAGTTAATACCTTTAAGCATGCCACACACAGAGAAACAGATGAGCTGGTTCTATGTAAGAAAGATTGAATCAACATAGTTTATAAATTCACATCCAGATAGATCCCAGATATCACTTTTTGGATATTAACCATCTTTATGTGAGGTATTGCTGAACTGATTAATCCTGTATGCCTACATTATCTCTGCAGAGAGCTACCTTAGTTGTCACTGCAAAGTGATGACAATGTTTCTAGCTCTGGAAAAACATCTTAATCCAGCCGATACACTTGTGAATGAGCTATGCCTTTTCTGAAGTCCACAATAGCTTTTAACATCTACTGAACTAGACACATAAAGACACTACAGTCTGCTCAGGTCTGCAAGCAGGAACTCCAGCTTCTAATCCTTCAGCATTATCTGAGATTGCCACCACAAATAATAGAGTTGACTGTAGTATACAGTAATTCAAATCTTGGGATGGCACACGTGAATGCATCATTACACTTTACACCTTCAAGCACATAAAAAATTGCAAGTACCAGAAAAAGCAGCAGTTAAGAACCCCCAGGGAGTCACATAGAGGCACAATGAAGGTGAATACTGCATAGGACTATGCTGTTGATTAAAATTAGCACCATAATTAATTGTAAGCAGCAGTCTGTCCATATCATTATGCAGGAAATGAGCTAATTAAAAGATCTGTAATATCTTAACTGACAGAAGAACTGTAAAATCAAAATGAAAATGTTTTAAATTCACACTGCACATACATTACTGAAGGTTTTACTACCTGAAGACAGTAATCAGATACAGGCAGAAAATATACTACATGCTTAGTTTGATTTTTCCCAGAAACCTTGCTTACACTTGTTTCAGGTGAAACTTCATTTTTGGAGGAGTAAGGAGAGAATGACACTGCTCTAAATAACAGCTACTGCACAAACCACTGATTTTACATGTTATTAATCTTATACATTTTATGCCAGAGAGCATACAATCTGCCTGTAAAGACCCATCAGTTAACAATTTCAGATAAGCTTTCCCCGCTTCTTCAAAACTTCTTGTTTCTCACACGTTCAGACACACCATTTAAGTGTGTACATGTGTGCATGTGTATATAGCAATACTGACACAATGGATCTTTTCTCCTCAACATTGCATTCTAAGAATTTAGGCTTCTAAAGAGCTTCTAAAGAACAGACTAAATATTTTAGAGGACTGTATCCAGAACTTCTAACATATTTCTAAGGACAGTCAATTTATGTAGTCACACAGCTGAAAATAAAGTAAACCTGAAGATTTTAAAAATAAAAATTTATATTAGAAAACAAAATTGCCACAATTATCCTTTTAAAAAGGTTGTTCTTGGCAAAGGGGAAATAATATTGATTAGAAGGCCATCTTCTAAGATGAAGAACTTTTCAAAGAGAATTTAACAAACTTACCAGTAAATAAAATGCATTGTATTGCTGCAGGGCTCACATTAAACTTGCAAAATTCTGTGCACTGTCACACAAAATTTCTTTCCATTCTTGCCTATTTTCAACTCCCCTAGATACAAAGGCAAATATAAAGGATACTTCAGCCCATTCCTACATCTCCTTCGGACCACACCCTGCCTACAATAGATCATTTGTCTGCAGTGCACCTAAGAAATGGATATAAAAGGAAAATACCTATGTTAGCTAACACTGAATCAGTGAGAATTATGACTTCTACTGGAAATATAATTAATTTCAGCACAAATTTGTTCCAGCAGTTTTCCACTACTAAGAAGCAGAAGAAAATGGCTGCAGACTTAAACATGAAAACGCTACATTTCCAATGGTTATGATACTGCTTATTCTATAATTAGCATGTTGTAGAGACAGTAAGTCTCTGGAACACTGCTACGTAAAAAAAAATGAAGATTAATCGCATTTCCCCCCTTAAATAAAAAAAAATAAAAAAAATAAAAAAAACCTCCACACTCAGAAGCACAGACTTGGTGTTCACAGTTTATAACATCTGACTGGAAGATTTTCTTAAGGATGCTTTCATGTCTGTGCATATTTATTACATTTGTGAAGTCCCTACCTTTATAATTCAGACCGTTATTCTTATGACATACACTGTGAAGTTACAAACACTAACTAGTTTATTTCATTCATTGAAATATGTAGATATCATATAAATAACTAATATGTTTCAATAGATCATCACTATGTTTCAACATCGCAATCTTCAGTCAACAGTCATGCAATCTTACTCCTTAAATAAAAAATATACAAATATACTACAGCAATTCACTAAGACAGCTTCTGTAGGCAAGTCTTCGAAACTCCAAAATATGACACTTCCTTCTTCATTAGAAGTAACAATAATTACATACATTAACAAATGTTTCATTTTCACTGTCCATTTATATTTATGAGAAATTTAAAGGATGTAAAAGAAACTCACAGTGGAAACCCCAGAGTTATGAACTCTTTATACTATGACAACCATTGAACAAGGAAGAGCTGCTTTTGTCAAATTCTAAATAGACTGGTAGTTCCTATTAAGTGAACAATTACTACTGTTTTGTGGAGATAAAATACAGCACAATTTAGACAAACTGTTCTCTTGAAATCAGTTTCTATGACTTCACTTACAAATGAAGCAACCTGTTAGGAATGTCAGTCATCTATTCAAATAAACTCAGATGACAAAGGCTTTGGACGAATAAAAACACTTTAGAAGTCAGGAACTTGCACCACTAGGATAAAAGTCTAATTGATCTTGGGGTTTTTGGTGGTGTTGTTTGTTTTTTTTTTTTTTTTTTTTTTTAAATCACTCCATAGATCCATTTCTGTAGTCTACTCTTCCCTGTTATAATTTTGTCTGAAAGATATATCCTAATTACTTTTAGGTTTCACCTTGGATTTTGTAGTACAAAGTTATCTAGATTATGCTTTGTAAAATGCACCTTTAATCCAAGTAGGCATGAAGCTATAAAGATCTAAGCACGCTAATTAAAACCAGAAGATTTAACTTGAAGAGTCTACATAAAAGAGAATCATGCAGGTATTTTTCTGTCTGGTTATCTTTGGGAAGGATCCTTTATAAACTAATTCCTTTCCTATTCCTAGCTTCTCCAAAATAAGACAAAAGGATTGCCTGATAAAATCCATTACAGACTGTTAATACAATAACTTTAGAAAACTAACCTTAGCATAAACAGTTAAAGTGGCATTTAAGATAGTCATACACCAACAATTATTGTTTTGTTTTTAACAAAAAAGTCCTAAGATACTTGCCCCTTAACTTCAATTCCAAATGCAATAATGGCTGTACTGAGATAAATTATTAATAAATGTTTCATTGTATGTACTACAGCATTAACAATATATTGGAAATATATTTTGATCCACTCAAGATGTGAAATGATCTCCACTTCCTTACTTTATTCCTTCAGGAAGAAAACCAAAGTATAAGAGGTAAGCAGGGATTTAAAAAAATGCTTTGTCTGCATTTATAATACAGATTGGGAATACAAAAATGGATTTTCATCAAGGTATATTCACAGTAAAAGCATGAAATCAACCACTTGTGTGTGTTTTAACATAGTCAATTGCTCTGCTGCTACATTACTAATTACTCATATTCATTCATTCAAATTTATGCAGTCATGGTTACTAAAAGCCTGTGCGCCACAAAGTATCACTCAGGCAGTCTCATCCAGGAAGTCCCTTTCCTGCTGTCACAGTTTGTGAAAATTCCAGTACAACTGATTTCATCTAAGCACAGCTAGTGTAGAACAGAGATGTGAAAATTCAGGTATTATATTCACCCTTGTTCCTTTCGGAACTCACAGGGAGAGTTATGAGCATCTGTGCAAACTCCAAGCTGTAAACTAGAGGCAGCGGTGGATAGGGACTTTGGCTCTTCATCAGAGGCACAAAGAGAAATGCAAAAATATTGGAAAGGATGATTTTCATACCCACCCTCAACTTTAAATATCTGGGTCACCTGGAGCAAACAAGAAAATTGTACCTATCACAGAATCATTTAGGTTGGAAAAGAGTCTTAAGATCATTAAGTCCAACCATAAACCTAACACTGCCAAGCCCGCCACTAAACCATATTCCTACGCGCCACATCTGCATGTCTTTTTAAATACCTCTAGGGATGGTGACTTAACCAATTCTCTAAGCAGCCTGACATCCTTCTTAATCGCTGTCATGTTCTTAAAGATAAATTCAATTAAAAATGTGACACTATTAATTACGAATTATTGGAGACGCACAGATTTTTCACATTAAACTAATAAAGAATTAAGACATCTAGTTTTATTTCCTATCAAGCTGTGCTATTTGCTACGTGTGGAAACTGACAGGAAAACTGCTTATTTCATATTGCACTTAGAGAACTGTGTTCATCCACCAGAATGCAGATGCAGCAACACCATTAGTTATACACAAGAGTCTAAAATGTTATAATCTGAATATAAACAAAATGAAAAAAGAGTACAAGATATTAATTGATCACTGAAAAAACTTACAAATTACATGAAGAGATGAAGAACACCAATTTAAGTATTATTCTTCTCCCTTCACCCATGTTTCCCTTTCACTGACTTACAGCTACCTAAATTAAAATATCAAAATAAAGTCAGTAATAAAACTGAATGAAAAGATGCCTACAGTTGCTTTGCTACAAATTTGAGGGGAGTGTGTGTGTATATATGACATTTAAGAAAGTTAACGTGGGCCTAAGACCGCCTTTATTTAGTACGATAAACAGAAAAACTATTTTTAATGTATGGGATCTAGCAAATCCAGTTAGTAGCATCGAGAATAAGCACATAAAAGAATTTTTGGAACAGCCTAATCTGTTTAAACAAACAGCTGTAGGTCTTTCTGCTTTCTATTTTTTTATTTTCCCAGTATGTCACAGTCCAAAGCCACCATCTCATCTGAATTAACACTTGTAATTTATTCTGTGATGGAACTGTGTCAGTGCCAAAGACTGCACACCCAGTAACTTGTCAGAATCAGTTTGTGTGCCAGTGCTCAACAGACCCAAATTAATTCAAAAGCATGCATGAGAGACCACAAATGAACAAAGCAAGTTATTTCTATCATATTACCTATACAGTATAATCAAATGTATCAACAACAGTACCATAACAGAAAAAGCACTCGATATTTCTTTTCATTCCATAAACACCTTGTTGACCTAAACTGCACAATTTTCTATTTTAACCAGAATACTGAAAAGCGGGATAAAAAGTAGCAGCCTTGGCATTCAAGATGACAGACCACTCTTCAGAACAGCAGGTATATCTTTTAATATAAGAAAACACATTTACACAGAATCACAGAATCACTAGGTTGGAAAAGACCCCCAAGATATGAACTCAGTTTCCATACTTTTAATTTCAGTGTATGGGAGCATAGGAATCTATAGAGTGTGTCATTGATTAAAATTGTAAGTAGTTTCAAGACAATTAAAAAGGAAGGTGCTCTTTCATAGTCCTGTTAATAATCCTCTTCTATTGTTAAATAGAAAAAAAAAAAACAAAAACAAACCCAAATAATTAAGAAGCTTGAACTTGTTAAATAGATATCAGCATATGTGGGAGAGAAGTAGGTGTGAGAAGGATTCAGAACAGTAGTCTTGAAACTTAAGACACATATCCTAGGGTATCAAGCTGAGATACTTCCCATCTCCCAGAACACATTAAGACAAAAGGTAGCACAATTTCTGAGTTCCCCCAGCTGGCCACTAGAAAGAAATAAATTCTATAGCCATAGTAAGCCTTTAAAATGCAATGGTCTTTTATCATCAAGTATAATCTGGAAATTTTTTTTTTATTGGCAAAGAGGCATAAAGATTATCTGTTTAGAAAAATATTTAATGGGTAAATGATGATTATTTTTCAGAAAGAAGCAGTGCAGCCCTCTGTTACTGCTGTAGATATTGATTCATAGGTAAGAAGGGTACACACAAGTATCTGCTACAGTTCAGTAATTGTATTTTGGAAAGGAAAAAATAAAGAGAGAAAAGTCTAAAAAACAAGGGGAGAGAACTAAAGACCCAGTAAGCATACTTCTTCCATTTTTCCACTCCACAAAGGAGTCTTAAATGTAGCCCTGGTTTGCATATTTAGCGCCCGTTCCCCATTATATCCTCTCTTTGGTCCCAGAAGTCTTTTATTACTGTATTTGCATACTTTCTTCTTCACTTAAACTGTTATTTTCCTCTATACCTACATCCCATTAAATTAAATGTAAGAAACTAATGCACATACACCAAAACTACGGTAATTCAACATTTAAGTTACATCTCATCGAGCAGCCATTTGCTTAAGTTTTTTCACTATCTTTTTGAGTTAGGGTCACATCTTGTTGTATTATGCATTTGTACAATCATATATTATAATGAATTACAGATCTCTTTTTAGAATATAATCTAATTATAGAAGAAATGCAATGATTTATTCAAGAACAACTTTTTTTTCCTCCTACTTACTGGTTAACTAACTCCAGAAATGTTCTGTACATTTTAAATTGAACATTATGAATGTTCTAACTCCCTGCAAAGATCACACACTTGGGATAAATTAGTCTTTATCTCAACCTATAAAACTTATATTAGCTCTACATTTTTAGACAGACATAGTTAATGCTTTATGGTTTTTTACAGACTCAGCTAATCAATGAACTTAACACATATTTTATTCATACATATAGACAACATATACACATAACCTTCCTTAAACTGGAATAAAGCATTCTTGCCAACTGCTGAGCCAGTAAATAAAAACAAATAGGGAATATTTTTTTCCACAATTATTTCAAAACAAGAAATGTTTTTTTTCTTACTTCACAATATTTTCATGTAAAGTACATTCTGGAAAACAGACAACTAAAGAGTAAATAACTTACATGAGCCAATACACAACCAGCTTTTCCATCTTTTAACACTGAATTAAATAACTTACACTACTATACTGCCTGGAAGTAGCTTGTGTTACTACTTCTAATGATGTACTAAAATATTCTCATTAAATACGTTAACCTTTTACACTACATAACCAAATAAAACCACTGGCCATCTTGGCTACAACTATTTGAGTTACCGAAGAGCAAAACAGATGACTGACAAAACTTCAGCAAATTGATTAATTTCTTAAATTAGATTAAGATTAGTGATCTTTGATAAGAAATTATGCCAGTGCACCACATTCAGTTTAGTTTTTCAAAACTGATGGAAATTTTAGTATCATTTAATTATTTTTCAGTTATTGATTACTGGACTACCTAATACAATAGAAAATATCCAGAATAATTATCAGCAGAGTATTCTAAGCAGGAAAATAAACCATGTATTATAAATAATGCACCTGTTTTATAAATTTATTCAAATACAAATGTCAGCTCACGCTGCCCCAAAATACTATTTTCTAGCAGGTTTTTGTTACATACCATCCTACAGGGAAAGACTGTACCAATGTTTGAGTACTACCTTTTCAGTTTTGTTACCTCCAAAGGTTCAAGCAACACACTTTGTCCTGACAAGCTTAAAAATCTTGTTTTGCCACTAGAATAAGATCCTGCCCTGGGAAGCAAGTGTCAAGAAATCTTTTCAAAATGAACTACAGCTAGAGCTAACTTTGAATCAGTCAGTGTGTGTCCTGTCAGACTCCCAGGTAGTCCTTGCAGGTTGTACATCCATCTAAATTCAGTGCATGCAAAGCTGAGGGGCTAATTCCATAATGTCAGAGCAGAGACCTCATGTGTACTTGTTTAAAACTCTCTTGGTATGTCCCCAGTCACAGTTGCAATTGTAATATCGTCATAAAATAACTGATTACATCTCTATGACTTTCTGCCTATCTATTAATACAGAAAGAGATACCTTTTCTTAATTTTGAATGTTATTAAATATGAATTCCAATGACACAGACTTTGTGAATGTAAACAACATTGCACTGTCAAGTAAAAACACATTGGTTTCTCCTAGAAGTTGCAAGAACTGTCTCTAAGTTATCCTTTAATACTCTAGAGTGATTTGAATTCATTATTCAATCCAATCCAGTTTAATCCAATCCACTTTATACCAGTTGAATCTCATCATATTAATACCATTTACACACCTCTACAGCAAACTACATTTAAAAAATAATATTATTTTCAGAGAAACAAAGGTGAAATATCTGTCACAGCATTTACAAAAGAAAATAAAACAAACATTGCCACAATTAAACCCAAAATATTCTTAGCTTAATTTAGTTTTTAGATTGCTTAAAAGAAGCTTACCAAACTGTTGTTTCCACCTGACTGTCATGCAGTTGTCGATTGTCTAACTGGGCGAAGAGAGGAAAAAGAACTTGAATTCCACCAATGGAATGAATCGCGCTGTGAATGGAGTGGGTTACGATAGCTTTCACATCCTAAATTAATAAAATAAATAAATAGAATGAAAAATCTCAGTTAATCTCAATTTTCAAGGATGGATACAAACATAACTTGGGAACAATTTAACACTGAATTGAGTGTAAAATAGATCAGACTTAACTTATTTTCAGTACTTATGTTTCAATTACAATCACTCTACATAAAGGTAAGCATTAAACAGAATAAATTCAGCAAGTGGCAAACTGTCCCTTATTTATTTCTTAATGAAGAAATAATAATTTTTTCCTCTTGAAAGTAAGCAATGAAAGAATACTTCAAGTGACAGGTATATTAAGAGCTGAAATAATACAAAATAACAATCTCTTTGTACACTAGCTCACAAATCCTCTTATTATCCAAATCATTTTGAGCTAACAGTAATCATAGAACATCAATGCAGCAGTACAAACCTGAAGCATAAGAGCATGGGGGGAGTGTACAAAAATGGAAGGATTTTCCTTTGGTGAGGATTCAAGGCATAGCTGAGCATCAGTAGCCTTCGCATTGTAAGTAAAAGCAATACTACTTGCAAGTTTCCCATCATACAGCACTTGCTTATGGTGCTCAGCCAGATGAATGTCACTCTCAGATTTAAATTTGAATGTGCTCTGAAAATAAAACACAGGTTTTACGAAGTAAGTACTTTAGACAAAATCCTTGCCACAAAACATGCATAAAATACACTGAGCTTGAGAGGGAATATAGAAAGTGCGAAACTTCTCTACTTTTCCAGTAATTTAATGCTACTGAGCAATAAGACAATTTTTTTTATTTATTCTACTCTACATCAAAATGTCAATACAATATTTGGTATTTTATGTTATAATATTTCTCTTTCCTTTCAGCATCAGTGTTAAGTTTCAGAAGCAAGTACCTGGAAGAAATGAGTCACATTAAACTGCCATAAATATATTAAAAAAAAAACCAACAGAGCATGCAGCACATTAAAAAATAAGAATAATTTAATATTTTACTTTATAGAAACTCATTCAAATTAGAATACTGAATCCTATAGAATAGCTGTTTTTAAATAGCATTAAAATCCATGCTTCATTAACAGTGAGGAGTGTATATATAAACAAGCTACTTAGACACAAAGGAAAAACCCAAAGAAAATTATAAATGCTATATTTCAAATTAATGATTCTCACACTCAAAGCTTTTACAAAGGAAGACTGAAAATTTCTATTATTCTTAAACATACCATGATTCATGTCTGATCTAAAACTGGGTTTTCTGGCAACACTGACAAATCAATGAAGCATGAGAAGATAGATTTAGGCATTTCTGCAAAGTGTTGTCAGCTTATCTTGGCACATAACTCCTTATGCATATAATAATCATTTGACAGTGGTAAAAAGACAACTGCGAGTTACCCACAGTGCTGTGCTCATACAAGTAAAGCAAATTTGTTAGAAATGACCACCATTTAATTAATGCAAGATATATGACACGTTAAATTTCTAAAACCTTTACTGAATTTAAAATAATCTATTGTTAAGTTTAATTATGAATAAGCTTGCTTGTTTTCACTGCATATAGCCATCACAGTTTTCTTTATTGCTTTGGTCCTACCATATCTCCCCACCCCTGCCCCCCACGTAAGAAATCCTGCATCATGCCCCTGAGGTTTTGATTATCCAGGCTAGAAGAATTAAAGTAGGCAATTTATAGGGTAACAGCTGCTCTTTCCAAACAAATCACAAGTTCCTACATCTTATGTAAACACATAAAACTCATCCAGCTTTTGCAGAGCTTTCAAGGCTGCTGGAAACACTGAAGAAAGTCTCCTGCTTACAGCCAAATGATGGGAAAGTGCATCTGCTCAAGTGACTGACACATGGCACTTAAAGGTCTTGTGACAGGCATCCATTTGTATGCGGATTATAAAACTGACATAGATTGAATAAACTGGGCATCTAACTGCAGCTGCTGGAGAACCCTTGGAGCAAATCTGTCAGTCAGCCCTGTCCCATAATTGGTGATGTCAAGGGGGAGGGAAGCAGAATGACAGCCTGAAAATGTAGGAGATGCAGGTACTATAACAGAGCATGCAAGCAGGAAGAACAAAAGTGAATGGGAAATCAATGGTTTAATGTAATTTGGCAAATTAGTATGATGTTATCTTTGGTTCATTAGGAGGAGTTGCTAGCAGGTCGAGGGAGGTGACACCTGAAGCTCTGGCATCCCCAGTACAAGAGAGCTACGGACTTAGGGGAGAGAGTCCAATGAAAGGCCACTAAAATCATGAAGTGAATCATAGAATCACAGAATCACCAGGTTGGAAGAGACCCACCGGATCATCGAGTCCAACCATTCCTATCAAACACTAAACCATGTCCCTCAGCACCTCGTCTACCCGTGCCTTAAACACCTCCAGGGAAGGTGAATCAACTACCTCCCTGGGCAGCCTGCTCCAATGCCCAGTGACTTAAGTATCTTTCTCTATGAGGAAAGGCTGAGAGAGCTAGGATTGTTCAGTCTGTTGGAAAGGAGCCTCAGGGGGAATCTTACCAATGTGTTTAAACATGTGAAAGGAAGGTGTCAAAAAAATGGAGCCGGTGTGTTCTTAGAGGTGCCCAGTGAGGGGATCAAAGGCAATGGGCACAAATTGAAACACAGGATGGTCCCTCTGAAAATCTGGAAAAGCTTTTTTTACTGTGAGGGTGACCGAGCACTGGTATAGGTTGCTCAGCAAGGTGGCAGAGCCTCCATCATCAGAGATACTCAAAAGCTATCTGGAAACAGTCCTGGGCAACTGGCTCTAGGTAGCCCTGCTTGACCAGGGAGGTGGACCAGATGACCCTCAGAAGTTTCTGTCAACAACCTCTACCATTCTGTGGTTCTGTGAGTTTGACTTGGGTTAGGAGTCCATTTTGTAGGGGAACTCCCAGTCTATTTACTGCTCAGTTCATACTGAAAAACTGTTCTGAACCAAAAAGACTTCTTTTGGCTGAAATTGAAATGTCTTCCACCTGGTGGTAGTCATTCAGCTAAAAGGTTCAGACTACAACCAAATCTAGAGTAATAATCACAAAAATACACTGTGGGTATTCAAAATTGTAACCAAATCTTTTAATCTAGAAACATGTTCCTCTTGTGCCACACTACTTACTGAAGCAGAAAACCACAAAGAATGAGTATCATGTCAAGAGCTTGAGAGGTGGTTCTCTGCTGATATATACGGCTGGTTACGTCTCACTTACCAGTAAATGACTGCTAACAGGTTACAGATTTGTCCTAAGGCAGGTGGTGATGTATTTCTCCCTAGAAGTTATTTTTTAACTCTAGAGAGTTAAAGAGTGCACTTTCTGAAGAGATAAAAATAACTTAGTGATTTAGTTGATTTCCAGAGATACCTGAATTCTGTTTGTATTTTTTTTATATTTTAACCATATGAAACCACTTCTTATCCAGAAAATGTTTCATGCCTCTAAGCTTTGTCAGATCTTAAAGCTCAGAATGTTTCACCTCCGTATGGTTTTTCATACCTTTGCCATTTTAACTATATCAGTGTTTAAAACAAATTTTGTATAATTTCATTATAATGAAACTTTGCAACTTTCTAAATTGCTTAAGTAAAAATAACATCAGTTTTATAAACAAATTTTGGCATTATTCTACATCTTATTTTTCAATGTTTACTATGCCTTAGGAATATATCAGAGACTGTTGTTTGAAAGTCAAGAACAAAGAAGTTACAAATAAATATAACATTGCCTAATATTATTTGGAGAAAAATAATTAAAGGGACTTTCTGTCATCAAAGCGGAATAAACATGACCTTAATTTGGAAATGCTACTCTCCTACCCAAAAGATTATTATAACAGAAGGGAAAGAGAGGCTACAAATTCTGATACATATACTTGTTTATTACCAACAGTGATCAACAGAAAGAGAAAAGAAATTAATTTCAAGCATACTGTACTGGGGACTTGGGAAAATACAATCAACTAAATAATAGCAGAGATTGCCAAACATACCAAATTTAATTTTACGTCCCTGTCCATGGCAGGGGTTTGAACTAGATGATCTTTATGGTCCCAATCATAGAATCACTAGGTTGGAAAAGACCCACTGGATCATCATGTCCAACCATTCCTATCAAACACTAAACCATGTCCCTTAGCACCTTGTCCACCCATGCCTTAAACACCTCCAGGGAAGGTGACTCAACCACATTTCTGGGCAGCCTGTTCCAGTGTCCAATGACCCTTTCTGTGAAATTTTTTTTCCTAATGTTCACCTCTGCTGGCAGAGCTTGAGGACTAGTTTAAGGGAAACCTATGAATCAAGTAAGGTAATTTGACAACACTGTAATAAGGCTATTGCAGTAACTACTGGAAACATCATTTAGTGTGAAAGCATGGATACCTTGTGAACCTCTTCAACACTCACAAAATATTACATAATAATTTTCACTTCTTTAAACAACTGAAAGCATTATTCCTATTTAATATCTCTTCAGTATGCTGCTGTCGGTAACCTAATAAATCTACAAAGTTTTACTACATTTATTATTAAGTAGCATAAATTACATTACTTCCTTTTGTATGACCAAAACTACAATTAATTGACAGAATTATTTGTTCAAACAAAATACAGTACTGAGTTTGGAATAAAGCACTCCTTGTTTGATAGGTGATAACACTTCTCTTGACAGAATACTTTTAGTTTCAAGTCAGGTTTTAAACATCAACCTACACAATAGACCTCCTCTTGTCCAAGCAACTTTGAAATATTTTGCTATTCACAGTACATACATACAATAAAAGATATTTTGAACTGTCACTGCCATTCAAGTGTTAGCTGTCATAAAAAGAATTAGGGCAACCATTTTCAGCACTCTAAATTAATAGTATTAGAATCCTACTGTTGATTTTTACCTGCTGTTTTGTAAAGTTTTACTTTTCAGAGTATACAATATATACTACAAATATGAAAGCTTATTTCAGATGACATTTCAAATTAAACAAATCAGAAAAATAAAATTTGGTAATAATTGGTGATAGAAATTCAATGGTGTTTAACTGTGGTCAGATTAATTTTTCAAGTCATCATCACTAGGCACTTTCTGCCAACTTCTGCAAAGTATCTGCGTTGTTCTTCTTGACAAAATAATTACTCTAGACAGCTAGTCCAAAACATATGACTGTTCATACTACAAGTCCAAGTTTATGCACGCACCATTAATTTGTCCAAACTGTCCCCTAAATATCACTGTCAAAGCAAGAGTAAAAAGCTCAACTTGTACCTCAGCAGAACTGTTTAAAACTTTGCATTTGAACAGAATTGGTTATTTACGCCTTGTTGAATGTGAATTTACCTTAAATCAGGTTTTAAACAGAAACAGCAGAGAAGAAAGTTATTCCCCTGATATTTGGTACACTAAATACAAAATTGCTCTAATCTAATTATGGTCCAAAGTCATAAATTCCACATACAAATGTGTTTCAGCTACGCTTTTAAAAATAATTTACGTCTTTCAAAAAGGTGGTGGAAATTAAGGATAGTTAGGATGGCTGAAGAAATACTCTTTTGCTGAAAGCAAATCACAAAGCTCTACTTGACCCTAAGAAGAATATCCACATGCAAATATACCTTCCAACAATGTCTATAAATTCTTTTCTTTTTCCAGTTTCACATTTTATTTTTCCATTATTACCTTATATCCAGGTCCTAACTGATGTATTGCAAAGATCTGTGCTGGGTTGAGAGCTTCAGTGAATACATATACTGCTCCAAGCTGGCCACAGAACACTCTATTAGCATCAGCAGTCTCCGAAGAGCCAAGAAAACATTTATCGTAGCTCTGTATCAGAAAAAGGCAATGTTAATGAAGTTTAGTCATACAAACTGTACAGTGAGATAATATTCATACACAGCCAATGAAGGCAAAAAATAAAGGAAGACTGTAATTAAGAAAGTAAATCAATCATTCATTGCTTCAGTACGTGACTCCCTGTAGTGAACAACTTCATTTTGAATATCATAGCATTAATTATTTTCCAGGTCAGCACTGCAATGCTGTTATGATTAGCTGCTAGGATTTGTTTTTTAATAGTTGTGCAACACACAACTGAGAAAATTAGAACAGTACATTCAAGTACCAAATAACCTTCCCTATTGCCTTCTAGGAAGTTTGAAAGCCTTAAAGTTCCTTCTAATTATAATCACAACTCCCACTGCTAATACACAAGGATATGCATTTAAATGTTCTCTTCTTTCACTGCTGTGCTAACAGAGCCAAACACCTCTAGCAGAAAAAACAAACAAATATGACTATTTCTTGTTTTAAATTGGTGCACATTATTCTTCTATGACCATGGCCTCTGATAATTTGGTTTGACCTTGAGCTCTTCTGTCTTCTTCGACAATTTCAAGAGTGGTTATTTTCCATTCTTTCCAGCAACTATCCCTCTGCACAAAGACATTCTCCAGCTCTCCATATGTCCATTTCCTATTACTTCAGATTTGAAGTGGGGGGTTGTGCCTTTTTTTCATTTTGAATTTAAATTTATTTTGCAAGTTTAAGTTCTTCTGGTGCTTCCAAGAAAGAAAAAACACTACCAGATGAAACAAAGTTTGGAATTTGTCTGTCTAGAATAAAAATCTGGGGAACTGGAACACAGGATGCAGCACAAGAGGAAACAGGATACACAAGGATTTCTGCTTCTTTGAATCACATGTGCTTTCACAGAAATAAGAATCAGGTCTCACTTTTTGAGCTGAATCAGTAGAATCTGCATTTTTCATCTTGCTTGGCTGATGAGATTTACCCTAAGAAATACTGTTGTCAGTCTGGAGAATGGAATAAAGTATGGTGAACTGCCTCAGCAACTGATCTAAGTGAATAAGCTATTAACAAGGACAAGGAATTCTATCTAAAAAGTTAGAAGGAGATCGAAGATCTGGAACTCAGCTTTGCAATGAGATGAGGTAAGAAGTACTCACCATTTTATCTCTGATTTATCCTCTTGTTGACCAAATACCTCTTCTAATATTTTGCCTTTGGAATTTCAAATTTTTTTAATTTATTTTTTTGGTCAAAACTAAAAGACTTCTGAAAAAAACCCTGCACCAAGATTGGTTCATGACGTCTTATATCCAGGACACACAGTGCAGAAGGTGGACTATGAGACTACTCTGACTACTAGCAAAGGTAATGATGAAACTTTGTAACAATTTTCAGTTAGTTCATTGAAGTCTTGCTTAACTTTGAAGGCTTTACTGACAGCTGAACCATTACTGTCAAAGTGTTCATTCATGCTAGGTAATTGCCATTCTTGAGGAGTTTGCCTCAGCTACTGTTTGCCACCCTTTTTCTGACACACAGATTCCTGACTATTTTCATGGATTCTTCTAGTTATCATTAATCGTACAACAGACATTGTAGGTTTCAATGGATTCTGAGTTTTACATGTAGGTCTATTCACTTACAGTATTTCCAGTTCTGTCTTTTTTCAATCGTATCAACTTGCACTTTCCCAGTCTCTAGTACTTCATTTCAGATTAGGTGCCTCCATTATTTTTTATTGGAGGGGAGTTCTAACTCCTGATGTTCTGCTAATTTTTATTCACTTCTGCTCAGTTGCCAAACAATCCATAAACTAGTTTTATTTATTTGGTTATTTATTTATTTATAAATCAGCACCCAATCTTTGTAGTTCATTTGGTCTCCCTCCAGCTTCCTCACATTTCCAGTTTTAAACCTGTTGGACTCCACCTGATCCAAGTTTGTTTGCCTATTTCTGTACATCCCTGATAATATGTTACTAATGACTCCAAGATGAAGTGATTGATCACTTTGTCGAGTCCCTTAGTCCAAATCCTTCTATTTTATTATCATAAAAAATTGAACTCTTGGGACTTCCAGACCTTGTTATTTAAGGACATAAGACTATTCTTAATATTCTTCACACTTATAAGCCTTCTTTCAAACACAAGCCAAGAGTTACTGATGTCATTGACCTGTTGCTTTTCACCTCTTATGTCAAATTTAAAATCCTTCTCAACTTTCCTTATTCTACAAAGGAAATGCAAAATTCTGCAAAATATGTCACGACATCATCAAGTTTATCTTCACCCAGCTCTCTGAAAAAAAAATTCCACCAAACCTCAGTATACCTATATCCAAAACATTTAAGAGACGTTTTACACTTTCTTTCCTGTGTCTTCCCATAAGGGGGAAAAATTACTCATCTAAGAGCTGTAACAGCCCAACTCTTCCAATTTAACTTCCACTTCAAAATGTATTGAACTCTCCATAAAGCATACTGAGTTGATCATGACTACTGGCCAGCTAACAACTGCACACAGTTGAATACGTTATACTATCATGCATTTAACTTCATATTTTTGTTGTAATCTCTATAGCTATGTTTATTCCTTGGAATATAGACTCAAAGAGTTATTTACCACTAGTTACTCTAGGTTGTGTAGCACCCTAATGCAATGAATCTCAGCATTCCAATGTTTTATATATCACACAATCACAGAACAACCAGGTTGGAAGAGACCCACTGGATCATCGAGTCCAACCATTCCTATCACACACTAAACCATGCCCCTCAGCACCTTGTCCACCTGTGCCTTAAACACCTCCAGGAAAGGTGACTCAACCATCTCCCTGAGCAGCCTGTTCCAGTGCCCAGTGACCCTTTCTGTGAATTTTTTTTCCCTAATGTCTAGCTTAAATCTCCCCTGGTGGAGCTTGAAGCCATTTCCTCTTCTCCCGTCCCCTGCCACTTGGGAGAAGAGGCCATTACCCTCCTCTCTACAACCTCCCATATTGCAGCCCACGAACATCCAAGTTCAGCTGCTGCAGGGAAATTAAAAACCCAATAACACCCACAATACTAACCTCTCCTTCATGCATCTACTCTAGCAACTCTTGCCAGGTTAGCAGTATCTTGTAGGGTGCAGTTAATAACTAACACCATCCCTAAACAGACTAGCACTTCTATACATAGTTATACCATATATACATATATAATTAAATAGTAAAGTCAGAGCCAAAAAATGGAAACTGTATATAAGCAGCATTCACACTGGAAGAAGTGATACACAGAAATTAACAGTGTATTTCATTTTTTTTATCCACATTCATATCTTCCCTCTAACACTCAGGTTGAACATTATGTAGTATTTTTAATACATGAGGTCCCCTCATAAAAAGAAAAATACTGAAGGAAGTTTGAGTGATTTGAAGTTTTGCATATATGACACATTTTGCAAATCTCTACAAGAAAGCATGTCTATTAAGACAACATACATTTCTGAAGAATACAAATGTGTAAATGTTAATGGCTACTTCCTGTAATATCACATATCTTGCTGCCCATATTACAGAAACAGAGTGCCTTCAGAGCTCTGTATAAATAAGAATGAATTAGAAGAAATACACGTGAAAAAACCATTAAAAATGAGGGGAAAAAAGTATCTTTTTAAACTTCTACCCTTTTTGTCATCTATATCCTAACTTCACCATCTTCCAGGGCATATAAGAAAACTGTAAACTGAGATATTCTTCAGTTCTTGTTTAGATAAAAGAAGTAAAACTCAGAAATTGAAACAAAAGTCATAATAATGTAAGAGAGTTGTAATGCAATATCAATCTGGGAAAAGATACAATAAAATAAATTCATAGTCTCTACCAAGAAAATAAATTATACTTAAAAAAAAATTAAATTCAACTCAGTCCCTTAATCTTAAACTCAATAATACAAATCTAATGAATGTTTAATTAATTAAAAAAATATTTAATCATAATGTATTTTGTTCAGTAGTACCTTATGTTTAGTGTCTTAAACACTACATCTCAATTATCTTATAATGTTCCTGCATAAGATGAGACTGAAAAGAGTCAAGCGCACTTAGTCAATAATATAGACCTCCTGCCCTTTTCTGAGTTTTCACAACTGTAAAACTAAACCTATCACTATAAACTACATGAATAGTTATGCACAAAACATCATATAAAGAAAGAAGAATGACTGGGTGATTTGCACAGCTTTATCTTTTCTCAAAAAGCTATTCTGGTAAGGTATTTTCTTGTCATCTTGTGGGAGAGTAAAGATATATCTATGTGGAAGGGTCTAAAGGTAGAAGTTAAGAAATAAGATGGATAACTGCTTAAGACTTTTCAAGGGAATACCTTTAAATAAGTTCAAACAGAGTTAAAAAAAAGCTTCTCTTCCTAGCTGACGTATAATAGTACTAAGGATCCTACATATATATTCCTCTGTTTTCTTTTTTGTGCCTTTTACACCCTGTTGCATTCATATATCTTTCTACTACTTTCTATTTTTTTCCAGCTTCTGATATAACAGAAAGCTGTTATTAAAAAATAGAGAGCTAATGATAAACTAGTCTCCTAATTTACTCTTTTCTCCAGCAGACAAAGTAAAATCTCAGTAGAAACTCATATAAAAAGTAAAGACTTATATCAAAACACTTATGGCTTAGTAAACCAATCTCACTCTATGAAAAAATTGTTCTTCTGTGACATGAGAAAGTAGAAAGGAATACTGTGAAGAAAGAACAAATAGAAGGAGCAGCTCTTCCTGCTAAGATTTTTTTTAGTAAGGATTACAAATTCCTATACCACATAACTAGTAACTTAGCAGAGATCCTCTGAGACCTCAGTTGCCTTTTCAATCATCATATTCTCTTCTATCACAAAGATATTTATATTAGCAAGGAGAAATCATGCTTTGCAAAAAAACCTGAAAGGCTTGCCTGTTCTTGCAAGTAGAAATGCTGCCAAGGAAACAAAGGATGATGATAATAAGCTTTGGCAAGCAGACCTCTTCTACTTTCATTAACATGTAATATTTAAACTCTCACTTTCAAATCAAACTTTGCATCTAGAATTTAGCAAAAGACAGTTAATTTCTTTAAGTACAAAAGAGATTCCTTATCCTACACAGGCAGTCAGAAACAACTGAGTATTATATCATAAACAAAAAATAACAAGAATGTATCAAGCTGATGAACCAAGCATATCTGAAACTCTAGCATAGCTTTAGCTGAGGGCAAAGCACAAGAGAATTTTCTCTGCTTTCTCCATTCAGAACTCTGGGCCAGAAAGAGCACCTATTTTCTATATCATTAGGAGTAGACTCTCAAACTTGCTAAAGCAGAAAATACGAGAAGAGAGCATAAAAATGTTTTTGAAAATTACATAGATATCATTAAAAGAATTTCAATTAAAAAATATGAAAACAGATGCAGCTCTTCTAAGAAAATACTACTAATTTGAACTTGGCTTTGAGCTGACTAATGTTGTGCAGCTGTACATATCTCAAAATGTTTTAACAGGGTTGGACAGTTTATTGGGAGGATATTTCTCTGTAATATTTTACTAATGAAGAAAACTGCTCAGTATTTCAGGGATGAAATTTTGTAGCAGTTAATTTGTACTTGCTAACAATATTAATTTAAAATGAATACCTTAAACACTTGGTGCAGCAATTTTAATGCTGGTCAACTGCCTGTTTACTAATGTCAAGTCAAAAAATGAAAGGCAAAATATATCCATTACTAGGAAAGACTTCAGATTTTGCTCTATACTATAAATCTCTTGACACATCTCTATGCTTCTGTCTTCTAGCTTTTACTTTCATTTATCTTCTTAGTTTAAAACTATAAACTCTGCATAGAAGAAATTATCTCTTACTATACTTATACAGTGCTTAGAACAATCTGACTGATCATAGTTCAGGCTACTCAGTTCTACTGAAATTAAAAGAAACTCTTTAAAATGAAACCATTAACAAGTATCTCCTCTTGAATCCAATACAGAATTTAATGTGGTATAAAATTGAATACTTTTGTATACATTGGCAGTATGCATACTCATGTGGCAGAATGAATCATTTTTTTCTTCAGGATGTTTCCTATCCCAAATCTGCAAAATCTGTGACTCTACCCTATTTTTCTTATGGAAAAAGTTGAGTACTAATCTATTGATATCAGTGTCTCCTATGTAGTATCAGCTATATAACTATAACAATCAGTCCAAACAAAGTCTCTGAAAATTTCACTAGCTATAAAATAAATTTAAAAAATTACATCTTATTAAATACCTAAGGAAGACAGATGGAAGAAGAAAGCTAAAAAAATAGAATCACAGAATCATAGAATCACCCAGGTTGGAAGAGACCCATTGGATCATTGAGTCCAATCATTCCTATCAAACACTAAACCATGTCCCTCAGGACCTCATCTACCTGTGCCTTAAACGTCTCCAGGGAAGGTGAATCAAACACCTCCCTGGGCAGTCTGTTCAAGGAATAGGAAATTTCCAAATATTTAGAGGAAATAAACATAATATTTCTTTTTCTTTCTTTTCCAATTTACTCTAAAATGAAAAGCTGTAAGAAAGGAAAAAATAAATTCTTACATCATTTGTGTTAACATGCCAGGCCATGTCACCATAAGATACCAGCTGACCATTCACGTAACATCGTATTTCACTGTTTCTCCATCGGTTATAGATGTGTACAATGCTTATCATGTACCACTGGAAAGACACAGAAAATCAGTACATATTGGCAGATTTTATGCTATAAACCAAAGTTAATGACTAACATTAAAAACAAATGACCACTTTCATAAAGTTATATGAAGAGATGAATCCTTGCAAACTCATAAAATTAAAAGTCAATTTAGTGGAACTTCAAGTCCAGTCAGTACAACCATGCTTAAATGTAATTATATACCTACCTGTATCCCTTTACAGATTTAGAGCCAGGAAAGCATACATAAAATAACAAAGTTGAATACACTTCCTACACTTCCATTCCTGAAAGTGTAATTTAATTTATAAACTATATGTCGTAACACAAAACACAACTGAGTTCTAATGAAATTGAGTGCTATGTGCACTTACCTTATCAAATTCATATTATCACATCAACAAATTCACATATCTGTGCCTTTTCACCATAACTCTGTCAGAAATTATTAATTAAAAGGAAAAATTTTACAACAGCAAATTTAACAGCCCAATGTAAGATGTCATCCTGATTGCTTCATATGATTTTCTTCCTCTATTCTTTACCATTCCTCTAATTTTTGGACAATTGTCATATCATTAAAAATGCATTCTATAATCAAACAGTGAAAGCATCACAGTAAAACACTTCTAAGTATAACTATGTTGATCTTTCACATAACCTGTTCAATAGGAATTAACATGTTCGTGATGAGTAAGTTTGAGAAGAAAAACTTAAGTTTCATTTAAAACTAAACCTTTAAACTCACCTAAGACTAAAAATGGCAATTTAATCTTTAAGATCTGCAAATCTGTAATGAGTTGGTTGTACAGGAATAAATGCAGGCAAAAAAATCCCTAGAGAAAGAGATTTCACAGCCTCTCTGGACAGTCTCTTCCAGTGTTCCAACACCCTCACAGTAAAGTTTTTCCCCATATTCAGAAAGGTGGTAGAAAGCAGTAACAATGGTCAAACACTACCACAGGTTTCTCAGAGAAACTGTGAAGTCACCTGGCTTAGAGTTATTAAAAACGTGATTGGACAACATACAGAGCAAGCTGATCTAGGTGTCCCTTCTTTGAACCACTGGTGAGACTAGACTGTCTCAATATGTCCTTTCCAGAATGAATGATTCTGTGAAAAAGTTAGCTCATCTGCCTTAAACATACCATTTCATATTTTAATATTTTGAAATAGTAATTTACTATTTGCTTGTCTTCCTTTTCTTGATATCTGTTCCAGTTCTGATTTTTATTCTTCTGATTTTTATTTTCAGTTAAGTTTTGTTTAAGTTTTTTTTTTTCAAAGTAGAGAACTTCTGCATCCCTCAGGGCATTATTTTAATAAGCCACTTGGTGACTCTTGCCTGGATCTGGCATAAGTAGATACAGAGCCTACTAATATCAAAATTACACAAAAGGAGGAAAACCAGTTAACAGCAGGAGGAAAAAAACCCTACTAATCATACAACAGTACGTACTAGTACCTCACTTCTTGCATATTCAAGTAAAGAGATTTATTCAGTAATACTAGATTATGGATGTACTGCTAGAGCTTTGGTTTCTGAAGTCACATGTGGCAAGTCTAATTTTCATTTTTTCAAACAACAATGAGCAAATATTTTTTGAAGGCCACTCCCCCTCCCCACTGCTGCAAATCAAAATACAAACCCACAACTCAATAAGCATTGAGTACGTTGTCCCCCATTTTGTAGGCATATTCTATTTCAGAAAAGAACATTCAACAAATACTCATAGCTCTAAGTCCAGGAGCTTAACTGGTGACTATGCTAATCAGAAACTAAATGCTAACCGTGTGACTAGAGCTCTGCTTTCATGAACACTTATTTTCCAAAGCTTCCACACCACTTAACATAAATCCCTTAGAAGAAAAATTCCCTTGTGCAATTTTCTTCAAGGGCAAACTTACCAATAAGGTCTACTAAGGTTTGATGATTCTACATACTTTCACACCAACTGCAAGTGGTTTTTGCAAAAGCACTACTCAAAGCTTACTAATAACTATTTGCTAAAATTACCACTACTGATAATTTTTCGGCAGCAATTGGCTCACAACCATAACCCCTGAGTTTTATCCATTTATCATCTATTTGCGATTTTTCTTTTACAATGCTTTAAGAGCATTTCTGACAACATATCAGTTTGTACAACTGTCCCTGTTAAGCTTAAGAGATGACTCACTTATTTGGAAATAAATAGTTCATTACTTTTGCTGAAACGCTGTTCATAGAGCTGATAGGATCTAAAATAAGCAATGGTATCTTGGGAGAGCTTTGGTGGCCATGTCAAACTTCAGGAAAATTACAAAATCTACTTTTCATCTCTTCTCTCCCCACCCCCACATTAACCACAACTCACGCACATGCATATTCTTTCAGTCTTGTTTTTCCATGCAGCTATTTTTAATCTTTAGCATTTTTACTAAGTCAGAGTACTACTTATGGCTCTTCCTCTGACCAACAATACAAGCTCTACAAAAGACATTGAGCTCTTCTTCACTTCAATACATGTGCACACACATGTGCTTGCATGCAGAGTCTATCCCAGCTGTTATTAAAACCAATGCAATAAAAAAAATCATGGTTTTTTGCCTCCTACACTTGTATTAACAAAATTTACCTATTAAACTGTAATTTCTTTTTAGTTGAGGAAGTAGTCAAGTAATGAAAAATGGTTTACTCTTTGTGTTCTGTTGTCACTAGTATCAATCTAGATAAAATGAGTAACATAGATTTTTAAAGCTAGCTCCTAAAATAGAGTATGACAAACTCAAATCCACACAGCATGTATCAACTGGCTCACAACCCTGTACATATACACATTAAGAATCCTTTAAATTATTCAACAGAAGCAGGGACCGACTTCTCATTGCTTTGTCCCCGATATGTTTATCAACACATTTTCTAACACTTCCTTTCAATTTTTCTAGCTTCTAATCCATTTCGATGATTAAGAAATCAGCCATGGTAATCTGTCATTCTAAGTATCAGAAAAGTCTTTTTCTAAAATTTGTTTCTACTTGCCATCACTCATTTGTTTGACAAAATAGATTATATGCTACAATTAAGAATCTGGTAAATTTAATATTCAAATTTTTTTAGAACTTCAGGTTACGTCCTAGCAATGAATTTCTCTCTCTTATATTGATTTCTATACCTCTTCTACTGACATTTCAATTTAAGACAGTTCCTCTGACTCACCCCCATTGACTCATATTGTAGTAAACAATGACACAATTAATTAATTCAGCTTTTTTGTTATGACATTATATTTATTCTTCAAGGGCTCTTATCAAGCCTTAGTCATCCAAGTGCCTCAATGGAATAGAAGAAAAATTGAACTGTCATTTCACTTGACATATAATTTGCTATAACTCAGATTTTTCTAAGTATTCTTCATTTTGATACAACTTCCACTTTTTGAACAACTTATTTTTACTTACAATGGTCTCTACTTTGTTATTTATCTGTGCTCAGGTGCACTGTGAGGAGCATTTAAGCTTTTTATTGTACTTTTTTGACTAGTATTATATTTGCTCTTAGCCTTCTGTATCTTTGAATTTAAGCAATTTCTCTAGCACTATCAAACATTTCCATCTTTTGACTGCTCCTTTTCTTTCTTTTTTTCTTGTTTTTAAGTGAAAGCAGGTTGTTTTCAATTCCTTTAAAAATAAAATCAGAGAATCTTGAATATCCAAGAATATTAGGCATTTCTCAAGACAAAGTTGAGCAGATGTCAACCTCTGAGTCCTATAGAAGTTTCAAAAGGAAATAAAACTCTCTTCCAAATAAGATGCCACTCAGTTTATAGCAAACTAATGTAAGCTTCTTCATATTAGAATGATTTCTGATCTTCTCCAGTTCACCACAGATAATTTAATCTAAATAGTACACTTTCCCTTCTTAGTTACTTATTTATCTATCTAATTAGATTAAGTGTTTAGTACAGGGCATCACTCCTGTTGACAAGGCCTACCTCACTACAGCTTGTAACTAAGTACAATTTGAAATGAGTGCCTCAACAAAGCTTCTGATATTTCAATTATAGTAATAAACTCGTCTAAACAGAAGTTCCAGGTTTGCTTCCACAAATGAAGCATATATGTATATCTCATAATTTCCTGTCACTTATGCCTCATATATGTGAACGTTTTTTTACTTATGTTGTACAGGCATTTTGTTGGTTTCTCTCTTATTCTGTACCCGAGGACGCAGTCTTCAGGTCATTTCTACTACACAATGAACCAAATCAAGTTTTACTATCTCACACTGAACATCTCAACTTTTAAAAAACACCAAACAAATATAATTTTTTTTGAGTTCATCCTACAGACTCATTCCCTATATAATTTTCTCAAAAATGCACCAGACCATGCTACTCTGCTGTAACAAGAACTTCCTTACATAGTATTTAAAGATACTTCAGATAACAGACTGTCAACTTTTTTATACTACTGAAATCTCTCAAGCTGAATCATCTACTGTCATATACCTGCTCCACAGCACAGTAGAGATCATCAGAGAGATGAGAAATCGCACACTAAATAGTACCAAAATGTGAAATTTATTTCAGTCTATACTACAAGTAGTAAAGGTGTTCAGGCTTAGAAACACACAAAAAACCCAAACAACCCCAAACCAAAAAGCTGTTTTCTCTCAAATATGGTGCTTTCCCATGAAAAGCTGTGTGAAGCTGGAACTGAAGGCAGTAAAAATTACTGGGGGCTATTAATACACAAAAAATTCACTCTGGAGTCCCATAAAACAGTACTGTCATATTAAACACAATACTGGCAAACGAAGTTTAGCTCTGTTGAGACATCAGACTATTAGATTATACCTACATTTTCTGTTTGGGGATATTATGACCAAATTTCTCCAAATATTTTTATAAATATTTGCTTTTATAATGCCGTTAAAATGAAGTAATACAAACTTAAATTTACCGCTTAACACATCTCGAAGTTTTAAATTAAGATTGCATGTTATTCTTTCAATGGTGTCATATGACACAGTTATCAGTGGGAAGATCTTCACATGAACACAGTATCTTTCTGATCTGTGTATATAAATCTTTTGACCAGATAACTTGAATATATAATTTTACTATGACTCAACAAAAATTTCAAAAAAATCTTATTCAGAACGATGTCTCTGGCAAAAGCTGTTGCTGAAATACCTACATATGGAAGCAGATCACTAGAAAACAGCATATCTAACAACAAAAATCACACGTATCAACTCAGTCTTTGGACAGTAATCTAGCTTTGTAAATTGGTACACTTTTTTAATATTTAAATCTTCACATTCAATTCTTGCACAGTGGAACCAATGTAATACCTAACTAACATGAAGAAAATCAATCTACATGTTAAACAGGATATGTTTCAACTTGTTAGAGCCAGGAATTATATTTGACAAGTTTTCTTTCCTCCATTGTGCATTATGTACCTTCCTGTATACAAGTAAAAACAAGTTATTGAAGGAAAAGGTACATCATATGAAACCACTTGGAAATATATTCTAGAAGATTTATTTCAAATAGTTCCTAAATCTCACATATCACCTGATGCATATGAGCATGACCTTTGAGAAATACAAAACTGACATGAAAATTATATTTGGGCATATGTTGCCAGATCAGCAGACTGTGACTTGAAATTGATATTTGTATAATGAGATACACATGTACTAGTATTTCAGAATTAACTATTTTAAGTAGAACAGCAAAAGCTAAAATTTTCCAGGGATAGCATGAAGGAAACTAGTCATTTATAATAAAAATTATGAAAATAATATCGTGCTAAAGTATGAAAAGCTGCTTATTCATCAACAACTAAAGGAATGATCAGCTAGGTCCCAAAAGCTACTTATCAAGAGCATAATCCAAAAGTCAAACACTTAACCTAGGATCAATGGAATTGTTATCAGTATCGTTAGATGCATTACTTTAAAAGAAAATTGAACTGCCATCAAAACTCTTTTCTGGCTATAATATTATAAAAAAATTGCAAACCAGAACTGATTCATTTCAATACACTCAGCAGATACATATTTATAAGGCTTTATGCATCTCTCAGTAATATGTTAGGAAAAGACATTACTATGTTTTAAGAAAACACAAATTATCTCAAAGCTACACGATCGAACTAGAATTAGTGATTTTGAATCACAAATACATACCAGGAAAAAGAGGAGAACATAAAGCTGATGAGTGGAACAATGACATTCCCTCCCTAAGAAACTGGTTTCTCAAAACAGAAAGAGTACTGAAATTCAATATACAAATTCTAAGGCCATAAAAAAGAAATGAGCTTCACAGCAAAATATATACAAGGCTGTTATCAAGGAGAAACACATAAGGCTCTCACTGTATAGAAAAATTAATACTTCATTCAACTAACTGAAATATTGAAGCCAGCAAAGTCATTGTTCTCCTAGGAGTACTAGGCATAAAGTAGAAATGAACACTGACATGATCTAGAGAAATAATCAAGATTTACTATGAAAAATGAGAAATCCCAAAACACCACTGAAGCAGAAGAAAGTTCAGAGTTTTCTATCTCCTGACACAGATAAGGAAATGCTATCACTGCCAGCGAAATTGTTCCAGGTACTAGAACCAAATTTATCAAATACAGAACATTCAGAAATAAAATGACAACCTTTTAAAAAGAAAATATGACCATTTTACAAGTACTGAAAATTCTACTCTGTCTGGAGCTAATTAAGTAGTACTTCCAAAAACAAGGTGGCTTTGTAGAAGTATTACGTTATAAATTATTACATTTTTCTTAAACTGATTCTGGTCTTTAGCTGACATAAAACTTTGCATGACTGTCAGAGAAGCTACTTATAAATAACAAATCACAGATTCTAATCAACTTTATGGCAGTGAAGGGATTTTAAGCACTTCTTCCCAGAAGCACTTTGTCACACTTCTAATTTTATTCTTTTTTTTTTTTTTTTGTGGATACTCCTGCTTACCTTGCGTGGTTGAAAGTCATACTTCACACAGTGCTGGAAACCTTTGCCTTTCGACTTCAGTGATGTAACTATTAAGCAGTTGCCGACAAAATGAGCAGAATACCCAACACCTTTGCTAGTGCGGAAACTGAAAAGAAAGAATTATTAATGAAATTGGGAAAAAGGGATTTTTTTTTTTATAGTGAAATAAGGTCCAAATACTACTTTAAAGTGCCATGCAAAAGAAAAGAAGTGAATATCTGGAACAGTGAGCTTAGTTTCCTTTACATCCTCTCTCCCCACCATTTCTTTGGGAGAGCTACTAACCTTCATCACTGACTTGATTCCTAGGTACATTCAAAAAAATCAGGACTTTTTTTCCATCAGAGAAATTCAAGATGATAATATTGTATCTGTCACGTTTGCCCCTCAGTTTCCTAATCCATCATAATTTAAAATAACACTTCTAATTTAAGTTGTCAAGAGAAATCCATCACAGAACAAATGTGCAATGTCTTGCAGTTTGATGAGGCTGGGAGAACAATGCGGTTGCTATGACATACTAGTTTGGGTTCAATGTAATTACTACACAGAAAAATTATTTCTTTGTAAAAATAAATTCTGGACTTCTTAAATGACATTTTGCAAAGGCAATGGTGGAATTCATGAATGACATTACACAGAGAATTTTTAAAAAGATAAGTCTATTTCTACAGCTCTGTCACTTACTCCCTTCTGAAAACTAAGTACAATAAGGAGAATTCTGCTATCACTGATATGAACCACACTTCATACTTCTTTTAAATCTTTGTACCAATTAGGTTATGAGAATAACCAGTGCCTGAAATACAAGTTCTAAATGGTGAACTTAGAATCATAGAATCATCAGGTTGGAAAAGACCCACTGGATCATCGAGTCCAACCATTCCTATCAATCACTAAACTATACCCCTCAGTGCCTTGTCCACCCGCCCCTTATACACCTCCAGGGAAGGTGACTCAACCATCTATAAATGCTGAAATAGAGCTTTTCAAGTACAAGATGATGTGACTAAGTTCAAACATTCAGATACACTCCTGTAGCCCAAAAATTTATTTCCTTAATGTAGGCAACATAAAATAACTTCGTATTTTCTCAATGATGTTTTAAATTATTTCATTGTTGTAACATTTGTAATCAAACACTTTTACTAAGTTTTTCACAGTAGCACGAAAAGCATGCAAATACTAAATTCAGCTTCCACCTTAACAGTTGCTGAAATTTATGGACCTAATTCCTTCTTCAGAAACTTCCAGTTAAATCTGTATATGTGCATTAACGAAGGAGAGAATCAGATCTTCCTCATTGTCAAAAATATAACTGATAAACTACAGCTTTTTGAAAAAAAAAAAAAAAAAGTGGTGTGACTAGACACTAAGGCAGCCAGAGCTTACACGTTCTCCTCTTATGAAGGAAATTTTAAAGCAGGTCAAAAAGAGACATTCAAATTCTAGAAAGACACTTTTGTTATAATGATTTAGAATACTTATATTAAATTCAAAAAACCCAAAAGTGATCAGGCTAAACAGAACAGGACTAATAACATCTATAGTTGACTCTTCTCCACTTTAATGGGTCTTTGCATAGAGGTCCTCACTTTCAGTATTAATTTCAGTCATCTCATGAGTTGCAGCATACTATGCTTCATGAACTCTAGTCATCAAAGTGGTTCTGTTGGCCTTGAGGAATGGTTTGGTCTGCGCTTTCCCTTTAGTAACCTGTTAAGGTGCTTCAAAACCTTTATTTTCTGAAATTCAGGCTGTGGTTTTCTCATTCTTCTATCTGTCTCTATATGTTATACACAATTCACTCTCCCCTCAAGCTGCTGCATTGGAAAGGAGCATCATTTCCTGCATTATTTCCCTTTGTACAGGCTTCTACACAACCTTCTGTGAAATAAAAAGGCACTCTTTTAATAAACCTGAAAAATCCTCTCTAAATAAACCTAAGACATAATCTGAGAATGAAGAGAAAAATTGCAAACTGTCCATCAACACTGACCCCAATACTGAAGACAACATATAACACTGCGATCCTCTTATGTCTTTTGAAAACTATTTTTAACATGGATCATTTCAATGACTTCACTTCCACAATGACCCTATTGGCACCTCACAACAAAAGGAACAGTGAACAGCTTCATGGGAGAACATTAGTTATATGCCTATATAAACTGCATTACCCATCTACACAAATAACCTGCACAAGCACAGTACTGAATCTTTGTACAATAACATAAAGCTTGAAAACCTTAAAATACAACTTTTACAGTAAGAAAAAACTGTAGTCATGGTGGGCTGGTTGGAGATTTTGATTGGGGCCACTCAAAGAACTTTATACCCAGTAGCTGCATCTCTCAGAATGCCAAATTAATTTCTCAGCAGTCTAAGTCCTCTCTGCAAGCTAAAATAGTTTTGCCTAACACAATCCCATTCTGAAGGATCTTGATAAAAAATACACAAATTCACTACATTCTGACATATGGTGTAATATTGTTTAGTTAGAGATGTCAAAGATTTCTTTTTTTATTACCAACAGCCAATCATTGTAAACACCACCACATTCATACCTAACAACAACATTACTAAAATTGTATAAAATGCATCCTACGACTTTGAACAGGAGCTAGTAAGCAGTTTGTTACATACTGAGAACACTCTGTAAAAAAAAATAAAAAATAAGAAGTAGAAATGTCTACTCCTCCAAAAATTTTCCCTTTTCTAAGCCCTCCCACTCCCCCAGTTACTGAGTTGATTTTCTCACCATTATGGCCAAACCAGACTGTTTCTGAAATTTTAAAATCCTTACATGTGCAATTTCCTTCATTTCAGCGCATAAAAACAAGAAAGCAATGAATTACTAGAAAAACAGCTCAATTCTTAGCAGAACTGTTCTTCCTGGAATAGAATGTATTATTTTCTAAAAATAAAGCTTAGCCAAGAGTTTACCTTTCTTTTTCCTGTAATGAAGTAGCATTCTGATACAAGAATAGTTGAAAAACTGAGAACGCATATATGTTCTCTGTTTACCTCGACATTATAATATATATAGATTGTGTTAATCTTCACATTTTATTTCTTGCCAAAATAAGTAGGCTAAAACTGGTCTCTAGGATACTGCACAGAAATTCTCTTACCATTTACCTACATATGCAGAACTTGCCACATCCAAAGATGAAATGGATAGAGAAAACAAGAGCAGCACTGTCAACACCCATATGGTTTTATGAGCCTTTAACTATCTCCTCTAGCAGTTGGTACACAATTTTACTACAGATTGTTCATAAAACCCTTACAGTTATGTTTCATTTCAGCCAGTCTCTTAAAGCAGCTACTGGATGTTATTACACTTCAACAGCAGGTAAACATTCTTCCATGTACTGGTGAAACTGTTTATTGATTCTAGTTTCCTTAGCTTAGGATTTTATGAGCAATTTAACATATGATCATCATTCTGAGATTGAGAAGATATTCTTGCCTTAAGGGAAAAGAAAAAAGTTTATTTTCTACTAACATTTGAATTCCATTGCATGCTTTTGAAACTGTTCCGCATTATCTCTATTGTTATTAACTCTAGGGAAGGACTGAAAAGTCTAGATGGCTTGTTTTGTGGGGTCTTCAGGGTTTTTTACTTTTTCCTACATCAGTAAAAATAGAAGTTAGAATGTTCTTTCAGAAGTTTTAGCCATTCTTCCATTAAATGGAAGATATTTTAAGGACAAAAAGCAACAATCCAGCTTCAGTTCACCCTCTAATTCCCTTACAAAGCACAATACACAGTTTGAAAGAAAGCATCTCAAAAAAACCCCACATCCAAAAAATCCCAGCAAAACCCTATTAATATCTGGATTGATTTTATCTAATTAATAGATAGATCTTACTTAGAAGTAATGTTACCTCATCTCCTTTTTTAGTAGAAACAAGTATAAAGATTTAGAGGGTGAAGACATTCTGTTTTGGCGTGCTTAAGATTAGCCATAAATTCCTGAATATGCTGTCTTTATGACAAGGAATCTACATCTCACTTTCAAGGAAACAATTCCAATAAGCTATTAAAAAGGGATAATGATAAAGTTGATTATGATTATTATTACACTGTGTAGTCTTATAGTTGTGATAGTTAAAGTGATCATTGTGTGATCTGTCTAAAAGTTTGAATTTTCCTATATTGCTGTTTACACACCAGATCTCAGATTAAACAATCCAACAACACTAGATTTTGCATAAATTATGAGAAGAGAAGTCAAAGTTGGGGGGTTTTTTTTTGGAAGGTTTCATTATAAAAGAAGTTTTCCAGGGCACAGTCCATGCCAGAATGTTCTCTAAATACTGTCATTTTTTAACAAGGTCTCTTAAAAGAAGTAACTATTCTTAACTGTAAATGGTATTCTGATAATGCTTTTGTTATGATTTCAGGAGGTGACCACATAACATCTACTGTCTTCTCTGTTAATTCCTTGAAAAGATCACATTGACTCTTTCAGCTAGAGCAATGAAAAAGCAGTATATGGTCAGTTGGTTAGCTGCACCAACCCTTAGCATCCTTCTGTAATTACTGCCTTCTAGTACATAACTACTCATTATGTAAGCATGGCATCCTTTATTAACTGCTCACTATATGTCACAGGTTTGCTTTTACTAAAATTTGTGCTGTAGGATCTTGAATCTTACCATTTGAACCTGACTGTTCTGCAACAAAGCCTTCTCCATATTGTTATTTAGCAATCCATGCAAATGTCAAAGGCTAGTAATTTCCTTTCAGGATTGGCAAACTCATTTTTAATTGGTAAGAAAGCTACAATACTGTTTCAATACACAAGTATTAATAGGCTGTCACTTAGCAGCTGCCCAACATCATCCTCAAAGAAAATTAGTTATTTAAAAAAACTCAACCAAACAAATTGGTTTACAGTTCTTGAAGCAGCACTTGGCATTTAGATAATTACAGAACAGTAGCAGTTTTCCATCACATCTAGTAAATGTGAAAACAGTTCTTTGCTTCCCTTCTCCCTAATTTTTAAGAATCAGTTATCACATCTTGGTCAAGCTGATGTAAGGGCTCTCTCCAATGAGAAAACCTCTTCTTTCTGCACTTACTTAAAGCCTAGATCATACCTAAGAAGTTGATAGGGAATAGTCAGCATGGGTTTACAAGCTGGAAGTCATCCTTGATCCAGCTGGTAGCCTTCTACAATAAGATGACTGGCTTGGAAGACAGAGAGAAAAGCTGTGGATGTTTATCTTGATTTACTAGCAAGACTTTCCAACACTTAAGTATCCTCAATGACAAACTAATGAAGAATGAGTTACATAAGTGGACAGTGATGTGGTCTGAAAACTGGCTGTACTGTTGTGCTTAAACCATCGCCACCAGTGACATAAGACCACTGGGGGTCAGTTACTACTGGAGAACCCCAGGAGTCAATACTGGGTTCAATCTTATTGGGCTTCTTAGAAAGCTGAAAGTTGCGCCAGAATTAATCTTCAGCAAACTTACAGATGAAACAAAACTGGAAGGAATGGCTGATAAACCACTGAGTGTGCAGTCATACAGAGGGTCTATAACAGCTTGGAGAAACAGTCCCATAAGAATCTCATGAAAGTCAACAAGGGGAAGTGCAAAGTCCTACACCTGAGGAGGAACTTCCCCAAGACCCAGTACGTACTGGACAACAAACACCTGGAAATACACTTTGTACAATAGAACCTGGTGGTCTCAGTGGACTGTAAGTTGACCAGTAATTTGCCATCGTGGCAATGGCAGCCAATAATGGCCTCGGCTGCATTAGAAACAGCATTGCCAGACAGCTGAGGAAAGTAATCCTTCCCTGGTTCTCAGCACTGCAAAGATCATGTCTGGAGTATTGTGTCCAGTTCTGGATTGCACAGTACAGCAAAGACATGGACATACCAGACAGAATCCAGCAAAGGGCCACAAAGAACACTCAGTGATCAAAGCCCTTGATACAGAAAAAGAGGCTGAGATGTGGGAGGTTTCAGTCTGGAGAATACATGTATAAGTACCTGATGGGTAGGGAGTAAAGAAGACTGAGCCAGAGAGTTCTCAGTGATATGCATGGAAAGAACAAGATGCAAAGGATGTAAATAGAGACTGATAATTTTTTCATTTTAAGTGTGGTCAAAGACTGGTGCAGGTTTCCTGGTGAGGTTGCAAGGTCTCCATTTGTAACGATATTAAAAAACTTGACTGGAGAAGGTCCTGAGGAATCTGTTCTAAGTGATGTTGCTTTCAGCACCTCTGCTTCAAACCACAGTTGCCTTTGATGTTGTACATGCCAATAAGCTATTGCTTTTAAAATAAAGATTCTTTAAAAGACTAATTACTTTTAGGAAGAAACTATGAAGAAAGAGTTCATTTATAGGACACATTTTTGGCCTAGGTTTCTTTAATAACTCAAGGGGCAGCTTTATGAGGTTTATTCATTGACATGTTTAAAAACAAACACTCTTATCAAGTTAAAATATGCTTATTGAAGACAGGTGTCTGTGCATACAGGACAATTATTCTAAACTATATCACTTCATAGGGAAGTGAATATAGGCTGTGTTTTTGGAGAAAAGCTCTAAACCAATAAACTTAAAAATGGAACCATAAGTAAATTCCCTCAAACACAGATAAATAAGAGTAACCATAAATATTCAGAAAAGCTTAACAAATGGAGGATTTAAAATTAGTTCAGTGAGAAAATATGCTAAAAAGTATGCTTAAAAATATTAGAATTCAGCATGAAGAGTAATCATATGATAATAAACATCATAGTTAGATCATGGCAAAAAGTATGTATTAAAAGAATCAAACATGAGGTTATTCTAATGTAATATCATTGCTGCTTCTGCATGATATTAGAGTCATAGGGAATCATATCCATCACTCAGGCTAAAGGTCTTTCTACATTATTAACCCTAAGAAAAGGCACAACACATCATGAGCTGTGCAACTTTGGAGTACACTTTTCCTGTTCTGATGCAGCAATAAATTCTCAAACCAAAGGCACCACCTATAGTTGCCAACTCTGAAACAATTTCTGGACAAGAAACAAATGCATGCCAAATTCCTGTATGCATCCTCAATACTATAATTGCGTTTGTTATTTTTCTTTGACAGATTGAAAAAAAGTTTAGATCATACTCATAAACACAGCTACAGCCAACAGCTTGAAACAAATCTCCATGGTAAAATAACTATAGCACTTATCAAAAAAATAGACACATGGAAAAGCATTATCCCAGATGGCAATTTAGAGAAATGCATTCATTTTTTTCCTTCAGAATAAGCCTAAATTATCTTTAATCAGATATTTATTCTGTAAAAAACATGAATTGCTTTGATTTTCCAAGAAAATACACGGAAAGATTTTTATGTATTGATTTTTATTTATTGGAGTCTACAAGAAAGACAGGGAGGGACTCTACGGGGGATGTAGAGATAGGATGAGGTTTAACAGTTTTAAGCTGAAAGATGGTAGATTAAGACTAGACACTAAGAAGACATTTTTTACTGTGAAGGTGATGAGGTATTGGAATAGGTTGCCTAGAAAAGTCGTGGATGCCCCAACCCTGGAGGTGTTCAAGGCTAGGTTGGATAAGGCTTTGAGCAATGTGATCCAGTGGAAGGTGTCCCTGCCCATGGTAAGGAGTTGGAACTGGATGATTTTTAGTATTCCTTCCAATCCAAACCATTCTATGATTCTATGGTTCAATGATAGTGTAAGTACCATCCTGACACCACACCTACTCGCTTCAGCTGCTTACTAAAAACTTCTGCTCCTTAAGCTACTTGGAATGACAACAAAGTGATTAACATTGTTTTCAGTTATTTCCCTTTCTGTACTAATTCTGAATTCCTGAGATGATAAAACTTGATAGATTTTGCTTATGTCCAACCTCACCTCTCTGCACAACAGATATACAGCTGTTAAGAATTTGAGAAAAGGTAAGGATACTAAATAGCAAACACATAAAGAATGAGGAAAACATCAGTGTGTCCTGACGCTACAGAAGTTTCTTTTTTTTTCCTCGTTCTTTTTTCTTTCAGCTACAGCAACTGTATCTGACCAGATACATGATTAATTTCTGAAATGAAAAAAACTTTTCACAATTGATCAATAAACATTTTTACTTTCATACCATAATTTCTAAATGGGAGGGTTTGATTAAGGATATAACTATTTCAAATGTTATCATTGCAGCAAATCTAAGTTAATTAAAATTGTTTTTCCTGTAATTAATCTACTAGGAAATATAGCTTCCCTTTTCAGGAACAGATGATCAGTTAGCCATTTTTTTATATTCACAGACCTATATTCTATTACCTTTAACTAACGTACAAACACTGCACTCTGAGTACAATGGATTACTGACATCAGCTGAGAATCTTAAACACTAAACAGAAAATATAACAATATTCTCAGTTTACAGCTCAAAGAAAGAGTATTTTGTAAAATTACAAAGAAATCACCACATTAGATTTTATGGTTTATCTACAAGGCACAATGTCTTGCATCCATGGATTTATAAACTGCAAAGCCAAAGGGAGAGATGACTCTAAGAATTTGTATACAGTAAGCAGCCATTAAAATCTACAGATATTTAGGGAGTGGGGAGGAAGAAGCAGAAATTAAGTAGAAATTAAAACCAATGAAAAAAATTAATAGCTATTAGGAAGCCAAAACAAACCATAACTGCAGCATCATAAGTAACTTACCAGTATAGATAGGGTTTATCCTTATCTACATTGATATTGTTTAGTGGATCCATACGAAACCAGGTGTTAAGAGTAAACCCATTTTGATAAGGCCACTTAGCAATAGGAGGCAATGCAATTGCCTGGCAGGAAATAAAAATAGAGAAGAAAACAGCAAGTGAAAAAAATGAATTTTTTGAGAAGTATTGTTAAAAGGAATGCCTTTCTAAAATCCACTCATTTTAGACTGCAGATCTGATCTAACTTTCAAATATTAAAGAAGAACAGAAAGAACCTTCAAACAGTGCTTTTGAATAAATGCATTAGTTTCCCACCTATTTTAAACTACTTTGATTTTTAACTACATAAATTCTACCAGTAAAGGACATAAAACTAAATTTGTGAATGGACAACATTCAGAGAAAAAAGAGAAAAATGTTTTCTGCAAAAATTAAACTATAGATTTAGCTTTCATTAATAGGCTAAAAAATCAAGACTAAATTAACTTCAACAGATTCAACAGATAAAACTACAGTATTAAGAAAAAGTTGTTTAGTGAGATTTAAGAGCCCCAGGAGGATTTTTTTTGTTACAAATGGCAAGAATCTGTAAATATTAACCCCACTCTCAGTTAAATAAATGAACAGTAAAGCATTGCCTGTGCAGACACTTGATTTTTAAATATTTTATTTCTACTCAGCTGAGACTGATGACGATGTTTCAGAAAAGAATTTTTCCCTGGTCAAGACTCTGAATACCTGATCTAACTCTGAAGCTAGGCACACTTTACAGAGGAAATCTGACAAGCTGAACTTCAGAGTCCACTTAAATAAGTTTTTGCTGTACTACTAAAACATAAATAATAAAGGCTATTTTATTAGTCCTTGCACTGATGGTATTGCATTCTCATCAAATCTACCATTGATACTGACTGAAGACTGGTACAGGTTGCCCAGAGAATTTGTGGATTCTCTACCCTTAAATATGCTCAAAAGCCATCTGAACACGGTCCTGAGCAGCCTGCTCTAGGTTGATTTGCTTCAGCTCACATGGATTTGCTGAGAAAACCTAGAGAGGTCCCTTCCAACCTCAGCCTTCCAGTGATTCTGTGTGATACTTATGATTCATAGTTGGTTTTATATGCAATACAACTGCTGAAAGAGTTTTAAGGGCAGAGAAACAGGTAATTAATGATAGCGAACACGCGGTAAATTTTATAATTAGATATAGCAACATGCTCAGATTATGTTAGTATTTGACTGGACAAATAACACAAATTCTGCCACTAGTAGCCTGGTACCATCTGTTCAGTACAAAACATTTCAAGGAACTCCTTTGGGATATCACTCCTGCCTCCTGAGAGGGATTTCCCTGCCTGAGACAGGAAAATTGCTGCTTGACGACAAACAGAATCAACACTTGGGAACTGTACCACCATCACAAAGTGTTCTCCTAATGAAGTGATTAATGGACTACTTGTAAAGACTGGCAGAGATGTAACATGTCTCTGCGAAAAGCTCTATGGTTGGGATAGTGAAGTAGATCTCACAAGCAGATCAGCAAACTGATTCATCAGACTCTTGGTTCTTTAATACTTCCACTAAAGTCTTAGTCATATAAGCAGCATCCAGTTTTAAGGAGGGCCAAACTGATATTTATTCTGCCAGGAAAACATTATGCTCTTTCTCTGTTTGATGTCATCACTGTACATCACTCCTGAAAACCTGAACTCAGTGCTAGTAGAGTAAGGCCTATCCATTTTCTTTCTTCTAATGAAGTGCTTCATTGAGTCATTTTATGAGTAATACTGTTCCTCCACTCCAGAGGACGACTCCTCTTGAGAACATGCACTACTCAAGAAATACAAATTCAAAACTCATATTTCTTGGTTTACATCTGCACAGTCAATGATGAGTGGTATGTGCGACAAGAAACTAACCAAGAAGAAAAAAATGCCCATTGTACATTTCAGTCAACTAACTTTATGTCCCTGTAAAACTGTCAGTCTCGAGAACCTAATTTTAAATATGGTTTCCAATAATTGTGCATATCTTTGGAGAGAGAGGAATACTTGACATTCTTTCCCTGTGAATTTTTTTTTTAAGCTCTAATAGAAAATTAAATTTAAGAGACACATTTCATGAGGGTTTGCCTCTGAAGCCCAGAAATGTCAAAGCAGTATGTGTCATTGTAGACATTCATATTCTGCAATAACTGTCTTGCTGCTGCACATACATTTTGGAGAGGTTGACCATGGTTTTAATTTCACGGTAGCAAATGAAACTCACTCTTTCAAACCCTAGTAATTAATTCCTTACACAATCCGCCCCATGCATTTTGCTGACCCTTATGTTTGCGCAGCTGAATATCAATCAAGATCAGGGAAGTGATCTAACTGAAAATAACTCAGGTGAAAACCAGTGATTTTCAGCCAGCTTATTGGCCTGATGTAATCTATCACATCAACAGCTGTATTCATGAAGAAGAATAAGAGGTGGTGGTTTATACCTAAAGTAAACTGTCAGTGCTATTGAGTAAATACAAGTACAACAGCCCAAGCAAAGCTTCCACCACCGTTAATTTACTGGCATGAAATCTGGATTTCTCATTTTAAGCATTTGTACTTAGTGCCTTAATAGCCATATTAATAAGTCTGTATCCAATATTTGAATTTATTTGTAGGTTTTTCTGAATGTCCATGCAGTGAATGGAAGAGATAATATCCATTTAAGAAGGTCTAGAAAGGAATACAATTTCATTGTAATTAATTATCTCAAAAAGTAAAGCCAAAAGAAGGGAAAGCAAAGAGTTGATACAGTTAGGTCAAAACAGAAAAGACATAATAAAACCGGTGACTAAGCTAACACTAAAAACTGTGATGACATGCGCAAGTTCATACCTAGATACTCCTCAAGCCTCTGCCTTATGTAGTATCAACTTTTTGCTTTTACAATCATTTCCCCAGACAAATATCTGCTATTTGATATTCCACCCTCAAAAGTGCTACTTCTCAATGCTATAACTACTTTGCAAATCTATGGAAGGCAAAGTCTACACTACTGAAGCATGTATTTCCCCTCTGATTTCCTTTTCAAGAATTTCCAAAACCAAATGAAAGGAAATGAAAATGAAGAGCAATTTATTTATTCCCCAAGTTGAATTATTGAAAACTTACTGCAGCACTACAGCCTGGGAAGTTGAAAAAAGTATCAGGCCCATGTCTCTGTGGCATCTGATTAAGGACTGATAATAGTTTGACTGCATGTCTTGGCTGTGAAAACAAGAAAATTGCACAGAAGTCAATACTTACATTTTTGTACTCTGTAGGCTATAACGGATACTGGACAGTTTTCAAACAACACAGCAAATTAACTCTAAAGTAGTTAGCAAAAACACTTCATAAAAATATGTTCAATCACATGAAAAAAATAGAATCAAGTTTATATGTCCCAGGAGACAATTTATGTTAACTTCAGCCTCTAATGGAATGACACTTAATGCTTTATCTGATCACAGCTTACCCAGATTCCATTTTCGCCTCGAAGCATGCTGAACAAAAGCTTCAACTCTTTGACAGTGATGCTGTAGCTGGCAAGAACCCCCAACATATCAACTAGAAGATCTTCAAAGGAAAATAAAGTTATTCTGAACTCTGAATTTCATTGTTTTGACAAAAAAGCTGAAAACGTTAATACCTTTAACAGTGTATTCACAAATTCTCAAAATCAAACACTTGCCTTAAATATTTTACAATTTCATATTCTTATTGTTTTAGTTACTTTAAAAATAAATATAAATATGCAGTTTTTGATTTGGTGTCACACTTGAACAAAGTATTAAATTTATGAACAATTAATTCTTCCCATTTCACATTATCCATCATACACTATCAACTTCTTGTTTGCTCCTTTCTGTTACATACTTTTGGGATAAGAGTTTCTTCATTCCTCTAAGAGTAGTATTTTTCAATTATTTCTGACCTAAAATATGCTTGACATTATATTTCAACTAAAGCACAGCACATTATACTGAGAATTTGTATAGTTCCCATATAGCTTTGCTACAGTGATAATGCTCCAATTTTTACCAGTGTGAAGGTCAGGGAAAAAATACCCAACCAAATTAAAACAACAACAAAATCATAGGGAGAAAGCAATAAAAAACCTACAAAAAGAAGTTATCAAAATGGCTAATGAAATTATGTAATACAGCTTTCATTAAAACATTTCAAAATCCATAAACTTTTACAGTACCAACAATACAGAGCCTGCCTTTCAGAAAATACAAAGTTTAAAATTATTGCTAGTGCTTGGATCTTTATTTTAAAACACAGAATTTCACTTCAAGGATTTGTTAGCTTGTAAGACGCTGGACTTCTCCTTAAACTTTACATTTTCTTCTGGATCAAAAAGCACCACTAAGAATTAATACTTCTAGCAGGAGGAAAAAGCAATTTGTTTCTTTTCATGGATGTGGCATAAGAAATTTAATTCAAAGATCAAACAGTGAAGTACAGAGCTTCCAAACCAAAAAAGATATGACACAATAGAACTAGCATTAACAAACTTCTCAATCCGCTCAACAATCAGAAAAATCCCCACATAAAACTTGTACAAGACATGAATAAGATTTTATCTTATTTGCAGGACTACATGATCCCTTTGTTAATTGGGGAAAGGATGACTCTTACAGGTGCTAATGAAGACTAGTCTTAAAAAGCATCCATTCTTCTCAAGAACATATGTGTTTTTGAGCAAAGACATCAGTATCTATTTAACTTGTCACACCATGAAACCAACCACTGGTCCTCAGTAAGGAAAAGGTACATGAGAAGAATGAAACATCATTTCGTTAACACAAGATACAGTAAGTTGCTTAGTGAGAGAAACTTCATGTCAGGAAAGGCAAAATAAAACCACTGTAACTTGCAGACATTTTCATCATAAGGTCTGAATATATGCCTAATGTTCAAGTGTAAACATATTTTCCCCTCCTTCCCTTAAAGGCAGAGTATATTTAGTCCACTTGTGCCACATTAGATTTGTGACAGATTTTCTTAAGGTAAAGAAAAATGCAGTTGAAAAACTAACCCCCTTGTCTTTTACAATGGTGAATTCTGTGACTCATCTCCTCTTCTAGTACCTACAAGCATTTGCCCTTTTCACTGTACAGTCTCCAGCCTGCAACGTGAAGCTGGTAGTGATTACACGTATTCTACATGATTAGAAATTGAGAAAAGTAACACTGAAAACTCAGAAAGGCAAATTAGCACAAGTGAATATTAATCTTTGGCTTAGAATTTCCCAGTTATTTGCTGCCTCAGCTTGCTTTTTAGACTAAGCTATTTAAAATTTTCCTTCCTTTATGGAGAAGTGTTGTGTAGAAGCAAAGTTGTTTGGTTAAAATCAGAACAGCAGTTAAAAGAAATCTGACATAAATGACAAATCTGTAAATTAATACATCCAAACAGAGAAATGATGTGCAGGTATTTAAAATTGCTTAACAGGTACATCTTTGTTTCATTCTTATAGCCCTGGACTACCTTATAGCACAGAAAATAGCTTATTTTTACTGGAGATGTTGAGAACCCACAGGCATCAGAAAAACATATTTATAAATACTTTATAAAACATGATGGAGAGGAGTAAATAAAAGCTCCCAAACAACGTAACCCTGGGTAAAACAGAGACCTGAAATGTTGATGCACAGTAGGCAATAAGTAAAGATAAACCAAAGAACATCTGTGAAAGTCGAAGCACTTAATGCTAATTAAAAATACTGCTGTGAACACCTCTAAAGAATGTTTGTTTCTTGTTTCAGTATAGAAATCTCATATGTAAAAGTTAGTTCACATTTGGTTTATAAATCCTAATAATGCAATCATCTATAAATGGGCAAAGGTCACAAAACATACTACAACTGGATTTTTTAAATGTTCAGTTCATTACTTTATATTAAATAAGATCACATATATAACTGATATCTATGATATCATTTCACAATTTTTTTTAAATTAATATTAAGTCCGGAAGAAGAAAACAGGTACCATTTCTCCTTTTTAATGCATTTCCAAAATGCACTGGATGCAACAGATTCTATATCTGTTGCCAGCACCTCCTGAGTACTTTCATACTATGCAGTTTATATACGATCTATAAATTATCCAGGCCCTTAAAGAATATTTAATTCAGTCATTCAATACAAAAATACAATGGTAGAAGAACCTGCCTGTTTTTCAAGTAACAGTAAGCATATATCAAAATGAATGGTACAGCATTAACTTTCGATCACATACTAAACAGCATTGGAAACAACTTCATTAAAACTACTCTCATGTCTCCTTGGCCACAAAAATGTGCATTTTAACTCTGTTGATGAACTAAATGAATAGAAATAGAAAATAGAAATAGAGAATGTGATGATTTTGTGGTTAACCTAATGGAACAGGTTGAAAGAGAAACACTTGTTAATTCCCCATTAATGACAGAGCAGTCAAAACCTAGCTTAAAAAATAGAACTCTTGCAGTGCTTAAGAGTTCAGTTCCAGCAATTTTAGAACAATTATCTACAGCATGACAACAGAATTGTGGGAAATAAAATGGGGCTCAAGGGAGACAGATCCACTCTTTACAAGTTCAGGTTACTTTTTCATCCACCAATCAGACTCCTCTGAACGTACTAGAGACCCAAAGAGTCTCTCAGAGCAGATAATCTGCTTTACTACTTTTACCTGGAAACAGAGAACTGTAAAAAGTGAATCCCTCAAGGGAAACCCTGAGCAGTTGTTAAAAAAAAAGCCTATGCTAATATATTTCTTAACCTTTTCCCTTAAGCACTGATAAAACAGCTGGCTATCCCCTATCTTAGTATATCAGATAATCACAGTACAAAGATGACTTCTGACAGGTGATGCTTCTAGAAAGCAAATTGTTATAGAAGTGGCAGCAATCCCAATTGGATTGCAATTGAGACTTTAAAGGTGATTAAACCTGAACCTGCAAAATCTCAAGAAGTGAGATAGTTAAAGTGCTGAGGAGCCTCATGAATCTAATAGTCTTCATCTAAACAGGCAGACAAGTTCTTCTCACTGAAAAAGACTGGGAACATGTTTATTTGCTGTTGTCTTAGCTTCATAAAAACAGAGAAGATTGGCTTCAGACTTAGACTGGTCCTGAAAGTGT
Source organism: Coccyzus lansbergi (assembly GCA_033558105.1). Taxonomy (NCBI): domain Eukaryota; kingdom Metazoa; phylum Chordata; class Aves; order Cuculiformes; family Coccyzidae; genus Coccyzus; species Coccyzus lansbergi. Next base: position 1,752,552 of record JAUMJK010000151.1, read on the forward strand.
GCTGTCAGAACATAAAACAACTATTATGCTTGTCTTGTCTATTTAAATCTCATCTAAGCCCAACCACAGCATTTCATGAAAGAAGGAGTGAGATGACCTAAAAACAAGAAAGAAACCTCCAAACAAACAAATAAAACCCAGAAAACCTGTACCCATTACAGATGATAAAAGCTGATTCCAAAACACTGGGTTGACAGAGTATTAGCAACTGTTTTGGTAAGAAAGTGGTATATATTCATAGGAATATGCACTAATACAGTTGGTTTAAAATATCCTCCCTGCCACAACATATCTTACTTTATTCTCTGAGTCTGGAAAATTCACAGAAATATCTGGGACAAAGAAGTTCTGGAGTCATCTACTGTCAATTACAATCTCAACGTCTGCATGGTAGATAAGGGAACACAGATACTGCATTAGTAGTCACCAATTTTGTCATCAAGGGCTTACCATATTTATTACTTCTGACTTATTATGAACGTTGTTGACATTTATAAAAGGTGAAGTGCAGAAATCAAGAGATAAAAGCAAAATGACAAATTTTGTTGCTTCCGTGTCTTTGCCAGAAAAATTCTCAAAACCCCCACATACTCATCTATTTACAGTTAGCAGAGAAAGACTCTACAAAGCATGACTGTTAAATTCCTACTCATATGTAAGACTATTCTGATAATTTGACATACATTGCAGAGATAAGAGTGCCATCAGAATTCCAATTTTCAGTTTAGATTTTAAATTATATATGCTCTCTTTGTCCATGTAAGCATACAGAAGAGCAAGCTTAATGATGTTTTTTTCCATGGAAGGACTCTTTCTGAAGCATGTGTGACCATTTTCAGAAAAAAAATTAACAGGGTAGAGGCTCTATTGTATTTTTTTAAAATTTATTAAGGTACTACCCCTGGCTTATATTAGTAGTAAACTCAGAGTGATCTTTCAGTTCCCATGTGCTCCTAGAAGCCAGATCCTAAACTCTTGATTTCCAATTTATACAATTCAGGGAAGGTCAAATTGAACAAATTGTATTAGGATGTTTACTGATGCTAATATTTTATTTCCATGAGTGAAATCCTGAAAAGCATCAAGATAGAAATGCTTGTTTTCATCAGATAATGTCTTCTGTTTAATATGGAATAAAATAATATCTTTGCCCTCATACTGCTCTGACATACTTACAAGCCCTGCAAAACAGAACACACACTATTTAGCATAACCGGTCCGATTTTAGCATTTACACATACATGTCTAATCAACAATGCGTTCACTAAGACTTAAAATACTGAATGTAGCTTTCTCAAATCCTTAATATTACACTTTCATATTGAAAAATAGCCAAGGACAATAACATTCCTGAATAATTCAGTTTTCATGCTGATGTTCTCTCCTGAAATCTGAAATCCTTGCAAGTTTCCTGTTCAACAAAGCCTACATTTATGGCAGGAATCAGATCATCAACTAAAAAACTTAGAAAAACAGAAGACAAAACACTTCAAACTATCGATAATGCCTCACAATTTAGGTATCTTACTACCAGTCCCAAACTATATAAAGCATAAGAACTACTTTCACTCTGAGTTGAAAGGAAATAGTTGACTTAAGTTTATCCCCAAGAAAAATAAGGAGCAGACAAATACTAATCACACACAGCTTTCAGCTGCCATATTTAAATGTGACAATGAAATCTGTTCCTCTAACCAGGTAATTTTAATGCTGTAAAAATACCATAGGATGTTAAAAACCACATGTACAAAAGCTAAGCAGATATTATAAGTAGCACAGCTAAACATTACAAAATTATTATTTAATATAATCCAAATGTCTAGCATTTCTGATCTGCTGTCAGATGTAGGCTGTGTTTAAAATGGATTACAATAACAATTCCAACAGCTGAATAATGAAAAATTATCAATAGACTTAAACCCTAAAATATTACCGTGACAGTTAAGAACTCTAACATGTACTGTTCTTAATTATGTTCAAAATAGGGGGGGGGTTGTCACTAAGAAAAAATTATCATCTCAGATGAATTAACAGGCACTTATTTTAAACAATTTATCTCTATATTATTTAACCTAAGATATATTTTTGTTATTTTTCTGAAACTGATAAAAAACTACTTCTGACTCCGTAGCAGTACAAACCAAAATACCACTCCAAGGAAAACCCCAGAAATCCCAAACCACTCCATAATAACAAAATAGTTGATAGTTCAAGAATGCAGTAATTATTCTATCAGTTGGCAATTTATACCTGCAATCATGTCGTCCACAGTACTCATCTTCAGCAGCACCTGCTCAATTAAGCCAACTTCTGTGCTAGTCTGTAAATTACGGACACTTTTACGTAGAATGGCTGTGAACATACTCCAGATTTCTGCTTGGCACGTTACATCACAGTGCTCCAAAAGCTCTGACATGCATGTAATGCTCTCTGCATCCTGGATTATAAAGTTCATCTCCAGATCAAATTCGCCACCAACAAGCTGCAAAAGAAAACAAGAACAGCATTACAATGTGAAATACATAGCTTAACATCTTTAATACTTTCATTGTGACCAATGCTGTGTATTTTTTTGCATGACAAGAGAGGCATTTTTTATAAGAGAAACTCACAGCTATGACGTGCAAGGCAACAAAGTAATGATCATGCTACGCAAAACATAGCTTGTACAAAATTTTTCACGGAAAGGGTCACTGGTCATTGGAATAGGCTGCCCAGGGAGGTGGTTGATTCACCTTCCCTGGAGGTGTTTAAGGCACGGGTGGATGAGGTCTTGAGGGACTTGGTTGAGTGTTAGATAGCAATGGTTGGACTAGAAGATCCGATGGGTCCCTTCCAACCTGGTTGTTCTATGATTCTATGAAATATATTTCGATTTTATTTTATGAAAATATTTTATTCCGCAGTATAACAAATTAAAGGTATTTTTTTTATATCAGTGTATGTATTTTCACAGAATCACAGAATCACAGAACAACCAGGTTGGAAGGGACCCATCGCATCTTATAGTCCAACCATTCCTATCTAACACTAAACCAAGTCCCTCAAGACCTCATCCACCCATGTCTTAAACACCTCCAGGGAAGGTGACTCAACCACCTCCCTGGGCAGCCTACTCCAATGCCCAATGACCCTCTGCGTGAAAAACCTCCTCCTAATCTCCAGCCTAAATCTACCCTGGTGCAGCTTGAGGCCATTCCCTCTCGTCCTGTCCCCTGTCACCTGGGAGAAGAGGCCAGCTCCCTCCTCCTCGTTGCTCTTCTCTGGACTTGCTCCAGAGCCTCAACATCCTTCCTGTGGTGAGGGGCCCAGAACTGGACACAATATTCAAGGAGCGGCCTCACCAGTGCTGAGTACAGAGGGAGAATCACCTCCCTGGACCTGCTGGTCATACCGTTTCTGATACAAGCCAGGATGCCATTGGCCTTCTTGGCCACCTGGGCACACTGCTGGCTCATGTTCAGTCGGTTGTCGACCAACACCCCCAGGTCCCTCTCCTCCTGGCAGTTTTCCAGCCAGGCTTCTCCCAGTCTGTAGCTCTGCATAGGATTGAAAATTCTTTCCTATAAAGTAATTGAAATGGTAGCCTGGCCCAGAGAAACATACTGCAGAGGTTACAGAACCTGAAAAGTTCATAAGTAACTGAATCTCTCCTACAGTTCTCTGAACTGAAATTTGCCTATTCAGAAATAAAAAGATACTGAAAATAACTTCGCTGTTTTCTCCAGACATAAGCCAACATTTGTCCTTAGATATGTGTTTGAAAGACCTTACTGCCCTTCCCATTGTACCACATGAAGAGTCATGCAGTCATGCTCAAAAAAAAACGAATTAGCGATCTGCTCTGGACCACAGCAGACATGGAAAACTTGCTTAATTTTATCACAGATCAGTTCATCACATGGCCAAGGAAATCTACTGCTGGTACAAGGAAGAGACAACACCAGCAGAGGTGCAAGCTCTCTCATCCATCCAGACACTTGCAAAATACTACCCAATAACCTCCAATTAAATAGCACAACTACTAAAAAAAAAAAAAAAAATTAGTAAGAATTTGCAAAAGATATACTCAAGACCAAGTATATCTTAAGGAATGGGATTCACCAATTTCAATCAGTTACTTGCGTAACTTCAGAAAGAACTCAAAGGAAGAACCATACTCTTACTGAACTGGATATGAAACGTAGTTTAAATATATAACCTTTTTTTAATGGCTGAAACATTTTTCAGTTTTGAAGGAAGCAAAGCCTTAGTCTTACGCATCCTATTTTATTCTAGTAACCCTGAAGAAGGTTGAAATCAATGTTAAAAAAATGCAAATACATCACCCTATTTGGAAAGGGAAAAGAACAGAATAGATTAATATGAAAACTATTTTAAGGCATCCTTTTCTATTTGTTTCAGGATGTTATATAATCAAAATTGCAATAAAGATATTCAAAGGATTCATCTCTAATAGGTGCATAATTTCAGTGGTTACTTTTAATAGAAGGCTATTTCACAGTCTATTTAAAATTAATTGATATTGTCTTCAAAATAAACTCCAAACAAGAAGGAAGCTGAAATGCTATGTAAACTTTTTTTTTTTTTTTATGACAGAATCTATCCATATACTCATAGTTTTTGGATATACATAATAGCAAGGACTAGCTTTGTCTTCTACTCAACTTTCATCCCCTTGTGAACTATTTTTTTTCCTATCAATTAATTGGCAATAACCAATTCAAAGTTTTCTAACATAAGAGTGTCTATTATACCAAATATATTAACTGACTACCTCCTGAGTTCTCCTGAGGCATTAAATTACATTAAAATAAAACTATTATCTTAATCACAATTAGTATTTTAGTTTAGAACTTGTCACTGCATATCATATATTTGCATATTTGGTAAACACCTAATGTGTACTTATGGCAGGCAATAAAGCTGACAATATTAGAAGCACAACATTTCTATAGTCATTCTTAAGATTCATGAAATAATTTTACAGAGAAAATCACCACGCATTTCAAGAAACCAGGGTAGAGTTTCTGTTTCTGAGAACAGCAGCAACTGATGCACACCGCACCAGCAATCTGAGTAGTTGTTTTTTAGATTTCTCTCCACTCGGCTGAGCCTCTCTGCCATTATGTTAAAAACACACAGAGGTAAAACAGGCACTTGTAGAAGACATTAATTTAAACTCTCTTAGATGCTTTTCTTATGATGAAATTAAGCACCTTCTGAAAGTGTCTACTTCTTTCAATTTCTTTTCATGCAAGAAATCTAGGATGAGAGAGCGTATTTGTAGAGACTCCATCCTCGAATACATTCAAAAGTTGTCTGGACATAGATCTGGACAATCAGCTCTAGGTGGCCTTGCTTGTGCAAAAGGGTTGGATCACAGAACCGCTAGAGATCCTTTCCAATCTCAACAATTTCATGATAATATTTAGATATACAAGTTTTGGATACCTAATTTAGCTGAGATGAATCCCACTATTTGTTTTTGACAACAGATGGGCCTTAAAACAAACAAACAAAAAACCTAGCAATGCCTCAGTTGGAAAGCAGAGGTTCATACATACCATTCCCCTATCCTCAAACACTACTAATTGTAGAATTCTTTCTGATAGAAATAAGCAAACTAACAGAATGATTAAAACAGACTAAAATAATTCACAGCAGACTACAGTAATTCAAACTGTATTTGCTAGCTAATGTAAACTAATATACTAATAAGTAATACTTAAAGCAGACAGAAGTAGAGCTCACTGTATCAGCCTGAAGTGATGCGATGTTTCAGTACAATTAAAACCAAGCTGTACGTATGTATAAAAGATCTCAGTGAACTTGCATTAAAAACTATACTCAATGTTAGTAAGATTGGTTTTATCGAGAATCTTCTATTGGGTTATGGACTACCCAGTAGATACTATAATTATTTTACTTGTCCCTTTGGCAGCAAGTGCTATACAGCCCCAGATATTAAAATACATCTGATTTCCCTTTAACTGCAGTGTAAGTATATTTCAGCTGCTAACAACAATCATAATTATCATTACCAACAGCTTCCTCAATAAATTAAACAAATTAATGAACTAATGAACAGTGACAGCAAAAGTTTAAGAAGGTGGGGAGAGGATTGCATTTTTAAAGTAGTCATCCTGAAACTCGACATCAATTAAAAATGTTAAGAGTCATGGTAAAAAGAAGTCTAAGGAAAAAAAGGAAAATCTAAACAAAAACGAATCGAGTATAAAGAAGTAAATGACCATAGTAAAATTTTGTTCAAGAAGTAATACAATGCAACCACCTCTGCTTTAAAATGTGAAAAATAAAATATAATTCAGCCAAGAAAAGAAGTAGAATATTCACTATAAAATAAGCAGCCTCTAACATTAATTATACACCTGTATTTCCCAAGCAAAAGATGGAAGGTAACGAGGAATAACAAGCCAGCTTTAATGACAGAGAAGTTATCAGTGGAGAACCACAGCAACAATGAGTTGGTAACCAGTGGAGACGCGAACGAAAGGACAAAGATTGCTAAATAGCCAAAAATCATGAAAAGTAGTTAAAAAACCCACCAACTACTGAGAGCCACAAATATTCTTCTGGTATCAAGAATCATTTAAGAAAAATTTGAAGTTTCTAAATGCAAATTAGTACTGTGTTATTATACCTTTACACATAAATACAGAACAATAGGCTCTCAAATCTGCTATTATCAGCCAGAAAAGAGAAAAAGGGTACTACTTTCAACAACTGTGCCACATGAAAAAAACTGTTAGTAGGCAATTGTAAAAATTCATAATGAATTTGCAACTATATATTTTGGGTACAATTCTGGATGCAATACTATACACAAAAAAGTTACATCATACTGCCATAAAGTACCATATTTTTAGTATAACATGTGAAAGAGTTCTCTGGTAAGACAAATTTCAGCTAGAGTACAATATGAACACTAAGATAGAAGTCCTCAAAGGAGACAGTATCCCACACCATAAATCACTGCTTTTTCATATAACAGATTTCGAATACAACCTATTTTCTTAAGTCAAACACTCAGTTGATTTCGGGCTAGGGGAAGTACAAACAGGATAACCGTTGTTTAGCAGCTTGAGATAAGCACTAACACTTAAGAATAGTAATAATATTAGCCGAGGCAGCTGACACTTGAAGGAGGGTAGTGGAGAAACTGCTCACACTTGGAGGATACGCAAGATGACAGCTGTCTAGCTAAAACAACATATTAGGGGGGCCTGTTGCTAAAGGTATTTCTGGCGGGCAGGACAAGTCATCTGGACCTGTGATAACAGCAAACAATACTGACAAAAATGGCAAGGATCTGATGGACATGGAAACAGATGGAAGCTAAAAGAAGTTAAAGATAACTGCCCACATCCCTGGGACAATATTTGACAGGCCAAAACCAGGAAGAGGTCTCTTCTCAAACTCATTATAATAAGAGGCAGAGAAAGGTTATGAATATAGAGGTGTTTTTGGAATACGTAACAGTTTACTGTATAAAGCCAAGATGAGTTGCCACTATAGGTACTCACGTTGTTTTGGAGAAATGATTCTCCCGTGTGTCTCAGTGCTGAATAAACATACCTACTTTATAACTTTATAAGTTATGGAGTCTTGATTCCGCGTGTCACAGTCTTAATTTGCATTCTTCAAGTGAACATTTAACATTCAGTAAAGACCATGCTTTCACTGTGATAAAGTATCTTGAATTACTGCTTTTACTTTGTCAGGTTTATGTATCACTTTTTAACTATTATGCATCTTTTACAGCACAGGCTGTAAGAAATGAAATACCAAACTAATGTTCAGATCACAGTTCCAAGTTAGATGAATATGGCCAAAAAACAGAATTCCTCCTGAAGAAGTAATGAACTGGCAGATATAAGAAAATAAGGCTATCTTCCCTATCCTGAGGTTGTTTACAATGGCAGCTTGATACTCCTTGCAAATTGCTCCAAGAACCTATCTTAACCAACACCACAGAATCACAAGGTTGGAAAAGACCCACCAGATCATCGAGTCCAACCATTCCTATCAACCACTGAACCATGCCCTTCAGCACCTCATTCACCAATCCTTTAAGCATCTCTAGGGAAGGTGACTCCACTACTCTCAAAAGCAGCTGCAGTACACAGAATTTCCATTTTTCTGAATACATCAGACATTCCTCAGCATAAGTTTCTGCCATTCATTATACTATGCAACAGAAGTTTCTTTCTAAGCTGCTTCATCTATGCAGGATTTAGGCTGGTCTTCTATACCCTTCTGATCTAGAACAGAGATTAAATAGTCCCCCAAAACAGAGCACATGTTTACATACAATATATTCAGATCAGTTCTGGAAATGGAGTAAAATATGTGCTGCTAAACATTTCAAATTAAATTATTTACTTAAGAGAAGCAGATTTTTTTTAAAAAAAATCACATTCTTCAAATCAAAGTTCTGCAGAACAGATTGAAATGAGGATAGAATAGAATAGAATAGAATAGAATAGAATAGAATAGAATAGAATAGAATAGAATAGAATAGAATAGAATAGAATAGAATAGTTACTGTTGAAAGGAACCTACAACGGTCATCTAGATGAACTGCCTGACCACTTCATGGCTGACCAAGAGTTAAAGCACACTGTTAAGGGTATTGTCCAAATATTTCTTAAACACTAACAGGCTTGGGGCATTGATATCCTCCCTAGGAAGCCTGTTCCAGTGTTTGATCACCCTCTCAGTAAATAAATGTTTCTTAACGTCCAGTCTGAACCTCCCCTGACACAGCTTTGAACCATTCACAAGTGTCCTGTCACTGGATAACAGGGAGAAGAGCTCAGCACCTCTCTCTCCTCTTCCCCTCCTCAGGAAGCTGCTCAGTCTTCTTTTCTCTAATAATATATAGCTTCTCAGTTTGAAAATCTATTAAATGACCACAGAAGAAAAGGAAAGAGGGCAGTTCATCTTCGAAGAAACAAATGGAACATCAGGATGGCAATGCTACTGGCAAAGAAAGCAGAGGTCTGAACTTATTTAGGATGATTTTACAAAAAACTCTAAAGTCATGAAGATTTTCTCAACACACTTTCACCTGTGATTAAAAAAATATCAAACAACTGCCAAACACAGGGATCTCAAGAAGTGTGTGAGGTGCAACAAGATATTTCAGAGACTTCTGGTATTTTTGGGTTAAATGACAAACATGAGTGTATTCTGCTAAAGAAAGAATGCAATACAAATAAACAGTGACAACGATAAAATATGAAAATCTAAACTACAGGTAGAGCAAACAAAATGTTTATCTCCACAATTACTTTCATGTTCAATAGTTCAAAATTTCTCAGTATAGTCTATTTTTTCATGTTATGCTCTCATACTTTGGAATAAGTTTCATGGTACCTAAACTGGACATTTCTGTTCCCTTTTAACATTTTACATGCATTTGTCTCCTCCTCATCTACTTTGCACTCTTAAGAACTACTAAACTATACAACTGTAACTTACTTTTAACTGTTAAGAATATATTTTTTTAAGCAGAGTTTCTCCAAATGCACACAAGTAGAAAATAAGTATTATCTACAACTATATACTAGTTCTTGTCTTGCATTTAACCTGTGAATGCTTTGGTGCAAAAATACTCTTGCAGTTTTACCCAGCATAAAGTGAAATTTCATTGTACTTATCAACAACAAAACTGAAACTCTTTATTACGACTATTTTCCCCTATCTACATTAACAGGTTTATATTTTATGTATTTGCCTTAATCAAACAATGTATAATTGAATTAATAAAACAAGGTCTTCAAACATCTAAAACTCTAAATTTATTGTTAGTTGTTGTTAAAGAAGCTTAATTCTTCTTTCCAGTTTTCTTCTATTCCTATCTGCGTTTATTTCAACAAAAATCAAGAATATAAATTCTAGAATACTAGACAGGCAGTGCCATTGAAAAACTGAATTACTGAAATTCCTACAGCTCTAATGACATCCAGGTTAGATTTGCACCAAGGCACTCCCTTCTTCCCCCTCCTAATTAACTCCTGTCACACTTGCTCCACCTTTTCTTAAGCTAACAACAAATGAAGTCATATCCTAGCCAACATGACAACCATTCTGCTCTGTTTTGGAGTAGAATTAATAATCTTGCTTCATGAGTAACAGGAGGTAAGCAGTTTGGAAACAAAATTTATAATTCTCTTCTCTCTCTGATGTTCATACATCTTTTTAGGCATTGTGAAATGCATGATTTTGTATTTGGCACATATTTCCACAGGGAAAGAGCTTGAAATAACTAGCTGGGATAGGAGTGTCAATCTGTTAAAATTTTAAATTCATTAGTTGTTTTAAAAAGTACTTACAAAACTTTTCACCCTTGATAACAAAGGCCATCACGTAACATTCAAGAATAATTCTTGTTCAAGCTGGGACATCTTTTTTACAACACTGAATTTATTTCCTAATCAACAGTGAGAGCCCCAAATATGTGGAATCAGACTGCTCCTGCTTCTTCTATAAAGATAGGCCTCCAATTCAAGCACTAAAACACAGAAGTCCGAGTGGTAGATCCAGACAGAAAAACACAAGTTACTAATTCTGGTCATTAGCTAAACCATTAAATTTCTAAATAATCAATTCAAGTTTTTAGGAAGATTCTTATTCAGTTGCATGAACGAAAATGTCTTTAGGTAAAAAGAGTTCAAAACACTAAATGAAATCAATTTAACTTTATAGAGACAATACGTGTGCTGACCACATGTAATTGTTAGTTTAAATGTATCAATATGACTACAGAGAAAAAATAAAAGTAACAAAAACTTAAAGTTGATGTTTTCCATCACTGGTACAAGTTCTATGGTTTGTTTGGTTTGATTTGGTTTTGGTTTTAAACTCTGAATGACAGGTTGGTGGGGTAATTTTCAAAATTCTCCTTACTATCAAGGGAAAGTAAAAGGTGCTTCTGGGAAGTCATGCATTTTACTGGTTTTAGATGCAACATCAGGATGAAACAAATCTTTCCGTGGGGATGCAGTACTTTTCACTAAGTATAAAAGGACAAGTACTTTGGAGAGGCACATCTAGTTATGTCAGACTAATCTTACCCAGCGTGCTCACTGTATGGTTTATAACGAAATGACAGCACTAAAAAGACTGATTCTCATGTGAATCACTGCAACTGCACATAATTCTCCACATTATCATACCCATTTTAAAGGAGACTTCACTCATTTTAGTTTCAAAAACATTTTCATCCTGAATAACATACAGTATGCACACAGCAGTGTGCCACTAAGGAAATGCTACCTAACAAGTTTACTGACAGCTTTATAGTATTTTGAGAAAAGAAAATAATTTAAATACCCTTTATACCTGATGAGAAAATCTGAATGAAGCAACATATTCAGCTTCACTTCTGGTACTTTCAAGTATGAGCTTCATATTATGCAAGCTTAAAGATAATTCAGTGAAAGATTTGCATTTAATTGTTTGCATATTCTCTTGTGTGAGGAGGACACTCCTGTAGGTTTGTGAACTTCCTCTAGTTGGGATGGAGTTAATTTTCTTCATAGTAGAATAAATAAATAGTTTTAAAAAAAATTAAAAAATAATTTTTTACCTATTGCTGAGCAGTGTTCATCCAGTGTCAGGGCAGCCTGTCTCTCACCCTGCCCTCCCAGCAAGTGGGCTGTGCGTGGGCAACAGGCTAAAGGGGACACAGGCAGGACAGCTGACCCTGCTTGACCAAATCCATATCATAGAATCATAGAATAACCAGGTTGGAAGAGACCCATCAGATCATTGAGTTCAACCATTCCTATCAAACACTAAACCATGTCCCTTAGCACCTTGTCCATCCGTGCCTTAAACACCTCTGGGGAAGGTGAATCAACCACCTCCCTGGGCAGCCTCTGCCAGTGCCCAATGACCCTTTCTGTGGAAATTTTTTTCCTAATGTCCAGCCTAAACCTCCCTTGGCGGAGCTTGAGGCCATTCCCTCTTGTCCTGTCCCCTGTCTCTTGGGAGAAGAGGCCAGCAACCTCCTCTGTACAACCTCCCCTCTGGTAGTTATAGGGAGCAATAAGGTCTCCTCTAGGGGTTGTACAAAGACAAGCTGAGCATCAGTCTGTGGAAGGTGGCAAGTGATTGCTTTTGTTCACCAGACACACTTACAAAACCAGCTTTACTTGAACCTATTTGTTTATTCTTTGTTTTGCTCTTCTGAATCTCTCCCCACTGTGCTGCAGGAGCAGTTAGTGGGTGCTTATTTGCTGGTTGGGATCAACTCATCATAGTTTAAAACTTTTGGTTCCTGTCCTCAAATTTACTTCAGATTTTCCCAGTGAGCAGCACTGCTCAGTTCAGCAAACTCCTTTATAAGTGGCCTTAATGAAGCGGTGAAGGGGGAAAAAATGTAAAAGACACAATCACTATCAAACCACAACAGGATAACAGGAAATGTTGTTAGGAGTATGAGCCCAACTAACCTTGAGCATGGCCTGCTGAGTTCTTCCCAAAACATCACATTTCAGTGTTTGTCTCAGAACCTCAAACCCCCAAATTTTCTGAAAAAACTATAAAGCATGTTTATTCTCCATTTCAAATAAACCTGCATGTTACACTACTATTATACAGGGAAAGCATTTTATCATGTCCTTTCCCAATCTACAGTCATTTTCTTTAAGTCAATAATTTTGATAATACCTACAGGCATTCCTCTTTTTTTTCTTTCTTTTTTTTAAGATTTCAGCTTTTTTTTTTTCAAGCACGAAGAGAAACAGAATCACAGAACAACCAGGTTGGAAGGCACCCATCGGATCTTCTAGTCCAACCATTCCTATCAAACACTAAACCAAGTCCCTCAAGACCTCATCCACCCGTGTCTTAAACACCTCCAGGGAAGGGGAATCAACCACCTCCCTGGGCAGCCTATTCCAATGCCCAATGACCCTCTGCGTGAAAAACCTCCTCCTAATCTCCAGCCTAAACCTACCCTGGCGGAGCTTGAGGCCATTCCCTCTCGTCCTGTCCCCTGTCACTTGGGAGAAGAGGCCAGCTCCCTCAAATCAAATACAAATCATCATCTTCCAGCAGTCCTGGAAGACTGGGGAGGTACCTCTGGACTGGACACTGGCTGATGTAGTTCCCATTTACAAGAAGGGTAGCAGGGAGGATCCGGGGAACTACAGGCCAGTCAGTCTGACCTCAGTGCCAGGGAAAGTCATGGAACAGGTGATCTTGAGGGCTATCATGAAGCACTTACAAGAGAACCGGGTGATCAGGCCCAGTTAACATGGGTTTACCAAAGGCAGGTCCTGCCAAACCAACCTGATCGCCTTCTATGACAAAGTCACTCGGTTGCTGGATGAAGGAAAGGCTGTGGATGTGGTCTTTCTGGACTTCAGTAAAGCCTTTGACACAGTTTCTCACAGCATTCTGCTACGCAAACTGTCAGCCTCTGGCCTGGACAGACGCACACTCTCCTGGGTAGAAAACTGGCTGGATGGCCGGGCCCAGAGAGTGGTGGTAAATGGTGTTAAGTCCAGCTGGAGGCCAGTGACAAGTGGTGTTCCCCAGGGCTCAGTGCTAGGTCCAGTCCTGTGCAATGTCTTCATCAATGACCTGGATGAGGGCATTGAGGGTACCCTTAGCAAGTTTGCAGATGACACAAAGCTGTGTGCAAGTGTCGATCTGCTGGAGGGTAGGGAGGCTCTGCAAAGGGACCTGGACAGGCTGGATCGCTGGGCAGTGTCCAACGGCATGAGGTTTAACACGGCCGAATGCCGGGTCCTGCACTTGGGGCACATCAACCCTATGCAGAACTACAGACTGGGAGAAGCCTGGTTGGAAAACTGCCAGGAGGAGAGGGACCTAGGGGTGTTGGTCGACAGCCGACTGAACATGAGCCAGTAGTGTGCCCAGGTGGCCAAGAAGGCCAATGGCATCCTGGTTTGTATCAGAAACGGTGTGACCAGCAGGTCCAGAGAGGTGATTCTCCCTCTGTACTCAGCACTGGTGAGGCCGCTCCTTGAATACTGTGTCCAGTTCTGGGCCCCTCACCACAGGAAGGATGTTGAGGCTCTGGAGCAAGTCCAGAGAAGAGCAACGAGGCTGGTGAAGGGGCTGGAGAACAGACCCTATGAGGAGCGGCTGAGAGAGCTGGGGTTGTTTAGCCTGGAGAAGAGGAGGCTGAGAGAAGACGTCATTATTCTCTACAAGTACCTGAAAGGAGGTTGTGGAGAGGAGGGAGCTGGCCTCTTCTCCCAAGTGACAGGACGAGAGGGAATGGCCTCAAGCTGCGCCAGGGGAGATTTAGGTTGGAGATTAGGAGGAGGTTTTTCACACAGAGGGTCATTGGGCATTGGAATAGGCTGCCCAGGGAGGTGGTTGAGTCACCTTCCCTGGAGGTGTTTAAGACACGGGTGGATGAGGTCTTGAGGGACTTGGTTTAGTGTTAGATAGGAATGGTTGGACTATAAGAAGCGATGGGTCCCTTCCAACCTGGTTGTTCTGTGATTCTGTGAAATTTATTTGAAATGCTTGGAAGATAAAAGAGGTTGTGAAAGAACAAAGGCTCCATAAGCAATGAAAATTAACTTTTTACTTAGCAAAGTTCTCCTGCTGTCATTGTTACCTGCCTCAGGATATTAGCTTCCCTGGGAAAGAAAGCAGGGAAAGACTGTGAAATTACTGCAAGAACTGTCTACTTTCCTTAATATCTGGGAAGACAGTTCCAAATAACATCACTAGAACCAGCAGTAAGATTTCCTACAATGAAATGACAAAGCTAGCAATTACCAAACTGAAACTGCCTTTGCTGTACAAAAGAATACATACGGGCTTATTAGGTGCTATTGATGCTTTATTTTAAAAAATGCTATAGTTACGTAAACAATCATCCTGTAGTTTCAAATGGCAAAACTGGTACAATGCAGCTCTAATACGTTGCTTAAAGAAGTTTGAAATTTTCATTTTTGGAAGGTTTACAAAGAAAACAAGCACACATTATAGTGTGTAATTCTAGCTGGTAATGGACACAAGCTACAAGCCTGCCAAGACCCATTCAGTCCAGTCCTATGATTCCAGTACTCCCTGAATCATAGAATGGTTCAGGTTGCAATGTACCTTAAAAATCATCCAGTTGCAACCCTCCTGCCATGGGCAGGGACACCTCTCACTAGATCAAATTACTCAAAACCTCATCACTCTGAGAGCATAGAATTTCTTCATTATATCTGAAATATACATAAATATAATAATACCTAAATATATACCTAAATATACCTAACATACCTAAATCTACCCTCTTTCAGTTTAAAGCCATTATCCCTAGTCCTACCATTACATGCCTATATAAAAAGTCCCTCTCCATCTTTCCAAGAAGCAATGTTTGCTCATTTGATAACCCTGTAAAATAGCAGTAGTCAATACTTATCTAGCAATAATGGTAATGTTTAGGTAATGGAATGGTAACATTAAGTCTCTTCAGCTAGTTTTCCCAAAGAAATGCCCTTAAAGGAGCTCTACCTAAGAAACAAAGTTTATATATATTTAAACTGAGTTACACATGCCTTGAGATTTCCCTACACTGGAGGCTTCTGAGGCTCAGCTTGACAGGTTTCTGGGTCATCTCATTTAAACTATATATAACCTAAATGGTTTGACCAGATGTCCCTTCCAACTCTATGACTTTATGATTCTTAGTATCAAAATTACAAGCTGCTTTGATGCAAAAAAGTGTGTGTGTGTGTTGGGGCTGGGCGGGGGGTTAGGCGGGGAAATTGTGCTGCTCAGCAAACCTGTCCCCTGTTACTATTTGATTTATCATCATCATCACATTAATTTTGGCTGAAACTTCAAGGCAAAAAAAAAAAAAAACCAAAAACCCAGACCCTACGTGGCAGGTGGGACCACCTTGGCAAGGTCCCAATTAGGGCCTACCATGGGCCTAAAGAAGGTCATGACCTGCCAAGGACCCTAGAACCTGTCAAATATGGCCAAAGACACAAAGATCAGGGCTATCCAGCTGTTGAAAGCTGATTAATTTTTTCAGGTTTCAAGATGGGGACCAGGGGGAGGAGGAAAATCTAACTGAAACCCCCATTCCCAATGCTGTGCCTCTGATGGCAGGAGGCAGAGAACTGTTGCCAGGCTCAGAGTGTCTTGAAGACGTGGTTCCCCAGACAACAGAATGACCGCAGATCAGACTTAACTAGGCATAGAACAGGGTCACACTGGAGACACAATCTGAGCCAGCTTCTCCCCGGAGCCCCAGGAAGGCCTGCTGTGAAGACTTTCCCTTTGAGACTAGGATGCCGCCCAAGGAAACTTCCCAGGAGTAGAGTGCCTTCATGCTCCATTTGATGAGAGACTATTTCTTCTGGATGTATCCTTGAATGAGCACTTACTCAAGTCTATCTTTTGGGTACCCGTAAGAGCAAGATTTCCTTTTGTGAGTGAGTGAGTGATTGTGCACAATTTGGCTCATCCTTCTAAAGGACTGCATGTGGAACCTACGGCAGTTGTGTAGTAAATTCCCTGACTGACATGCAAAGTTGTGGTTTATTTTTGTTTGTTGCAGTGCTAAATAAAACCTCATTATTTTCCGTGAATGACTGCCTGTTTTGCTGGTGCCTCCATGACACCCTGATGAATGGAAATTACAGTCTATTTATTTAGTTTGAGGAAAAGCACAATGTCAAGGTATGGCTTCAACTATATTTGGTATGGTAGGTATACTGTAGGACCATAGTACATTGGAATCATGGTAACATATATAACACATAATTATCTGGGTCAGATTAGTTGAGTTTTATTAACTTGCTCCTCTGATAATACAAATAACAAATAGAAATTCAATAAATAAAAAACCAACTATGTTTCAATGGGGAAAAAAGTTACAGGACTGCTCTTCTGAATGGGTCACAGCTCTAAAAGTGAAATAAAGAGAAAAATACTGTAGAGGGGAATGTTGAGAACACCATAATAAGGGGTACACTGCTATAACATATTCTGCATATCAATATTAACGCAAGTCTGCACCAAAGCATTGAAAACAATGAAAAATCAACCACAGTCAAGTATATATATGAGTTACCAAGGCAAGTTAGTAATTACACTCATATACACCTTAAGTCTGGTCTTAAGTCTAACTTACAGAGTTAAAAGTTTGTCTTAATAGTTTCCTTCCCTCCACTGCACTTTTTAAATATGTACTTGACAAAGTAAGAAACTTTCTAAATACAATTGAGGCTTAGAGTGAACCACCCCCGCCCCCGCAAATATGATAAATAAGGGGGCATTTGGCACAACGTTCTCCAGCTGTTCTTTACGTAATTGTAAAGAATTCTTGATTTGAGGGTAGGACCAAAATTAAGTCTGATGAAGTCCAAATGTCATAAAAGCTCGTAAAAGCTTCATTAGCACAAGACTGTAACCCCTTGAAAGATAAAGTCCTACCTTATAAGAATTGCAAGAAGAGACAGTTTTAAAGTGTGACATGGAGAATTTTACTCACTTTGGAAAGCTGGAAGACCAATTTAGTCACTTCTGACAGAAATGAAGATCAATAAAGGCATTTTATGTACAAGTACCTAACACAAAACACAAAATGAGAAGTCATCCTCCAGGTCTTGTATCCCTGAAGGAGACTCTCTTCCCATTTATCATACCTCTAACAGACCTTTTTTGGTGACAGCAGAATATGAGCTTTTAGTTCAAGGTATTGAACCTAAACACCGAAAGACTATGAAATAATATTTGCAGGTTTATCTTCAGAGAAATAAAATCAAAACTATTTTCAAACTTTGAACTAACAGCACCAACTTTCACTTTGTCTCGTTTAGTTACTCTTACATATTCCTTCTGTCCTAGACTTAATTAAAAAGAGATCAGCTTGTTAGATAAGGGGAAACAGAAACTGAAATAACTGAGAGTCACCAAAATCAAAGTCAAATGTACTCTGAGAAAAAAAAATGCCTTTTGCAATTACTTCTATAGTCTCTTCTAACCTCTTTTGCTAATAAGACATTTGCACCATTGCAGTTTGCACTGGCAAATCTAAGTAGTCACTAGCATTTCTTATTAACTGTTCATCCATTTACCAATTTCTTTATGGTGGCTGAAAACCCCTAAGCTTTCGAGAATCACAATGCATATGTACTTTATTTTCTAAAGTTGTTTGAATAACATATTTTCTCTGTAAAGCAAACCTTGCAGAGGTTTAACATAGTTATGAGATAACACCATCAAGAAAATTGAAAGCCTAAGAAACATTAAATTTTCAATAACTGCACATTGGTTTTAATCTAATTTGTATTGCAAAACTAACAGTATTACATAAAGCATTTATGCAGGTAGCGATGTCTGTTTCTAAAATAACTGAAAAATCCTACAAAGCATACACTTGCTTCCCTAACTTCATGTACAGAAGTGAACAGATTTTCTATAAATACTAATAGACAATTTTAGTCAACAGAAGTCTCCAGTAAATCAAAACATTTGGTTTCTATTTTCATGAATAACAACATGTACTTATCAAAGCCATTATTTTTTATAGTTAACTCACAGATGATAATATGGTTTATGGATTTTTAGTCTTGGAAAATGATGGATTTTATTTTAGAGTAGTCTGTGGGATGGTTCTCAAGCACATTAAAGATACACAAGATAAAATTAAAGAAGAAAAATGTGATAAAATACATCATCCATGAGGATTGTGGTGTATGTTGTATCTATACATTTTGGCTAAGATCAGAAAAATAGCCACATATAGCCACATGCCATCAGGACAAAGATTTACCTAGCCCATGATCATCTTCTAAACAGTCATTATATATCAATCCTTGGCCTGTCAATCCTAAATTAAAAGCCTGCAGGCTCTCTAACGTTCTCCTTTCCAACAAGGTGATAAGAGAGAAAGAGTGGTTGCTCTCTGCTGGCATTACCAGCTTTTCTCTCACTGCTAAGGAGCCCTTCCCATTACCAACTGTTCTGCAAGATCCTACTAGACAGAGAATGGGCTGACTTGACTCCTCCCAGGGCCTGACCTTTCTGCTCTGCATTCCCTGCAAACTTAAATAGCATTAAAACAGTGTCCTATGTCCCTCCTCAGAGCTTATGTTTTGTTTTTATACCACTGCACATTTGTTCAGTAAGAAAAAGAATTACTTTGTTCTTCTCATTAAGTTATCAATTATGTGTTTTAAAATTAAATAATCCATTTTAGAAGTGATTCATTCTCATGTCCACCTTTCTCTTCAATTTTATTTCCTTTAGGGTCTTTAATTGCTTTTATCTTGAACTGAAACATTTCCTTCTTATCACAAAACACTAAGGCTCTCTGAAAAGCCTGCAAACTATAAATCATGGCTATGCAATATTTAAAAGCAGAACAGTTCCAATGAACTTAGTTATGATAGTGCCATATTCCAATTAAATAAAGGTGTCAAAAGTATCCTGTTCACATTAATGATTAATGATAGAGTGATAGCCCAGGAGAACCATAATGCTGCAGGATACATGATCTCAAAGAATACTGAAGTAAGAGTTACACAATAGTGATCATTGAGTTAAACTTATTAATGGAGCTTGAACAAAAGCTTCCCGTAGAATCTACCGAATTCTTGTATTATTGTATTTTGTAAATAAGCATGCAATAAAATGTATAAACAAGTACGGTTTTACCTCACAGCTTACATTTTTCCCTTGGTAAGTGAATTTTTTCATATGGATTTTAATTCATGCACAACAACACACTTCTAAATTTAACTAGCTAGTACAAAAAGTATTATTTCTCAGTGACTACAATAATTTGCAACATTTAGTATGTGATACAATGTAGAAAGATGCCATCGTATTACACACATGAACTATATGGTGTCAGGTTCATTACAGCAAGTTTCTATACCATTGGAATCATAGGAGTATAACTCCTGTGGCTTCTCAAAATGGTAGTCTCAAGGTTTTTTTAATAATCATCATCATGTAAATTTTCAAGTAAATCAGAAGAAGGTGTACTATTTATTACATTTTCCTTGTCTTCAAAAGTGAAAAAGATACTGATAGAGGACAGGAATTGCACTTTAAAAAAGTCTAAAACTTCTCTAAGCCTATTTTTTTTAAGTCCATACAAGAAGCTCTCCTTATTATAAATGCAACTGTTAATACTTAGAGTTGTAGGACTAAGTTTTGGGTTGGGTTTTTTTTTGGGTTTTTTTTGGTTTTTTTTTAAATATTTGTTAATACTTGCCCCCTTTCCTTCTATAATTAACTCTCAGGATTACATAAGATAACTGTTCTGGTTTATGACTGCTCTCCCATAGAGTTTTAGCTGTCATTAATGATTTAAGACTTTTTTTGTGCAAAGATAAAACCTAAAACATCAGCTGCTAAAGGAGGCACCACAGAGACGTCAATGACGGTTGTTTTACAAAGTCAGAAGTGTATCCTAACTGCACACCCTCTCCTTAATTTATTATGCAGTTGTCCATGCAATGAAATCTCTTCTTTAACTCGTAGAACAGAAGAGTCATGAACAAAAGCCAGCATTATATAGCAAATAGGAGAGGTCAATAATGCAACTCTAAACAAGAAAGATAATTTTAAAGTAGGAAACTGAAAGGCAGATAAATAAGCATAAGACAAAATTTATCAGCGGTCAGAGAGTTTCCTTGATGTAAGAAGTTTGTTGCATCTCTTAACTGTTCAGCTCTCCCAAACTGAACACCAGTTTATATGCAAATGTTTGCATTTTTCACCTCTGCACATGATTCAGAGGCAAAGGTAACATAATTTTGGTTAGGTGAAATTGTCCACCTACAGCCAAGATGACAGTGAATATTTTGATGTACTCTAAACACAAAAACTCTAGTTTTCTTACTTGGTACTATCACTAGTTTGTTACAGAATTATCTTATACTGGAAAAATATACAACCAGCTTTCTAAAGATTAAACTCATAAGGAAATGAAACTGTATTACAACAGAATCACTAGTTTTGAAAAGACCCACAGGATCATTGAGTCCAACCATTTCTATCAATCACTAAACCATGCCCCTCAGCACCTCATCCACTCATCTTTTAAATACCTCCAGGGATGGTGACTCAACGACCTCCCTGGGCAGTTGAGTGGTATAACTGCAATATTAAGTCCCCGCACAGAGTGAGGTTATCTCAATATTGTACTAGTTCTCCCACTGTGTTTGCCTGGTGTTACTGTTTCAGCTGCTGTTCAAGAACACAAAATCAGATGTTAAATCAATCCTCCTCTGAAATCTATATTTATATAATTATAAAAATAAAGAATTGAAGAATTGTTTAGGTTGTGAAGCCCAAGTCCAACTTTTAATCTAACACTGCCAAGTGCACTTCTAAACCAGGTACATTAAGTGCCACATCTACAAGCCTTTAAGGATGATGGCTTCACCACTAGTCTAGGCAGTGTGTTCCAATACTTGACAACCTTTTCAATGAAGACATTTTTCCTAATATCCCCCAACACAACTTGAGGCCATTTCCTCTCATCCTATCACTTTTTACTTGTGAGAAGAGATCAACACTCACCTCACTACAACCTTCTTCTGGGTAGATGTATGATGTGATAAGGTCTCCCTTTTCTTCAGTCTAAAGAGCCCCAATTCCATCAACCACTCTTCATATTACTTATTCTCTAGACCCTCCAGCAGCCCTGTTGCTGTTCTTTGGATGCACTCCAGCACCATAATGTCTTTCCTGTAGTGAGGGGTCCAAAACTGAACACAGGATTCGAGATGCAGCCTCACCAGCCACAAGTACAGGGTTATGATCCTTCCTCTAGTCCTACTGGTCACATTATTTGTGACAGAAGCTGGGATGCTCTTGGCTTTCTTTGCCACCTGGGCACACTGCTAAAGAGCAGTAGCTGGCTGACAGCCAACATCCCCAAGTTCTTTTCCACCAGGCAGCTTTCCAGCTACTCTTCCTCAAACAAGTAGTGTTGCATGGAGTTGTGACCAAAGTGCAGGACCTGGCACTGAGTCTTCTTGAACCTCATCCCACTGGTGTTGGCCCATCGATCCACAGTGTCCATACCCCTCCCTAGATCCTTCCCTTCCTCAAACAGGTTTCATCTGCAGAAGGTGCACTCAATCACCTCATCCAGATCACTGATAAAGATGCTGAAGAGAACTGGCCCCAACACTGAGTCCTGGGAACACCACTTGTGACTTGCTGCTAACTGGATTTAACTCCATTTACTACAACTTTTTGAGTCCAGTCATTCAGGCATTTTTTCACCCTGCAAAGAGTATGCCTGTCCAAGCCATGAGCAGCCAGTTTCCCCAGAACAATCAAGTGGGAAATGGTGTTAATCCTATCATCTTATATCTCACACTTTTTGCTAGTTCTAATATATTCTTTCAAGACTGGGGATGCCTAAAACCTCATACAACATTCAAAATACGAACATACCATTAATTTGCACAGTTTCATAAAAATGCTTTATTATGCTCATCTTTTCTTTATTAACAATTCCCAATGTTTAATTTGCTACTAGCCGCAAAAAATGTTTTTTTCACAGGACTAATATATCTGTGAGACCATTTATAACAACATTTGTGAGAGCGTACGGATAATATAGGGTAGCAGATATGTAATGAAGTTATACCTTATATTATTCTTTATGAGATAAGGAGGAGATGGAAACAGACTTCCAAAAAACTTTGTAAAAATGTTAATTGCACCACATATTCAGTCTTGTAAATACATACGTAACATAAATGCAGTACGTAACATGAGTACCATACTTCTCTATATAGAGCCCCAAATGTCTCCTTTCCTATTTATGATTCCAATCATAAACTATATTTATACATAATTGCTAAATACAGTTTTCAATGAAAGGATAATTCCAGTGACAAAGAGTTAGGACACTAAATCCTGTCCTCCTGCAAACATAATTGAAAAGTACTACTCTCTCTCAGCAGCACATTATCCCTTGGTTGGCTTGCTTAAAGAAGACAAATGCTTACAAAAAATATGGTTAATGAGTAACATTTCTTTTCAGCAAAATATTCCATCACATCTTGACATTTCTTCCATGTTTTGGGACTACACTTGTTTGTCATTTACTCAGATAATGCAGGTTGAAGCTTGAAGAGAACATGGAATAACATGCTCTTACTGTCTTTCTAGGACTCAGACACAGATTTTGAAAGCAATATTACTGTGGTCTGAGTTTCAAACACTCCATCTGCAAAAGTAATGACACAGCTTCACCTATATTAAGCATTCTTTTTAAGGCATCAAGTAACTGGGTAAAACTGAGATCAGATATTATTTGATTGCAAGACAATCACAACTGAAGTGCCAATAACTACAAGAGTAGATGTTTCACAATGGATGAAAATCAAATGTTCTTCACTGAATTAAAAGAGAAATTTCTTAAGAGATATGTATAATTATTCCTTTAGTATTATATTAATTTGATATTTACATAAGTTTAGTATAATTTCAAATCACAATCTATGGACAATGGATCTCTTCTTGGTTAAATATGTTTACCAAAGTACAAAATTTTTATGACAATTTCTTTTTCTTAATACTTTAGTAATATTTATCTCTACTAAGTAAAAGTAAACTCTTAACTTATTAGTAAATAGACAAGTTTCAAACTGAAAAGGGGTTATAAGAAAAGAGACATTTAATAGAATTATAATCCATTTTGAATTACACTCTTATATATTTGTGTCTTCTCACTGAAGACCTTGGTTCTAAATCAGTTTACATTTAAAGTGATTATGTTTGGAGATGCCTAACACATTCCTCACTCATGTTCTAGAGAAGAAATTAGAATACAAATGAGCTTAATATATCTTTGTCACCTAATAGAAATTACTAAAAAAGAAAGTTGGATTAGAAGTAGTTAACACAAAACACCAGTCAAACTTGATATTCGAATGGTTTTGCACCATCTTGGAAGCATTATACACCTTCTGTTTGTGAAGGAAAAGTAGAAAATACTAAGCAGTAAGAACACAAAGGAAAGGAATTCTAAACAAGGCTGCCTCAAATGGCTGGTTTCAGTTACTTACCCTCCCCTTACAACTTCCATTTACAAAGGTGAATAACATATAAAAAGGAACTGTAGCTATTTATTTAACACCATAAACCCAGCAGAACCTATCAAAAGGACTTTTTCAGATCTTATTTTAAACATCCCATAGGCAGAGAATGGTTCGGATTGGAAGGGACCTTAAAGATCATCTAGTTCCAAACCTCTGGTAATGGGCAGGAACACCTTTCACTACATCAGGTTGCTCAAAGCCTCATCCATACTGGTCTTGAACACCCCTACGGACATGCACAACTTATTATTATTCATTAATTTTGCCCTATGAAATGTAGTTTTACATTAATGCATGTTTAACAGTAATTTCCATTATTTATAATCAATTAAGAAAATACAGTAATCTAAATTTACATTAAAATGTTCACAAACATTTTCTGAGATGTATGTCTTGGTTCATCACAATTAACACTGAGTTTGTGTTTTCTTTTTTCCCCGCTTTTGGCCAGTGTGAATCAGAATTGGTATTCAATTTAGGTGAAAACATTACACCAGAAGAAATGGAAGTTATGCAAATAGGAAAATCATCACAGTGTAAATAATCATAACTCATAAAAGCTCTTTCAGAGGTGAGGTCTTCAGAAACCATTAACAACTGGCAAAAGAGAAAATTTATTTAGTTGCTCTTTAATCAAATGCATAATAAACAGCACTGAGTATGCCATGTTAGATAATAATTCACTTTATGTAAAGAGATGAGAACAACTTTGCAAGAACACAGGCATTAAAATGACTGTACAATCTTGACCAAAATTTCAAGCATTTCCCTTTCCAGTATTCCTCCCAACTTTTACTACATAGCATATCTTATTATATCCTTGCCTTACTGAATACAAGCAATAATCAGGATTGTGTTCTACAAATAAAGTATTGAACTTTCAGTTGTTTCAGTTAATGGAACAACTAATTACGCCATCAGTTCTTTCTGGGGTACTTCAATGTACTTCATAATCAGAGGGTTCACCTGCAAAAAACTTTCACATATAATTTCAATCCATAATAGAAGTTGCAGAAGTACATGACAAAGAAATAAAAGCTCTTTCCAAACAAGTTAACAGCACTAACAGAATTTTGAACTCCAATAGCCAGATTAAGTTGTTCTATTTTTTATCATTTATAAAGAATTGATTGCTTTATTATGATTCTGAGGTACAAGTAAATAACCAATTACTCTCTGTTTCTGTATTTTCTGTACATTTCCCATTTGTTGAAGCAGCAGGAAAATCAACAAAAAAGTATGTACTTACTCATAACTACCTAAACAGAAGAAAAGGTGCAAACCCAAATTTACAACTGCTTCTAATGACTGGAAAATTAATACCTCAGTCACAAAGTGGGCATCACTTCCAAAGAAAAAGAGAACAGAGTTTGGAAAACAACTAAATTTTTATAACAGGGCTATCAGAACTATAAGAATCACAATGTTTCCAAATTACATATTGCAATGTCAAAATTACTTATTAGTTGATAGCACTTGAATCTGTCCTACAAAAACTGTCAGTGAAACTTCTGGTGTGAAACTTAGCCTTAACTTAATCTTAAGCAACACACATCGCTCCCTCTTCAGTCACAACTGAGACCTGAGGGTTTATTTCTGAATGCTTCTCCTATGAAGCTCTGTGTGGAAAGAAACATCCCTTGAAATACTATCACACAACTTCCAAATGCCTTCTTTGTGTTGAAAAGCAATCGTTAGTACTGTACATATTACTACTTTCAATACCAGTGACAATACTGATGCAAATTTTATCTAGCTTAGATACTTATCCCTCCTTCTGCTAATGCATTTTACTAACAGATTCCAAGTTTAATTGATATGGAGAACTTTAAATCGATTTTTCCATCACTAATAAAGATGTTTTATTTTACCAGCCTCCCTCCTAACTTGAAGTCAATCAAAGCTAAGTAATTACTACAAGACAAGAGCAGTTTGAAAATTACCCCCCATGAGGTTCAGGTAGCAGATTCTGTAGCAAAGGAGCCTGTACAAGTCAGCAGTCCAACTGCAAAAGGTCCATGTGCTGACACGGGGAGAAGTCAGGAGCAGGGAGAGAGGGATAATCACTCCCTGGTCTTGTTTCATTCTGATTTAAAAGCTACATCATCCACTCTATACAGGCATTACAAGAGGAGGTTACAGTAATTAAAAATCACTGACAAAGGCAAAGATCTCAAAGGTTGATTTAAGATTATAATTCCTTCAGTGGAGTTTTTTTGCAGGGTGCAATTTTTGTTTGCTTTTGGTTGTTTGCTTTTTGTTGGTTTTGAAAGATATCAGCTTGGAGAATCATGGATTGAATGCTATTAGATCTCATCTTGCATATCTGGTTGAAGAGAGAACTGGGGAGGTCCATAGTTTCCCTAGTTCTTACAGATTTGTACCAGAACAAATGGGCCCATGTAGTGCACAGAATACACTTACCTAAATTATCTACTTAGGGCATGAGCACATTTAAAGTGGACACCACATTGACAGTCATTCAATGTGAAACAGTTTTATTAATAACATTTGCTCTAGCATTAGTCAGAACTTTAACAAACTTACTGTGCTGTCAAGTAGGAAAAATCACAAACAAAGCTGGTGGACAGTACCCTACTACCAAAATTCCCATAGCCCTTACTCTCCCTAGGTCAAGGTATTTTCAATACCATAGATGACTAAACACTAGTTTCCACATAGCTCTCCTATCTGATTCACTTCTTGATAGCCCAGTCAAATCATATTTACAATATAATTTTCAACAGAAATTTGAGGTCCTTCTAGATATTAATTCACTGTTAATTCTTTTCAAATTATATCAGTTTCTACAAAAACTGGAACTTTAAGGATTCTTAAAAATGGATCAAAACTTAATATATTTAGAATGCTATTTAGGTACTTGAAGTAGTGAAAAAATACTATAAACTTCTGTATATTTTATTTTTTTAACTACATGTATTCCATGTATAATTAGATATTCTACACAGTACTTAAAGCTTACTTCAGATTACTGGTAGAATGGAATTTTTAAAAATCCAGCAAAATGCTATGAGAAACATATATTTTTTTACTTTCTTATTATTTTAGGATGCTCATTTTTTTAATGCAACTGTCTTAATATCTATGAGATACTGCAGTTGCATATAAGCATATGTCTTTAATAAATTCCATTTAAAAGCTAATCATTAATAATTATTTATTGAAACCAATTTGAAATAATAACACAAAATCTCTTTTTCCACAGATCAACAACCTGAATTTCATGTCCAGTCATATAAGCTGGGAACACAGGCACATGGAAATTGGCTGTTACTGATTAATTAGCTAAATACATATTTTCCAATTCAAAAGCTAGTCTATCAGTGGCAAGACACATATTTTATGGTAGCTACATTTGCTAATATTTAGTTACATTGCAGATCTTTCTCTACAATCGCTCTGTAACTACCTAACTAACTGAACGACTTTCCATGACAAGGTTACCCATTTAGTTGGCCAAGAGAATCCAGAAGATGTGGGTTGACTTGGGGGGGGGGGGTTAGCAACACTTTTGATACTGCCTCTTGCAGTATGCTTCTGGACAAAATGTCCAGCACACAACTAGACAAATCCATAATATCATCTATGAACAAGTGACTGATAGTCTGAGTTCAAAGACTTACAGGGTGACATCAGGCTGGCAGTCACTAGTGAGATACCTCAGGGCCAGTGCTCTTTAATGTTTTTATAAATGACCTGGACACAGGAATCAAGTGTACATTAAGCAAATTTGCCAATGGTATTAAATTAGGAGGAACTGTGGACCTCCCTCAAGGGTAGATGGGCCTTACAAAGAGATCTGGATATACTAGAGAGCTGAGCAATCATTGACCATGTTAAATTTAATGATTAATGAACAAATGCCAGATTCTCTACCTGGGATGGGATAATCCTGGGTATATGTTCAAACTGGGGGACAAAAGGCTGGAGAACAGCCCCGTGGAAAGGGCTCTGGGGGTCTGGGTTGATGGCAAGTTGAGTATGAGTTAACATGGCGTCCTGGCAGCCAGATGGGCCAACCACGTCCTGGGGTGCATCGAGCACAGCATAGCTAGCTAGGCAAAGGGAGGTGATCCTCCCACCCTGCACTGCACTGGTACAGCCCCATCCCTAGTATTGCATGCATTTGAGGGTGCCTCAATATGAGGTCGTCAAACTATAAGGTGTGTCCAGAGGCGTGCAGCCACAATAGTGAAAGGTCTCAAAGGAAAGACTTACAAAGACCACCTGAGGTCACTTGGTTCAGCTTGGAGAAGAGAAAATAAATGGATGACAGGGGTGACCTCACTGTAGCTCACAACTTCCTCAACGCTGGCAGTGCAGGAGGAGGTGCTGAACTCTCTATGGTGACCAGTGATTGGATATCAGTAAATGGAATGAAGTTGCTTCAGAGGAAGTCAACTGGACATTTGGAAAAAGTTCTTCTCCAGGAGGGTGATTGGTCACTGAAACAGGTTCCCCATGGAAGCGATCACGGCATCAATCCTGTCAGAGTTCAAGGTACAACTGGATGATGGTCTTAGCCATATGGTTTAGTTTTAGGTAGTCCTGAAAGAAGCAGGGAGTTGGACTTGATAATCCTTACAGGTCCCTTCCAGTTAGTGATATTTTACAATTCTATGATAATTTGTATCAAAGAAATGACATGGGTTGCAGTCTCAATCAAGCTTACACTTTCATGCATAAGGAAGAGGGTAAACATTCATTACGCACTGTTGTGCTTCACTGACTCCCTTCAACACCACAGGACACATCAAATTTCATCAGAAAGATTAAAGAATGTTTTTACATCACTCAGTTCTCACAAGATATGGACTCACACAGTATATTCACGCATGGAAAAGTAGTATGTTACTACCTCTATTGTCAAAACTCAACACCTTCCCTCTCTCCCGCTCTCTCTTTCTAGACCACACAGCTTTCACTATTTCTCTAGACAGATCTCTACACGTATTTTCTTTGCAAAATATAAAATGTGATTGTCCCACATCAAGTGTTTTACACAGTTTCCGGGGACTTCTAACAGTTTTGCTGGAAGCTTCTCTCCCTTTCACAGTTTAGATACCTAAGGTATCTTACTTATCTCTCTTACTTATACGTAAGAGAGCTGTTTCAGTCTTTTGACAGACTAAGCACTTGAACATATTTATATAAGAATAACTTTAGGGGGATCTCAAATTATCACAAGGAAACATTTCCCTAGCATATTTTAAATGCCATTCATTCTTTCATACAATACAGGTATTTACTTTTACACCACCAACCACAACTAGAACCACAAAACCACAACCATCAACTCATAATCATGTTTAAAAAAAAAAATTAAAATGTCCCAAGTTAAAAGTTGCATGCTGTGAAAATAATGAAAATATCAAAAGTCACTTTAAGACATATGAAGTCATAGCTAAACTAGAGTTAACATTCACAATACATGCGAACATGGAAACATGTGACAGAAGATATGGATGACCAAATGCCTTATCTACCACATTTTCAGAACAAAAGCCACTATGATCAGACATTTACTGTTTCATACACAAGTCATGTGACACTGAAGCATCAGATTATTTTTCCTTCTGTTTTGTTAATAATCTGAAATTCTCAAATCTGGAAAATGGCAAAAAAAAGGAAAGTATTTTCCATCTTTTCAGAGTAAATATCACTAACAACATAGGCAGCTCCAAATTACAGAAAACAAAAGTATTAAGTAAGCTTTTAAGATTTCTTTACAGAATACAGCCCAAATAATAGCAGTCTTACAACTGGTTGTGAAAGAATCCAACCTGAGAAAATTCTTTAAGTACATGTTCAAATTTGACAACACTGGGCAATCTGTTCTCCTAGAAATAAAAACTGTGTGAACTCAGCTCTTTAAAAAATAGTTATTTATAACATGCAGAAACGGGTTTAACAACAGACATTAGCATGCTTCTCAAGTTCATTCTTCAAATAGTTATTTTCAGAAGATATCCAGAATTCATCACATTGAACATGGGAATAGAGTCAACACTCAGTAGCTGAATACAACATATAAAAGGGACATATACTACCCAACTTAGGGCTCAGGAAAGCCCCTAGTAATGCTCCTCACAAGCTATCTTCTAGAAGAGAGTTGTCTATGAAATGACCACACCCTTCTGCTTCCCCAGTATGACCACACTCTTCTGCTTGAGTGTGCAAGCTCAACTTTGTGCAGTTCTGCTCAGGCTTTTGTAAATATTTGTCCTGCACAAAGCACAAGAATTTAAATGTAAGTAAACTAGAAGTAAAAATAAAATTTATGCTGCAGTTTCAATACAGTGAGTGTCATGTTTTCAGGGACAACAAAAAGCTGTGATTCATTCTGCAGTAAGTCAAGTGAACATTCAACCACATAACAAAATAGTTCTTGCTGGGGACCACAAGAATGGACTGCAAGCAAATTGGCAAGGGCCCGCCAAAGAATGAATTTCAGTCTTGATGACTACAAAAAATGTTAGCACACAATGTGGAGTATCAGTAAACATTAGGAATTCAGTTTATGCATGTCCTTATTCAACAATACTTAGTTCTTGACATAATGTTGTGTAATTAACATATAAAAATATTACAGTTTCACTATTTTATTAGTCTTCCCCAAAGTCCTTGCAATAGGCAAGACAGGTAAATTTCTGCTCAGTGAGCTTAAAAACTCTTGTTTAATCAAATTTTATAAAAGTCATAGTTCAGGCCCACCCAGCCAAATTCAGCAGCTAAAACCATGCAGTTGAGCTTCCAAAATCCCTTCCCCTCAACACCCCACAGGGAAAGGGGAGAGGGAAATGAGAGGAAAAAGGTTTATGGGTTGGAAACTAAAACTACAGCTTTAATGAAATTATGATGACAATAATGAAAATAATGAGAAACTAATATATACCCCACCCCTCAATGACTGTACATCAGCACAAATTTTCAGAGCAGACGTTAGGGAATGGGTCCATGGCTAGGAGGGAACTGGGAACTGGGCTCAGGAAAACACTGATCCAAGATGAGGAGCAACCTGACAGACAAGGTCCTCACTGGGTGTCAGTCATCACAGAAGAAAGATCCTTGTGATCTCTCAAGTTTATACTGAGTATGCATATATAGGGGATGGAATATTCTGTTGGTCAGTGTAGGGTCACCTGCCCTATTGCCTCTGCTAGCAGGTGTGGCTCCTTTTCCCTCAGCTTGTACATGGCCTTGGTTAAGTATAAGCATTGGCCTTTTTGCTTACCAATGCCCTGTGTTATCACTTTAGAGAACACTGTCTCAAAAACAGGCAGTTAGCTTTCAGAGAATGAAGATACTTACAGCAATCCAGATAGTCACAAAACTGACTCTAATTCATCTCAAACCACAAAAATAAACCTTTGTATAATGAAAGACTTGTCTTCTTAGAAGTATAACAGATAGACTAGCTAGAAATTTCAACGCCAGTTTTAACTAATTAACAGAACCCCTCAAAAAGTAGTAACAATGGGGAAAAAATCATGCTAGTATTATTCTAATTCAAACTAACTAACACAAGAGATGACATCAAGACAAACGACAAGTAACTACAGAAGTACCCACAGCCTCCTCAAAATATTTCATCGGCAGATAAACTTACTCATACAGGCTTATCCATCTGATACTTAAGGACTTTGACTATTACATTTATCAAATATTTATTTACAACATGATGGTTGTATCTATGCTCCTCTCACTATTTGCAGAAAGACAAAGTTCTTTACACTACAGGAGGCTAAAATAACACAGTCCAAATGAACATTCAGAGGGCCACTAGTTGGACCAACTCGATTCGAACAGCGAGGCAGGCACACAGCCAGGGTTTGAGTTGGAAGTCAAGTGGTGACAGAAGTCAAGGGTTGGACCAAACAAGTACAAAGAAAAAGGATGGCTGGACAAAGGTCAAACAACGAGTTACTTCTGGACTAGGTAATTCCAGGACACATTAATCCTGACTTAGACAGATACAGAACAGGACTATGAAAAGGATTTTCAAGTGCCACAGCTGCTGAAGTCGCATATAGCTCCCAAATTCCTATGTACCAGACTGACTGGAAACAAAGGAAAATCAGATTGGCCAAGTAATATATTTTACAGTGCCACAATTGGAAAAACATCAGCTACTACACAGTTATCTAGGTCCCTACTCTGTAAAACTGCTTTTGCTCTGCAAGCTGTAAAGGATATACCTGAGAAAGAAGTAATGAATGATTTTATTGATCCATCTGTTATTTTCTCAGATTTCTTCAAATTTCCTTTTTCCCACTACTGTGATACAAACTAATCACTTTCATAAATACAGATCAGAATCAGGTAATAAGGAGTAATGCCTGCGTTAAGGTCTTTCTTTTCATTACAGAAGATATACAGCAACTTTTTGCCTATGTCTGAGAACACATTTTAGGAGCATGGAGACAGATGAAACTAAGACACTTATTCCCTAGGAAACAAGAGATCCCATGAGAGAAGTACATACCTTCCTTGCCAGTAATCACCACAAAACAACTGATGATATTTCAAACCTTTGAACGAACTCCCACAGCTGAAAACACATTATACTTTCAGTACTAACTAGCTGCCTTCAACTAATCTCATGTTGATCTCAAATAATCTCTCTTACGTTGAAAGCACTACTCCTCAAAATCTATCCTAAAATCACAATCATGTTCAGGATTTCTGTTTCAGGTTCTATCATTCTGTAAGTTCAAAGACTAGGACATATGAAGTGCTAAACTCTCCTTAAATATTTTGAGGGGAATGCTTTTTTTTTTTTTTAAACATCTGTTTGGGAAGAGTAGCTGGAAAGCTGCATGGCAGAAAAGGACCTGGGTGTGTTAGTTGACAGCTGGCTGAACACGAGCCAGCAGTGGGTCCAGGTAGCCAAGAAGGTCAAAGGCACCCTGGCTTGTATCAGAAATGGTGTGGTCAGCAGCAGTAGGGAAGGGATTGTTCCCCTGGACTCTGAGTTGGGGAGGCCATGCCTCAGATATTGTGTTCAGTTTGGGGCCTCTCAATACAATAAAGACACTGAGATGCAGGAGGACGTCCAAAGAGACCACAAGTTGGCTGAGAGTCGAGAGAACAAGTAATATAAGGAGTGTTTGAGAGAATTGGGGTTGTTTGATCTGGAAAAGAGAAGGCTGAGAGGAGGCCTTGTTGTTCTCTACAACTACCCAAAAGGAGTTTGCAGAGAGGTGGGTTCTAGTCCCTTCTCCCAAGTAACAAGTGATAGGACAAGAGGAAATGGCCTCAGATTGTCCCAGAGGTTTCAACTGGATATTAAGAAAAAATTGTTCACCAGAAGGGTTATCAAGCATTGGAAGAGGCTGCTCAAGGAAATGGTGGAGTCACAATCCCTGGAGATACCTAAAAGATTTTTAGATGTGGTGTTCATGTATTTGTTTTAGTGGTGAACTTAGCAGTGTTAGCTTTACAGTTGGACTCAATGATCTTAAGAGTCTTTTCCAACATAAATGATTCTATGATTCCATACTTTGAGACATCCTAAACAGCTAGATAGAGCTACAAAACAAGCAGCTTTGAACACCAAACTTCAAATAAACAACCAACCTTCTACTATAAACATACAGTGCAACCCCACAGAAGATTAATCTAAAACCTTCTAAAGAGTGCAAATATGCTGCTTAATGAACACAAAACTCAAGCATCCTGTATGTTAGTGTGTACCACTTATAGGTGAAGGAACAGGTGCAGCCTGTGCTAAATAAAAAAACACAACCGCCTAAATTTTACTTTTGATGAGGAAACATTTTTCTGACAAATTATTTAATTGAAATTGCCTTGATCAGATCAAGTGGAAAATCCTACAAAGTACCCCTAACATTATGTCCTTAATACTACCACTCTGATTCTGAGCTATTTTCATATTAGCTCCATGGAAACAAAGACATGATTGTTCAATTCAAAAGACTGCTAAAATTTCCATTACAAAATACGCTTATAAAAAGCCTTTGCTTTGTGGCTTTGCTATGAGCTGGAGAAGAGAAACTAGGTTATTTTCTATACTTTACTGCAGGTTTCAGAGACTGACAAGCAGATTTAACCAACACCATTTTTATTGTAAATAAAAATAATTCTGGACAAGCTTAGCAACCTTAAGAAGTCCAGTTACGTTCATAAACTCTTAAGTTTCAAGACTATTTGCTGTATTAGCCACCACATTGAAAAAACACACAAATAAGAACACATATCTGGTTTTACATTTACTTCATTTGATTTAGTAATTAGATTACTAAAACATAAGCTATTTTTATATAATTGGTAGAAAGTATTAATACTTATGTATTTCAATGTAATGTTCATACGGAAAAAAACCCCAAAACTTCCTTACTGCCAAATTTCACTTATATTTAACTGATGCCCCTCCACATCAAGAACAACCATAGGAATGTCTTTTATTCATCTTTAGTCTTCCACTGTACCAGATGATCTTTTACCCATTTACAAGGATTTACGTCCCTTGTCTCAAGTAAGAGGCTTCTGACTAAAAGGACAAATGATTAAAAAGACTATTCATTGTAAAAAATGGTTTCCTCTGCTTCTTGCATACAGTAGAGGGTATACCACAGCATTTATCATACAAAACTACTCACCATAGTCATGGTTTTATCAGATGGGAGGACAACAAGAAAAAATATTTTATGTCACAGTATGGTTAATAAATATTTCCAGTTGAGGGAAATATAAGGCCTGAAGTTTTACTACTCTACAACAAAAGCATTATAAAACAAAAACAGGGACTGTGAGCAATAGCTTACATCATCAGGTGCATAAACCTAACACAAATGGTCACTGGAATGTAAGTTTTATTTCCACATGAGAGCTTGATTACAATCATATTCAAACCTCTTCTTACATGATCATTACATCGAACACTCAAAAATCCCTATTCAAATGGAGGTTTAGATCAAGGACCTGGTTCTGAAATTAAATACAATTATTTCATTGTCTGCTCTGGGACTGAACACTTTGTCAAACAGCAATGGGAAAAAAATTGCATTTGAAATGCTCTAGTTTCCTTTTCTCTGGAAAATATCTTAAAATACAGCAGTTGTCAGAATACATTGTTGCTTCTATATTCAGATTTAAGCAAACTTTAAAGTCCTTCTAAAACAAACAGGAGCTTGCCTTTGTTCAGATTTACTAAATACTATATGAGGGTAACCAATACCTTGATTTAAAAATTTATATTAAGAAGAGATGAATCCTTCACTAACATGCCTTTTTAATTCTTATAGTGGCTTTTTATTCTATTAAAAATGTACATCTCATTTTTAATTTGCCTGGTTGCAGCTTGTGGCCACTTGTTCTTATGATGTTTCTTGTCACTAGAGTAATGAGACTTTTATAACAGAAACTCTTATCACAAAGAAGTCCCTATACACTTCAAAACAAGTCACTTCTCATCGTTTTTCATAAGTTCATTTGACTGAGCTTTACATCCTTTCCTGCAAGATGTTCTCTCAGAGAAATAAAACAAATTAACTTTGAGGGCTGTTAGATAAGGGAAAAAAAATAAAAATGAACAAGCTCTAGGCATGCTAGAGAATGAAAGAAAATAAAAAGAAAAAAATTAAAAAGGTATGATATATGTATTATTGTAGAGAAACTTACACAAGCATAAAGTTTGAAAGAATTTACGCTCGAATTATTAGACCACAGAGAGTGAAAGTTAAAAAGAAAAGAGCAATTGGGAGAAACCTAACATATGTTTATTTTTAGAAATTTATGATTCACTTAATCACAAATTAAAAAAAAACCCAAATGCACATTGAAAAAGGCTGTTCTCCTAAGACTCTCCTAAACTCAGGTTATCTTCCAAGAATACAAACAAAAAAAAACCCCTCTCAATTTCACTTAAAGGTTTTTTCTTATGAAAAGAAATCCCAGAGATCATCATTCATTCTAGCCCAGCAAATACAAAAGCTTAATTCAATTTAATTTTGGCAAATTGTTAAATGACTCAAGTAAATTTCTTCCACATAATCTTAGCAAAGACATAAAGAAGCTTCTCTCTTCAGTCCCTCCTCCTCCTGCTCCTACTTAAAAATGTCCTTATCTTCTTTCTTCCTAATTCACTGTTCTTGCTTCATCATATTATCCTCTGACTGTTCATTACAGAATCACAGAATCACTAGGTTGGAAAATACCCCCAGGATCATCAAGTCCAACCATTCCTGTCAATCACTAAACCATGTCCCTCAGCACCTCATCCACCCATCTTTTAAACACTTCCAGGAATGGTGACTCAACCACCTCCCAGGGCAGCCTGTCCCAGTGCCCAATGACTCTTTCCGTGAATATTTTTTTTTCTGATGTCCAGCCCGAACCTCCCCTGATAGAGTGTGAGGCCATTCCTTCTCATCCTGTCCTCTGTCACTTGGTAGACAAGGCCAGCTCCCTCCTCCCTATAATCTCCTTTCAGGTAGTTGTAGAGAGCAGTAAGATCTCCCCTCAGCCTCTTCTGGTTTTGCCTCTTTTTCAAAACACTGGAGAATATGTTTCAAAACCCTGAAGAAAATTTAAGATCATAACAATATGGCCTTGCAGGTACACATGTTTTTTTATCAGATATTTTATTTTGTATTTTATTTTCTATAAATAAATTTACATTAGTCTTTATCTTACTTCTGGTCTACAATGGTTGTTTCAAAATAGTCAAATTCTGAAGATTTACCTCAGAAAACAATATTAGAATTTTGAATGAAAATATAATATGTGACCTTCAGACCTTATCTAGCCCCACAATTTCGGACCTGAAGGAAGCATTGCTGCTTTACAGGAATCTGTTTTTCTATGCATTCACTACAAGTTCTCCAAAGTTACCTCTATAATGCGAACACTCCACTGGACAAATGGTTAATTTCCTAGGTGATCTGGATTCAAAAAAATGCACTAGAGACAGTAAATTGGTCACTAAGTTACAAAATAATTGCAACAATTTCTTGGGTTTATAACTTCCCATTGAAAAAGGACATATAAACACATACAGTATCTCACCCTGCAGGGCTCTAATATTATTGGGAACATATGAAGAGGACTGTCATCTTGAACAGTAATACAAATTTTGAGCAGATTTTTCCTAAATAGATAAATAAATAGATACAGAAAAATTAAGAATGCTTTAAGATTCAGTTCTATTCCCCAGTGGTTAAGGAAAACCTCATTTAGAAAACAGGACTGATTCTTCCCCATAAAATTTGTGTTTAAAAATAATAGCGTTGATGAATTATGTTGCACTCTGAGTATTTTAATAAACACCTAATTAGTAAGCTTAAAGTGTATAGTGTTTCCAAAGAATTTCTGGACTAACACATTTATCTAAGGAAGAAACCAGTACAGAAATGTTTTTGTAGCTCTAAACACTAGCACATTCAGCTTTTTAAGGTTAGCTTTAACCATCAGAGAACTGACAATAGACAAAATACACACAGGCAAACAAAATAAAATACAGTATAATAAAGCTATGTAATACACTGAAAGCAGAGACATTGCCAGTACCAGGGATGCTATTCTATTAAGGAATATTAATTCTCCTATGCTTGCCATTCTGATGCTTTACACATTCTGCAATAATGTCTGGTTTTCAGTGTTGCTTTAAGTACTACCACAAGTAGGAACATGTATAATTGTACCATCATTGCAATGCTGGGATCAGTATTAAACAATGGTTTAATAAAAGCATTCGATGCAGCACAGTCAGCACCGGCATACACGTGGACTTCAGGCACAAAAGCAAAGTCATATTGAAGGGAAGCAGATCTGTAAGATGTCATAAGCAAAAGACTACCAGTATGATACGCAATTTCTTATGATTCAAGTTGAGTTTTTTTGAAGCCAACAAAATGAACGTGTGTGTAAACCTGAATTCAAGGTGAGAAAATTCTCTAACTTCTCCCAGATCCTCCAAATTAAAGCAAAACGTTAACCTGGTTAGTTGCTGGAGTCAAGCTTCAACAAACTCACACTCAGTGTTGCACAAGTACAGGCCTCAGGTTTTGTTTATTCCTAGATCTCCTCCTCTCATCCTTAGATTCTAAAATAAATGACACAGAAATCCTACAGATAAACAGTATAAACAGGGCATAGCTGGCATTATTCCAAGATCAGGAGGATATAGGAGGCTTTGCATCTTTGAACCGCCCTGTGCTGGTCACAGTCATTTCCAGCCAGCTCCAAACCCACTGCAGTGCAAAATAACACCCATGCCCCCCTTCATTCCCCCCTCCACCTCTCCTGAGCAGCATGCTGATCCGCTGCTCAAGGGTCTGTAAGCCAGAGGCAGCAGTCACAGGGCCAGGAAACACCGATGTGTGCTTGGAGTGAGGCACAACTCACCACAGCAGGCACCCGAGGGAAGGCTGCCATGAGTGACTCTCACCCAGTAGTGACATCCCGAGGGACAACAACTAAGGAAAAGCATGTCAGAGGAAAACCTAAAGCAGCCCTGTGTGGCAGGGGAAAACTATTAATAAGCAAAGAGCAGCAGAGATCACCAAGAAGCAAGAAGTGTCAGGACCTGCAACATAAATGACACTGACTATGCTGCCCACGGCCTATTGGAAGGGCTGGGATGAATCTGTATAATGCAGGCTGACAGCAAGGAAAGCTGAGGTTGAGGGGAAGACAGGTGTTCAGCTTTGAACCTTCATGGTTCAAAGCCACAGTATGAGAGGTTTGACATTAGAATGCATTTCATTACTCAGAGTGGTCAAACGCTGGAACAGGCTTGCTAGAGTGATGACCCAAGCCTGTCAGTGTTTAAGAGGCATTTGGCCAATGCCCTTAACAACATCATAATGTCACAAGTTGTGTTCCCTAGGGCTTGGTCTTGGGTCCAGTTTTGTTCAATATCTTTATCAATGACCTGGATGAACCAATTGAATGCACTTTTGGTAAGTTTGTAGAGGACGGTAAACTGGGAGGAAGTGCTGATCTGCTTGAGGGTAGGGAGGCTCTACAGAGGGACCTGAACAGGCTGGATCACCGAGCTGAGGCCAATGGGATGAGGTTTAACAAGGTGAAGAGCAAAATCCTGCACTTGGGACACAAAAATCCCCATGCAGGACCACGGGCTTGGGGAAGAGTGGCTGGAAAGCTGCCTGGAGGAGAAAGACCTAGGGGTATTGATTGACAGCCGAC
The DNA here is from genome assembly GCA_033558105.1 of Coccyzus lansbergi. Taxonomy (NCBI): domain Eukaryota; kingdom Metazoa; phylum Chordata; class Aves; order Cuculiformes; family Coccyzidae; genus Coccyzus; species Coccyzus lansbergi. The sequence goes on from JAUMJK010000151.1 coordinate 1,791,845, forward strand.
TGAACATGAGTCAGCAGCGTGCCCAGGTGGTCAAGAAAGCCAATGGCATCTTGGCTTGTATCAGAAATGGCATGGCTAGCTGGTCCAGGTAAGTGATTCTGCCCCTGTACTAAGCACTGGTGAGGCTGCATCTCATCAGTTTTGTGCCCTTCGCTACAAGAAAGACAGTGAGGTGCTGTAGTGTGTCCAGAGAAGCAGAGGAAGGGGCTGGAGAACAAGTCTTACAAGGAGCATTTGAGGAAACTAACCGGAGTTATTTAACCTAGAGAAGAGGAGGTTGAAAGGAGGCCTTATCACTGTCTACAACTACCTGAAAGGAGATTGCAGAGTGGTGGGCTGTGGTCTCTTTGCCCAAGTGATATGTGATATGCCAAGAGGGAATGGCTCCAAACTGCTCCAGGGAAGGTTCAGATTGGACATTAGGAAAAACTTGTTCACTGAGGTGCTTATCAAGCACTGGCACAGGCTGCCCAGGGAGGTGGTTGAGTCACCATTGCTGGAGATATTTAAAAGATGGGTAGATGAAGTGCTTAGGGATAAGATTTAGTAGTAGACAGGTACAGTTGGACTTACTGATCTCAAAGGTCTTTTCCAACCAAGGAATTCTATGATCCTTTAACTCTCAGTCAGGCTATAAGTGGTCAGGCAGTTGGACTAGATGGTTGTATAGGTCCTTCTCCATCTGAGATAATCTAGTCTAGTCTAGTATGCAAGGGCACTTAAGGCTTTGACTTTGAAACTAGAACAAAAAAATGAATCAGTAATTCAGAAAATATCCTCTTTAAAATATCAACAATCCATAACTTATTCTTACACTAACTGCAAATCTCTACACAGTAACAGAGGTATGGTTAACTTTTCTGCATCAGAGATATAAGACCTCAAGGAGAAAATGCATCAAATAATGGTTCAAACTGAGAATGCTATCTGAAGCTGGGGTACAAAGTAAGAGAAAAGTACTATAGCAACTGGTAGAGATGTGCCCCTAGAACCAGACCTCAGAGGAGGTCCTCTGATTCCTTTTGCCTTCATTAAGTTGTTACAGAGAATTCCATAACCTTGCCTAAAAATCTATTCTCATTTACTATCACATAGCCATTCTATTTTACTTAGAAAAATGTCATAAGGAAATTAACAAATTGTGTATCGAAAGATATTTTAGATTGTTGATGGAGGGAACTTAGCAAAGTTCTTTAACTGCTGAGTCTACTTTCTTGGTTTTATTTACCAATTTATAATTTAAGTTTCAGAGATAAACAGTCTGTGCCATTATAATAACAAGTGCCTTATTTTCTGAGGTGGAGTATACAATATAAATTTGTAAATTACAATGTAGTGTAGTTGTATGCCTTCCATATAAAACTGCAAAGCACAATTCAACATTGTGTATACAGATCCTAGGCACTCAGTGACTTTAGTTGAAGGGTATAAAGATTTGTTGTTTTAGCTTTTCCTCTGTTTTTGCCATAATAGACTTGAATATTACACTTTAAAATTCTCATAGTGAAACGTAATGTTCTCAATTTATCCACTACCTTTTACCTTGGCAATTCTTAAATCTGTGCTGGTAATCATTTCCTGCATTTCCACCTGCTTCCACTGCCAGCTGCCCTTACATTACGCTTATTAAGCATTAATAAAAGAGCCTCTGGTATCCCACAGTCCTCTGTGTCTCACTGCTCTGTGCCTGTTCCAAACGACCTTGCTGTAATGCAAGCAGAGATACACAACAGTGCCTTTCTCCCAGGCCCAGCTGGCTTCCTTTTGACTCCCTTCTCTATGCACACATAATGCTGAAAGAATGAAAATATTTATGTAAAAACTTGACAGATTTTCATAGATAACAAAACTATTCAAACAGAAAATCTCATGCATTACTAAGCATACAAATATTTCCTTTGTAATACTTTTAAAAAGATCTAGATAGATAAACACTTCAAGGGTGAAAGAATTTTTAATGCCAAATAATCAATCATTTTGATTCTACAATGAAAATATATTACTGTAGCTTTGTATTAAAAATGTTATTTACTTGTGTTTCCATTAAACAGATTCTGGAGTCAACTATTAAGTATTTCATTTAACTTCAGAGCATTTTCAATATTGAAAAAGTAATTTTGTCTTTTTTGAGATTCCAAATATATTGGAAAACGCTTTTATTTAACCTACTCTGTCAGCAAGGAACAACTCAAAATGAGGAACCAGGCATTTATTCAAAGAAATTATTTAGAGAGGAAGTTTTCCTCAAGGAAGAACACACTTCTTCCTAAGATATTTGGGAATTTATCCTTTTATTCTTTAAAAGCTATCCATCTGGTAACTGAAGGCAAAGCATGGCAACAGTGAGCAGTCCAGGCATCAGGAACTAACACTGTTAGTTTTCCTATTGTACCATGCATGAACAGCCAGCCCCTTTCTCATGTTTCTGGCATACAGCAAAGTAGCAAAGCAACTGAGGTCTGAAGTTCTTCAGCTAGATTTAGTGACAAATACTAGGAAACTGTTTAACAAAGAAAAAGCAAAACAAAACAACAAAAGGTAAAGGTAAGTAAGTGTGAAATCCCTCAGTGTTCTGATGCAATTCCCTTAAGAAGTCTGATCTCAGTTAATATTAAAAAAAAAAAAATCCACACAGGGTAACTGCCATGTGCTAGAATAAAGACTTGAAACACAAAACAGTAAACCTTTTACATATTTTTATAAGTCAAATGTGTTCATAATCTCCAAGACTATTTTTAAGAAACAAATATCTTTAAAATGAGTAATAAAATCAGTCAAAAAAATCAAGTAATTCACTGAAATTTTACAGTTCCAGCTGACGGATTTTATAACACGGACATTTTAAGTTCTAAAACCTAGAAATTCAGTGGAGAGTAAAAGTAAATAACTTGGAAAACCTACTGTGTTCTAAGCACTTATACTCATTGTAAGAGAGTAAAACTGAAAGAGCGACAGTCACAGACTCCCTTAGCAACAACAAGGTATTATACCTGAAAATGAAGTGCATGAAAGCTAACCAGAAAATGAGAAGCAGCAATACCAGAGCAATGGGCCAAAGCTAACCAGAAATTACAATGCCAGTATCAAACAATTACCATTACTGACAGCACTACAAGAACTACATCCTCAAAATACTGAAGAGCCTTGGTCTTTTGAGTCTACTTCCCAACACATGTATTGGAGCCACAAACCAGTGCACCTTTGTCTAAAGCAGTTTGAACTTTTTGAGCTTGCTGCTTATTATGAGAAAAAAAGTCACTCCACTCAAAATCGTGTTATTAGAAATCCCATTAGATGGCCTTTTCAGACATATACTGATAAAAATAAGCAAGTTTCTCTATTATTTCCTGTAATAATGAATATAGTTACTCTTCAACTGTAAGATAAGGGCTTTATCACAAAACATCTATAACAAAGTTTTTTTCAAAGGAAAAAAATCCAAACAAACAAGATCAGTAGAAGTGAAAAGGGGAACTACGATTCACCATAAATCTAAAAGAAGCAACTTGGAAGAGATAAACAGAAATCAGGCACACACAAAAAACCTGTTTTAAAATGGGTCTCTTGAGCAGTCAACTGCAGATCTCTAATTCACTGTTTCAGAAATGTGGATGAGCACAGCTTCTGGAGGAAGCAATACTAGAAGGAACTCTGATGTCTTGTAGGAATTCCAGGTGGAACTTCAGCACAGTTTAGACATGCTCCCGATTTAAATATCTACATCAGCTGTCTATCTAAACCCTCATTCTTGACAGTAACAACCTAGGAAGTTCAGTCCGTGAAATCCAGAGAACTATTCAGCTAATCACATGTAGGTCTGTATTTTATGACAACACACACACAGGTGTCCAAATGGTGGCAGGGACAGCAGAAACACAGCCAGACAGCTGGTATTCACTGAAATTTTGAAACGTTTCACTGTTGCAAGGGTATCACTTAGGGAGGTTAGCAAGAAGGTAAGTTGTTCTTTTTTATATCACCTGTTTGGGATTTTTTGAGAAGTTTGTTTTTGTGGGTGGTTTTTGTGGGAGTTCAATTTGTTTTCATCTTTATATTAAAGCTACATCATCGCAGACTACTTTTACTACAAAGCCAAAAGCTTTAAAATAAAACAATACATCAATGACTTGGTTAAAAGAGATTTAACCAAGAAGCAAGACAACCTAATATGAATTTTAGACCTGCTAGGTTTTTTTTATCGTTTAATGTTAAAAATCCAAAGGCACATCACACAATCACATAATGGTTAAGGTTGACATTTGGAAGTCATCTCAGCCAGGTCACCTGCTCAAGCAAGGCCACTGATAACCAGATGCTCAGGACTATGTCCAGACAGCTTCTGATTATCCCTAAGGTAAGAGACTCCACCACTTTTCTAGGTAACCTGTGCATCAATGTTTACTGATGTTCAGGAGAAATCTCCTGTGTTTCAGTTTGTGCCCACTGCCTATGGTGCTGTTGCTGGACACCAATGAAGAGAGTTTAGTCCTATCCTCTTTATGCCCTCTGATCAGGTATTTTATATACATTAAGAAGATATTCCACTCAGCCTTCTCTTCTCCAGCTTAAATGATCTCTCATTTTTCTCCCATCCTTTCCTCACAGAAGAGACACATCAGTCCCTTAGTGATTTTAGTGACCCTTTGCTGGACTGTCTCCAGCATGTCCATGTCATTATTGCATTGGGCAGACCAGCACCACAGAACCCGAAGTGTGACCTAACCAATGCTGAATACAGGGGAAGGATCACCTCCCCAAACCAGCTGGCAACAATGTCTAATACAGCCCAGGATACAATTCATGCTCCTTACTGCAAGGGAACATGACGTCCACCAGAACCTCCAAGCCCTTTTCTGCAAAGCTGCTTTCCAGGTGACTGTTCCTCTAGCCTATTATTGATCTACAGGTTCTTCCCCAGGTGGAGGATTTTGCAGTTCCCCTTCTTGAATATCATAAGGTTCTTGTCAGCTCATTTCTCCAGCCCATCGAAGGGAGTATGACCTTGTGTTATCAGCCACTTGTAGTTTTATGTCATGTGCAAAGTAGTTGAAAGTGCACTCTGCTCCATCACCCAGATCAACAATGAAGATGATGAACAGGACTATACTCACTACTGACCCTTGGGGTACACTGCTGGTTACTGTTTTTATGCTACTGATCACCACCCTGTGGGACTAGCCACTTGGCCAGGTTTCAAGCCACCTCACTATCTGCTCCTCTAGCCTGTGCACCAACAGTTTTTCTACATCACAGCCTCACTGAAGTTCAGTTACAAATAATATCTACTGCCCTCCCCTCATCTACCAAGTTAGGGATTTCACAATAGAATATTAACAGGTTGGTCAAGCATGACTTTCCCTTGATCATCAGCCATTCTGACTGCTCCTGATGACTTCTTGTCCTTCATGTGCCTTGAAATGATTTCCAGGACAAGCTGCTCCACCCTGGGATCAAGATGAGGCAGTAGATCCCTGGATCCTTCTTCTTGCCATTCTTGAAGACAGGAGGCAAGGACAGCAACTGTGTTTGTTCATGCTTTGACTTGTTCACATAGTATGAGTACAAGATCCAAAGTCTGAAGTATGTAAATTAAAAATATAACTTCAGAAAATTCTCATGGCTGCAATACAAGGAATAGCTATGAAATGAGTAACAAAGCCATGTATTCAAATGCAGTAGTTCCTGATACATTGCAGATTCCGATTTCCTAAAGCAAAATGATTCTGTGCAAATTCCTGTCATACACTGGAGAAAATGTGTTCTAAACTATGATTTTTTTTCAAAGTAATTCTTAAAAATAAAGAAAGTTGGCAGCTCCTATGCTCACTATTTTTGGAGCAGCATAGCGCTCCACTGGTTTGTGCCTTTGTTTTACTATGGTGTAATATAAAGGAAGATCAAACTCAGGCTAGTACAATTCTCCCTCTAAAGTTCTTCTAATCATGTGAAATACTGCAACTATAACCTTTTATTGCCACATGTAAATAAAAACAATGCCAACACAAACATTTTACCTAATACTGAATATTGCCTCTCCTTCCAAACATGTACAAACACAGCTGCAGTAATATCCTCTATCCAGGCATTTAGTCAGTTTTCAGGACTTTAAAACAATCTTCCAAGATTGTCTTGAGTTAAGTCACTACTCTTCCAGATGTTGCACCTATTTACTTCAAAATTTGTCTTTTCCTCTACTGTTTAGTCCTCAACACAAGCAGCAAGTACATTTCTATATAACTGTTAGTAAGAGGCATCTTTACATGAAGTTCCTCTAAGAACAGGCATAGTACAATGAAAACTATGTAGAAAAGTCAGGATGAGAAGTAAAGGAGGACAGAGGTTATATGACAGGAAGATGATCACAACGATTCAAATGAAGTTGTTATTAAAAGACAGCTTCATGACCGTGAAGAAATGGACCTGTTAAGCCCTGTGGATGGCAAACACCAAGGTAAAAAACTTCACAAAAGGGAACAGTTCAACTTGAACACCTTTACTTAGTAAGACAGATGAACTGTGTGGTGGTCAAGCACTCAAATCAGCTGAGTGAGATCTGGGGTGAGGCAGAGGCCTTACAGCCTGATGCTACTTTCATTAAGAACAGAAACATGCCCAAAAACACATATTCAGCTCTCTGCCCTAAGGCCACGGTGAACCACTGACTCCCCAGTTCTGATGACACTATCGGCCTTGTAATGAGCCAATCAAAATATAATAACTTACTTGATCCCACTCCATCAAGAGGCCCCAAAGTTTACAAAAATATAAAAAACCTGGTACCTGAAAACCCTTTTTGGGGGAGAACCATATCTTACCTAATGGAAAGGGTGAAAGGCCTGCACCTCTCTTCCCCACCTACGTTAAGAACACCTTTTTGGTAAGAGTCACCCGCCTTTGACTTTGTCATACGTTCCCTGTGAAAATAACTACTAACTTGAGTTTCAGACTCGATGATCATTGTTAATTTGTTGTAATCATCTAGTGTTAACACAGCAAGGGGGGTGGAAGGTCATTTGGTTCACTGGCAGCAAGTATTAACCCCGTGGGTGACAGCCTCTGAGGAGATTCCCACAGGTAACACTAAACTCTGACTGGTGGCTAACTCATAAACATAATCCTTCAGTAATAAAACTTTGCCTAATTCTCTGTCTAAGGATGAATCCAACCACAACTTTCTCCCTTGGTGGAGAAGCTTAGAAAGCAAGGGGGTCTGTCCTAAACCTGATGATTCAATGAGAGGATATCCTTCTGTCACCTATCAGAACTCTACCTATTTAAGAAACAATGATCAACATAAGAAAGTCCAAGAATGCACTGACACTGAAACAAGCAGTCTTACCAGCTTCTTCTCTCTAGCCATACATTCCTATGCTCTTCCAATGCTGGATGAGTTTTCTAGGTGTATCAATTTCACTACATAGCAGCAAAACTATTAATGTGGACTGTAAGGACAAAGTCAGAAACATTTTTGAACAGCAGCAAAGCTTGACCTGTGAAAATTCATCATTTGTCAACATACACACCAAAAAATTGCCAAGAAAATTGTCCTTGTGATAAATGTTTACTTGTAGTTTTATTTGGGTTTGGGTTTCACTCTATTTGTATAAACTCTAAGCATATTAATTTCTCTTATCAGATTAGACCAGTTTAGGTCAACTGACTGGAGCTGTGTTTTTCTCTGCAATGATTTCTCCAGTGCCCATGCATATGACTTCATTAAGCTATGACAGAGGGCAGCAGATGGCACTATTACACATTTTTTAATGCTATGCTTTTTACTGCTAGAACTTTATTTGACAAAACCCTTTTCTGATTTGCTGTGTGTGCATGTGCAAGTGTGCAAAGAATAGGGAATATCAATTTAAGAACAACTCAAGCATTATACTGATGTTCAGGCTGCAGTTTATGAAAAATTCTGCCTATATCACATCTAATCGTAACTTCTCTTTCAAGGTTACTGTGTACTAAACACAAATTATGCCTGTTACACAACTAAACTTATTTCATGTCTTCCCTTTAACAAGAACAGACATGAAAGCCAAAATAATTATTACCACAGTGCAAAAAGGTCACATAAATCACAGTCCAGCATGGGATGTCCCCCTTCCTCTATAAAGGCAGACTCTGACACTTGTATTACAGAACACAAGATAGGTAACTACTATTTACATTCTTTTGCAGTCATCCAATCCACCCCTTTCTTTCTATAAATTAACAGAGCAATCCTCATATAGCTGCTTATACTGGGATGATTTCCCTAGACAAATCTGAGAAAGTCCCTCTTATCAAATCCAATGCATTTGCTCTGGGAAAACTTTAACCACGTATCTTCTTAAAGTGAGGTGCCAAGTACTTATGCTATCTTTTGCACATGTATCGCTTTCTAGGAGTTATTCAATTAAAACCTTACCTACATATGTAATTCAAACTGCAATTGAAAGCATTTTTCTCTTTAGCTATATATTTCACCTGTGTTCACTATATGCATTCTGACCTTGGTATTCTCTGTTCAACCACTCTGAGTGAATTCAACTCTTTCATATTGCTAGCTTACTATAAAACACACGTTATCTGGAGAAACCTTACATAATTTCTATTTAAGAATAAAATATCAATGGTGTGAATTAATTTAATACTATGTAAACATATAAAAATATATATAAAAACATTTTCTGGCTATTAATGCAGCACATTTTCCCACAACAAAATCATAAATCACAAAGATGTTCACACAAAGTTGAGCACCGCAACCCCTACCAGACCAGAATTCCCTTCAACCTTGATCACACGGCCCCCCTCCCCTCCAACTAGGTTCATGCCTGTACAGTTTTCTGTAATCCCCATGGTATTACCTGAAGCAATCATCTTGTCCCCTACATCTATGTGACACCAATATTCAAAGGGAATTCAGAGTGGCAAAAGGGATTAAGTTACTTCTTCAGAACTTACTTCAACTCCAGAAATGGTCAGAGGTTCAGGATGCTTGGAATGACATTAGTTCGATATAAAACAGCACAAATTTTGGCATGATATTGATGGCATGTGGTAGATGATGATGATGGTAATAGCTAGAATAACACCTGGATGACCGGTGATCACTGATCAGTAGAGACCACCGCAAACTCCTGGGATAATACAGAGCAATATACTTCTCCAGGCTGACTATGCTGCTGTACTTTCCCTGTCCTCTCAAGCTGAACTTAGAGAAGCTGTGCAGGAACTCATTCAAAGAATGTACCTTGCCAGGCTGAGCAATGCAATCTGCTTTCTTTCTTCCACCTATGTACTATGTATTAGAGTGAGGAAGAAGTACCTGGAAATGAATGAACAGAGCCACAAAGTCCATAGAGGTGTTTCTCTGTTCACACTTCACTTAAATGTTGTAATGACCTCACTAATTAAACCTGCCTTGTCTGGCAAACACAATCACAGCACACAGTTAAATCATCAACTTATATTTGCAAACCTGCATTCAACTGTTACTCATTTTAAATGAGCAGACTATAGTTAGAGTACAGTCAGTCAATTCAGATGGTATTTTGAAGCCCTTCAAATAACCAGTACACTCAATAATGCATTAACTTCAAATATAATTAATATATGATATAAATAATGGGTCTTAGTTTCCACCTGAGGTAAAAGTCAATGTTCAGAACTAAGACAGCATCAGAACAGAAATCTTGGACTTGTAAACTCTTATTTAACTACCCCTTTTTGTTCACTACAGCATAAAACTTCAATAAGAGAAACTGACTTACTATGGACAATATTCAAACAAGTGTTTACAAGGCTCAGACACCTTGTTAAGTATTCACTGGATGCTGGGAACGAAAAGCAAAGTGATCCAATGCATTATGTGGATTTGGAACCAAAGCAATATATTACAGAATATGTTTCCAGTAAGTATGTTAGTTCATGTTTCAGTTTAGTAAAACAAAATTTTATATAACAGATAATATATCCATCTGTAATTTAAAAGGCAAAATTTCTAATTTGCATTTGAAACTCAATGCAAAGACATTTCAAACATTTTCCTGAAACATATATATATATTTTACTTCTATATTAGTATAATGTCTAAAAAATTCAATAGCTTAAAATGAGACAGACTCCATCTAGTTTCATCTACTGAAAATTTTTGATCAGGACTTTGAGCAATTAAACATTTGTAACATTTCTCCTCAGCTACACTTTAGCTCCCAATAAACATTGGGACAGTACTTCTTGTAGTTAATAGATTTTTTTTCTTTTTTTTTCTAATGGGATAAGGCCTTCCAAGAGTGATATAAATCTTTCATTAAGTATTTACTTCAATGTTGGAATAAACTAATGGCATTCTCTTTTGGTTAAAATTTCAGGTTCAAAATCCTGAAACACATTTATAACAAAGTCTGTAGCCATTATTCGTATCTTTTTAATTTGCAATTAAAAACAGAGATTAGAACTCAGTTATTACCATATGCAAGTTTACCAAACTTCAGGATCAAAACTGCAATGAAAAATTTATTTATTTCACTTAAATGTCTTCAGCAGTTTCTCTTCTTGGCCTGTTTAATAATTTCATAGTCACTTGTTTTTCATTGTCTACCTGAGCTAAATAAAAATCTATGACTTAAATTGAATTCTTTAATCAGCTATGATAACTGAACTCCCAAATGAAGCTACGGCAGCAACAGCATAGCCTAGAAAAAGTAGTCAACTGCCAAGTTGAACTGCCTAGTGCATCTATTGCGGTCAATGTGAGAAGACACTCCAACTTCCAGGTTCAGTAAGATGTATCTAGAATGAATATTTCGCACTAGACCTGTTATAAAAGTTTGCATGCGCTTGAATATTTTGTGATTTCTAGCTAATAAGTCTAATTTCTAGATAATTAAATCATACCTTTGAAATGTAAATTCAAGAAAACTCTGTAAAAGGAAGGGAAAAATCACTGTCAGTAAAAGACAGGATGGAAATGTTTTGTTTATTATATCTGCTTTTTTTTATTTCATCATGAAATGGGATTAAAAATAGATTTTCATATCCCGATACCTTATAAATCTTGAAATGAGATGCTTATTTTGCACAAAACATGGAAGTTAAGACCACCTTATGACAACCTAAAAAAGCAAAAAGCTCAAAACAACTTCAGCAATAGATGTCTTCAGCTGGCAGATCAAACAATGAAGCAATGACTCCATCATTAATCTGAAAGTCAAAGCATAATTTAAAATTACATTTTTTCTAGTTTGTCTTCTTAAAGTACATTTCCTGTTTTGAAATACAGAACAGAATATTTTATTGTTACTGGAAGAAACTTCCCATGTTTTTCTTCTTACTTTCGGTACTGTTTATCATGGTAAGGCAAGTTTAACAAGTATAGTCCACACTGCCCTCAGGAAGTTACAATTTCAAATGCTGTAGTGCTCGTCCTCTAAGCAAACAATATTTGCCAACTCAGGTGCATTTCAGGACACAATATGGATGGTTTTTTCCTCACTCACTGGCAATGGTCAGTGCTAGCACTTTTAAATTCAAATTCACTGGAATGGTCCTCTCTAAGTTTCCTTCAGTAGGCAGGAGACAGTGCAAAGGCACACAGCACAAACTCCTAATTGACAAGATTGCAGTCAGTGACTTGCCCTTTATTACCAAGTCAGTTTTAAAAATAAATAATAATTAAAAAACAATCTCTGAAATATCAAAGCAAAACTAATTGTTGAATCATTTCTCTAAAGAAAACACTACAAAAATGCTACTTCTAATGTGCTGCATACAGAGATGATTAAGCACAATTTACCTCCTCCTCCATGAGGTGCAGATTGTGCTTGATTAAAATGAGTGTACTTTATATATACTTGGCTTTCCTGTTATTTCTGCTAAAAATGAAAAACATTGTTGGACTACATTAAAGTTTCTGTCCTGCAAGTCTTGTACAAAGCCTCAGCACCTTGAAGGTCTTCCTCCTTTTTCCACTCTACCCAGACACCTACTATTTGCCCTTGCAATAAGAAAGAGGACAGCAGACAAAGCAGCAGTTCATACTTGCTTGGAATGACAGGTCTGTTTCTGAGAAGACCTGCAGATGCTGTGCCCTGAAGGATCATTATCAAGACTTCCAGCAGAGTAAGATGCTTTGTATATAAAGCAGCACAGTAACTGCTCCAGTGACAGACAAAAATCAACCTGCAAACACTAACAGAATTTTCTGTTGTTCTTTTCTAGTACTTGTTGCAAACAAAAGGCTCCTTTCCACTGTTGTAAATGATCTTTCCTCCACAGACACTATCAGACTCTTCTGATTTCTGCACTCAATATTCCAAAATGATAAAGACAAATAAGTCATTTAAAGAGGGAAATTACATTTTAAAATATTTAAAACCAGAATTTTTTCTTTTGTTAGAAGTAATTTTCCCAGTTTGGAAAATTGCTATAACAATCACTCAAATTATCACTTACTTTGACCTAGAAATATTTGCTGTTTGTATTCTTTAAATGAAAATGTTAATATGAACTCCTCTTACTGAAATCATATAAAATATTTAAAATTACTATCCTATTTTCTGGAAGAAATCTGCAATCATTTCTTAGTATTCATTTAAATAGTCATGTTGTTGATGGAAAATTAAAAAAAAAAGGAGCATAAAAGAGTGTGTTCTAAGAATCAGGCATTGGAGCAGGAAGAGGCCTCTCTGGATACTTTAAACAAGCAATAATTACACTAACATTCTGCAGTAAACAGACATGAAAACTGTGACAAATGAAGACCTCAGCACCATCAATTTAATGTAATACAACTTGTCTCGGAAAGGGAATGTTATAAAATTTATTTCTTAGCTTTATCTACTTTCTTCCCCTGATGAAGCTGACATTCTTGCTTGTGGAGTTCAATTGCTTTCAAATAGCATGGATATTCTTGACTCTTCTGAAAGAATTTCAGCTGTCTCACAACATTATTCCATATCTGGTTCAACCAGTGTCCACTGCATATCCCATCATTGCTCTGGGAGAAGGCTGATCAGAAGCTGCTTCTTTTGAGGTCTATCTGGCAACACTTTTTCAGTATGAGAGTGTGATTCACAATCTGGAGAGTATTCACTTTGCCCCGTGTAACTCTGCAAACTGCTGCAGACATCCTTTATGTGGATTCTTTTTCTGGAGTACATATAGTCTGTGGAGAAGAACCTTTGGAAACATACACATAGACATTTCCAAAACAAATTCTAGAATTACTATTAGGTCAAAGCAAAAGAGATTTAAAGATTTAAGATAAGGCTCAGAACTTTCAATCATGATGACCTTCAATAAATTTTCCCTTCTCTTTCTACCATGAGTGAAGGACTTCATTTTTGCAAACAGTGTTACCAGTGAAACAGACTATTCTTTTTGATAGTTCTCAACATAACATCCATGACTAAGTGAACAACATCCAAAGTATCTTATAATACTGTGTTTCTTATGAAGGATTTGATCAACAATAGATGTATCATAGCATTCAAGAACTTCAGGATCACAGAGATCTACATGTTATGCAAGATCCTTATAAAAACAGAAATGCTGGAACAGCAATGGAAAAGAGTTCTATTGTAACCAGACTAAAATTTCCACAGAGAAGAAATCTGCTAATAAGCATGTACTAGTTCCGTATACAAAATAGGGATTAACCTATTTTCCTCCCTACACCATCTGGATGCTCGGCAAATGAGAAAATCTTTTTTCACCTGCTAAAAAATTTAGACAATTATATTGTGCTAAGATCTGCTTTAGACGTGCTGAACTTCATACCCCATTGCATTAAATCTCACAGTTATTCATATTCCTGGGTACTAGCTTCAAATTGCTGCTTTGCTCAAGAGATGATCACTACTAGAGTTAAAAACCTGTAAAACACATTCATTGTTTTTCCTGCAGAAACAATTACAGAGGGAAAATAATCAAGAAAGTGACCATGCCAGCTTACAGCTTTTTAAAAATACATTCAGATTTAGCTAACATGAACCTTCACAGGACAAATGGTCCAAATCAAGAGGCACATTTCAAGAGACTATGAAGTCTTACAACATGTTTAAAAATAATCACCAAAGACTTCTGCTAGTTTTGTAGAATAATTTATGTTGATCTCTAAGTGTCAGCAGAGAATTTAAATCAGTACTTTATTTTAGCACATGCACTGCCACAAAAATAGCTGTTCTTTTGGGACTGTTTGACAGTTAGTATTTCTTTTTCACCTCTCCTCCACATAAGACATATCGATGATTAAATTTCCTTTCAAAAGGAAAAGTTAGTATGGGTGAGCTTCACTGTCAATGAAGAGCTGATAACCATGACAGACATGACAATTACCTCTGCTAAACTCTGAGGTGCACTAAATGACCCTGTGAGCAACTGCAATGTCTCTTGTGTTGAATTTGGAATACAAGACCTGTCCCAGCAGGATTTAGGCTTCAATTACAGTGCTTTTCATAAAAGGAAAGGAAAAATGCAACTGGTACACCAAAGTGGAGTCTCTCTTCTGCCCATGATTGGAAAGTTCCTCTTTCAGAATCCCCTGCACTTTATTCAGGTCACAAACATCTTGCACGATCTGGCCAATATCTGAACAGAAATAATCTCTTAGATTCAGAAGTCTATCACGTTTGACAGGTTTATGAAGCAGAAAGTTGCTATCAGATTAAAACTGTCCTAAAGTGCTGTGTTTACTAGACTGCCGTTGTGCTTATAACCTATGTCACGATATAGATGGATTCTATATGTGTCTCCGGAGTAGCTTCATTAAAATAAATTATGCCCAGTCTTCATATTCTCATTAAGTGAGGTGGTATAACAAGTTAGAAATTATGAAATCCTTTAGTAAGGTAACTATACATACATTCAGTCACTGATAAATGCCCAGCTACAACTAATCAGGCATACAATCTCAACAAAAAGCATGTAAATACCCATGCAGCTCCTGTACAGCAAGCTCCAGTCCAACAAAATACGAACAGCCAAAATGGGGGTGGGAGGAGGAAGCCTGATTGAGTACAACTTATCAATAACTATTATGAGCCTTCTCTGGAAATAAGCAGTAACTGAGCACCCAGATGACAGAAAATGCAGACTTCCGTGACCAGAAGCACTCTGTACTTACAGATGAAAAGTTTTCAGATAAAGGAGGTTGAGGGAAAAGAATTCATCTTTTGAATGGTACAGTGAAGTGTATTAAAGAGCTCTTATCCTCTGCTTCTCTGATAAAAGGAGAAATCATTTTCAACTAGGAAAAAGAAGACACTCATGGCAACAACTTCTAAAACCGCAGCATTTAAGAACGTTGTTTGGGAGTAGTCTCAATACAGTGCTGGCAAAATAATGGATGCCTAGAATGAAAATATGGAAGTCCGATGTCATATTTTACCATATTTTCAGTAGGAATCCCAAAAGAGAAAGGAAGTAAGAAAGAAATGGGAGGTTTAGCCGAGTAACAGCATCTATTAAAATAATGAGGAGGTGGTTCTTAAGTGTAAAATAGGATAACTGCAATGATACAAGCTTGACAAGTAGGCCCATGTAAACCTCATGAAGTTCAACAAGGTGAAGTGCAATGCAGGCTGAGGGATGAAGGGATTGACAGAAGGCCCGCTAAAAAGGACTTGAGGATATTGGGGGATGAAATGCTGGACATGAGCCAACGTGCACTCAAGTCCAGAAGGCCAACTGTACCCTGGGCTGCATCATAAGAAACCTCGCCATCAGGCCAAGGGAGGTGATTCTGCCTCTCTACTCCACTCTGGGGAGACCATAGCTGGAGTGCCACGTCCAGCTCTGGAGCCCTCAGCACAGGAAAAGTCATGAACCTACTGGAGCAGGTCCAGAGAAGGGCCACAAAAACATTCAGAAGGATGGAACACCTCTTCTATGAGGAAAGGCTGAGAGAGTTTGGGTTGTTCAGCCTCGAGAAGAGAAGGCTACAGGGAGACCTTATGGGAGCCTTCCCGTACTTAATAGGAGCTTCTAAGGAAGATAAGAACAAATTTTTTAGCAAGGCCTGTTACGACAGGATAAGGGGTAATGGTTTTAAACTAAAAGAGAATAGATTTGGAATAGCTAGAAGGAATCTTTTTTTTTTTTACAGTGTTGGTGGCAAAGCATTGGAACAGGTTGCCCAGAGAGATACAGACGCCTCATTCCTGGAAACATTCAAGGTCAGGCTGGATGGGGCTCTGAGCAACCTTATCTGGTTGAAGGTGTCATTGCTTATTGCAGGGGCAGCTGGACTAGATGACCTTTAAACACTCTCTTCCAACCCAAACTATACTCTGATACTATAATACACGACTTCTTTGCAAAGGAGACAATGAACACATCTTTGAATTCACTGCATTGCTATATTTTTATCCAAAAACTGCGTAAACATGCATAGTGCCCTCTACACTAGGGATCTCTTCAGTAATTCTCAACGACGCTGTTGCACTTCACGTTGTGGGCTCTGCAGCCTGCCTAGTATAGAAAACAGTAGTTTTAACTGATACTGAAATTGTCCTTAACTAACAAAGAATAGTACCTGTTGACTCATTCTGAAGCAAAGGCCAGAGTTTAAAAGACTGGAAAAACTGCAGGACTGTATCTGTTGTTAAAACACTAGCAAGAACAGTTAAGCATGTTAATTTGGACACGGTACATGATAGAAGCTGCGATGCAATTAAGATTCACTGATACTACACCATGACTTGAGGCACCCCACTGCTTGTCACAATACTCAGATAGCCACTGAGGCGGCTGTTCTGGTATCCATAATTTGAAATGTGACTAGTGGGACAGGACGGGCAGACTTAAAAATATTAAGATTTATTGCAAATTTTTCATCAATGGTATTCTTAGCTGAATATCATAATAAAGTCTATTATCTATCTTTGATTATCCTCATTTAATAAGTGTCCTGTAAAAGCATTTACAGAAATTAGGACATACACACCTTCTGTGCTTGCATAACCTTACAAAATAATAAGTTGATGAAATGATTTTTTTTTTTTGACATTAGTTTTAGAATTTGCTTTAGACATTTCACTATAAACTGACGGTGGGAGACGGGAGAAGCAAATCTGTACTGCATACATTTGGGATAAAAATTTCTGAGTTGACTTTTCTATGTTAATTTATATGGATGACAAAATTTCGAACAGCAACAGAGAAAACCTCCAAGTATTTTGCAACACTGATATATTTAATCTAACATAAGCAAGGTATTCCCAGAGAACAATTTGGAAATTCCAAAACTAAATGGTCATTCAGAACTAAACACTAAACTTCCGCTAATTTTAAATACATAGTATTTGGAGTGTATCAGATAATACTTTATCTTACGGGTGTACAATACTTTATATTATGGTCCTAACTCTGTTTTATCTATGTGGTCTTGTCTAAAGTGAATGACACACTAGGTAAAGAAGTTACACAACAGCAAACAACAGATCACTATCATTCACAATTCAACACAGTAAAAAGATACCAAGATGAAGCGAAACATTAACTGGAACTAATTTCTGATCTGTTTAGTAGATTCAGTTAACTTTCGACTAACACTCATTTGTCTAAACAGCCTAATCTGGACTGCATAAAAACCATTTTTATATTAGCCAGGTCTCTCAAGCAGCAATTCAAAAAGGAAGGAAAAAGACTACTTATGTTGTATATTTATATAAAGATACCTCTATCAATAAATGAAACATTATGCAACAGAAACTCTGGGATGTCCCTGTGGGTTGTCCCTGATCTGGTACAAGTTGTCCATGTGCTGCAGCTTCTCAGTGGTGTCAGCTCTGGCCACCCACAGGACACAACTGCCTCAGGCATGTACACAGTCGAGTACAATTAGTTATACATATACCAAAAGCAAAATTTTTGCAATATTCAGCAGAACCTGAATGCTTAAAGACAACACACATCTCAAAATACAAGACTTACTCTAGATCTAGAAACAGCTTCATAAGGAGTATGATTTCAAAGATATTTTCAAGCTGTGGGTTATTAATTGTGTCCAGATAATCATCAAAAGCTGCAAACATTCCAAAATTTAGTGGAATCAGATAAATACAGTAATTTCCTTTACTTGGTTATGCAGTGCAATTCTAAATGACTCTGTCCAAAGAATAAAGCAGTAAGTTTGTGAAATGCTTTGAAGTAAAGTTCTCTAAACAATTATGGTAATCACAGAATCATCTAGGTTGGGAAAGATCTTTAAGATCATCGAGTCCAACCATAAGCCTGGCACTGCCAAGTCCATCAGCAAGCCATGCCCCTAAGCACACATCTACACATCTTTTAACTATCTCCAAGGCCTCAATCACTTCTCTGGGCAGCCGGTTCCAATGCTTGACAACCCCTTTTGGTGAACTTTTTTTTCTAATATTCAAACTAAACCTCCCCAGCACAACTTGAGGCCTATTCCTCTCGTCCTGTCATTTGTTACTTGGGCGAAGAAACCAACATCCATCTCACTACAGCCTCTTTTCAGGTAGTTATATAGAGTTATAATATCTCCCATCAGCTACTTCTTCTCCAGGTTAAACAGCCTCAGGTCCCTCAGCTGCTTCCCACAGCCTCTGTGCTCTAGACCTTTCACCAGCTCCATTGTCTTTCTCTGGACACACTCTAGCCCCTTAATATCCTTCTTGTAGTGAGAGGTGCAAAAATGAACATAGAATTCAAGGTGTGGCCTCACCAGCCACTAGTTCAGGGATACAATCATTTCCCTACCACTGCTGGTCACACCATTCCTAATCCAAGTCAAGGTACTGCTGGCCCTCTTCACCACCTTGGCACACTGCTGGTTCAGCCAGCTGTCAACTAACACCCCTCAAAGCCCTTTTCTGCCAGGCAGCTTTCCAGCAACTTTTCCCCAAGCCTGTAGCTTTGCCTGGGGTTGTTGTGACCAAGCTGCAGGACCTGGCACCAAGTTTTGCTGAAGCCCATCACGTTTGTGTTAGCCCATCAATCCAGGCTGTCCAGATTTCTTTGGACTTCCTTCCTTCAAGCAAAGCAACACTCCTGCCCAACCTGGTTTCATCTGCAAGCTCACTGACAGTACACTCGATTTCCTCATCCAGATCTTTGACAAAGATATTATAAACAATCTGGTCCCAATACCAAGCCCTGGAGAACATCACTTGTGACTGGCCACTAACTGGACTGAATGTCATTCACCACAACTCTTTCGGACCAGCCATCCGGATAGTTTTTTTAACCCAACAAAGAATATGCCCATTCCTATGCGTCGGAACAGCCAGTTTCTCTAGGAGAATGCTATCAAAAACAGTATCAAAGGCTTTACTGAGGTCTACACAGACAACATCCACAATCTTTCCCTCATCCAGTAAACACGTCATCTTGTCAGAGAAGGAGATCAGGTTGGTCAAGCAGAAATCACCTTTTATAAAGCCATGCTGACTGGGCCTGATCATCTGGTTGTCCTCTAAGTGCTGCATGATGGTCCCCAAGATTATCTGCTCCATAACCTTTCTCTGGCACTGAGGTCAGGCTGAACAGGCCTCTGGAACCCTGGAGCCTTCTTCCAGCCCTTTCTATATTAGCATCACATCTGCCAACTTCCAGTGAAGGGAAACCTCCCTGTGTAGTCATCGCCTTCATCCAGGTCACTAATGAAGACATTGAAGAGGACTGCACCCAGCACTGAGCCTTGGGGAACACCACTTGTCACTGACCTCCAGATGGACTTAACACCATTTACCGCCACTCTCTGGGCCCGGCCATCCAACCAGTTTTCCACCCAGGAGACTGTGCACCTGTCCAGGCCAGAGGCTGACAGTTTCCGTAGCAGAATGCTGTGAGAAACTGTGTCAAAGGCTTTACTGAATTCCAGGAAGACCACATCCAAAGCCTTTCCCTCATCCAGCAGCCAAGTTACTTTGTCATAGAAAGTGATCAGGTTAGTTTGGCAAGACCTGCCTTTTGTGAACCCATGTTGGCTGGGCCTGATCACTTGGTTCTCTTGCAGGTGCTTCATGATAGCACTCAAGATCACCTGTTCCATGACTTTCCTGGCACTGAGGTCAGACTGACAGGCCTGTAGTTCGCTGGATCCTCCCTGCGACCCTTCTTGTAGATGGGCACTACATCAGCCAGCCTCCAGTCCAGTGGAACCTCCCCAGTCTTCCAGGACTGTTGGAAGATGATGGAAAGGGGTTTGGCCAATACATCTGCCAGCTCCCTCAATACCCTTTGGTGAATCCCATCTGGACCCGTAGACTCATAGGTGTCTAGCAGGGCTAGCAAGGCTCTGACCATCTCCTCTTGGACCATGGGAGCCTCGTATTGCTCCTCTAGTTCCAAGGTTTGTACACAGAGGGAACACCTTCCTTTACAATTAAAGACTGAGGCAAAGAAGGCATTAAATACCTCAGCCTTTTCCTCATCCCCTGTCACTGTTGTTCCCTCTGTGTCCAAAAGGGACTGTATGGTCTCCCTAGTCCTCGTTTCATTATTTATATATTTATAGAAAAATTTTTTTGTTATCTTTCACGAACTGTGCCAACCTGATTTCCAGTTGAGCCTTAGCCCCTCTAATTTTTTCCCTACACAACCTCACTTCCCTCCTGTAGTCCACCCAAGAGGCCTGTCCTCTCTTACAGAGCCTATAAAAATTCCCCTTCTTCTTAATGTCACTTAAGATCTCTCTGCTCAACCAAGCTGTTTTTTTCCCTTGCCAGCTTTTTTTCCTAGAACACAGGGATGGCTTTCTCCTGAGCTGCTAGAATGTCCTCTTTGAAGAGCTCCCAGCCCTCATGGGCTCCCTTGCCCTTAAGTACTGTCTCCCAGGAGACTTTGCCAACCAGCCTTCTAAAGAGTTCAAAGTCTGCCCTCTGGAAATTTAATGCAACTGTCCTGCTTAGCACCCTCTTCACCTCACCTAGAACAGAAAACCCTGTCATCTCATGATCACTTAGTCCTAGGCATCCTCCTACTGCCACATTCCCCACCAGGCCTTCTCTATTCACAAACAGCAGGTCCAGGAGGGCACCTTCCCCTGTTGGTTCATTCACCCGCTGCGCAAGGAAGTTGTCTTCCACACACTCCAGGAACCTCCTAGACTGCTTCCTTTCTGCTGTATTGTACCCCCAGCAGATATCAGGGAGATTGAAGTCTCCCGCAAGAACAAGAGGCATTGATTTGGAGATTATCCCCAGCTGTTTATAGAAGAGCTCATCAGCCGCTTCTCCTTGGCTGGGTGGCCTGTAACAGGCTCCCATCACAAAATCTAGCTTCTTATGGGCTCCTCTGATTTTAACCCACAGGCACTCAATCTCCTCATTGACACAATCCATCTTGACAGTGTCCAATTCCTCCCTTACAAAGAGGGCTACCCTCCTCTCCTACCCTTCCTATCCTGCTTGAAGAGTTCATACCCCACCAAAGCTGTATTCCAGTTATATGAGTCATCCCACCACGTTTCTGTGATGGCAACATCATAGGCTCCTTGCCCTGTGCCAGCTTCCAGCTCTTCCTTCTTATTCTCCATGCTGCTTGCACCAGAGTGCCTGTATCTCCTTTACCACTCTGTGGTGCACTCTCCCCCACTTCCTGTGTGGTGATGTGCTGGTGGTCCTCACCAGCACACCCTCTCATAATCTCTAGTGCCCCACGTCCAGGTTCACTCTTCCCTAGCCTGGACTCAATCCCCTCCCCCTTCACATCTACTTTACAGCTCGATTTATGAGCTTAGCTAAGTTTTTAGCAAGGGCCTTAGCCCCGCTAGGATACCCACGTGCCCCAACTTTAGCAACCGTGTCAAGGGGTGCATGAACCACCCTATGATCAAAGAATCCAAAGCCCCTTTCCTCACACCAGGCTCGGAGCCAGGCATTAATTTCTTTTTTGTAACTAGCAGGTCCACTCCATTTAGGGATGGAGCAGAACACTACCTGTGCCCCAGAGCCCTCCGTCATCTTCTTAATGGCCCTGAAGTCCTTTTGATGTCCTTAGCCTTTCTGTTTACTAGACCATCACTACCAGTTTGGACTACTACCAGAGGGTAGTAGTCTGTCTCATCGATCAGGGAAAGGAGTTTCCTAGCTACTTCCTTCCCTGATGCCCCTGGTAAGCAGCAGACCTGTGGAGCAGATCAGGTCTGCAAATGGGCCCCTCCGTTCCTTTGAGGAGGGAGTCCCCTACAACAATCACCCTCCTCTTCTTCTTAATGGAGGATGTTGTTATTTTTTTCTGAAGATGGTGTGGCCTAGGAGAAGATTCTAGGCTATGGTGGCCATCATCCTCAGGATTAGATTCCTTCTGGAGCACCTGGTACTTGTTTGCCATGGGGATCTCAGGTTTTGAGATGCTCAATTGTTCAGTTGTTTGGGGGTGTTTTTTTGGGGAAAGGAGGAAACTATTCGTCATTGCAAGTTAACCAATATTTAATCATGTTTTGTGAAAGCCAGGTGTACTGGGTTTTGCTATGACAGAGTTAATTTTCTTTATAGTAGCTGGTATGGGGCTTTGTTTTAGATTCTGATTCCCTCACCTATTCAGCCAATAGGGAGTGAGCATACAGTGGTGTGGTGCTTAGCTGCCTACTGGGGAAAATGCACAACAAAACATTCAGGTTTCCAAAAATCAAGTTCCCCAATGTAATCATTGTTTCTTTTCATTGAGAGGTTTTTGCTGCTCACTTTTAACATTTTGCAACACAGGTGTCAATTTTTCAGTAGTGTGGTTTAGGTAACCCACAGGGCACTTTTCAGTCAACTCATCAAAATCTACAAGTAAGTATAAATTAATATTTTACAAACATAAAATTATTTTCAAACAACTGCAGTATTTTCCTGTGTAACAAGCTGATCTCAGAATCTTGAAATCTTTTACTAGAGGCCTACTTGCCAAAAACCCAAATCCAATACATTTGCCAGATCCAAAGTTAAAACAGTTTATTCCACAAAAAGTGGAAAGTACTGTAAAAGATGATATCCTGGATGGTTGAAAAGAAGAAAATTTAGTCTATACTTTGGCATTATTCCTTCCACTTCCTTGTGACATTAAACTTGTGAGTATCCAGTAGTATCTCAAATCGAGGTAATTAATCAAGTGCAATCTAAGTGGATGATAATTTTCCCTTGTAAGGCTAAACAACAGCAGAACAGCACGTCTTCAGTTGCCTAGAAAATTGAGAGTATAAGCACATCATAACTGACCTTCCACTTCCCACATCACTTTTTCACAATATTATATCAAAACGAAAGCTTTAGTATTTATCTTAATGACATTCTACATTTTTTTAAAAAATGATCTCATACAGTTTCATGTTTAAAGTTGCAGCTGACAATTTACTTTGAAGCAATAAAAATGAACCATTTCCCGTATGGTATAGCAGAACATAGGAGACTATACCATATAGTATAGCAGACTAAAGGAGCCAATTCAAGACCAACAAAACCAAGACCATCAGAACCAAGGATCATTTTCACACCAAAGCATGCCTCTGACAATCTTATTAACAAGCCCCAAACCACCTTAGCATCACACAGATTTTCCTCCTTGGAAAGCTAAGGTGGCATGGCACAGAACAACTTCCTCCTTTGGTTCAGCTACAGTTAAGTTATTCTAGTTCAGTTTCCCATTCAGGTCAATAAGTTTTCATTAACCAGTTTAGTTATCCTGCTCCAATTTGAAACAGTTCAGAGAGAGTAGGGGGAATAGTATTTATAAGTAGGCTGGTTTACACAATTAGACAAGCCTTTAAGTAAGTACAACTTCAAGTCTTATCTCCTGCTCTGCACCAAAGCTGGAAACAAACTATTTCCAGCAGATCATTGTATCTTTCCTTCAGTTTCTTAAATCTGATATAAGGAACCGAGAAAGACAAGAAACACTCGTCATGCTGGAAGTGCAGTGCTGCAGTAGGAGAACAAGATTAGCATGTTAACAGGAAAGCAAACTGAACAAGTTCATATCTACAAATAGATGAATGACAAAAGGAATATCGTAAGGTCAGCTCACCCCTGTCAGCAGGACTACAGGAGAATCATTCATTAATACCACCATCACAGGAAGAGAGCCACCAGAAACACTACTCCCTTTCCTCTCACATCTCCTCCAGTAGAGGAATTAAATTAGAGTTTTAATTAGAGCCTGTGGTCAAAATAAGTTTTCATACTGAAAAAGTTTGTAAGAAGTGCTTAACTAGGTCAGACAAAAACCAACCAACCAAAAAAAAAAAAAAAAAAAAAGCCCAACCAAAACAACTATGTAGGAAAATAGTTGTTTACTAACAACAGACATTAAAAGATATAACGGAAAAATTATAATAGAGTGAGCATATATATCACTTGGTCTCATTTGTCCCTCTACAACCTCCTGTACTCTCTTCAAACATCTTGAGCTAGTAGGGATATTCTTGTAATGTGACACCTCCTGCTGCTATAGTCCATAGCAAGCTATCTCTGAATTTAACTACACATTATGTTGAAAAGCATATTACTTTATTCTGAATGATCCCTACTTGTTAAACTGACAGCTCCTAGTTAGAAGCAACAGCAAATCTGTTCAACAACTCTTATCATTATTTCAACAGAACAGTACCCAACCGTTGTGGTGTTCTCGTCTTTTCCTTTCAATGGAATTTGTAATGATTCCTAAACTTCCTTTTCTGTGACTGAAGATCAAGCTAACATTTTCATGAATCTATTTCAACTGTCTGAATAGTAACAACCAATTTAAGGACCACAGACCTATATGTAAAATTAGGGTTATTCCCTCTCTCCATATACATACTTATTTATATTGAACTGAACTGTCATTTTATCAGTTTGATATATTTTTTTTTCCCTTATCCTGAATTACCCTGTAGTGTCTGAAAACTCTGACACTTCAGTATTCATTCCTCATCTAATTATTTTTGAGCATATTAAGAGTCTAGGCCTCAGTTCAGACACTCCTGGGATTCTATTGGTGACCTCTCTTCAGTATGAAAACAGGACAACTATTTCTGTCCTTTTCACTGTACATTTTAAACAGTTTTTATGCATTTAACAACTCCTTGTTATATTATGACAGCTCTGATTCTTTTAAGAGCCTTTGGTGAAAAATCTTGCCAAATACTTTGGATGATATCAACTGTTCACATACATAAGTTTCCTTCAGAAAATGATAATCCTTAAGACATGTTGAAACCTTCCTATATTCATCCATGTGCTAATTCTACTCTGAATTGTGATTTTTTACCTGCTTACCAGTGTGCATAGACATACTAGCTCATACTTACCCTGATCTCTTCAAAACTATATTAATGATGATATACTACAATTCAATTACTTCATACTTTAATTCGTTAGATACACTGGGTGAAGATGACTTGATCATATTAATTGCTATTTGACATGACATGTATAGTTCCTGCTAGAGTCAGAAGAGTGGGGTCAAGCAGCTCAACAGCCCAATACAGAAGAAATCTCATGTGCTGCTGAACACACTGCTAACTTGCACAGCAAGAAATGGTTGTTTGCAAACCCAAGTAGATTCATTCAGTCCCACAGCCAATGGGTCCTCAGTAACACACAACTTTAATGGAAATGAAATTTTAATAATACTGCACAGCTTGGATTTGGAAGCAAAAAAGATCTCAAGATAAGGGTCAAGGACTGGGTGTTGGTCTCTTTGCCCAAGCGGCTAGCAATAAGACAAGAGGAAATGGCCTCAAGCAGCATTGTGGGAGGTTTAGACTAGGCATTAGGAAAATTCTCCTTACTGGAGGAGTGGTGAAGCATTAGAACAGGCTGCCCAGGAAAGCGGTGGAGTCACCATCCCTGGAGGTGCTCAAATAGCACGTAGATGAGGCACTTCAGGATGAGGCACTAAAGCACTGTGCTTTAGTAGGCACAGTAGTGGTAGTCTGACAGCTGGTCTTGATCTTAAAGGTATTTTCCAATATTTATGATTCTATAATGGTTCAAATGAGAGGTTCTGCTCTGATTCAATGAGTCACCTCCTGGGAGAAAACCTTACACTTGTCACACTACTGAGGGACTGCAGGAAGGCATGTACATGCTATGGGCCAGGCACTGCTCTCCAAGAGAGGAGGATGACGTAAAAAACAGCTCCCTTGAAAGTCAGACAGTGGCGATAGAATCAGATATGGAATCAGGTCCACGATTTTATGCTTGCACACTTGCTTCCCAACAATTAAATTTAATACCTAAAGATGTGGTAGGTAGGACATGCCTGACTTTATTCAGCAAAATAAAATACCAGACACAGATGAAACTACACACTCTCTTTATAAAACCTAAATAAAGTCTTCTAGGTAAATATACAGGCCAACAAGAGCTGGGGGAGGGGAGGGAAAGAATCTTTACATTCCCTCTTTGTCCCTTTTCCCTGCGATACTCATTAAGTAATAGATGCCTCACACATTTATCAGCAACTGGAAACAACAGACAGCAATGATTATATCTGTCACTGGTTACCACTGAGGAGGACATTACAGGCACTGTTTGGAGTTCTTCCAATCTGATTTCGTGACATCATGCTGCATCAAGTACACTGCAGGCAAACTGAAACACCAGACTGTTCTTGAAGAATTACCAAGTCCTAGTATCACAGTAGCTGGATCTGCATTAAGTTTGAAAGGCTTTTTTAAGTCAACCTCTTATTAGTCAACTTCTGATTCAAAAACACCCACAATTAAACCTCTTTAGAACAAGCATGTCATGCTTAACTCATCCCAGAATTAAGATTTATTTATTATTATTATTTTAAAAAATCACAACACATTCTGACACTAAAGTGTAGAAAAGGGTATCAAAATCTGATACTTCTCAGGACTTTGGATATCAACCTCCTTGGACAAGAAGCTTCAGATCATGTACTCCGAAATGCAGTAATATGGGTGGTTTTGTCTTTAATGACCTTTCAGTATCTTCAGTACTGAGAACCTGAATACAGCTGGATTACTATATATAACTTATGTAAGTTTATATTAAACTTTATGAACTGTAAACTGCAACACTCAGGAATATATAAATCATATGCTTTCCTAACATTAATTCCTTTAAGTAACTGGTTTTCACTACCAGTCCAATAAAACTACACCTACCTCAACATCAATACCTAGGGTGACCTTCAGCAAATGATATCATCCTAAGTAGGTAAACTAAGTCTCAACTTGTTCCAACTTGAACTTTATATAGACCTTTGTGACTCTTTCAGCTTCATACCATTACAATAAGAATATTAATAATTACTTTTTCTCAGATGAATGTTTAGAACTAATAACAATGTTCTCAAGCATCATACTGTAGTGATAAGTTTATAAAATTAAAAACACTTTTTCTTAACCTTTTTAAATTCTAGGGACTATGGATACTCCATCTTTTACGTTCACTACATTAAAGCTACGACAGCAGTGCACAACTGCTTTGGCACAATTCTTTAGGATTGCTTTCACTAAACTCTCTAATTTTTACACTACCCATATCCATTTTGTCTTCTTGACAAAAATCAAACATTCCTTATCTACTTAGATGCCACTGCCACTTCTATTACCTAACTATTACCCAAATAAGAAAAAAGTTACTGTAAAATAAAATCTGTAAAGAAAGGAAGGAATACAGAAAAAATGTCCTTTCTCAGGATACTGAATGTGTGTAATTAATCTCCACAGCCTCCAACTACAGGTTGCTCTCATTTCTAACAGAAAATCTTTAATAATCTTCTTAGTAAATTACAATCCTTGTGCAAACATCTTATTCCCAAGCAAATCTAATTGCACATTTAGTTTACATACATTCATGCCCAGTGAAGATGCCAAATGCTCTTTGTGGTTACTTTAGAATACAGCTTCACAAATGAAAAGATCTGGGTTTTAATCAATCCTTAGTCTAATATCTGACAGAGTAAGATTCTAGACAATGTGACTATTTTCTCTGATCTTTTTTAATGATTTAAGCAGTGCTTGGTGCATTCTAGTGGCATGACCAACAAAATTTCTAGCTATCTCCTGCAAAAATAAATTAGTATTTTAAATCTACATTTTATTTAGGCTATCGATTCATTCAGTCCAACAGGCTGTTGTTCAACAGAAGCCAAAGTTCTTCCTCACCTTAGTAATTTTTAATTTTACTAAGGATAGGTATGCAAGATCTAGAAGCAGAGATTTTATAATTTTTTTTTTTTTTTTTTTTACATTTCTTCATTTATCACTAAGCAAACAAAGTCCTGGACCTCTTCAGGCAGCATGGCAAAGGAAGTGGGTATGTGATATACAACAATAAGAAGTGGTTGTAGAAAGATGCAGAAAGGACACAGCACAACAAAAGGGAGATGTAACAGAAACACAATATAATCCAGTGCTACAAGCTCTTAATGCTCCACCACAGTAACTGTGGCTGGACTTCAATCCTGGCTGGCAGCTTCTTAAGAGATGCTGAAGACAATGCCTCCACCTTTGCAGACAGAGATACTGTATGCATCCCACAGGTGGCACATAACCTTTCTTCTTCCCCTATTTTAAAGTATCACAGAAATAGCAAAATAAAGTAATTCCAACTCTGATGGCCAAGTAAGCTTGGTACACGCCAAAAAGTCAGTCTTTTAAATGGCGTGAGGAGATGCATTGACCTGATCACCAAATACAACTCATAAACAAGGTCCAGATGTTAATGACACAACCTTCTTTACACTATAACAAGTGGGAATGTACAAAACAATCTGAAAAACATTATAGCTTCATCTTTCTTGAAAGTGGTTCTTAAGACTCCAGTTGAAAGGTATTAATATTCTTTCACAAGAGCCTCAAGAAAACTTTCTGAAATGGTTCAAAAGACATGGACAAGTAGAAAATGTTAAAATAAAATGCTAGGTCAACAACTCAGATATCTTAATAGGCAACTAATGTAACCTGTATAAATTATATGCCACTGCAGTTCACAAAGCTTTTAGCATCTACATAGATCATATCTTCCTAAAATGCCTGCAATAAAAGATAAACATTTAGACTACAAAAAAACCCACCATAGTTCGGGTTTTCACACACATAGTTTTAGGTAATCAAATTCTTGGTGAACAAGGTTTACGTGTTAAAACCTCTGGATCAAAAAAAAAAAATAGAGATAATTTTGTGACCTTTACAGATTTATCAGTCTTTAATTCTGTGACTGACATTTCTGAAGGGATACAATTTCATAACAGAAACATAATATGTGTCATTTAAATAACTTATCTGTAGAACAACCAGTCCAAACCATATTTTAGTCTTGCTGGATATGCAGAGGCAAGCTCCAACTAATCTCTAAAAAATGCCATTGTTTACAAGTGTTGAATCAGCAAAGCTTATTAAAACAAATAAGAAGATAACCATTAAAGGCATAAGCAGTATTTTTCAAATCTACTCAAATCAGCCAAAACACAAAATATCTTTTATTTTTATCTTCAATCAGGTTGTTAGATGAATAATTAAGTAGATAAGAGACTATATACAGAACATTTACATATTTTACAGTTCAACTTTAAGTTGGCATTAAGGAAAATTATGAAATTTCCAACAACTTTAAAACTGCACATTCAAATGGCACCATACAGAGAAGCAGATAAATAAGTCTAGCTGTCTGAAGACCCAGCACGTCTTACTTTTTCCTACTACAGCTACCACTAACCACTGGGCTACATGAAGAATGTAGATATTTCATGTCAGAATTCCTTTAAAGTTCAACACAAAAATGTAATGCAAAAATGCTGCAAACACTTTATTTATTGGAGCAAAATATGTATCTTGCAATTATGTTACTTACAAATATAAAACATGTCACAAGACATATTTTAAGCTTTTTTATGAGATGCAAATACTAAGCAGAAGATTTAACACCTATCAAATTTCAATTACAACTAGCTATCTATTTCTGTTTATATAGTTTATTTCCTTGATCTGGGTCAATTTCAACTTTTTACCATGATATTGTCGCAGTGGGTCTGACTTGTGAACAGTGATGCCAAACAGGCAAACATTCTCAGACAGGTTGCAATGTGTAGCCCACATAGGGTTCCAGGAAGAAAGGAAAAGGCAACTCCAGAACTGCAGTGAACATTTACAAGAAGGGCTGGAGAAAGGATCCAGGAAACTACAGGTCTTTCAGTCTGACTTCAGTGGTGTGGAAGGTCATGGAGCAGGTCATCTTCAGTGCCATCTCACAGCACACACAGGACAACCCATAAGGCACGCTCAGCATGGGTTTAGGAAAGGCATGTCCTGCCAAACTAACTTAATTGCCTTCTATGACAAGGAGATCCACTTGATGGATGAGGGAAAGGCTGTGGATGTAGTTTACTTAGACTTCAGTAAAGCCTCTGAAACTGTTTCTCACAGTATCCCATTTGAGAAATTGGCTCCCACTGGCCTGGAGAGACACACTCTCTGTTGGGTTGAAAAAGGGCTGGATGGCCAGGCCCAAAGAGTGACGGTGAATGGAATTAACTCCAGCTGGAGGTCGGTCACAAGTGGTGTCCCCTAGGGCTTGGTGCTGCGTCCAGTTCTGTTCAATATCTTTATCAATGACCTGGATGAGGAAATCGAATGCACCCTTAGCAAGTTTGCAGACGACACCAAGCTGGGAGGAAGAGTTGATCTGCTGGAGTGTAGGGAGGCTCTGCAAAGGGACCCGAACAGGCTGGATCAATGGGCTGAGGCCAATGGGATGAAGTTTAACAAGGCCAAGTGCAGAGTCCTGCACTCAAGACACAACTTTGTACAGCATTAAAGGCTTAGGGAAGAGGGGCTTGAAAGCTGCCTGGCAGTGAATCACCTGGGTGTGTTGGTTGACAGCCAACTGAACTCTAGCCAGCAGTGTGCCCAGGTGGCCAAGAAGGCCAACAGCATCTTAGATTTTATTAGAAACAGTGTGGCCAGCAGGACCAGGGGAGTGATTCTGTCCCTGTACTCAGCATTGGTAAGGTTGCACCTCAAATACTGTGTTCAGTTTAGATCCCTACAAAAAGGACATTTTGGTCCTGGAGAGCGTCCAGAGAAGAGCAAGAAAACTGTTTCCAGGGGCTGGAAAACAAGTCTTATGAGGAGCAGGTAGACTAGAACTTGATTAACAGTTTCGCAAAACCAAGGCTTCCTCGGTTGCTATTAAAGACTACGCAACTATGGAAGAAATCACAGCATGATTCCAGTTTAAATGGCTCACTGATCTAAGGAAAGGAAATGCAAGTAGACTTGAAAATGCCTTTGACAGCTAACAACATTCAATTCAGGTTCCTCTGTCATTTATCAGAGTTTCATGACAAAAAACCCCCTGCAAAACTAAAATTGAATGTTAAGACTAGATCCTTAGACAAAACAAATAGTTAAAGGCAGTATATTTTTCAGACAAAAGTAAACTACTGCGTTTAACTGTTCCTTCCCCATTTACCTGCATTCTTCCTCTTCCTCCCATTCCTGTAAAATCTTAGAATGATCCTTTAGTTCTACTCTTCGTTGTTCTTGAGGTTTACACCACTTCCTGCACATCTTCCATCTTTCCCTCTGATGAGATGGTGTCTCTTAAATCACATTCAAAATTCCTTCTTTACACTGTCACTCAAACATCTCCTTATTTCTCTTTGCTCCTTTTCCCTCTCACACTCATTTCTACCAAAATAGCTACATTTTCTTACCTATCAGTTGCTCCTTCATTAATTCACACTTCCCACACTGCCTTTTTTCCCAGACTTTCAATATCAATGTTACTATCATACATTTGTGAATCAATAGACACATCAGGGTCTTCTAAATATTTATCACAACAGAAGAACTAGGCATATTATACCTGACAATTCTTAAATTTGTCCAAGTCAAATCTCAGCCCTCTGATATAACAAAGTACTTTCAAAAAACAAAGTCCAACACGCACACACTTTATGCTGCCAATAAACTTTTATATCACAAACAATCCACTTCAGAACAGGATTACTCACAGCAGTCTCCCTTAAGCACAGAGACTGAAGCTTTAGGTGAGACAACTTTAAGTCAGCAGTCACTTGGAGATGAAGGCCTTGCCACCTATCTTTTGCAAAGACAATTCCATGACTGAAACTCATACACATCTGCTAACACAGTTAAAATTTGAATGCAAACCCCTCTTTTATCAATGCCAACTACAAATAAATTAATACGCTGTAAAATACAGAGTAAACTTTCTTTTAGACCAAGTCTCTGGGTAAATACTGAGACAGCCCATGTAAATAAACAAACAACAATATTCTCTACCTGTAGAAGAGAGTTCTTGTTACAACTGAAGCAGGTCTATGAAGGAACACTTATCCTTAAGGAAATTCAGTAAGAAAATGATATTTGCCACCATCTTTACAAAAACATTTTTGCATCAGGAATTAGAATCAGGAATTAAAAGGCAAGTCCCATGTCAAAGCAAGCAGAGAAAGAAACGTTACAATGTAAGGTAAGCAATATGTTTTCCAAGGAGGCAGAGTAGTTAATGGCTTATTCTATTTAATTAAAATCACAAGAGTATTTTATCAATTTCATGATCAATATGTTGACAAATACTAAAGTACTGAGCATGTAACTATTAGATATGTTTAAAACTTCATAAAAAAAGTAAAATTATTTTTAAAACTTGTTAAAATGCTATTTCATATACTTGAATGAATCCCAGTTGCCATCCAAACTCAGTTTGGCACATACCTCAGTCATCTAATAAAGAAACTTACAATTTTGGTATGCATTTTGAAAACACTTATTAAATCAATCTTAAAGAATCACTAGCTTATACAGAACAGACAATAACTTTTTGATTACCAAGCAGTATTCACTAGATGTAGACATCCATACACTGTCATTATAAAACTTGACTAAAACTGGGTACTCAAATAATTTCATTAAATTCCTGAACAACATGAAACAGTAAAGGCCACATTAGCAGTCAGTTCTGACAGTCAAATTCTTTGTAACTTATATGTGGAAATGCCCTGAAAGCTGGGCAAAAAGTAGAAAAGTTAGTGGTCATAAAGCACTGAACGCGAACATAGTTTCTAAAAGTAGAGATGGACTGGTATCAGAAAACAGTAATGTTGCCCTCCAGTGTTCAACGTCATTTCTTTTAGGAATGACTCCTAATTAGTATCACCATCAGTCTCCTTTGAAATGCTCAATAATACCATCACTGAAGCAGAGAACAAAATATAATCCTCAGGCTAGGCATTCAATGCAGAACAGACAAATAACTAGAGACAAAAATTGAGAACTTTGCTGTTATAAAAAAAAAAAACTGTTTTGTCATAAAACTGCTATAAGAATACATTCCTTATCTCGCTTCATTTTGGAATATGGTATCCAAAAGCTATTTTATAAAGCTTTACAAGTTACAGCTTTGACAACACCTACTGTACGAATCTATTATTCTATTTCCCAAAATTCGTTACTCAGATTCACACATAGTAAATGGCATTTTTTCCAAAACATGCAACAACAGATTATTACTTATGCTTTCTTAAAGTCTTTGGACTTCAAAGGCTAACATTATAAATGAAACTAAGTTCAAACTGACGAAGGTTTCCGTCTGTAAGAAAGACTAACACAGTTACTAAGTCTGGGCTTGAAATCTTCTGGAAATAAATGGACAACACTGCTCTTTGCCAAATACAAAGAAGCTTGCAATAGAAGTTTTATTATATAGCAAAGGTAGAGTAAAAAAAAAAAAAACCACTACATCTGCATCAGAAAACACATAAAGAGTAAAACAACTGATTTTAACATGGTATCCATCCTGTAACTAAGAAAGTACCCATGAGACATGCACAAAATAAAAATATGCACCATGCCTAAAGAGGCAAAATAATGAACTTGACATTTCAGTGGTTTATTGTAAACATGGCCTGAAATTATATCTATTCATAGCTTTTCCATGAGAAATGTAGATACATTTTATTTCAAATATAACAAAATTGCTTAGCAAAAATCTTCACAGGTATAGGTATATCTTTTTTTGACGCAGCTCTACACAGCCTCTTCCTAGAGAAACTGACGCTCTACAGCCTAGACAACTGTTTGGTGCAGTGGGTGAGGAACTGGCTGACAGGTCATTTCTCCAGGGTGGTGGTTAATAGCTTTTTTTCAAACTGGCAACCAGTTACAAGCAGCGTACCCCAGGGACTGATATTGGGTCCAACGTTGTTCAATATCTTCATAAGTGACTTGGATGTTGGGACCAAGAACACCCTCAAGAAGTTTGCAGATGGCACTCCAGAGAGAAGAGCTACCCTCCAGGAAGATATGGACAGGTCGAAAGAGTGGGCTAGCAGGAACCTTACCAAGTTCAATGAAGATATATTTAAGGCCTGCACTTCATGAGAACAGTTAAACACTGGAATAATCTCCCAAAGGAAGTGGTAGATTCCTCCACACTGGACACCTTTAAGACTCAGCTTGACAGGGTGCCGGGCCATCTCATTTAAGCTATACATGACCTAAAAAGATTGGATCAGATGATCCTTGAGATTCCTTCCAACCTGGCACTCAATAATTCTATGGTTTGCGTAGTCAATATAAAAATAGACTACAACAGAAATGTCTGGGTTAAAAAAAAAAAAAACCCAAACAAAAACCACAAAACTTGTCATAAAGCTTCAAGAAGTAAATATAAGCTTCAAAGTTCAAATCCTAGATTTGAATATGTCAGTACCACTAAATATACCACAAGAAGAGAGATGACACTGATTGTGCAATAATGGATCTCAAATTAATTCAAATTTAATCACTAGGTGATTAGGAAAACATCCGCACCACCAAATTTGAGAGACCTAATCTGGTTCCTAAGTAAAGGGCTAATCTCTCGAGACAAGTGAAACAGGAAAAAATAAGCTTTTCTAAGGTCAACTGAAAGAGAGATCCTAATTCAGGCGCCTTTGCACCTCAGTAAAAGTCTTCCTCTGTCTCTCCCCCTCCTTGAATAGCTATAAGGTACATATATAGAGATGATAGCCTCAAATTCGGTACCTATTAGACACTAATCATTACCAGTTCCCCAGCCTAATTTTATCCTCTCCTCCTGACACATTCACAGTCATCACAGTCTCAGTAAAAGATCTATTAGGGAATTCACAATGTCGTGCTGGATGCGCTTCCAACTACACAACCTCATGATCTTATAACATGGGAATAACAACTCCAGGAAGAGAAAAGCTACTGCATAGTATCTTTAATTATTCATTCCACAGGCCTGCAGCAGAGCATTTTGGTTGCAGGACAAGAGGTACCACGTTATGTTTTACAGAATAGTGAATAATGGGGTTATTTATAGGTCTTGTTAGCATTCATCACTTAATACCTGTTAATACACTGCTTAGTCACAGGATTACTCTCAAAGGTGTGAGGTAAGACACTGATTTTTTATAACTATTTATAAAAGCAGGTTAGGCTATTACAAACAACTAAACCAAAATTAGGAGAACTAAACTAGAGAAGAATTATACAATAACCTGGCCAGATATATGTGCAACTAAAGGCTCTATAAAATGGCTACAATTTGTCTACATCCAAGGCTGGACCATTAAAACCAGACAATTTGTCACACCTAGGCAACAAAAGCCTTATCTCTCATCAGTGTAACTTACTTGGCAAAAATCAGACAGCAAATTAAGGAGGCTGTTATGACGAATACTAAAGATTTAAGAAAAGCCAAACAAATTAATTCTGGATTCTCCTGCCAACCACTACGGAAAAAAAGCAGCACCTTAAGACATGGTTTTAAATGACCAGAAACAACACGCTAGTACTTCTGTGCTCCCAAATGTCTTTAAAATAGAATCACAGAAGAGACAACCTGACATTTTGTGCTGGGTTTGGCTGGGATAGAGTTAATTTTCTTCACAGCAGCTAGCAGGGGCTATGTTTTAGATTTGTGCTGAAAACAGTGCTGATAATACAGAGATGTTTGGGTTATCTCTGAGCCGTGCTTACACTGGAGTCAAGGCCTTTTCTTCTTCTCATATCACTTTAACAGCAAGTGAGCTGGGGATGTAAAAGAAGCTGGGAGGGGACACAACAAGGACAGTTGATCCCAAATGACCAAAGAGATAGTCCACATATAAGGCATATAAAGCTAGCGGAAGAAGGAGGAAGCAGGGGACATTTGGATTTACAGCGTTTTGTCTTCCCAAGTAACTGTCACACATTATGGATCCCTGCTTTCCCACAGATGGCTAAACACCTGCCTGTCAACAAGAAGCAGTGGATGAACTCCTTATTTTGCTCTGCTTGCACACAGAGCTTTTGCTTTACCTACTGAACAGTCTTTATCTCAACCCACGAGCTTTTTCACTTTTACTGTTCTGATTCTTTCCCCTTTCCTGCCATGGGGCTATGATGACTGGCTGTGTGCTGCTTCGTTGGCAGCTGGGGCTAAACTACAACATATTTAAGGTATTTTAACATTTTAAGTATAAAAAATAAGCACATCATGAAGCACTAAGTAAATACACTTATATAGGTCCTAATGCCCTGTATAGAATCACAGAGTCATAGAATAACCAGGTTGAAAGAGATCCACTGGATCAAGTCCAACCATTCCTATCAAACACTAAAGTGTGTGCCTCAGTGCCTCATCTACCCGTCCCTTAAACCCCTTCAGGGAAGGTGACTCAACCACCTCCCTGGGTAGCCTGTTCCAGTGTCCAATGACCTTTTGTGTGAAATTTTTTTTTTCCTACTGTCTGGTCTAAACCTGTATAAGGCAGAAAGTAGAATAAAATTCCTCTCTTAATCCTGATGGCTATATAATTTTAAAAGTCCACTTAAATGAAAACTTTTTATACAGTAGCAAAGTATGCCATCCAATAAAAAACGTCCTGGTGACAAACTTACAGGTATCTAAATCTAGTCAAGAATCAAAGTACCATCACTACTAGATGCTGTGGATGTCACTGTAGGAACAACCTCAGCTACATGCAAGCAACCAGTTTAACCCAAATCAAGCTAGTGTGAATGTTCCAATTAAATTTTAATAATGGCCTTCAAATTTCTTCAGTAGTCTCTTTCCACTGAAAAAAAGAAAGCTTAGAAAATGTAGTTCTAGGTAAATAGTCTCATCCCTGTGTCATTACTGTAATTACTTCTGATAAGATCCAACTATTATTGGCAAGGATGCAAGACCTAGCAAGACAGAAGGAGCAAGTAAACAAAACAGACAAGGATTTGTTCCATGTATCATACACTTCAGCAGCATGGAGGTGGTGGTAGGGGGAACAACCAATGTTTTCAAAACTAGGGGATTTAAAACTAAAGGATTATGACTTCAATCTGTTCCAGCAAGCTCATGAACAAGAAATCCAAAAAAAATACCAGCAGTTAAGATTGAAAAGTATAATTCTAGAAAACATTCATTTTGCTCCATTTAAGAACTGGAACACTGGGTATAAAATATTTTTGGAATTCGCCATTTTTTTTTCTGTTTAGATATGGAGTAGATTCCTACAAGAAATAAGTAAAGTAGGACTCTTGAGCTTGAATAAGGCATGTGGGGACAAACTGAGACCTATGCAGTCATGGGTGGTACAGGCAAAAATCAACAGCTCTTGAAATTAAGAGCTAAGGATTATTGCACTAAAGTGGGAGAATGTAGTTTTAAAAATAAATACTACACAATGAGTTCTGTATTTCCTTCCCACAGGAATATGTGCTAAACCACACTCAACATATGTTCAAAAGGACAAAATCACTAAAGAATTTCACATGGGGGGAGGATGGGGGCAGGAGAAGAAGAAATCCATTGACCAATATTCAGTAGAAAGGTGACACTAAAGTGACACCTAAGTAGATTCAGAGCCATGCTTTGCTAGTGGCTAGAGGAGCGTTACGAAAAGGCTTTGTTGGATGCTTTCCCTGCTTTTAAACTCTTCCCTATGTACCTGTTCTTGAAAACAGTATGCCGGGTTGTATGGGTCTTTGATGCAACTTGGCATAATGAGTGTGTTCTAAGCCAACATGTTTTAATGAAAACCATCAAAAAAATACTGACAGACTCGGGCTACTTACTCTCCCAGAGCATATACAAACTCCATTTGGTCAAGGCAGCACCAACTGCCTACCATTTATTTTCTTGTCATGGAGAGAAGCCTGCAATGCATTGTTAGCATGACTCAGACATAACCTTCAGTTCTGCACTCTTATAATCATCATAAGACTGATTAAATCACTCCTTTATGTCTCCTTGGTTAGGAATAGGATCACTGCAGCAGAAGACAGTACAGTCGAACAGTCTGTACACTTGAAGTAGTCAGATGCAAAATTTCTCATATATAAATAGGTCAGCATTTTTCAAGGAATTTCATCATGGGAAGATGCAGATTAAATACAAGAGAATTTAGAATACAAACATTATCTTTACTTTCGACTATGAAAAAGTATGGTCAAAGTTTTACATCTACCTTAACAGTGCTAACTGGGTAAAAAGGTTCTTCGCAAGCCTAACTTCTGCTTAACTGACAAGTAAAAAATAAGGACTCGTAAACACTGCACCTGTATGGAAAAGATCCATAGAAGTCGATGAGAAGGGAAAATTTGGAGTACATCTACATACATACCATGACAGTTCATGAGATCTGACGAATCCCTGGTACTAGCACTGATAGCTAATGTGGGATCTTTTTTCATTCTAATAGAGGTGATCTGAAAAACAAAACTGCTACATTCCAAAGAAGTAATCAACATCTACCGGTAGATAAGCATCAATTAACATTTCATAGAATCATAGAATAACCAGGTTGGAAGAGACCCACCAGATCATCGAGTCCAACCATTCCTATCAAACACTAAACCATGCCCCTTAGCACCTCATCCACCTGTGCCTTAAACACCTCCAGGGAAGGTGAATCAACCACCTCCCTGGGCAGCCTGTTCCCTGCCCAATGACCCTTTCTGTGATTTTTTTTTTTCCTGATGTCTAGCCTAAATCTTCCCTGGCAGAGTTTGAGGTCATTCCCTCTTGTCCTGTCCCCTGTCAATTGGGAGAAGAGGCCAGCTCTCTCCTCTCTCCATAATCTCCCCTCAGGTAGTTACAGAGAGCAATGAGGTCTCCTCTCAGCCTCCTCTTCTCCAGGCTAAACAACCCCAGCTCTCTCAGCTGTTCCTCAGAAGGCCTGTTCTCCAGCCCCTTCACCAGTTTCGTTGCTCTTCTGTGGAAGATTTGTAGGATTCCAACAGATCCAGCCCTCTTCCACTAACACTACTGCATCACTGAATTACCAGCAGCGCATCTTGCATTAGCTAAAGGACTAAGTTGATTCCTAGATGAAACTGAACTCTTTAAAACAGCTTTGATCTTGTTGTTCTAGACGTTTCATAAAAGGAAAGATGAAGTTCCCTACTTGGCACCATAAGCTAACTGTAACCACATATACAAATGAATAACATTTATTTATTTATTTTTAAATCTGTAAGGTAAAAACACATTGGGTAGTTCTAAGAGAAATACCAACCCGTGTGCAGTATCTAGGGAAATCACAAGCTACTGGAACTAATTTTCAGAATCCATGCATTAAGTTACTATAAAACTGCTGTGCCAAAAAAATGTGTTATGCAACATTCTGTGATTAAACACAGCTTGACAGAAATCAGAAAGAAGCTGGTGGCAAACTTTTGATGTCCAGTAAGAACTATATGACTTCAATCTGAATCTATTTCCATAGCCTTGTATGAAGGCTTAACACACCAGAATACAATCTTGACATCTTCTAGAAAAGATCTGCATTTTTAAAAACACACGGTAATTTAAACATCTTGGTTCATCATGGTAAGAAGGATGAAGGGGAATGAAGGGGAGGCAGAGAAGAAATCAGAAATTTATGTCATCTGAGAAGAAATACAGTCATGACACTCATTAAGAATGAGTGATCTGGTTTTTTATTCTTACTGGAAAAAAGCCAACATAACAGTAACTTGCCATTAAAGCTAGTAGTTCTTCCAACAGAGACAAAAGTTTTCTGAAAAATATTTCTGAAAAATAAATGGATTGCTAAGAGCAGAACACATACCTACAACTCACTGACTGTCAAGTTTGGATCCAACTGAGGTACAAGCTACCTGATAAAATTAAGCAACTTACTATCTCTTCATGGAAGGAGTGCGGAGAGAAAACAGAACTAGATCAAGGCAGACATGATGTTGGACAGCTTCAACACAGAAGACCTTAACATAGCTCATAGTCTGAGAAGCATCCTCATCTGATAGTGATCATCACCCATGAGTACAACTCATGCTTGAATCTAGTTCACTTAGTGGAATCCATGCAGCCCTTATCTATTTTTGACCAATTTTAGGGAAGAAAAGCACCTAGCATACAAAATCTACTTCGTAAGGGACATGAGGTTCAGCTAAGAGATATTCCATCTTCTGACTAAGCAGGTCTGGCAAGAACAGAAGAGATAGCAAATCCTAGCTAACAGGCTTAGTTGACTGAAACAAGGATAGCATCTAAGCAGTCATAAGCAGGGTCACAAGCACGCTATCTCATCTCATCTCTCTTCTCCCTTCTCACTCCTTCAACTACATTTAAGGGGACATTAAGGGGACAGGACAAGAGGGAATGGCCTCAAGCTCCGCCAAGGGGGATTTAGGCTGTACATTAGGGAAAAAAAATCATAGAAAGGGTCATTGGGCACTGGAAAAGGCTGCCCAGGGAGGTGGCTGATTCACCTTCCCTGGAGGTGTTTAAGGTACAGGTGGACAAGATCCTGAGGGGCATGGTTTAGTGATTGATAGGAATGGTTGGACTCGACGATCTGGTGGGTCTCTTCCACCCTGGTTATTCTATGATTCTATATGATTTTATGACAATAAATTTGCGGTGAAAGGCTTATTATTTCCAATTGTCTGATGGCTCTGCTATTGTTTTGTAGAAAATGGAACCTCAGTAGAGCCACACTAGCAGCACACTGAAGACATGTGGTCTTGGGGACACACAAGACTGAAGTTTATCTAGGTGTAGAGGGACCAGAAGTGCTGCCTGCTACAAGCAGCCATGCACATAAGGCTGCAGTTTGATCCTTGATTCAAGCTGACCTCAGGACAGCAACCAAAGCCGGCACTGCACTGGTTGCAGATGAGGTTTCAGAAAATTCATACTGAAATATTTAATAAACCACCTGAGACCTGAAGGGGGTGAAAAGTTGGCATCACACAACTTCCTTTTAGAAACTAAATTTCCTGTTAGGCGTATAATGAGGTCTGACCATTAAATTTTCTTTAGACACACATAAATGTCTTGGAGGAGGGGGAAAAGAATCCCACCCTGAGGGATTTAAAATCCATTATGTGTTAGATGGTTTATAAAAGCACATTTACAAAGGATTTTTTTAAATTCCACTAATACTGTAATCTGCGAGAAATGAATGATACTAAAATAGAGCTGGTAAAAGAAATTAGAAAAATAATTGCACATACAGACATTACAGTGCTATCTTGAGGACAACTTCTACAACAGACGGTTATATCAAGAACAGGCTTTCTGCCTGTGTTTTAGGAAAAATGACAGTGTATTTTTAAAAATTAAAATTTGAAGATTATTCCAGATTGACCAACTTTAGCAAAAAATAAACAAATAAATTCCAGCTTCACAATTCTAAAACCTAACCTATCTTTCTTTTTAAAAGGATTTCTTGATGTCTTACTAGAAGGAACTGAAGTTTTAGAGCATGCATTTCACAGTTAAAGTATTATTTAAATTTGGAATGACATTACTCCATCATACTTATCTATCAGTAAATCCTCTTTCATCAATACCTGATCCAAACAGCTAAGCTTCTAAATGGCCTCCCCTTCTCCATTAGGAGTCTAACATGCAGTCACAAAATTTCACTTCTAAGGAAAGCATTACGTACATCCCATTTCAATATGATTCTTAAGACCAAGTGTCATAGTTTAAGCAGCAGTCAAACACTGAATATACGAAACTGACATGAGAAACTGTCAGTAGCTCTAGAATTAATGACTGCCCTACTATACAGTTATTATTAAAATAAACCAACTATTTGAATGAAAATCTTTCTTACCATGAAGACAGTAAGGCACTTCTTTTTTTGCCTTCACCAACCACAAATCAAGGACCTAAGCAAAACTTCTGTGGCCTTACGACTGGCAGCATTAGATTTAGGTATCAATATACACCAAGAGTGTAATATCAAATCAGTCTTTTCACTTAAATAATGTCTTTCATTAAACCTTGGAATAATAAAGGTACACATTCTTAGAACAAGAAAGTCTAACTCGGCCAGAAAAGAGGAATCAGAACCACAGAAGGATTTGAGTTGCAATGAGTTGCAGTTTCAAC
Organism: Coccyzus lansbergi; assembly: GCA_033558105.1. Classification (NCBI taxonomy): domain Eukaryota; kingdom Metazoa; phylum Chordata; class Aves; order Cuculiformes; family Coccyzidae; genus Coccyzus; species Coccyzus lansbergi. Next base: position 1,834,126 of record JAUMJK010000151.1, read on the forward strand.
TCTCCTGCCATGGGCAGGGTCAACTTCCAGTACATCAGACTGCTCAAAGGTCCATCTAACCTGATCTTGAACAACTCCAAGGATGGGACATCCACAACTTCTTTGGGCAACCTGTGCCAGTGCCTCATCACACTCACTGTGAAGAATTTCTTCTTAATGTCTAGTTTATATCTACCTGCCTCCAATTTAAAGTAATCCCCCTCCTTGTCCTATCACTACATGCCCTTGTAGAAGTCCCTCCACGGCTTTCCTGTATGCCCCCTTCAGGTCATACATAGAAAGCCATTACAAGATCTCAGAGTCTTGTCTTCTCCAGGCTGAAAAACCCCAATTCTCTCAGTCTGTCCTCACAGAAGAGGTGCTCCAGCGCTCTTATCTTTGTGGCCCATCTCTGTAACCGTTCCAACAACTCCATATCCTTCTTATGATAGGAATTCCAGAACTGGAATATACCCAGTAACTTTGAAACACAGCTTTATGAATACTGAAATTGAAAAATTACTCAATATTGAAGGTTTTCATTACCTTCCATCTTTTCCTTCCCATAAACCATTTATTCACATTAAAGGAGGAGCCTTTATTGTTTCCTTTTAGCAGTTATAATAAGTATTATAACAAATACTTTAACGTGTGATGAATGTAAGAGGTCTACAAGATGTTTAGAATCATTCTATGATTCTATGTTTAAGATGGTACTTGACCATTTAAGATCAGTCAGAAATTCAAATTGGTAATCCAAGTGTGCAAGGTAGACGTTAACAGTACAAAACCATATCTGTCAGAATTGATTCTTCAGCTAAAGAAATAATTAGATGGGTTTAAAGGACATTTTTTACATTGATGACCAAGAAATTTGGAAGAGAAGCAAAAAAAAAATTCTTATATACATAAAACGCAACTAAAACTTATGGAAAAATTAATCGCATTTATCTTTCCTTTAAAAATAAAAAGGTGTATTTGCATCTATGTTGCTGTATTTACTTGATTTGTATGAATCTGTAAGTAAAACATTTCTCTCTTGTTATATTAGATGCCCTTTGACAGTTAAAAATGTTCACTGAAACCATCCCTTTAAGCAAAATGTACTATAGTAATTAAACTTCACGACCACAAAGATTTTTTTCATCAGAATTTCTTCTTAAATAGCTTCTCATATGCTTCTAAAACTTGGGGTTTTTTTTTTTCCTTTAACAGTACACAGGCATCCAGTGAAGGAAGTTTCTGATGTTCAGAAGTCAAATAAAAAAAATCTATGAAGACATGTACAAATACAAATCACCATGACAGGTCACAAACGAATTATTTTTTTACTTTTATTGATGTCGCCTAATATCCACTGTTCTCTTGGAAGTGAAAGTAACATTAGTAATCTAATTCTAGCCCTTCATAGGTCTTTCTATTACAAATCAATCTTAAAGAAAACTTTCAGACTATTCCCAGAGCTAAGACTTCCCAATACCCCCTTACTCTCCCACTGGGCAAACAATCAGCTTGAATTTTCAGTTCAAAGACAGTTATTTTAAAATAAGACTGGTACTCTAAGAATTTTATAAAAGACTTCCACTAAAGTGAAATCATTTCATTATGAGTTTGGTTACTTTTTTTAGTTTGTCCTTATTTCTCCCGTAAGAGTATGTATTTTAAATAAGTGCAAAAAAAAAAACTGAAAAAAAAAATCACCCTACAATTCTGAAACTTATTTTTCAACCATTCTCTATGAAAAGTGGTTTATTAAAGTTAATGTAAGCACATCACGGAATTTTATGGAAAGAAGTAATTTGCTAAAATTCTCCAGCCAGAAGAAATATTTCTAACTTCAAATATTGTGAAAGTTATTCAAAAAGTATGTTTTTATTTTAAGGAATGAAGAGCTACAAATATGTATTTATTATTCCATTTGAAATCCATAAACCTCGCCCTCCAAAAAACCCAAAATAGTCCCAAATCCTTTAAGAATAAGCACAGTTTTGATGTTCATGAAAATTTAAGTACAGAAAAATGAAGTCTGTTTACTCAAGATAAAAGACTATGATAGCCTCACTTCCATTCACTAAATAGCAATTTCCACTTTGAAGAATGATTTAAAATAATTCTGAAAAAAATCCAATAATTTTATCTATTAAAAAATGTAATAGCAAAGCCATGGAAGTTGAAGAGAGAACATAGGAATGGTTGGACTAGAAGATCCGATGGGTCCCTTCCAACCTGGTTGTTCTATGATTCTATGGTTCTATGATCTAATGAAGTGGGACTAGAAAAGCTAAAAAAACCTTCTCAAACCCATACTGAAAGCTTGCACCACACACTTGGTTTCAGTTTCCTTCGCTGCATTTACCCAGTACTCACAAACACAGTCAGTGAAATGCAACTTCAATACTTTTCCACAACAATTCTATTATTTACTTAATTTGAAAGTAAAGCCATAACCCACTGTTTGACATCGCTTGTGACAAGGATTACTGTGAACTTTAATACTGCAGATCAAAAGGAGACTTTAAAAATGCAATTGTATTTAAATAGTGAAGATGTTCAAGTATTAAAAAGAATGAATCTTTTAAGTACATTAATTCAACTTTCCATTTGGAAGAAACTGAAGTCTAACAAACTGAACAATGACAAAATCAGTTGTGACGAATTGGTACAATTACTAATGCCTCACAAAATAGGTATGTCCCTTTCTTTATCCATCTTTACCTGCTTACTTGGAGCAGACAGATTTTTAAATTACATTTTTACTGTTAACAGGTCTGTAGAGCCCCTTGATCTCAAAGAAGCTATTTTTTCACCTGCAAGTAACACGTCACCTACACAACCAAACACGGAAAGCCACAAAGCCACTCTGGAGAACAAGAGGGCCATATAGGTCCAACAGATCCACTTTTTTTCAAACAAGCAGCCCTTAATATTTTTGAAAGAAAAATAAAAACAAACAGTAAAAAAAAGTAAAAACAATCTTGGAAGGTATCAGGTTTTTAAACCTGCACATTCCATCATGCCTTCTCCCATAGCTGATACCTGAATACATGCTTTCTCAGTTTTGACTAGCACTAATTAGAGGTCTTCCATTCTAAATTGTTCTGTGAGTCATGATTTAACATTCTGTAACTGATTCAAGGGTCTTTCCCCTCCCAATTTAAACCGACCTTCCTACTTCTTCATTAGGCTTCAGAACCCTGCAATTCTAAGCTGGATAACATTTACAATAACTTTTTTTTTTCATACCACAGAGTACTTCCAAATGCTTATATTTACATTTATAATTTACTGATGCTCACTAGGCATTTCATTTTCTTTCATTTTTGCAATGAATTTTTAAACAAGAAGAGATGATCCAACCGAACAATGTGCATGCAGCTCAGTGGTAGTTTGCAATTAAATGTGCCAGACATCTGTGAAAGTCTTAACTGACCCTGTACAAAGGAGAAAAAAAAAAGAAAAAGAATACTTCTGTAATTTAAAAAGAACATAAAATGAAACAATGTTAATCTCACCTACATAAAGAAAAATAAAATTTTATGTAAACATCCTTGGTATAAGTACCAACCACAGACAAAAACAATCATGCATTTTGAGGTTGACAACACACAAATACATGCATACTGGTGTCTGGCAGTCAACCAAACCAGAAAACACTATACAATAGTGACAAGAAGGAAGGAGTTCAAAGATGGCCCTGATCCTTTCTTCCATACAAAAATTAGAAAAACCTTTCCAGTTAAAAGAAGAAATTTCACACTAACTGTGCCATGACAGTATGTTACTTACCTAGAGGCTAGCTGGGCACATTTGGAATGTTCCCAGAACTGACACAAACTTGGGGAGTTCCTGTTCATTTGTTTGTTAAATTTAAATTGTAACTTACCATTCAACCACCATAACAAATAAATTACAGTTTTCTCCTATACAAGAGAGTTTTAAATAGCAGTGGCTGTCTGATAGTCTTGAAAAGATTGAATTCACCCTTTAATACTCACTTAATTATAATATTCCAGTACAGGGTAAAACATCTCAATCACTACAAACTCTGCCCAAGAGGGGCAGTTACAATCTTCTTTCTGTTCCACCAGGGACTTACAAAGTACAACGCAGCTATGAGACACAAAACCTACAAGACCGAAGTTCTGAGTGAAAGTTGGACATACATTTCCAGTAGATGTGTCACATAGGGGTACTAGTTAGTAGAAAACAATCCCTAGATGTATAAGTAAAAGCTATAGAGCTTGAAATGTAAGCACTTTCATCTACATTGCATAGAAGTAGAAAGTGGGATTAGAGACACAAAAAGTTTAATTCAAGCTGTTTACTGGTAACACTGTCCTCCAAGAAGTCTCTAAATAGCTTCATGCAGAAGAGTTGCTGGAGCTGCACACCACTGCTGCTTCTTTTAATAAGTCAGAATCTATTGATATATCAAAAACTGCAATGCATCTAGGACAGCCAACATACATAATTCATCACTCAAAAGTATCAATCACATTTTTTTAATTATACTTCAACATTGCAAATGTCAACACAATGAAGGAAGTCCATAAATTTCAAAAGCTCAAAAACAGCTGTTTGTTGAAATAGAGAAATGAATAGTAGTGTACATTGATCACCTCTGCACAAAACTGTAATTCTGTTTACAACTATAAACATAAATATTTAACCCACGGGTTTTCTGTATCTGCTTAAGAATTGTATTTCAAACTGTTCTTACCATTTAAACAAAATCTAACTCTCTGTGGTGGGTTGACTCTGGCTGGATGCCAGGTATCCTCCAAGACACTCCTACCACTCCTGCTCCTCAGCTGGACAGAGGGAGAAAAATACAATGAAAGGCTTGTGGCTCACGATAAGGACAGGGAGATAACTCAGTAACTGCTATCACGGTCAAAACACTGGATTTGGGGAAAAGCAGAATAATGAGAAAACAAAATCAAATCTTAAAATACTTTCCTTCCACCCCTCCTTCCTTCCCAGGCTTAACTGCACTCCTGATTTTCTCTGCCTTCTCCCCCACAATGTCACAGAGGGATGGGGAATGAGGGTTGAAGTCAGTTCATCACATGTTGTCTCTGCTACTTCTTCCTTCTTACACTCCTGCCCTGCCACAACATGGGGCCTCTCCCACAGGAGACAGTTCTCTACTAACTTCTGCAACGTGAGTCCTTCCCACAAGCAGCAGTTCTTGACAAACTGCTTCAGTGTGTGGCTAGAATTTTCTACAGGATGCAGCACTTCAGGATCAGACTGCTCCAGCATGGTTCCCCCATGGAGTCTCATGTCCTGTCAGCAAGACTGCTCCAGCATGGGTTCTCCATGGGTCCAGACGTTCTCTCAGAAAACTGCTCCAGTGCAGGCACACCGTGGGGTCACAATTTCCTTCAGGCACATCCATCTGCCTCGGCGTGGGGTCCTCCATGGGCTGCAGGTAGATGTTTGCTCCACTGTTAACCCCCACAGGCTGCAGATGGAAAGCCTGCCTCACTGTAGTCTTCACCACGGGGTGCAGGGGAATCTCTGCTCCAGCATCTGGAGCACCTCCTCCCCCACCTTCTTCACTGACACTGGTGCCTGCAGGACTATTTCTCTCTCATATTCTCACTCCTCTCTTCAGCTGCTGTTGCACAGCAGTTTTTTTCCCCCTTCTTAAATATGTACCTCAGAGGTGCTACCCACCATTGACAAAGGGCTTAGCCTTGAGCAGAGTCAGGTATGCCCTGTAGCTGACTAGCACTGACTCAGTCAAAGGGGAAGCTTCTAGCAGCTTCTCATAGAAGCCATCCCTGTAGCCCCCTTCACTACCCCTCGCCGCACAAACCTTGCCACACTCACTGAGACCACAACCATATCACTCCAATCTCCCAAACACCAACACCTTCAAAACCTTTGTCGCCACAAAGTATCATAATATACTTTTTTTCTCTGATATTTTACTCCTCAAAGGTTGGTCTGATTGTTTAAAGTCTATTTCCCCTACAGCTTATTTTGATGCTTATAACAAGAGAAAACTTCAGGCAAGTCTTTGTTTTCAGCCACTGTACAAATCTATTGACCTAGGATGGTTACTGTTAACTTGCAAATATATAAGAACAAAACGTTGAAAAAAATAATTAAAAATATTACTAGGGAAACTGAACACAGATTAAAAATCTGCAATCTGCTTACCATAAAATAATACCAAAATGTATTAACAATTACTGCTAAATGCTATTTTTCTCAATAACTCTCTTGGCTGCATTAATTTTTAATAATGCCTCAGTAGCCTTTCATTAGAGTGTTTTAGAGATCTCATCTTGCTACACTAAGCATAGACTATTTAGCTGGATTTCAATTTTCTAAATAAATAGAAATGTCAAAGAGTGTTTCTTAAGTCAGGATTTGGTTTTAGACCACAAATAATTCCTTCCTATCTCCCAGGAAATCTTCGGGATTTCTTAAAGGAACTTTAAGTCAAAATTCACATGGGCTGCACTGCCAGCTGCAGCTTGTATCACATCCTGGTTTTACTATGAAGTACGTGGTCTCCTCAACAGCTCTACTCTACAAAATGCACATGTAAGATTTTTCAAAAAACTAAGGCAGCAAACCCATACACAGCCAGTTCAGAGGTACTGCTTAAGCAAAAAAAAAAACCCCATTGCTCATCCTCAGAAACACCACACACCTTCAAAACGCCACAACCCTCCCTATACTAGGATGGAGAAAACACAACCCTTTAAGAGACCAATACAGAAAGACGTAACATGACCATGGACAAAATTCAGAAAACTGAACCCCTATGTTAGCAGGCTGGCACCAGTTTAGTTTAGATTGCTTAACAAGCTTCCTTACTGAGAAGGTCCTAAAATCTACTCTAACTCCACAAGGAGCAGATGAGAGAGAAATTTTGAAATAATAATCTAAACGACCTTTAAATTTTAAGACTCCTCTGACCAACAGAAAGGATTTAGACTGTATCAACACCTCAAGTTTCTTACGGCTTTTCCTGCATATCTCGATGCCAACGGATTTTGGTAGAAAACACATTACAGACTGCTCTCTTCTCAGGCTGAAGTAAGTTTTGGTTAAAACAGAGCTCAACTGACCTAATGTTTAAAAGTAAGTTATGTCATAACTAGTGCAAGAGAAGAGCTCAACTGCAAGCATGGGTAGCCAATCTAACTTCAGAACACAGGATAGAATTACAAACCAAAGCTGGGACATACGATCAAAAAGCTTAAGTCTGGACTATTAAAAAAAATAAAGGTATTGTCTATCTACACTCTGAAACCTCTTAACTGCTTTAAGTTTAGTTTTAGGAGAATTATTTCTTTCTTAAAAAAAAAAAAATCAACACTTAAGGCATTTGGAAGCCTGTATGTGGGCTCAGACTATGGTATTAACAGATGGTGATAATTCCCTCAGAAACTTCACGAAGTAATAAAACATCATCCAACCACTCATTTAAAGATCTCTGTGAATTCAGGTGGACATCGCATCAGAGAAGATAACCTGATGCACTCACGGTTTTCCACTCATACTATTAAGAGGGTGTTTGAGGGGTTTTTTTCAGTGTAAAGCCTCCTTTCAATAGTATCATTTCTTAATAGCTAAACTTCACCTAAACAACAAGTTGACACCTTTTTGTGATAGTACCAATTCAACTAGAGAAGTAACAGCTTTGGGTTTAGTCTCATTTAGTTGAAGCGCCTGCCTCCTCCTTTCCCATCCTTCCTGTGTTTCTTGTAGTTACACCAAAGGCTCTTGGAACGTGTTTTACGTGCATTTGCATTAGTTTGAGCTGTTGGGCTTCTGAAAAAGTGATAGCTTGCTTAGTAAAGTATACTTTTAAGTGAGAAAGGATTACAGACTTGAAAACTACTTTAACTGAACCAGGACATGCAAAAATCAAGTAGATCTAGTGTTCCTAAACAGAATTTCACCACTTCTTAAAAAACCCATAGCATTATTTTACTATAATTAATAATAGATAATATATTTTAATAAGCACTTATACTAATAATTAAGGAAATCATTGCAACTGTGAGAACTGCAAATAACCTGCTTCTGGATTTCAGGAAATACCTGTAAATATCAACTTTTTCATTGAAAAATAGTCCATTTTAAAGACAGTATCAACTCCTCAGAAGCACTACTTTTTAAATGCTGAGACTGACTCCCTCTCAGTGACTAAACCTACACATTGTTCCACTGACAATGTGTTTATTACTGTACAATTTAGCTTGAAAGAATTATTTTCTTTGCATGAAGCAAACTATTAAAATTTCATTGCAGAATCAACTTTCCTTAATACTTTACAGTTTCTAAGTTACATATAGTTAAACACACATAGAGTGCTACTGAACTTTTAATCTATGAATTCACAAATCTATTCTTTTCAAAAAACTCAAGGCAGGACTTCAACAGCTTTGGCCCTATACTATATATTAGTAGTTTTTTTCCCCTTCTGCTTTATTATCTGTAACTTCAAAGACTCTGCTAATACCTCTTCCAGCTTCATTTCAATTCATGCTAGTTCATTTAAGAAGGTAGTATTTATACTATACGTTAAGAGTCACAAAGTTTCATTAACTCAGTATCATGCCACTAATATTAACTTTATACATTTTTAACAAAATATCAAATGTAGCTATATTCTGTATTTCTGAAATTCAAGAAATATAGCTTACCTACAACCATAACTGTGATTTGCAGAACTGACAGACACTCTCAGGTTTGGGTGTTTCATCCAAGACTAGTTATTAACAAGCAGGCACAACAGATGAAAAGCAAACGCTGCTGTAGCTCAAGGAGGTCTGTTTTCTTTCCTGGTTGCATGTGGTGCAAATTGTCCTTTGCTGGGTAAGGCATAGCAATATTGACTGGATTATTTGTAGCAGATACTGCAGCTCACACTGCGAGATGAGGAAAAAGGATGCTATAATTAAAAGGCTTCCCAGATTCACTCCACCACTCACTTTTTGGAAAGGAGTATTATTATCTGCACAAGGAGAATCAAGATCTAAATGTGTAAATGATTAGGGGATTGGAACATCTGTCATACCAAGAAAGGCTGAAGACAGCTGTGATTGCTTAACCTTAAGAAGAGAAGGTTTGAAGAGATCTTTATAAATGTGCATATGCATTTGTAGAAGGGGTAGAGTGGGAAAGGAGTAGAGACAAAGGAGCGAGACTCTTCCGAGTGACACTCAGTGACACAATGAATTGCAACAAGCACAGGAAACTCCACTTACACCTAGGAAAAAAATTGACATCAGTCTCCATCCTTAGAAACATCCAAAACCTAGAGAGGTAAAGGCCTGGAGCAACTTGCTCTAGTCGACCCTGCTTTCAACACAGACTTTTGTCAAGAGACCTCCCAAGGTCTCTTCTACCCTCAACTGTTCTACAATTCTTTGCAATTTCTATTATTCTGCTGGCTTATAAAAGTGCTTTGACAATGAAGTTTCAGGAGGATCTTGTAATATTAGTGCCAAAGAGGAGAATGAAGAGAAATGATTATTGAAATGATTTTGATGAGAGAGGAAAAAAAAAAGAAGTGTATAGCATGAGTCCAAGACAGCATGTTGAAGTTTCTTTTCAGGTAGAATCAATTCACTTCAGTCTTGGACAGCACATGCAACTCCAACAAGTTCTACTAAGTCTATTTCTGCAGACACATAATGCTATCTAATATTTCAAAAGATGCAATGGAGGCTGCAACATTTCCACAAGGAACAGAGTGAACAAGAAAGTCTTTCAAATCACCTAAAAGCCACACAAAACAAAGCAAAAAACAGAAGACTTCTGCAAGTTGTTTGGAGCCATAGCCGATCACATAGAAGTAGAAGCAAAGATTTTTGGAACCCCAGAGACTGAAACATGGGGCAGGAGCTCCACAAATCTCTTCAGGGAAGAAAGATCAGAAGAATTAAGTAGCTCCCACTTCCAAAGCATCTTGCTTGGAAGATGTCATTCAGTTAAATGCAGTCTTACTCAAATGTTTCCACAAGTTTCAGCTATTCAGCATACGAACAATCAAGCCATCAGTCACATACATGACTCACAAATACCACACACCTTGCCATTTACCAAAATACAATGTATTCCACTAAAGTAACAGAAGGGAAAGATGAGGTGCCAATACTAATTTTTTTTTTGACAACTTTGTGACAGCAAACTTCTTTCTCCTGGAGGAACACATTGAGGCAAACAATTCTACTGGATATATAAACCCTCAGTTTACAATCACAGCTTTTGCTGGAGCTCTCAATCTCAAAAGAAAATGGCAGAAGTCACCAGCTGTAAAAGTGTAACACAATACTTAGTAAGGTTCTTTACCTCCTTCTTCTTTGCATACTTAACTTACCCACAATGCAGCTTCCAGAGGCCCCATGGTAAGTTCCATTTATTTAGACAAAAATTATGATTTGAAGAGGGATGAAATCGCTTCCTTCCTACCAAACCGGCTTTCTCTTCTCATTTCAGGGAACACCTCTTGCCCTATTCTATCAACATTCCAACTCCCACAATTAAACAGTTGCAGATAATGCCCTTCTGCAAAGGTGCTGAATACCCAAATATGTTTCCAGACCACTGGGAAGCTTATTCTTCCTGGATAACATGCTCAGATAAAGTAGTTGAAACACTGCTTTTCAGGACCTTCTTTTAGATCTGTAGCAATCTTTAAATACATTTGCTCACATTACTGAAATGCTACCCAAATGGAGCTGACAACACTCTGTCACTACATTCTGATGATTAAATCCTATAGAAAGACAGCTTTCCCATTCTACTAGCTATAAAATATAAGTTCAACTTTAAGCAAGAACACTCTTCTGATTTCAAATAAATTTTTTTTAATTTAAGGTTCTTAACACTGAAAGTGACATAGCAAGATTTTTGGCTCACAATTAAATGAAGAAACATTTTTCAAACACAGTGAGTAACAAAGTATTACTGAAGAGTAACAGCAAACTCTGATCAGTCAGGCATGAGCAATCCAAGACAGGACTTGCCTTCATTCAGTTCATTACACACATTTTGTGGTTGCTATTCTATATTTAATGAAAGTATACTTTATTGTTTTCTATAATTCTTAGTAGGAAAAAGTTTTCATATGAATTGGTTTGTACAAGCTCCTTTGTGAACCAAAGTACACATCATTCCCCAATTCATAGGTTTGTTTATAGATATTGAAAAATTTTCTTTTTACAAAACGAGAGCAAAAAAAAAAAAAAAAGAAAAAACCACACAAACAACCAAAACCAACTACCCTGTTATAATGGCCTTTAAAGCAGGCAATCAAGGAAAATTTCATGTAATTGAGTATTTGTCACAGAATATGAAAACTTACAACAAAAAAGAGAGATCATGTTATACTGCCATATAACGGTGATAGTTTAGAAGGTTCTTCTCGAAGAATGATTATTTCTGTCCTTCCTTCTACACTGTCCTAGAACTACAAAAGGCATCAAGTACCAGTTTTGCCTGTGAGCAAATATCTTGCCCTATCTTATTTTCAGCTCGTTCAAAAAGCTAACTCCTATTCTGCATAGTTAAGAAAGGTCTCCAAGTGTAAACAAAAGGATAGTGAAATAAACATTTTCCAAACATAGAAGGCAAGCATTTGTAAACTGTTAAATAACATAAGCAGTATTCACATTTATGCAAGCTATCAGTGAAACTTCAGTGAAGGTTGGAATTATTTCACTTAGGTAAACCAGTTTTAAACAAAATCACGTAGTCACACTATCAGGTTGCATTAGTATAAATGCATTGACATCACTGGTATATATCTCAGTAACACCAAAACTACTGAGATTTATTTACTGAAGGTTATTCTACTTTCGAAGTAAGTGAAAAAACTCTAAATCACAAAAGTTATCACAATGCAAATTTTAGTAGTCAGTAGGTTGATAAGAAGTTGAAGTGCTTCTCTACTGGAAATAACAATCTTTTTCTTAGAGTTGAAAGTCATTAACAATCTTCCTAAATAGGATCTTATGAAACTACAGTTCAAGTATCTGAAATCCATCACAAACCTATAGTTGAAACAGCTATTTCTTACATTAAGGAACCAAAATGTGACTCTACACAAGTTACTCCCCTTTTTTTAAAATTATTTGTTATCTTTACACTGAATATCATATACTGAATACTGTATCATTCATAGTATATCCAAGCCAAACTTTTGCAAGATTGAAGTAGGACATAGATCTCTGAATTCAAAACCGATGTTTGAAAAGATCTGCTGCCTCTGGTTACAAAATCAAATTCTAAATTTGATTCAGGCTTAAAGAAAGCTGAAGGATTCTTTTTATATAAGAATGAATGAAACTTCACAACGGGCTACTTCCAAAAAATATTAATGGTAATTAAAGATTACATTCCATCACAAAACAAATGGAACTTCATCAGCGCACACTACTATTCCAACCCTTTACCACTAGGCACATATAAGACATTTACTAGTGAGGTACCTGAAATGATACTGTTTTGTGTAAAGTACTAAAAAATGCTGTAGTAATGGAAAAGCAAGACAAACAGATCTGAAGTAGTAGATTTACTAGACAGGTTAAGATGCAAAACCAAAACAAGTACCAAGTAATGAGCAGGTAAGATTAAAACACTGACTAAAACAGCTTGAATAGCTTATAAGCACAGCTGTGTTAATACTCAAAGTATTTATCAAGATATAAAAGTCTCAGTATTGGTACTAACCAAATCACAGACTTCATCCCATTTCAACTAAATTCACTATAGCATGAAAGGGGAACAAACGCTTCAGTAGGAATTCAGAGATGATTATGCAGGATTTGTGTGTTGGGTTTTGTGGTTTTTTTTAAGGATGTAATATAGACAGTGATTCATACACTTGAAAAGTATGAGTGAAAAGCATTAACATAAAAGAAAAACTGCACCACAGCCTCCTGGACATCAGACTTCTAAAGTCATGAGACATGCCCCTTGATTTCTAATCCTTTGACTAGTCATATAAAAGCCAAGTGGCTGGGGAGACAGTGAGAAAAAACATGGATGGGAGAGAAAGATTAGTGTATAACCGAGTATACAGCTAAATACTTAGTCTTGTAAAACACAGTTTAAATGGGGAATCAGGTCGCAATTTTGTAAAAATAGCATCTTGAGAGTGAAAGCTGATAACCCTTTGTTTGATGCAAAAGGATAAAATATAGGCGAGTTCTCAGGTGGAAGTGGAGGGAAAGGCCAAAGACTGGAGGTGGTTTATTAATACCAGCTTCAGAATTGTATGACTTCAGTGTGACAAACAAAATAATAAAGCCTTTCGGTATTCACCTCCTTTACAATCCATGAACTGAATCCTGTAAAGACAAGTAAGATGTACAGTGAAGAAGAAAATAACTGTTCAGAGTTAAGTGGTAGTGAATACTCAGGGATACGCTTACCCTGACAGATTTCTAAAAAGTTATCACCTGTAGAAATTTATCAATCTATCATACTAGAACACAAGATTCCAAGCCAACTGCTATCACTGGTGCTTCATAACTGATAAAAGGATGGAAAAAACTTCCCACCCATAAACACCTGCTGTCAAATATTAGATAAAAAAAAGCCAAAACCAATCAGTTATACTAAAAGAAATTAAGTGAGCATTCAGTCATTCACAGATTTTCTGTAACCAAAACTAAATTTTCCATGAAAATCCTAGATAATGACAACAGCTACAGTACTCAAGTAGCTGCCCCTGGAACATTATTAGTAACTCCTGCCTTTGATATTTCTCTTTCTGCATGGCTCCTATGGCTTCTACAGTAACTTCCAGATGTACTTTAGTACGGAGATAATACTAGCATGATAATAAAGGAGCAGTGGGATCAACGGTAACATGGACAAGGACTGCCACCTCCAGTTAACTATTATCTACAACAAAATTCACACATAGAGAAAAACCCCAAAAACTTCAAAATTCCCTCAAACATTGCTTTTTGAACAATAACATCTATAAATAAAGAACTACACTACAAAACTGGGAAGGCTTCCACCAAGAAAACAGAATAAGATTCCCAAGCCTGCAAAGCTAGCTCCATTAGAAAAACAGAAGTCACACAATGGAAGCTAAAGCTCACGAGGCCCATGCTTTCTCAGAGTACAGCAACATCCAACAGACAAAAGTGATTCTTCCTCCCCCACAGAGCAGAACTGTGCTACAGGATGTTGCAGAAACCAAAACTGTAAGTGGATTCAAAGAACTCAAATATCAAAATCCAACTTTAGCTCAAGAAGACCCTCAACCAATGTCTGGAGAAAAGAAGCACCAAAGGAAAATCTTTATTACGTTTGCCTCCCATTATCTTTCCCCCTAGCTGACCACTGCTACAGAAAGCCTGTCGGGTGAGAAGGATCTCTCACATAATCCAACTCGTTTGCTCTGAAGCTGCAAATGCCACTCGTGCAAGTACACAATGTGACAAAGTACTAAAAAATGGCTTACCTCCTGTGATGGGTGACTAACAGTGAAGTAGGATGGAAAAGTCAAGAAAATGAGAAGAGCTAGGCAGAAGCGTGGGCTGCAGTCAACAAGAACAGCAAGAGACTTTTTGAACTATGCATGGTGTTTGACCTAGTTCTTCTAAGCACTCTCTAAGCCTGACAAAACATATATAAAAGCTTTCCAGTTTGCACAAGGAGAACCCCAATCCGCTATACCTGTATCAGATAGAAAACTAGTCAGATTTGCATCACATCACCTGTTCAAGATGCACAGCCAAAATGAGCAGCATGTGTCAGCACCAGCCAGTTTCTTAGTACCAGCGAGCTTCCAGTTCACCTTTTTTTCCCCACACTGACATAGCAGCATCACTAGAAAACTCAAAATCAAAGTTCTAGGAAATTGAAACAGAGGAAGCTTTCTAAAAGCTAAGAAACTATGCAATTCACATAGTCATGTCTGATGAAAGCTATACAAGAGACAGTTCAAAATATACACTGAAAGAATTCCCAAGACCGCTAAGATACTGAAAAAAGCAGAGAACTAAGGAAGAAAGTCAGCAAAAATAACAAAAAGAAAAAAACATTTAATACATATTCTAGAAAAAAACTAATTAAAACCATGTGTGGAAATTTTGAACTAAAAAATAAGTGAAACCAAAACACACTTAAAGGAGAAGAATACAGGTGGGCAGAGTGACCCAGTTCCACCTTCATATCATATTTGCTGGAGCACACGGCACAGAACTTTACTTGAAACATCAGTCTAACGCACATCATACGTACAAAAGGGCATCAAGACACAAAGGAACTGTGGAGAACAACAAGAAGCACATCCATCACAGCAATAACAACATCCATGAGAGTACTCTAAGAAAACTGATAGAGCTGTTCCAAGGGGAAAGGCCTCCTCATTCTAGAAGCACAGAACTGGTGTCAAAATACCCACAAAAGCAAAGTCACTAAGAGCAATCAGAGGATTACTCTTGCAAGGAAAGCCTTCTCCAGTTTGGTGCTTTTGCAGTAAACAAGAATTAGTGAAGATAATCTTTGAGAGAGCACACTGAACCTGGGAATTCGTATTAAACCCACAGGAGAAAAAAAGGAAAAAAAAGCATCATCCTAGTATAATGCATGAGGTACAATAAGCAGTTCTCTCCTACTTCCAGAAATGTAAAAAGAATACAATAGTCTAAAGAAAAGTCATTCTAGAAAGTCTTCAGCCCAAAGACTTTCTATCTTCTGATCTTCATAGTATTAAGACTAGCCCCCCTCCCCCCCATTTTTAAGGATAACCAAGTAATTCATAGGCATATAAAGTGCTGATTCCTCTCTCCATTGTGCCTTCCACAATCACAATGCAATGCAATGAAGAATAACACAAGCAATACTAGAAAAGCAATCAAGCAATACTTTGTTCAAAAAAATTCACTAGTAGAACAGAACTTTGAACGCATGGTAAGTTCAAAGGAAAACAAGCGTCACTAAGAAAAAGAAAAGCATCAAGAGAAACAGCTAATCCCATGAACAGTGCAGGCATGTCCATGAACAAAATATTGTCTAAGGTGAAAGTCAACTGTTAAAATTTGGCAAAGCTGAAAATCTAACAACATATTAGACACGGGAAAAGATTTTCAGCACTGCATAAAAAGCACTTCATCACCTCACAGACACAACAAATCACCATGTCCATGAACATCAGAAGGGACCACATGAAGTAAGTCTGAACTGCAGTAACAGAGATCACAGTATGGGGCCACGGAAACAAACCTTTAAAAGTAAAAACTGTCCAAAAGAAATCCCAAGTAGAAAACTTAATGGCAAAGAAGAGTGGCTATCTCCATGACAAGGGCAAGCCAAACCAAAATTTTGACTCAGGTAATTGCTGCTGTTTCCAAGTAGATGCAGGGAGAATGATTGTACTTATTTAAACTTTACACAGAAGAGAGAAGTAATCTCAGATAAGAAAATAAGTATCTCAGTCTCTCATTTCTGATTCTCTCCAATAATAAAAGAAGTTTCAGCTATGCAGAATTCTGCTACCAAAGAGCTATTACCAAATGGCTTACCGATACCCAATACAGTATACTACAGGTTCTATTTCTCTCAGAGGCTTAACATATCAACTGACATATCAAATTGAAACCACCTCTTTAAGCACTGTCCCTTCATCATCACACTTGCATCAGAAGTCACTCAGAAATAGTAAAGGTAAATGCTAAAGGAAAAGAAAAAAAAAATCAAACAAAAACCCCAAATCAAGTTCTCTCCACTCCCAGTCCCTCCCACATAATGCGTCTAAAATATATAACCACATTTTATTTAAAGTTGCTATTAAAATCCTCAACATAAAGCTAACAGCAGATCTCTAAACTCCTAAACATATTCTGATTCTGCCTGCTACATTTACTATGTTTGTTTCACATGTGAGTAAATTAAGTTTAATATACACAAGCCTAAGTTTGAGATGTTCACTGCCCTGAGAAGAAAAAGATTAGCAGATCCAATAAAACCTCTCCCTGCTTTGGGAATACTGACTATTGTATATTAGAGTCCATCTGTTAAGTAATGACTGATCCAGAATGCATCGCTACTGCAGCAGACTCCCAAGCAGTTTCACATTCATATATGCTTCCCAATGCTAAGAGTACTGTTAAATGCTCTCACGTTTATTTTTAAATACAAGCATAGTTTTCAGCAATAGGAACTAATTAGCAGTTAGGTCTTAAAGGCAAGCACTGTAGCAAGTCCTGTATGTCCTACACAAAAATAACAAAATATGTTCCAACCTCCCCCCTCAAAGACAAGCCAATGTTAGCCCTGTTGGTGAAGCATCAACAGCCAGAATTAAAATAAGTTTAAATATCAGAAAGGAGGAAAGAAGAAAATGATTAAACATCTTTGCGCCTGTCATGGTCTATACAAAGCCAGTTAATAAAATAACTGCATGTCATTCCCTTATTTTGAGAGCTACTTTTAAAGGAGTGGGTAATAATCCAATAAAGTTATGATGACTCGTACCACACTTGTACCAAAACAAAAAAAATATTTACAAATTATGTTTCAGTCAAGTGTCAAACAGCTTGTAGAGAGGAGTGGGAAATACACCAGATTACTGTTTTGACATATTCACAAAACTATTAGGGCTTTAACCCTGTGTCAGATAAGCCATAAATATTAAAATGATGTGACCAAACCATGTCTTTCCCTGCATGCTGCAGCTTCTCCATTCAGTCTGTGCTAGGTCGAATGCAAATAACTGTCAAACAGAAGAATACATCCTTTTAAAGTGTTTGAAACAAAACACATTCTTTGCATGACTTTATATAAAATGAGTGGAGGTTAGAAGCATTAAACTCATTTGAAACAAAGGCAGTTTCAATTAATTGCCATTCAGTTTTGAACAGTCATTTTTCTATTCTATGTTATACGCAAAAAACTGAGGATATTTCATTGACTGAACTGCTTCAAAAGCTTTGCTGCGGCAAATCTTGCATTCAGGAGCAGCACCAAATTGCACATAATTGAAAGTGATTCATTTTTAGATCCACTCGTTTGGCTTCTGTAGGTTCCTCAGGCTTTGGTGTAGGTAGCGCAAAAACATTAAGTCATACAGTCCTGCAGTAACTCTTTCACTCCATGAAGTGAGCAGATGACTAAGGAGCTACGTTTTAGCATCTTCTTGTTGCAATCTGTTTAGCGGTGTACAACAGCATTTTGCAACACACTGACCTTAAATAAAATTAGCTACAGGACTTACTTTGCAGACAAGAATGTGTTTTGGAAAGAATGGCAGGTTATTAAGACACGAGCAACCCAACACAATACTGCAATACAAATAACTCTTTATTACAGATACCAAAGTGCATTAAACCCTTGCAAAAACCTCCTTCCTTCCCCTTCCTCTACACAAAATACTCAACCAGCTCTGACCTAAGGGGGTTAAACCCTTCACACGTTTCAGCCACTAAGAAAAGACAGACAGCATCTCAGACTGCTTTTTTTTTAAAAAAATGTTTTTCAATCAGAACAAGATACCACATTCACATCGCACTTCTGCCAAGGAGGCAGCCACCAGGTTATAGGGCAACGTCTCCAAACTCTGCAAATTACTTCATCTCCTCATTTTTAACACCGCGAATCGCACACGCTCCGGTTCTGCGGGCGACAGGCCTGGGGGGGAGGCACTGGGGAGGCACTGGGGAGGGGGAAAGTGGCCTGTCCGCGCCGGGCAGGGTCCTGCGCGGAGTTGCGGGAGCGCCGAGGGGGCTCGTGTAGCACGCACAAGGAGGAGAGAAGCGCAGGTGGCGGATTAAACAAGGAGAGGGGACCGAGAGGAGCTCGGGGAGGGAAGGCGGTGGGAGAAGGGCCGCGGGCGCAGCGGGGACGCGGGGGCAGGGGAGAAAAAGGTCCCTTCGGGGAGGCAGCGCGGGCAGGGGCGTCGCCGGGGCGAGGCGCCGAGCCGCTTACCAGGTTCAGCACCGTCTCCACGATGTCCCGGTTGCTGACCTCCCCGACCTGGATGAGCCCGATGAGGACGGCGAATTTCATGCGGATGTTGCGGATGGGCACGGCGGGGTTGATCATCCCCGCGGGCAGCACCACGGCGCCCGAGCCCGACGCCCTCAGCTCCCCCATCGCCGCGACGCCGCCGCCGCCGCCGGCCGAGAGAAGCCCCGCGGGCTGCGGCTCCGGCGCCGGCTTTTCGCTCGCCATCGAACCCCCCCGCCGTCACCGGCCCCCGCCGCCGCCTCCCCGCATCCGCCGCGGGGGAGAGCCGTCCCGGGAGCCGCTCCGCTAGAATGAGGGATTATTATGGGCGCCGCTGCCCCGTTAGCCGCGGGCCGCCCGGCCGCCTCTCCCTCCCCGCCGCGGGGGGCGAGGAGCCGCGGGCAGGCGGGAGGGCGGACGGGCCCGGCGGAGGCGCGCGGGGCCGCGGGCGCGATCGCAGCCGCCGCTGTTGTTGTCGGAGCCCGGACCGCCGCCGCTCACGCCGCCATGTTGCCGCCCCCTGCCTGCGGTAGCCGCCAGGGCGCCTGCGCCGAGCCCCGGCGAGGGGAGGGGCCGCGCCGCGCCCCCCCCCGGGCGGCGGGGGGACAGGTGAGCAGGTGCCGCCGCCGGGGCCGCCCCCCCTCACCTCCTCCCGCCCAAGCGCGCCCCCTGCGGGACGGGCGTGATCCGGCCCCGCCGCCCACCCGCGACCCCAGGGCCCCGCCCTGCCCTCCCCGCGGGAGGGTTTGTTGTTCTGGGGACTTGGGGGGCGGACGGGGACAATCAGAGAATGGTTTGGGTTGGAAGGGACCTTAAAGACCATCCGGTTCCAACCCCCCTGCCATGGACAGGAACATCCCCCCAGACCAGGCTGCCCAAAGCCCCATCCAGCCTGGCCTTGAACACCTCCAGGGATGGGGCAGCCACAGCTTCCCTGAGCAACCTGCGCCAGTGCCTCACTATTCTCATGGCGAAGAATTTCTTCCTCATGTCTAGTCTAAAACTGCCCCTCTCCAGTTTATGCCTGTTCTCCCTTGTCCTATCACTACAAGCCTACGTGAACAGTCCCTCCCCAGATTTCTTGTAGCCCCATTCAGGTACTGGAAAGTCATTATAAGGTCTCCTTGGAGCCTTCTCTTCCCCAGGTTGAACAACCTCAACTCTTGCAGCCTATCCTTGTATGGGAGGTGCTCCAGCCCTCTGATCATCTTTGTAGCCCTCTTCTAGACCCATTCCAACAGTTCCAGAACTCATCACAGAATTACTAGGTTGGAAAAGACCTCTTAGATCATTGAGTCTAACCATTCTTATCTGCCACTAAACCATGTCCTTCAGTACCTCATCTACCCATCTTTTAAATACCTGTAGGGATAGTGACTCAACCACCTCCCCGGGCAGCCTGGTCCAGTGTCCGATGACCTTTTCTGTGAACTTTTTTTTCCTGATGTCCAGTCTGAACCTCCTCTGATGCACTGAGACCGTTCCCCCTTGTCCTTGTCACCTGTCACTTAGGAGATTTCGGTCATAGCAAATGGTCAGGTTTGAGTGAAAAATGCTAGAGGTTGTACTTTGGTCCCCTTGGGCATGGAGAGGCATAGGGGGAACCCTGGGGCCTTCCAGCTTGAGACTGTGTGTGCTGATTGTCCAAGGAGAGGGATTTTTTTCCCAGAGTTCGGAAAACTGCACGTTCTTTTCCTATGCTTCTGGTTCTTGGTGGTAGTGTTACATACAGATGTTCAGTCAACAGCGGTTTTACTGAGACCCTTAGTTTCAGTGATGCCTCATGCAATGAGCAAGCCTTTCTAGTATTGTATCAGAGAAACAAAGATGTTTTGAGTAAGCTCAAATTGTTCAAATTGTAATTTGAATAAAATTGTATGTATTTCTCTATATGTGTTAGAGATAATCCATCCCAGTTCAAAACTACATCCTATCTTGGCTTCATAGTGACTGTCATCACAAAATTGAATTTTATAACAAATCTTGTCTCCTGGTCTCAGAATACTGTTCATCATGTATCTTCTGTAACTCCAAATTTGGGAATTTGGCTGCGTTGCTGGTCAGTCTTATATCCAGCTTTAGATAATAAACTGCAGAAACACAGTGAATCAGCAGGACTTGTTTGCTGTATCCTCCAGGATCACAAGGTGCTCAAAGCACCGCCGAGAGAAGAAAAACTTCATCTCTGTACTATTAGGTGCAGTACCTATGCACTTATAAATACAGTATGTTATATTTACTTGTTTGCAGGGGCTGTACATGCTTAACAGTATGCACAGCCCAGGTGCATAGACATGACTGAAACAGTGGTTATGTGGGAATTGCAGAACCAATGTTATTTCAGAAAGCTGTAAAAGATGGGGAGAAATCCCAAAAGGTTGGTTATGGGAGATGAGAAAGCACAAAGTTTTATTGGAATGAAATTCCTTTACAGTTTGCCACCATCCGCAAGCAACCTTGTATGACTCAGACTAAAGGAATACTGGCTTTCGTATATTTGGAGAGGCGGGGGAAGGTTCTGTTCCCACCAGTCCCATAGCAGAACTACCAAAACAGAAAACACACGCGCTTACTATAGAGTCAGCCTGTTTTACTGCTGAAGAGAGGTGTTCTCTTGAGATAATCAGGCAGACTTTCTTCTGTAGTGGATGAGAAGCTCCTGTGTATCACAAGATGTGTTCTGGGCACAATACCTTCCAACTGGTGAATAATAATCTACAGCCCATGGAGTACTATGTTTGAAACTGCACTTGCTGTTTCTGTCCTTGGCTGAAGTAAATCCTGTTCCTGAAGCTTTTAAAAAGATTTTCCAGTAAAACCTCAGCTAAAATCCTTTGTCTTGGAAAAGTCAATGAAGGATGTCATTGGCCATTGCTTGTTTTGCTTTGCCCCATTTCCCATAAAAACAAACAAAGCAAATCAAAAAGGTAAAACTTTTTTTTTATGTAGGAATGTTAAATTACCATTCCAGTCTACAAATTAACCAATTATGCAAATGTTCAAGTTAGACTGCCCAAAACTTGTTTTTAGAAAGGAATATTTCATGTTCTTAATGATCCTAACTGGCAACCAGGTAACCTCAGAGTTTGGAGGTCCTCAAGTTTGTGTAAACACAAGTCATTTAGTTATACATGTACATACTTTTGAAAATTTAAGAATACATGCCCTTTTTTCAAAACAAAACCTAAGCCTAGAACTCTGTAATGGTCACTAAAAAATGTCACACCCTTAGGAGCTAACACAGAACAGTTTCTGTCTTCATTCTCATATCCACATGTATATGGTGAGGCATGTTGATATGGTTAGTTGGAAGCTTAGTGTTGGCTCTCAAGTTGACCAGTTTTCTTGTTCTGACTCATCACATGTCATCACTCCCTGTTAAGTGGGTAGGGAGCTGAGTTATAATTGCTTTTCTACAGGTAGGTATGTCGATTTGGAACTCTGTCTACTTAATAACTCGTACAAATCCCCAAATAACTTTGTAAATTGAAATACATTGTTAAACTTGCTTAAAATTTGTCAATGGCTTATTGATCTTTGTGTTGGAGCACAATCACATTAACTTCCTTTCTCTAGGATACTAGAATAACAACTTATGGTTCAGTATCTGTTTATCCATCCATTCTATACTTCATACTACTATTCATTAAATGCACCATGATTTACACATATATCCAAATGCTGGGGTAATTAGAATCATAGAACAACCAGGTTGGAAGAGACCCATTGGATCATCAAGTTCAACCACTCCTATCAAACACTAAACCATGAACTGAACCAACTCTTGACTACAGCTGCTCCATACACACCTGCGAATGCATTCATTCCTCCATGCTGAATTTATGATAAAGTTGGTATTATGAGATTATTTAGAAGTCATGTTTGTGAAATTGTTCATTATCTAATTTCTAGTTTAAGACTTGAACTTGTTGACTGCCAGTTCTTCTACTGAAATCATATGCAATACTGCATGTAGTATAAGAAAAAACTTATTAAAAGGAGTTAAATTCCCAACATTATGTTTAATAGGAAAGACTTCCTTTAGTTCTTAAACTCATGTTCAGTTGTAAAATAAGTTTTTACAAAATCATGTCCTCTTTACCTTTATAAGCTGCAACACTGTTAAGAAGCGTCTGTCTTCTCTAATCAACAGGGTTTGGTTTTGATAAGCAAACTTTCATTGAGGCAAGTCATTCATCTACTCATGTGAACATTATTGTAGCACTGGCATTCTGAAAGAACAACAAATCTCTAACACTACTTTCAACCCTGTAGTAACTTGCTTCCATTCTAACACCTCATCGGGTAGAATATTAAAATAAGAGTACATATACTTGAAATGCTACAAAACATGATTATTTTATTTTAAAATAATATTTGTCTCATCTTCTTGATATTGACATATTTGCTACAAAGAGTATGAATTTGTCAGTGACAGTTTCGTTGATGAGGTGGCTTGTTGAGTCCCAGTCCAGCAAGGTGTTCTGTCTTAGCAAGCTCCAATATTTGCATCATTATAAATGCTTTCAGTTTGGCTTGCAGGATCAGCTATTGACACAGTCCCAACCTAGGTGTGCCAGGAAGCAGTATGTGTGGAAGGGCTCTATGCAGTCCTTTATCCTTCACAAAGGCAAGAGTGATGTCAGGATCTGATCTTGTCACTTTCTTCAACGTTCACAGCACTCGCTCCCCACTGAAATGAGAGAAAGCAATGTCTTTACTGGCAGAGCATACCTTTACCTCACTTGTAATAGATGGCAGGAGATTTCTTTCATTGTATTCTTTACATTTTCTCAACCTCCATTCTCCATAAATGCCAGAAGTTTGTTTTGAAAATAATTTAAAAAAACAAAGAAAAACATATATCCCAGGATGTGCGGAGAATAGATTGAGAGCAACCCTGACAAGAAGGACTTGGAGATGTTAGTTGATGAGAAATTCAACATGAAACATTGATGTGCACATGCAGTCCAGAAAGCCAACTGTATCTTGGCCTGCATCAAGGAAGCATGGCCAGCAGGTCAAGGAAGGTGATTCTACCTCTTTAGTCCACTCTGGTGAGACCCCACATGGAGTTCTGTGTTCAACTCTGTGGTGCCCCGCATGGGAGGAACTTGGACCTCTTAGAATGAGTCCAGAGGAGAGCCACCGAGTCAATCAGAGGGCTGGACCATATCTACTATGAGGACAGGCTGAGTGAGTTGAGCTTGTATAGTCTAGATTAGAGAAGGCTCCAGGAAGACCTTATAGCAACTTTCCACTACCTAAAAGGGACCTACAGGAAAGATCTTCAATGTCTTCATCAATGACCTGGATGAGGGCATTGAGGGTACCCTTAGCAAGTTTGCAGATGACACAAAGATGTGTGCAAGTGTCGATCTGCTGGAGGGTAGGGAGGCTTTGCAGGGGGACCTGGACAGGCTGGACCGCTGGGCAATGTCCAATGGCATGAGGTTTAACACGGCCAAATGCCGGGTCCTGCACTTGGGGCACAACAATCCTAAGCAGAGCTACAGACTGGGAGAAGCCTGGCTGGAAAACTGCCAGGAGGAGAGGGACCTGCAGGTGTTGGTCGACAACCGACTGAACATGAGCCAGCAGTGTGCCCAGGTGGCCAAGAAGGCCAATGGCATCCTGGCTTGTATGAGAAATGGTGTGACCAGCAGGTCCAGGGAGGTGATTCTCCCTCTGTACTCAGCACTGGTGAGGCCGCTCCTTGAATATTGTGTCCAGTTCTGGGCCCCTCAGCACAAGAAGGATGTTGAGGCTCTGGAGCAAGTCCAGAGAAGAGCAACGAGGCTGGTGAAGGGGCTGGAGAACAGACCCTATGAGGAGCGGCTGAGAGAGCTGGGGTTGTTTAGCCTGGAGAAGAGGAGGTTGAGAGGAGACCTCATTGCTCTCTACAAGTACCTGAAAGGTGGTTGTGGAGAGGAGGGAGCTGGCTTCTTCTCCCAAGTGACAGGGGACAGGGCAAGAGGGAATGGCCTCAAGCTGCGCCAGGGTAGATTTAGGCTGGAGATTAGGAAGTGGTTTTTCACACATAGGGTCATTGGTCATTGGAATAGGCTGCCCAGGGAGGTGGTTGAGTCACCTTCCCTGGAGATGTTTAAGGGATGGGTGGATGAGGTCTTGAGGGACTTGGTTTAGTGTTAGATAGGAATGGTTGGACTAGAAGATCCGATGGGTCCCTTCCAACCTGGTTGTTCTATGATTCTGTGATTCTTTGATCAGTAGGGACTTTTTACAAGAGTATGTAGTGATAGGACAAGGGAAAACAGTTTTAAATTGAAAGATGGGAGATTTAGATTATGTATTAGGAAGAAATTCTTCACAGTGAGGGTGGTGAGGCACTGGAACAGGTTGTCCAAAGAAGTTGTGGATGTCCCATCCCTGGAAGTGTTCAAGATCAGGTTGGATGGGAATTTGAGTGGCCTGATCCAGTGGAATGTGACCTGGTCCAGTGGAATATAACCCTGCCCATGGGAGAGGAGTTGGAACTAGATGATCTTTAAGGTCCCTTGCAACGCAAATCATTCAATGATTCTACGTTTCTATGCTTGCAACAATCAGCTTGTGGGTGCTAGCCTGACTAGGCACCCACAAGTCTATGGGACCAGATGGGATTCACCCAAGGGTATTGAGGGAGCTGGCAGATGTGCTGGCCAAACCCCTTTCCATCATCTTCCAACAGTCTTGGAAGACCAGGGAAGTTCGACTGGACTGGACAAGCCCTGGACCGGTGGGTCTCTTACAGCCTGGTTATTCTATGATTCTATGAAACAAACACGAGGGCAAAATAAAATTAACAAATAATTTTTTAAGTTTTAGCTCATTTTTTCTTTCAATCGTTAAATAAATGTTAGCAATTCTACTTTAGTTTTGGAGTAAAAAGATTATATTTTTGTTTCACTGAAAAAGCTTGCGAAAGCATGCTTTAGAAAACAGACTCTTGGCTACAAATATTGTAAGTACTTAAGTGAATAGGGATTGTATTGTACGGATGTATATTTACACTAAATCTTAGCATTTTTTTTTAATACTGAAATAATTTAGATCAAGATGTTTGAAAGCGTCAGAGATTTCTCATTTACCTGCCACAGTGACATCAAAATACTGCTTGCTTTACCATGTCCATATGAGGACTCCTGTTGTGTTTAATTAGACTATTCTCATGAGTAAGGATAATGTGATCTGTTCCTGTGCCAGGCTCAGGAAGTGCTATTAGCCCCTTTCTCTTCAAAACCAGGGTTTCTTGTAAGTTTAAAATAAAAAACTAGGAAATACAAACTGAAAGGCCATCACAGCATCTAAACTTACCTGCTGTGCATATGTATTGCACCAAATAGTTCCATTCCTGGTTTTAAACTTCCACACAGCAGGGTGTATTAAAGGAGAATTAAAAAACTGAAGTTAGAATTTTCTTGCTACTCTAACTGTAAATGATTTCTACCTGCTTTTTCTATAATTCCTTTTCTTTAGTCTTAGATTAAAAAGATTAAAAAAAAAATATATTTCCAGAGGCAAATTTTGTTATACCCTGTGCAATCTCAGAAACACTGTAATAGGCCTTCCAAGTGATATTATAAAAATTTCAATCACAATGAAGCAGATGAAGCCAGTATGACTTCACAAAGTTATTTTGATTTTTATTGCAATAGGTTATCAAAATAATTCAGTTGTAATTTAAAAAAAGTATTTACTATCTGTATGAAATTCATATTATTCAAAACTAAATTTTTCTCCACTTTTTACACTGTGAGCAGTAAAAATAAAATAAACATATTTATTTTCATGGTTGTAAATACTACTGGGAATAATTCATTAAATTTAAGCTTTTGGAGTAAAAAGAGGTAATAGTCTAAGTAGTTAAACAGGCACCAGATCCACTTAAAATATAAATAACTCTTACATGAAAATATGTATTCTATTTGCCATTTCTCCCCTTAGTTGCTTCCATTATCATATAATCATAATAAAACTTGCACAGATTTAAATAGGATTAACAATATTACAGAAAACATACAGCAGAATTTTTTATGGTTTTGCAGAGCTCTTGGTTTTGAAAGGGTTTGTTCTGTGATCAATTCGTTAAACTTGCTCTAAGATCGTAAGTTTGAGCTGCTTAATCAACTCAACCATTTTGTTCTCATCTTCTTAATTTTTTATAAACTTAACCATGGGTTCCCTTCTCTACTGAAAAGAATGCAGTAATATTTATTATTGAAACTATTATTGGGTCAGTTATTATGAAGGTCAAAGAGACCTCATTGCTCTCTACAACTACCTAAAAGGAGGTTGTAGAGAGGAGGGAGCTGGCCTCTTCTCCCAAGTGACAGGGGACAGGACAAGAGGGAAGTGCCACCAAGCTCCACCAGGGGAGATTTAGGCTAGACATTAGGAAAAAACTTTTCACAGAAAGGGTCATTGGGCATTGGAACAGGCTGCCCGGGGAGGTGGTTGATTCACCTTCCCTGGAGGTGTTTAAGGCATGGGTAGATGAGGTCCTGAGGGACATGGTTTAGTGTCTGGTAGGAATGGTTGGACTCGATGATCCGGTGAGTCTCTTCCAACCTGGTGCTTCTATGATTCTATGATTCAGTTATTAATATTGACCTGTGTGGGGGCTCTCCATAACTGATTTTCCTTTTCATTGTTGTTGATATCTTTTTAATATGTAGATTTTTCAGTGTATGTTATTGGCTCTTGCACAATGAGTATTCGATAACATGAGGACCCAGACAGACCTATTTTCTAGACAACAGTAAGGATCTTAAAAGAAATCGTATTAATCACTCCTCTCCCTATATTCACTACTCATTGTTAAGCACTGTTTGTTTACAGCATGCTAAGCTTCCAGCTATCTTTACAAATTAACCTCTAACTTTCATCACAATGTGGCAAATTCACAAAGAAATCAGTCCCTACTGCCATTATTAGCCCAAGATACTTTTTACAAATAGATCTCCATGTGCTGTTTATAGGAAAAAGTATTTTTTCTTATAAATTCCAAATTTAAGGTGTCTTAAAAATTATACAAGAAGCAAGGATTCTTTTTAAGTTCCATATGTAGGAGGTAAATGATTGTTACCTCTGCCATTTTTCTTTTAATGTGTTTCTAGACAATAACTAATGATGGAAATTAACTTTTGGTGGAAACAAAACTGCAGTAATACCACAAACTAATTGTTACTGTTATACATGTGTATTTATTGGAGAAAAAGACCTAATTCATTGGCAAATGATGTTTAATTTATATCCTTCTCCACGTTTATACTTCAGCTACTTGGAACCAAATAAATGCTTAGACAGAAAGGATGCTAATCACGCATTTTTATATATATATATACCACAGTATGACCAACAACAGGAGATGTTCAGGTTCACAAGCTCTTGTATCCCATTACAACCTTTTTCCCAAACAGATACCATTAAATTATAAATTTATGAACTTAACATTTATGATACACTAAGGAATAGAGATCGATGGAAGGTTTAAAATTGATAGGCTACTTTATGTCAACAAAGTATATTTGTTTTATGGTCTAATTTCATTATCAGGAAACACTCAACAGTTTGCTGAAGTATCATTATTATTATCAGCACAAACATACATTTAACTGTATTATTTGACATTATTTCCCACACTATTCAACACTTGTTTTCCTGTTCTACTCAGTGCTTGTCAGGCTGTATTTGGAGTACTGCATCCCGGTCTGTCCTCTACATTTCAAGGAAAATATGAACAGACTGGGGATGGGCCAAAGGAGGACAATGAAGTTGATCAAAGACTAGACATAAGGAGAAATTACTTCACAACGAGGGTGGTGGGACACTGGCACAGGTTGCCCAGGGAAGCTGTGGCTGTCCCATTCCTGGAAGTGTTCAAGGCCAGATTGGATGGGGCCTTGGGCAGCCTGATCTAGTGGGAGGTGTCCTTATCCATGGCAGGGGTGTTTTAACTAGATCATCTTTAAGGTCCTTTCCAGGTCAAACCATTCTATGATTCTCTGATCAAAGGTTGAGAGAATTGTGACCTTTCTTCCTGGAGAAGAGAAGGCTCAGGAGGGACCTCATCATAGTATTCCAGTGCTTGAACAGCAGCTAAAAAGGCAATGGAGGCTCTTTTCACAAGAGGCCACACAGAGAAGACAAGCAGCAGCAGGTACAGTTTGCACCAGGAGAGGTTTCATCTCCATGTAAGAAAGAATTTTTTTTACAGTGACAACAGTCATTCACCAGAACAGCCTTCCAGGGATGTAGTAGAGTCCCCATCACTGGAGATTTTCAAGATGGGATTGGACAGGGTACTAGATAATCTCATCTATGCTCCCCTTCCCACAAAATGTTGGACCAGATGATCTTTGGAATTCCCTTCCAACCTAGACTGTTGTACGACTCTGTGCTTATCTTCCTGAAATATGTTGAGCAGACCCTACTTACAGAAAGGTCTGCTGTCTCTCAGGTAAGGGATACTGCCAGGAAACTTCCCAGCTTGGTGAGGCCTTCAGACTACTACCTATTACTGCTGCTCCATGTGGCTACGAAGCCCAAGGGGGATTAAAAGATATTTTAGGGCCTTGGGATGGCTAATGAGTGTATCTGGGGCCCAAATTATTTTTTTCTTCCCTCCTTCCAGGTACAGGTGATGACATTGTAAGGTTCAGATGGGTCCAGTCTATTAATACATGGCTCCATGGCTGATATTAGTGCAACAACATTGGGTTTTTCAATAATGGGTTGGCCTACATGTCACCAGGATTACAAGTATAATATGGGAGCCACCTTTCTCAAAGAGGGTGGAGGATCTTTGCCCCAGGACTCACAGGGTTCATAGATAGGGCTTAACTACATGTGAAGGGGGAGGTGGATAATATCAGGCATCAGGAGGATAGACAGTGGTTGGAGGGATAGGGTGCTGGGGATGCCATGATGCAACTGAAGTCCTGTGGAGATGAGAGGGAGGCTTGTGAGGTATTAGGTGCCAGGCAGAAAACTTCTTCAAAATACTTTATAGGTAATAAAGGGTCTGCTAAGAAAGCAATGCGACTGGCAGCCCAGCCGAAGTTCCTCTATACAAATGCATGAAGCCTGGGTAACAAGCAGGAGGAGCTTGAAGCTACCTGGAACATTGCGGTTGGTGTATGCTACAGGCCACCCAATCAAGGAGAGCCAACTGCTGAAACCTTCTTCCTCCAGCTACAGGAGGCTTCACACTCACAAGCTCTTATCCTACTTGAGGACTTCACCCACCGTGACATATGTTGGAAAAGTAGCACAGCAAGCTGTAGGCAATCTAGGATACTCTTGGAGTGCATTGAAGATAATTTCTTAATCCAGCTAATAAGGACCACTACCTAGGGGGATGCAATATTGGACCTGACAGTCACTAATATAAGTGAACTCATCAGTGACATTAGGACTGGAGGGAGCCTGGGCTGCAGTGATCATGCACTGGTGGAGTTCAAGGTCCTGAGAGATATGAGATGGACGAGGAGTATAGTCAGGACCATAAATTTCAGGAAAGCAAACTTCTAGCTCTTTAAGGAGTTACAACAAGGCCAAGTGCAAGGTCATACACCTGGGTCAGGGCAATCCCCGATTTCAGTACAGGATGGAGGATGATGTGATTGAGAGCAGCCCTGCAGAGAAGGACTTGGGGTTGCTGGTTGATGAGAAGCTTACCATGAGCCGGCAATGTGCGCTTGCAGCCCAGAAGGCCAACTGTATCCTGGGCTGAATCAGAAGAAGCATGGCCAGCAGGTCAAGAGACATGGTTCTGCCTTTCTATTACTCTCTTGTGAGGCCTCATCTGGAGTCTTGTGTCCAGTTCTGGAATCCTCAACATAAGAAGGATATGGAACTGTTGGAACAGGTCCAGAGGAGTGTGGGGATTTTCAGAGCAAACTCAAATATGTCAATGGAGCGAGAGCGGCCTTGGGAGAAGGACACTGTTATGCTTGTTAGAACAAAACCGTGGGATGAGGTGCCAAGAATTCAGTACATACAACGAACTGCATAGAGCCTTGTCACATTGCTTAGATAAGTGTTTTAAATATGTAACCACTAGCTTATACAGTGAGAAAATTATCACTTATTGTGAAGCTTGCCTTGCCTTCTGATAGAATCATAGAACAACCAGGTTGGAAGAGACCCACCGGATCATCGAGTCCAACCATTCTTATCAAACACTAAACTATGCCCCTTAACACCTCATCCACCCATGCTTTAAAGACCTCCAGGGAAGATGAATCAACCACCTCCCTGGGCAGCCTGTTCCAGTGCCCAATGACCCTTTCTGTGAAAAAATTTTTCCTAATGTCTAGCCTAAATCTATGATAGTAGATGATAGTAGTAGTGTGATAATAATGATAGTAATGATAGTAGTGGGAAAGTACTGAAATGCTGTGTTAACCGTAAATAGGTGCACGATCAGCACATGATCTGTTAGTTGATTGGTTTATAGGTATGCACTAACAATTGTGATCGACATAGGTTTTAGAGTTGCTATATGATTTGTATCGAGAAGAATATAAAAGGAGTTGGGCTGAGAATAAAGTTGTCTCACTCTGCATCCTGAAATGAGTCTGTGCAATTACAAGATGCAACAGAGGAGGGCTACAAAAATGAACAGAAGGCTGGAGCATCTCCCATATGAGGACAGGCTGAGAGAGTTTGGCTTGTTCAGCCTGGAGAAGAGAAGATTCCAAGGAGATCTTTTAGCAACTTTCCAGTACCTGAAGGGAGCCTACAAGAAAGCTGGAGAAGGACTGTTCACATAGGCTTGTAGTATTAGGACTAGGGGGAATGGCTATAAACCAGAGAGGGACAGATTTAAACCAGACATAAGGAAGAATTTGTCACCATGAGACTGGTGAGGCACTGGCACAGGTTGCCCAGGGAAGCTGTGGCTGCCCCATCCCTGGAGGTGTTCAAGGCCAGGTTGGATCGGACATCAGGCAACCTGATCTAGTGGGACACCTCTCTACCCATGGCAGGGGGGTTGGAACTAACTGATCTTTAAGGTTCCTTCCAACACAAACCATTTTATGATTCTATGATTCTATGATTCTATGACTTATTTGCTTACCCAAAAATGAAAAGAATGCATTATCCAGGATAGATCTTTTCTGACATTACTGAAAAGAAAAAAAAGTGCCATCATCTCTAATAGAGCTGATATACTTCTTCGCCAAGTACTATTTATTTTTCCTGATTACTTTTCCTGATATTTTATTAATTTTGGCTTAATCATTTTGATCTATGACTAAAAAGAGGAGTGTGGCACACAGCGGGGAAAAAGATATATTTTGGATATTTACAGTTGCCCCTAGATGGAAATGATGAATTTTGAATATTTACGGTAAGAAGAAACTTCTCTCTCACCAGAATTCCAATAAGGTTTATATTTAAGGTCATGATCTTGAATTAATTGCTCTGCATCATTCCTGAAGTAGTGCTTAAAATGGGACTGTCTGCTACAGCTGAGACTTTACAGTACTGTCTAGAGTGGAAAGATGATTTCACATCTTCCAGGTTACACCTTTTAAGGAAAAAATGCCAGTGGTGTTTGCTTTTATTGCTGCAACATGACATTGTTGACTCTTACTCAGCTTGCGATCCTCCGTTGCCCCTGGATCCTGTTCTGCAGAAGTACAAACAAGCTGAATGAGCCATATCCTGTATTTGTGCAATTTAGTATGCCTTCTAAAAGTAATGCCTCACACTCATGTCTGTTCGATAACATCCTGTTTTCTCAGACCATTCCTACAGTTTGTTGGGATAATTTTGAATTCTAATCTTGTCCTCCAATGTACACACAGTTGCTTACAGTGTAGTGTTGTTTGCAGATTTAATAAGTACAAGCTCTGTTTCATCATCCAGATCATTAACGACATTATTCTATAATATCAAACATTTTTCACCCCTGCAGGAGCACACATGGCATTTTCCACGTTGATTGTGAGACATTGATACCTGTTCTTCATTGTAATGAACAGTACATATAGATTCATTATAAACCTGTAATGAAAGTTACATATAGATTATGATTCCAAGTATCACTTTCAAAATATGTTCTAAGACATTCCTAAAAGCTGAACTGACAACAAGATGCACAACACAGAGTAATTTAGGCTGGCAGGGTCTCCTTGAAATGTGACTTGGTCTCTCTTGGACTTTCTTCTTTGACCCCTTAACCCTCAGTAACCCTGAGGAGTTACTCAGTAGGACCCCCTGGGACATGGTCCCTGGGGACAAGGGAGCAGAACAAAGCTGGCAAGTATTTAAGAATGCCTTCCATGAAGCACAAGAGCACTCAGTCCCCATATGCAGGAAATCAGGCAGGGAAGGAAAGAGACCAGGGTGGCTGAATCGAGATCTGCTGGTCAGACTCAAGAACAGGAGGGAACTGCACAGGCAGTGCAAGCAGGGACGGGTAACCTGGGAAGTGTGTAGAGGTGCTGCCCAGTTGTTTAGGGATGAGGTCAGGAAGGCCAAGGCGCAACTGGAGCTGAGTAACAGCACTTTGTAGTCCAGCCATCCAGTACCTCTGTCTCCTCTCTGAAGACAGAGTTTGACAGATCATGTTAAAAGTTTTGCTTATGCCAAGGTAAACAGCATTCACTGTTCTCCCCTTATCCACAGAATGCAATCAGGTAGGTCAGACACGTCTTGCTTTGTTAAATCCACACTGACTGTTCCTAATCATGTTCATCTCCTTCATATGCTGCAAAATGATTCCAAGAGAACTTATTCCACAGTTTTCCTGGGGACTGGTATGAGGCTAACTGGCCTGTTGTTCCTACAGTCCTCTTTCTCAACCCTCTTCAAGATGATGTGACATTTGTGCTTTTCCAGTCATAAGGAATTTCCTCTGATCACTGTGACCTTTCAAAAATAATATTGGGCGGCCCTTGAATGACAGTGACCAACTCCTTCAGCAGTTCTGGATGCATGTGTAGATCCATTTTGCTTAAATTATCATCAGCTCACTCTTCTTCTACTGGGGGTTGCACTTCACTCCCATGAACTCTACCGCTAAACTCAGGGACCTGGGAGGGACCAGGGCCTGGGAGCAGACCTTGACAGTAAAGGGCGAGGCAAAGAAAGCACCGAGTCCTCCAGCTTTTTCTATACCATTTATCACTAGTTCCTCAACTCATTTAGGCAACAGGTCCAACATTTTTATTTCTCCTCCTTTTCTCTTATCTATAAAAGCTCTTTTGATTCTTCAGGTCCTTTGCCAATTTGAATCCCAACTGAGGTTTTGCTTTCCCAGTTCCTTCCCTGCACATTCAAGTAGTTTCTCTGTAATCCTCCTGGATATCTTGTACCTACTCTGAATAACTTGTCCCTATTTCAACCTTCTGTACTCTTGCTATTTTGCATCTCAGATTAATCAGGAGTTCCCTGTTAAATCAAACTGGCCTTCTACTATATCGGCTTCAGTTCTAGTACACCAAGATGGCACCATTCTTGCATTTTGAGAGGATGTCCTTGAAGATCAATCTGTTTTCCTGGTCTCCTTTATTCTTCAGGGTAGCCTCTGATTGGATCCTGCCAAGTAAATCCCTAAATAAACCAAAATTTGTTCTGTGTTCAAAGGTCTTTATTCTGCTACTTGCCTTCATTGATTCTCTCAGAATCTTAAAATCTCATCATCATATGATTACTGCAGTTAAAGATTCCATTGATATTCCTATCAACAACTAGTTTTTCCTTACTTCCTAGTAGAAGACTCAGCAGATTGCCTTCATAGTAAATCTCTTGTATCATGTGTGTCAAAAGACTCCTCAGTGGAGTCCAGAAAACTTGAGTTGATTACACAACACCATACCACCAGATATTGGAGCAGTTAAACACCGCATCATGAGAACTTGAGCCTGCAATCATGAGACTTCTTTCTGTTCAAAGAAAGCTTTCTCCAGCTCCTATTTTTGTTGAGCCAGTCTGTAATAGATGCTAATTACAGCTCCCTATGTTGACTCCCTCTATGATCCTGTTACACGAGCTTCAATTTACCTGTTACCTTTTCCATGGCAGAGCTCTGTGTGTTCAAGACTTTTCTTTGTGTAGGGGAGAGCCACTTATCCTTGGCTTAGAGCCTGTGGTTTCTAAATAGTCTGTATCCATCTGTTGCTGTGCTCCGACTGTTTGAGCTGTCTCACTCCACCCCTATGACAAAGTTGGTGTTCACAGGGATGATAGAGTTTGTGGCCTGAGGGCTGGGCAAGTCTTGACAATCTCTTTGCAACATTTTACATACAAGCCCCTGGAAGCAAACTCCAAGTATGGAAAGCATGATCACCTGCTCTGAGGAGCATAATCAGGTGCCTCTTGTCACCTACAAAAAGCAGTTTCTAACCACAGGCTTTTAATACCTCTTGATGTGGTTGTGGTCTTCCTGGACTTGGGTAAAGTCTTTGACACAGTTTCTCACAGCATTCTGCTATGGAAACTATCAGCCTCTGACCTGGACAGACGCACACTCTCCTGGGCAGAAAACTGGCTGGATGGCCGGGCCCAGAGAGTGGTGGTAAATGGTGTTAAGTCCAGCTGGAGGCCAGTGACAAGTGGTGTTCCCCAGGGCTCAGTGCTGGGTCCAGCCCTGTTCAATGTCTTCATCAATGACCTGGATAAAGACATTGACTGCACCCTTAGCAAGTTTGTAGATGACACTAAGCTGGGTGGAAGTGTCGATCTGCTGGAGAGTAGGGAGGCTCTGCAAAGGGATCTAAACAGGCTGGACCACTGGGCAGAGTCCAACGGCATGAGGTTTAACAAGGCCAAATGCCGGGTCCTGCACTTGGGACACAACACCCCTATGCAGACCTAGAGAATAGGAGAAGTCTGGCTGGAAAGCTGCCTGGAGGAGAGGGACGTGGGGGTGTTGGTTGACAGTGGACTGAACCTGAGCCAGCAGTGTGCCCAGGTGGCCAAGAAGACCAATGGCATCCTGGCTTGTATCAGAAATGGTGTGACCAGCAGGTGTAGGGAGGTTATTCTCCATCTGTACTGGTGAGCACTGGTGAGAACAGGCCTTATAAGGAATGGCTGAGAGAACTGGGGTTGTTTATCCTGGAGAAGAGGAGACTGAGAGGAGACCTCATTGCTCTCTACAACTACCTGAAGGGAGGTTGTAGAGAGGAGGGAGCTGGGCTCTTCTCCCAAGTGACAGGGGACAGGACAAGAGGGAAGCTCCATCAAGCTCCACCAGGGGATATTTAGGCTGGACATTAGGAAAAAACTTTTCACAGTAAGGGTCATTGGGCATTGGACAGGCTACCCAGGGAGGTGGTTGATTCACCTTCCCTGGAGGTGTTTAAGTCATGGGTGGACAAGGTGCTAAGGGGCATGGTTTAGTGTTTGATAGGAATGGTTGGACTCGATGATCCGGTGGGTCTGTTCCAACCTGTTTATTATGATTCTATGATTCTTTCAACAGAGACATTCCCTGAAGGAACTTGTTCTTCTTCCCCTGTAGTAAGGGTCATCCAGTTGCATATGGGTGGTAATAGAAAGATCCTTCTTTCTGTTGAATGAAGTCACAAGTGTTTCTAATCACTAACTGCTGTAATGTACCTGACCTCTGACAAGTCTCCATTAAGAACTTCCCATTCACTCTCTCCAATTCCATGCAATCTATTCATTGTCTACCTTTGTACCTTCATCTGGTGGCTCAATTATTTGACCAGAGCACACCTAATACAGATGAGGATGCCATGACTTCCAGATGAGTCTTGGAGAGAAGCAGCAGGCACTCCCTGCAACATAACATCTGGATGGTTGAGTCGTCTTTCAGATCTCCATTGATCAAGAGTTCTGTGGCCGGAGCAGTAAGTCTGGCTGCTGCTAAGGAGCATGCGTTGTGGTTTGCCAGCATTATCATTCTGTTGACTCTTGCAGTCCTGTTCAGTCTCAGATAGAGTTTTGGCTCTGGTGTCAACTGCTTCATTCACTGTAGAGTTAATGTTTTTATACCATATGTGGCATTTCCAGTCAGTGGCATTCCCTAGGAATTGGTTAAATAAGAAGCATGGCACAACCTTGTTTCCCTCCCCACATACTAAATTACCTGCGTGACAGGGAACTTCTAATATTGTTTTTTGGCCACTGGCCACAATACATTCACTGTGTAAAAGCTAAGTCAGATTTTTTTTGTAAATTACTCCTACACATTGGTGAGGAGGAAAAAAAAAAGCCTATGTTTTGAGTGTTTTACATTTGCCAATAAAACAAGTGCATTAGAGGAAGAATTTTTGAAAACTGGTTCAGCAGATACATCCCAAGCTGAAGTTCTCAAAGGCATTTGGTCCATACTCTTCAGTATTTAGTGAGTCTTCCTGGGACTGCAATAAAGAGGACAATTAGAAAGATAAAGAGTGATGGGAGGCAGGTAAAGTAGACTGAGCTTCTCTGAAGCTATTTGCACACTTCTGTAATGTGACAAATTTGTCTTTATTTTCACAGTTATAATTTTCTTGATACGAATTTTCCTTTTTTAGAAACCTTTTTGTAAGTGTACAAGATCTTTGTACATGAAAGTCCACAAAGAGCATTTATTTACCAAGGTATCTAGTGAACTAGGGGAAGCACCCAGGAAAGTGATACCTTCCAAAATGTGCCTCATAAGGGCTGTAAAAGTTATTGCAAGATATTCTAATGTATCATTTGAAAATTAGTAGGTGATCAAGCAATTAGGCTGCCATAGTATGTAAGCACAAGGGAGCAGTTATAATTGCACAGGAAAAGTTAACTTTGGCATTTCTGGGCTGTAGAAACATAATTTCTACAATATTTTTGTTATTTGTCTTGAGTAAATGGAAGGTAGTTTTTCAAAATATATTAATTAAACTAATGTATGTAGAACTTCATCAACCACTTTTTTATATAATTTTTTTCTTCCATCGAAATAACTTCAACTTATTTCTATTTATATTAATATGATTTCTATTTATAATATTTATATTAATATGATCCAGTATATTTTCCCTATAGGTTATACAGACTTGGTAATAACTGAGTGGTAAATGAGTTGCAGTATTTGACCGGTGCTAATGTTATATTTGACCAGAACTGTCAATCTCTGTGTGCTTTGTATGCTTTGCTTCTTTAAGGTTTGCATGTTTGATAAAAAAGGGCATATCAAGGCTCACAGCTTTGACTCATTTTCTTGGATAGCTATTGTGTTTATATTAACCTCCACACAGTTTCATTACTTGCAGTTTCCAACATTAGGTGGACACATCAATGCCATCTTTAATTTCTTTAAGGATCATTTGCAAGCTACGTGGGTTTGATGTAGGTGTGAGGGAAGCAAGGTAGTCTTTACTGCAGCTTTTAGCTTTACTGTTGAGTAAGTATAAATGTTACATAAATAATTTCTCCTATCATGGATAGTTTCTCCACGGTTTAACAGAAGAGCCCAATGGATCTTACTATAGTATTATATTTCCACTTTTACTTCTTTTTTTAAGCTTTAAAGATTCTTCATACTTTCCTTATCCATGATATAACACTATCTGTGGAAACTCCAGGCTCTCTAACCAGTATCTTTGTGTTTTTTGCAGAGCTAAGCAAAATTGTAAGTAAGATATCTTATGTCATACCTCTTTCCCTACCACCCCCCAGAATTTTGTCATTATTTGTTTTTAAGATGCCTTAAAAGTTTAGATACTCTCTGTTCCTTACTTACTACAGAGTATTCTTCTTGCTTATATTGTGGATAGGCTCATTTGGAGTTACTTTCGGCCTTCTGAAATCAAGTTTTAACAAGGGCAACCCAAGAAGGCTTTTTTTTTCCCAATGTAGTTCAGTTTGTGAACGGTTTGCACTATTGATTGGACTTCCATTCTTGCATTTAAAAGCAAAAATAGAGCCATTACTTTATAGGCTTTTTCTTTTGCAAAACTGATCCCATTTTGGTTTGCTGATGATCAAAGACACTGATAAACATCTTATATTCACTGTCTGTTTGCTCAGCCTTCTGGTCTCAGACCAGTGCCCTCCTGGAATATAATTTTCAGCATCCGTTTTCTTTCTCAGCACAGGGAGTGTAGGGTGGAAAGATACCTGTGCCTAATCTTTTTTTATTTTTTCCTGTGCATTTGCAGAAATGATCTATTTGACCAGTTACACTGACAGATTTTTTTGTTGTTCTCTATCTGCTCTTAAGTCTAGTAAGTACAGCATTATGGTTTGGATTATTTGTGGGCTCTGTTTCTCTCTAGAGAAAAGAAATTGCCTAATAAAGCCTTTCTTGGAAGACCTACTTCTCTTTCTCTGTTTTTTGTTTGTTTGTTTGTTTACTTGCTCTCAATGGGGCAACTACTCCTGTATATAATTGCCTCCAGAGTTGTCAAGCGTTGTCATATCCTACATGAAATGATGACTAAGAGAAACTAAATAGTGACTAAGAGAATAAGAACTTAAAGCAGGATTGTAGAGTAAGCATCTCTGTTCACCACGAAGTTCTCCTCAACAGTTCTAGGGCTCTGTCTTTGTTCAAGCTTCCCTCTCTTTGAACTGCAAAGTCAAGGTCTTTTGTTTTCTGCCTTCCCATCATTTTTTTTGCTTCTTTCTGCATAAAGATCCAATAGAAAGGATAAAAATTACCCCACTACCTTATTATTTTCGCAGCTGTGGTAGCATCCTTGCACCTAGGAACCAAAGGATCAAAACTGCTCAGATTAAGAGATATACTGTTAAGTAGAGTATTACAAGAAAACTGAGTAGAGCCAGCAAAAGTGTATGCATTAGATAAAAAAAATCAGTTTTCATGATACCCTCTTTGGCCTCTCAAATAAAATTAACTCAGTCTTACCTGTTAGTAATTGGACTTGCAGATGTTCAGATGGTGTTAACTTGTGTGTTATATAGATCTGAAAGCTTCAAGATGAGGTTTAGATGGGCAGCAGCTGATGTTGAAACATTGACCTCAGAGCCAGGAAATGGTCCCTGTCATTTTCTGTAGCAGTAGGTAAAATAGCTTTACTTGATTTATAGTATCTTGTACAAGTAACTCTCATTCCCTTAGAAGATGGCATCACAAATTAAAGTATTTGTCTCTTCCATGGTCTAGGAACCTGACAAATTCAAAGATCCCAACTACTCTCAGATAATCCAAACACTGCAAATTCTTTTTAGATTATTCTTCAGAAATAATTTTAAAGATATATTTTTACAACATGAAGTCAGAATTTCAGTGTTCTCTTTTCATCCTTTGGACTGGTTATCCAACTCCTCCATCTTTAGATGATAGCATAAAAACAATTTATGGAACCTAAGGTGTGAATACTTTATACCAACAGGCAGAACACTACCTTTCATTCAGTAGTTGGTCAATGTCTATTTATTAAGGTCGCTTAAAGGACTAAAATTTCTGTTTGTACTTCTGGTGCTACATGCTGAGTTCCTGGTTTAGTAGACCCTCAGTACTCATTTTGATTGTTGCTTTTCCTTGAAGATTGCTCTCCTCATGGCTTAGTTACTGAAGAGTAAAGTAATTCCTGAGCTCCTACTGTCTCCTCCTAGATAGGTTTCCATGAAAGCATTCACCTTAGGTTGTAGCTGGTTTACCTTCAAGCTAATATATCCCTTCCTCGGCTTATTTTCCTAGACCTCCTTCTCAAGCCAAAGCAAAGCTCTTAATCCCAGATATTTTTATACTGATTTTCATCTTCCTGGAGAGATCTGGATTAAGCCCACAGTAACATTTCCACAGAATTTGGGTTTGATATTTTCAGAATGGGGAGTACATTCAAAGAGTCTGTGTGGGTTTCAAATGGCAAATGTACATGCCACTTTTTAATTCTGAGGACTGTCTTAGAGTGTATGATAATTTATATGGATTCAACTCACATAATCTCTGCTGCAATCTTTATGGAAACCTACTGAAATTTGTAACTACAATATTGTTCAGTCTTTAGTTTGATACTGCATTACATTTTGTGTAGCATGTTACACAGATACCTAAGATTTGATAGATAAATCTGTTGATTTCTGTTGATACTACAGTAGGTTTCTTATTCATTTCCACAAAGAAGACACAGCAAGTTTCTACTGTGTTAAAAAAGAAAGAATCCTATTTATGTTATTGTAGCTAAGGTTCTCAGCTTGTGTTCTGTCTTTACAAGTTTAGAATCCTGACAATGAGGAGTCTTTATTACTGAGTAAAATGTAAAACTCATGAAGTTGTCATGCTTATTAGTTTATTAGAAAGGAATTACATTTCCCATATTTGGGATACAGGGGCACAAGAGAGTAGAATCTTTGTAAACTCTGCATCCCACAGAAACAGTTATTGCAAGCTGAGCAACTACTTGCCTTTTCAAGCATTACTAGGTATATCTAAATAAATATTATTCTCAACGTAGCTATCAGAGATAAATTTAAGGACAGATTTTTGAGTATTGACTGGTTTGAGGCATGATTATTCATGATAGTACTTTATGTGATTTACATGCCTAGGCACAACACAATTGAGGAACAAACTTAAAGAAAAACATGAAAAAAATCCCTTGAATGCATAAATTTCAATCAGAATTTTTCATTACTATAAAAGTGCCTAAAATTCTTCCTGGAATAAAAAGTTCAGTATTTATTTTCAACTTCTGTTTTGCTTGTACGTATTTAATCCTGTGAGTATTTTTTCAGTTTCATGACTCTAGCTTATTACATTTTTTCATTTTTCATTGTGTCTGATTACAGTATTTGGGTTTTGACCATATTTCAGTATTCCCAGGAAAGCTTGATCTTCTTTTGTTTGCATAATGTAGATGCAATAGGACCCTCAATCAAACTACAGGGGTTTAGTGCTGATAAACAACTAATGCTAGTTTTAAAGTATGAATTTTTAGTCAAAGTGTAAAAAAAACGATGCACTGGTACAATGAGGCCAGCAATCCTACATGAAAACAGGATTTCTCATCTTTTTTTTTTTTTTGGAAGCCTGCAATGGGAATATCACCTTTATAGAATCCAGAGGTAAACAGAGGTAGAAAAGACTTGCTTATGTAACTGTAAATTTCTGCTGTATCATCACTTTTATTTTCTTATAATAAAATTGAAGGTATGGAGGAAAGTTAAAATAGATGAAACTTTACATTTCAGTTGTGTGTTGGAAATTGTGCTATAAAGGCGTATGTACAGCCTGGTCCTAATGGAAACTCGGTGATAGTGCTGTGCTACTTATCACCCAAATATTCTTATTTATTGCTAGTAGTGATACTGTAACTGTTTTAATATGAAGCCAACATGTGCTAAATTAATGCAAACTTTGACAGATTTTCTTCTTCTGTAATCCATCTTCAAAAAGCAAATAGAGTCTGATAAAAATATAAAAAGCACATCACTGTACTCTTACCCTCCCCAAATTTCAGCCTCTCTTCCATTAAGAGTTCGATTCTTAATTCATATAAGTCCTTATTTCGGTTGGATAC
This sequence comes from Coccyzus lansbergi, assembly GCA_033558105.1. Lineage (NCBI taxonomy): Eukaryota > Metazoa > Chordata > Aves > Cuculiformes > Coccyzidae > Coccyzus > Coccyzus lansbergi. The sequence goes on from JAUMJK010000151.1 coordinate 1,876,488, forward strand.
CACTGAAAATAATGTCATAGCATGTATTGCTGTGGATAAGAAGCTGGCTGCAAGAATAATTTTTCTACAGTAACCTTATACTACAAATGCAATTAGGTACAAGAGAATCTTGAGATGTCTGCAGTGTAAACATTAAACATCGATCACCTGCTGATTTAATTTATGAGCATAAACACATTCGAAGACAGTACCTTGAATTTAGCACACTGACATAAAAAAGAAAAGTGGGATTGAAAGGTCATTAACATTTGTTTGGGTGACAATAGAGTGGAAAATGTCAGGACAGATCATTTATAACAACAGGAAGAAAATTCCATCATCAAAAGCAGTAGCACCAAGAGGAACACAACAGCCCTTTTTCATCAGTTCACAGACCCCAATAATATATGTTGCTTCCTTATCAGTATCAGTACTGTCACGACAGTTTTTAATAAAGTGGAAGATCCATAGGTGACACTGCTTTCTTTTCATCTGGTACTGTACTAAATAAGTAATGAATGCATTTATTTATTGAATTATTAAACTACTTCATGCATGTCTAGCAGTGTGTAAATGTACCAGAGATAATAACAGTAAGTTAAACTTGGAGAGTAAGCTAGGAATTGCTCACACAGAAAACTCAGCACACAAAAAATATTTATTTATGAAGCCTTTTTAAAATATTGTTTGTTAGTTCTTCCACCAAGAACAAATATTCATTTCCTCCAAACTAAACCTCCAAAAGATTAGATTTAGAATAAAATGTGTTGAAATGAATGATGAATTTCCCTCAAAGTGAAACCAGAAACACGAGGAAATGAGTTAACCCAATATTCACATGCAAAAGTTACAAATCTTAAAGTACTAGCCCATAACTATGTATTTGATGCACACCTGGAAATGTTCATGTCTTTGGTTCCCACTTCCTAAGTTTATATTTGACAATAACTTATCATTACCTTTAATAAGCCTCTCACAATTTTGTTACCTACACATAACATAGAAAGGAATAACCAAAATCACTGGCAATATATCTTTGTTTTAAGAAAACTCAGAGTTTAAAATTTTCCACACATGCAAACTTCTAGGATTACCTTGCGTACACATAGGAGATGAAGTCTGTCTTGTCGGACTTTAGATACCTAAATCTTATTTATCCAAGGATACAGTCTGACCTGCTTTTGTTTGTCTGACATTGCTCGCTGAAATAGGTCCTAAGTTCACATTAAGTTTTTCCCTCCATAATGTCCACTGAATTACACTAAGGCATCTGTTTGTGGGTCAGTTATGACTGTTGTTTAAAGCAACACTAATCAGAAGGTGGTTCATCTTAAAGGGAGTCAGTCCATGCTGCTTCTTTTGTCAACAAGAACACCTGGAAGACAGTTGGCTCTAGTTTAGAGTTGTGACTTGTTAATTGCAGATGTTCATCTCCACTGATAGTAAAAATGACCAAGGGTGGCAAGAAGAACAATTGAGGGAACTTCAGCCTGTCTCCTGTGAAAATCATGAAAAAACTCTGCTTGAAAGTTACTTTTGAGTGCATGGAGAAAAATTAGGCAATTCAGACTAGTAAGCATAGACTTGCTATGGGTAAATTCTTGAACGCCTGGCTCTGAGTTCAGTATTGACTCTGCTTTGAGTAGAAGGTTGGACTTGACACCTCCCAGGGTCACTTCCAACCTGAATGATTCTTTGTCTCAATGACAGTGGCTGTATTTTAACTGCGGAGTGTGATGAATGGGAATAGCGACTTTCAGCTAAAGAATTACAAAATGAGGAAGCACTTCAAGAATACAGAGGACTTACATTTACAATAGTAGCAGTAGTAGGTTTGTCTTACTTACAAATTAATTAGCCACAGGAATAACATTTACTGAGAATAAGGTAAATGTCAAAAATTTTGAAATATTTTCTTACAATTCTGGTAGTTTTTCTTGATAACAATTATGCTGTGGTTGCTGTGCTGACCTTATATAATCCTGTTGTACTTGCACTGTGTAAACTTATTTTTCTTCCCCTGTGAATTCATTTCCATAAGAAGAAAAAACCTCAGACTAGATAAGATATCAGAATAACTACTTATGGAATAGGAAATTTTATAATCTTCACATTCTAGTTCAGACCTTGTTCACAGCTTACTGAACTGGTGAAAATTAAATTTATAAAAATGCAGAAGTCATCTAGAGGCTTGCCTGCACATATATGTCAAAAAGCTGGCTAGATAAGCAATTAAATTTGTCTTCATGTAACTATGAGTGAAAATCATAAAAAAGTCACCTAATGTCATACGTCTGGAAGCTGAACCTCTAAGACCTGGCTATTCACCGTTTCTCTTCTCCTCCTAATCAAGTGAGGAAAACAAACTTTTGTTGAAAGTGGAATATGTAAGCTTACTTCAGAGAACTGTAGATTAACTGAGTTTGGAAGGGACTTCTGGAAATAATCTGATCCAACCTCCATGCTCAAGCATGGCCACCTAGAACTGGTTGCCCAGGACCTTGTCTAGTCAGCTTTTTAGTACTTCTAAGAAGGGAGGCTCCACAACTGTCCTGGGCAACTTGAGCTGGTGCTCAGTCACTTGCACAGTTAGGAAGTGTTCCTCATATTCAGAGGGAACCTCATGAGTTTTATTTTTTGCCCATTGTTTCTTGTCCTGTTGCTGGGCACCACGAAATACAGCCTTCTTCAATCTTCTTTATGCAATCCCTTCAGGAACTTATATAGGTTACTAAGATCCCCCTGAGCCTTCTGTTTTCCAGGTTGAACAGTCCCAGCTCTTTCACCCTTTCCTTATGTAAGAGGGGCTTCAGTCCATTAATCATCTTCATGGCCCTTTGCCAAACTCTATGCAGCATGTCCCTATTTCATAGAATCATAGAATCACTAGGTTGGAAAACACCTCTCGGATCCAACCATTCCTATCTGCCTCTAAACCATGTCCCTGAGCACCTTGTATACACATCTCGTAAACACCTCAAGGGATGGTAACTAAACCACCTCCCTGGGCAGCATGTTCCAGTGCCCGATGACCCTTTTTGTGAAAAATTTCTTTCTGATATCTAGTCTGAACCTCTCCCAGTGCAGCTTGGGGCCATTTCTCTTGTACTGGGGGAATTCAGAACTTAGCACTGAGAATATTCCAGATGTGGCCTTGCCAGTGCTGAGTAGAGGGGAAGGATCACCATCCCTCAGCCTTCTGGTAACACTCCTCCTAATATCCTCTGGTGTTTCAGTCTCTTCCCCCAGCTTGGAGCCATAGAATCATAGAATAGTTTGGGGAGGAAGGGACCTTAACGATCATCTAGTTCCAAGCCCCCTGCCAAGGGCAAGGATGCATCCCCTAGATCAGGCTGCCCAAGGTCCCATCCAACCTGACCCTGAACACCTCCAGGAATGGGGAAGCCACAACTTCCCTGGGTAACCTATGCCAGTGCCTCACCTTTCTCATCGTGAAGAAATTCTTCCTTATGTCTAGTTTAAATCTGCCCCTTTCTAGTTTATAGCCATTCCCCCGAGTCCTATTACCACAAGCCTTTATGAATAGACTTTCTCCAGCTTTATTGTAGGCCCTTTTCAGGTACTGGAAAGTCTCTGTAAGATCTCCTCAGAGCCTTCTCTTCTCCAGGCCGAACAAGCCAAACTCTCTCAGTCTGTCCTCCTGGAAGGTGCTCTAGCCCTCAGATCATCCTTGTAACCCTCCTCTGGACCCATTCCAACAGTTCTATATCCTTCTTATGTTGAGGATTCCAGAACTGGACATGATACTCCAGATGCGGTCACACAAGAGAGGAATAGAGGGGCAGAATCACCTCCCTTGACCTGCTGGTCATGCTTCTTTTGATGCAACCCAGGATAGGGTTGGCCTTCTGGGCTGTGAGCGCACATTGCCGGCTCATGACGAGCTTCTCATTGACCAACACCCCCAAGTCCTCTGCAGGGCAGCTCTCAGTCACATCATCCCCCATCATGTACTGAAGATGGGCATTGCCCCAACCCAGGTGCAGGACCTTGCACTAGGTCTTGTTGCACCTCATAACATTCTCATGGGCCCACTTCTGCAGCCTGTCCATGTCCTTCTGGTGTGGCAACTGCAGCTTGGTGTCATCTGCAGTCTTGCTGAGGGTAAACTCTGCCCCATTATCCAGATCACTAATGACAATGTAAAGGGTTCTTAAAATGCTTCAGGATGAGTTATTATACTCACTGCAGATGCCTATTTCTGTCCATTAGCTGTGGACAACATCTGTGGTTGCTAACTCTGGCTTAGATATCTAGATTAATTAGCTTAGTGTGGTTACTAAATCTGGAGCAGATTAATCTGACCTGAAGGGAACAGTCTGGATTTGAGAGAAGCAGAGGATTCTGACCTCTGCTTGGCTGCACATGTTCAACAACTTTGAATAGTCAGGTTAAGAGATGTATGTCTAATAAAATTAAACCGTTTCCCACAGCAACTATCACACACTTCCTACTACTATGAGACCCACATCACCCTTTTAATGATTTATTTGTTCTTACTCTTCATTTTCTTTTTGTACAGCCTTAGTGTGTCACCAAGTTAGAATCTTTTGGAACCACTTCAGCTGTTCCCTGCATTTATACTTTTCTGTATTTTCTGAATGATATTACATTTCCATTTCTTCATTAATTACAGAAAAAAATCATATTTCAACAAAATGCTATCATACCATCTCCTTAATAATTTGTTTCACTTCTGAAGTCTTACAGTTGTCTTAAAATCTCTATAGAGATAAGATTAGAATGAATTATTCTAGATGATGTCATGGTAGTGCCAAATGAAAAGAAAACTCATGTTTCTTTTTGTGCTTGATGTCTATATTCAGTGTCAAGAATCATTGCTAATGCCAGGTTAGCATTTCCTGGTTTTATGCCCTTCCAGGGTGTAGCAAAATCAAAACCTTAGATAATCAGAAAAATATAGAGTTAAGATACAAGCAAATGTAAATTTCATATTTCCTTCCATTCAATGCCAAAAATACTTACATGTTTGATTTTGGCATTTTTACAGGTAATAGAGGGAATTGAGTGAATGCCAGAGGACAAAGGAGGACCTCTTATACTCCAGTTTAGTTAGTCCACTGCATGTTTTGCTAAGTGATCTTACAAATACCATCTGGGCCAAAAAACTGCTATGTACCTCTACTGCTATGATGTTCAAGGATCAGTTCCATCTAACTTTAGAAACTTATCTCAGTCATATATGCTGGAAGCCAGGAGTACGCATGTTCCTCTGTAATCCACACAAAGTGAAATACCTACTGAAATTCTGGGTCATCCTCTGCAAATACCTCTTCTTGTTGACTACAGAGTCATTTTATGGTCATGGTACACTGCCCTGCACTTAGAATTCCAGATACAATAAAAGATTAAATAAATACAGGTCTTACTGATGAAAGCAGATAGTCTGTATCATAGAAGAGCAAGAAGGACAACTGCATTAACAATTCCAGCATTGATTTTCCAGGAGGCCAATACAAAAATTTTTTTTTTAAGAAATAAGTTTAATTAAAGATGTTGCACTTACTATACATATTTGCTGTACTATTATGGACAGTTAAACATTCAGTAAAATATTTTTGTAGCTCTATCTACACAATTCCTCTATGGTTTCCTAAAATGGAACAGAAATAAAAGTCATAGTGTAAAACATATAGGCATTGGATTTTCTGACACATACGAAGACATTACAGGTCCTAATTCTTAGTAATGTTAATAGTTAAATGTTATATTGGTTAAATTAATTTTAATGCATGACAAATGATCTTCTATCCATCACTTCTACCATCTTCAAATTTTGTAGGGCAAGGTGCACCTACTTCAAATCAAGTAGCAACATATTCACCCACGACAGCTAGCGTGTTCTCTCTTCACTGATAGATCTTGGTCAGCCTGTTAATTTATTTAAGAAGAAATTGCTTGTGTCAGGTAGGATGCTTTAGAGGGAGGTTATGCCTTTCCTGAAGAGCAACTGAACACCCTCAGGAAGTAAATATTGGAGACTGCTGAGTGTTGTAAGGGGGAGAGGGAAAGAGAAGAGTCACCACAAGATGTGCGCTATAAGTTCAGAAACAGAGTGGTATGGAAAGCAGAGTAGTAGTTGTGCCTCTTGCCTCACAGCACCAGTATCATAGGTTTAAGGGTGACTCCTTGAATCTACATGTTCCAGTGATAATTAGTAATCTGCAGTCTTTCTTACTTGACTTGCCATGCCTATGAATTTCTACCTTCTTGCTACACACATGTTTCTTGTAAGAGATAAAGAGTTAATCTAGCAAACTGATCCTTTAAGTGTATTTTACTTTTCAGAATTATTGTTGAGACATAGTTGAAGATAAATGCAGGTATGTAGAATTTATTCATCTGTCATTTGGAAATTATAGTTTACTGTAATGTGTCAAAAAAGTCAAGCTTGCCCAGTCTTTATTTGCACTATACTACTGCCAAAAAGGATGTAGGTGCCCTGAATGACAGATCAGTTAGGGATAGTCTTCGCTTGCTTATTCCTGATAATCAAGAAAAACCAGTTTCTGAAGGAGTGAAATTCTAGAACTGAAAAACAACTGGAAAATTAATTCACTTTCATTTTCTTACCATATATTATTGGCATAAATATTACACATGGGATAAAAATTAAATTAAGAAAAAAATATCAACATGCCCTGTTTGTAGCTTCTTAAGATATCTAGTTGGGTCCACAGATCACAAATTTTGTCAAATGCGCAAACCTGATGAACTGAAGCATGCAGCGTATAAGACTGTCTTTGTTGGTGAGTCCCTAGCAAGGAATATCCTTAACCACCCAGCATTTCCTGAGAATTTAAGAGGGACAGATGTCTTCATCTACCATCATCCCCTGAGGAACGTTCTGAAGAGGATGAATTTGGCTGAAGAAGGCTTCATCTGAGCCTCATGCCTGATGCTTTTCTCTTTTTTTATTTCTCTAAAAATACCCCAAACAGTTAAGTAGGGTGGTTGCTTTGTGGTTTCGGCTTTGTTTTGTGAATGGAGTGAAAACAATAATGTTATCTGAAAAAATGTAGGCTGGCAAGTATCTTGGCTAGACGTAACCTACACTTGGCAAGGTGGCCCTGAGAGAGTTCAAAAGTTTTGTTTATTTGACAAGAGAAGGAATGTCCAAGGTTTCCTCTCCATGCAAAGAATTCTGACACCATCTGTATTGTGGGTCCAGGACAATAGCAGGATCTCCTTGTTTCAGGGTGTGGCAGAAAATGTGTCAGCACAACAAACCTGAGTAATAAAAAGAACAATTCCCAGTAAAAAAAATACAAACCAGAATTCACAGAATCCATAGAATCACAGAATCATTAGGTTGGAAAAGACCCCCAGGATCATCAAGTCCAACAATTCCTATCAAACACTAAAACATGCCCCTCAGCACCTCATCCACCTGTCCTTTAAACACCTCCAGGGAAGGTGAATCAACCACCTCCCTGGGCAGACTGTTTCAGCACCTAATGACCCTTTCTGTGAAATTTCCCCCCCCTTCCCCCCCTGCCCCGATGTCAAGTCTGAGCCTCCTGTGGTGGAACTTGAGGCCATTCCCTCTCGTCCTGTCCCCTGTCACTTGGGAGAAGAGGCCAGCTCCCTCCTCTCCACAACCTCCCTTCAGGCAGTTGTAGAGAGCAATAAGGTCTCCCCTCAGCATCTTCTTCTCCAGGCTTAACCACCCCAGTTCTCTTAGCCGCTCCTCATAAGACTTGTTCTCCAGCCCCTTCACCAGCCTTGTTGCTCTTCTCTGGACTTGCTCCAGAGCCTTAACATCCTTCTTGTTGTGAGTGGCCCAGAACTGAACACAAAATTCTTCTGTGAGATTTTTTTTGTGCTGAAAATCGTTTCGATAACAGACCAATGCTTTAGCTATTGCTAAGCAGTGCTTACCCAATGTAAGTATCTTTATGACTCCTCACACTGCCCTGCCGGTAACCAGGCTCAGGATATAGAAGAAGTTGGGAGGGGACACAGCTGACCCAAACTCACCAAAGAGGTGTTCCATACCGTATGATATCATACTCTGCATGTAAATCTGAGGGAAGAAGGAGGAAGGGCAAGCAGAACATTTGAAGTCAGATTATTTGTCTTCCCTAGGAAGTGTTACACGTGGCAGAGCCCTGCTTTCCTGGAAATGGCTAAATACTTACCTGCCTCTGAGAAGTAGCGAATTAATTCCTTATTTTTCTTTGCTCACATGCCTGGCTTTTGTTTGACCTATTATTATTTGTATCATAACCCATGAGCTTTCTCACTTTAACCCTTCCATTTCTCCCTCCCATCCCACTGTGGGAGAGTGAGCAAGCAGCTGTGTGGTACTTAGCTGCTGACTGGGACTAAACCATGGCAAATGCTAAAGAAAGTAAGAGGTTATCAATTACAGCAGAACTCTCAAATCTTACCAACTTCCTTGACTTACCATATCATATTGCAAAATTTATAACCATAGAAGACATTACCAGGCAATGCTTGGATCCTGGTACAACAAGAATTGGAGGATTTTAAATCTGGATTTCAATTTCACCTATTCAAGATCAACTCAATTAACATCCTTCATCTCCAATCCCTGCTGTTCTATAATTGATAGAAAATATGTTAAATGCAATTGATTAGGTTCAATGAATTATAGAATAGGGATAAATAGCACTGTTGCTTCATTTTGTATTTATTTAATATTGAATTGGATAAACTCAGTATTGTTTTGATTTGGTACTGTGCAATCTAAATGCGTTTGTATTTTAAATGTTGCCAGAGACACCAATTAGAGATATATCCTGTCATAATAGGTACTGTGGAAATAGTACTTCTTAGAATAAATGTTTTTTTTATTTGCAAGGAAAAAGTCTTGTTTCATTTATAGTTGCACAGTCTTGAACATAAGCAGTGAAGAACTTAGGCACATTGGGAGTTTTGTGTGACATCAGAACTGAATTTGACTTGAAACCTGGGAATATAAAATTAAACTTGGAACTTCACTTGAAGTACAAAATACCTTTTAAGATGTAAAACACCTTTTTAACTGCAAAACAATATTGATCTATTTTTTTTAAAGATGAGCACATACAAAAGGCATGTTTTTCTTCTTTATCTACTCTCTTTAGATTTTCTTGCATGTAAAACTGGTATTTGACTTGTTTACTGAGTATCAAGCCAATGTAAGCAAGTAATTTGCAATTTATACCACTACTTTTAATTCCTATACACCCTGTGCATGTTGATATTACCATCAGTTTGTATGACTGTTCATTCTGTATGTGAAATTTTAGAGTACTAAATGTAATATCCCTACCTTAATTTGATCCTTGTAGTTTACTGTGTATGGGATTATTTTACTTTATATCCCTCATTAATTCTATTACAATCTCTTGTGTTTTATGTAGAAAAAGCCTGTGAAATTTCTACTTGTGAGAATTCAACCATGATTTCAGAGACTGAAGTCAGGGGCTGGCCTGTGCACAAATTTATCTGGAATAGAATAGAATAGAATAGTTTAGTTGGAAGGGACAATAGTAATCTACTCCAACTGCCTAACCACTTCAGGGCTGACTGTTGTCTAAATGCCTCTTAAATACTGACAGACATGGGGCACCAACCATGTCTCTAGGTAGGTTGTTCCAATGTTTGCCCTTAGTACGGAAATGCTTCCTATATCCAGTCTAAATTTCCCCTGTTGTAGTTTTGAACCATTCCCACAGTACTTATCATTGGATACCAGAGAGAAGAACCTAGCACCTTCTTCTCCACTTCCCCTCCTCAGGAAAGCGTAGAGAGCAATGATATCACCCCTTTTCTCTGAACTAGACAATCCCAAAGACCTTAACTGGTCTTCATAGGAGATACCTTCCAGCAGTTTCACCAGCTTTGTTGTCCTCCTCTGGATGCATACAAGTAATTTAACATCCTTCTTAAATTGTCGGGCCCCAAACTGCACACAGCACTTAAGGTGCAGCTGCACCAATGCTGAATACAGAGACATAACCATATCTTTTGATCAGCTGGTTTTGCTGTGTTTGATCCACCTCGGGATGCAGTTTACCCTACTGGCTGCCAGGGCATATGACTCATTTTGAGCATGCTGCTGACCAGTACCCCCAGACTTGTTTCTGCAGGGCTGCTTTCTAGCTGTTCTTCTCCCAGTCTGTACTTGTGCCTGGTACTACTCCATCCCAGGTGCAGAATTCAGCGTGGCATTGATGCCAATTGATGCCAGTTGACACTAATTCATATAGTTGATGATTGCCTAATGTTCTGATCTACCTAGAACCATCGCTCAAAATACTCAGTGGCAGCTCCCGGTTTACTATCATCAGCAAACATTCTAATGGTGCGTTTAACTCGTGCATCCTGATGTGAACTAAAAATGTTAACAGAACTGACCATAGAATTGAGCCCTGAGGAACACTGCTGATGTACACTCACTAACCAGATGTAGCCTCATTCACTATAATCACATAAGCCCTGCTGTTTTTTCACTCGGCACACTATGAACTCACTCATCCCACAGCTGGATATCTTGTACAGAAGGGTGCTGTGAGGTACAGTAGCAAAAGCCTTACTAAAATCCAGAAAAGTTATACCCACAACCTTCCCTTCATCCACTAGGCAGGTCACCTTGTCATAGAAGGATATCAAACAGGACTTTCCATTTGTGAATCCATGTTGACTCTGCCTGATGTTTGTGTTGTTTAATTAAATGTTCTTTAATTGTTTTTCAGTAGCATCCAGGATGATCTTCTCCCGAATTTTTCCAGGAACTGTGGTTGGACTAACAGGTCTCTAGTTCCCTGGGTGTTCCCTAATGCAGTTCTTGTAAACTGGAATAATGTTGTCTAGCTTCTAGTCATGAAGGATCTGGAATTTCAGGGAACATTAAGAATTGCTTTACATTTAACTGCTAGATACCCCAGATAGGGACTTGGAGGATCACCCTTAAAGGTAAGTAAATTTCTCTAGAATACCTACATGTCCTACACGATGGAAATGTCGGTGGAGATAATGAATGGCGTGAACTACATCAGAATTTGACTCAAGTCAGCTAAGAATTTAACTGAAACTACAGAACTACGGAAACATTTTCAGACATACAGCAGGCATTGTTTCAAAGCTTTAGATAAGTATCCACTTGCTCTGTTAGAAGACAAGTGTTGAGTATAACACATACTAGTTATTAGAAAAAAAAATGTATTAATTTTTAACTCCAGAATTTAATCTGTAATGTTTTCTTATTTCTTAATGAACAGTGTCAGTAAATTAATTAAACAATTCACTTTAGAATATTTTATGTTAAATGCTATGTCTAGCTGCTCTAGAAATCCTTGAATAACCCTTGTGCTCTTTGAGAAGCAGTCTCAAAAGGTGAAAATCTGGTCTTACTCAGTGCTTTCAGTACAAATCAATATGCTGGTGAATATAGATATTACATATTCTAGTGTATACTTACCTCTATTTTATAAACAGCTGCATTTAGCGAAGCTTCATTACTTCCTAATTATACTTCTTTCCTCCCGTTTTCTCCTCATTAAGAACTGAGTAGTCAGCACCTCAGCAATTATATCATCAACATTGGTTTTCTTCCTCTTCATTTATTAATTAGTCTCTTTTACTGTAGTTTCTTTTTTTCTCTGCATATAAAAGTCATTCTTATTCCTTGTATTTCTTTTGACTAATAGTGTTTTTCTTAATAACTCTTTGATTAGCGTTAATATCATGGTTAGAAATGGTAAGGCTCAATTCTACTTGGTTTTGTACCAACAGAAATCAGGAGTCAAGTTAAAAGGCTGAGGAAGAACAATGGAGGCTCTGCAAAGGGATTTAAACAGGCTGGACCACTGGGCAGATTCCAATGGCATGAGGTTTAACAAGGCCAAATGTTGAGTCCTGCACTTGGGGCACAACAACCCTATGCAGAGCTATAGACTGGGAGAAGACTGTCTGGAAAGCTGCCAGGAGGAGAGGAATCTGGGGGTGTTGGTTGACAACCAACTGAACATGAACCAGCAGTGTGCCCAGGTGGCCAAGAAGGCCAATGGCATCCTGGCTTGTATCAGAAACGGTGTGACCCACAGGTCCAGGGAGGTTATTCTCCCTCTGTACTCAGCACTGGTGAGACCACTCCTTGAATCCTGTGTTTAGTTCTGGGCCACTCACCACAAAAAGGATGTTGAAGCTCTGGAGTGAGTCCAGAGAAGAGCAATGAAGCTGGTGAGAGGGCTGGAGAAGAGGCCTTATGAGGAACATCTGAGAGAGCTGGGATTGTTTAGCCTGGAGAAGAGGAGGCTGAGGGAGACCTCATTGCTCTCTACAACTACCTGAAAGGAGGTTGTAGAGAGGAGGGAACTGGTCTCTTCTCCCAAGTGACAGGGGTCAAGACAAGAGGGAATGGCGTCGAGCTCCACCACAGGAGGGAAGCTCCACCAAGCTCTGCCAGGGGAGATTTAGGCTGGACATTAGGAAAAAGCTATTCACAGAAAAGGTCATTGGGGAGTGGAACAGGCTACCCAGAGAGGTGGTTGATTCACCTTCCCTGGAGGTGTTTAAGGGACAGTTGGATGAGGTGCTAATGGGCATGATTTAGTGTTTGATAGGAATTGTTGGACTTGATGATCTGGTGTATCTCTTCCAACCTGGTTGTTCTATGATTCTATGATTCTAATTCTAATGCAAACTTTCAGCAAAGCGAGTCTGCTTTAATCCTGGATGGTGCTGTTACATTGTACTGCATGTCTTCTTTGGCTTTCAAGAGACATTCAGGAAACAAAGTAATTCTAGAATACCAGTCATGAAAGACCCAATATGACATTTACTAAATACTGCATCGTGGCCATGAGAGAGGCAAAGGACCTCTGTGCTTCTGTTATGATGACCAGAAAGACAACTGTCCACACATTTGGTCTCAATCACCTGTAGCCCTGGTGGCAGGCTACCCACAGCAACCTAGGGACGTTTTGTAAATCCAAATGAAGTAAGTCTGTGTGTGTTTGTGTGTGTCTCTGTGTGTGTGTCTGTGCGTGTGTGAAATGATCTTGCATGTACAAGCACAAAGGATGCCCTCCCATACCATATGTTTTCCATGCTAGTTGCTGTACACAGGCCACAAAATTACCAATATATACTCTTGGTATAATATGCTATGTATATTATGTATATTATAGTAATCTTCAGAAGCCACAGCCAAGAGGAGAATCTCAGAATATCTCTACAAAATGCAAATCATCATGCAATATTTATTCTCTATTCCTTAGAAATCATACACATTCAGATAAATGGAGAGCCCTAAATATTTTTCACATAACAATTTACATAGCATTTTGTACGAAAATGAATTCTGTGTATCCCTTGATCATTTTCTTCCTTTTACTTTTGAGGTTCTTCCAACAATTTTTTTCCAGACCTTGCCACTGACCTCCTATTGCAGTCTGCTACATAGCTTTCCTGCTAATCACAAAGTTATTTCCTGCTCTAGTTCTCCTTCTGCTCACATACTTTCGTTGTATTTCTTTGTTCTTCTTCAGTCTCTCCTGCTGTTGTCTAAGAGTTTCCACAGACCTTATCACTGTTTCAGCAATTAATTTTTATGATAAATACTGCTTTGCATATCTCTTCATATCTCTAAATATTCACAGAATCACAGAACAACCAGGTTGGAAGGGACCCATCGCATCTTATAGTCCAACCATTCCTATCTAACACTAAACCAAGTCCCTCAAGACCTCATCCACCCATCCCTTAAACACCTCCAGGGAAGGGGAATCAACCACCTCCCTGGGCAGCCTGTTCCAATGCCCAATGACCCTCTGCGTGAAAAGCCTCCTCCTAATCTCCAGCCTAAATCTACCCTGGTGGAGCTTGAGGCCATTCCCTCTCATCCTGTCCCCTGTCACTTGGGAGAAGAGGCCAGCTCCCTCCTCTCCACAACCTCCTTTCAGGAACTTGTAGAGAATAATGAGGTCTCCTCTCAGCCTCCTCTTCTCCAGGCTAAACAACCCCAGCTCTCTCAGCCGCTCCTCATAGGGTCTGTTCTCCAGCCCCTTCACCAGCCTCGTTGCTCTTCTCTGGACTTGCTCCAGAGCCTCAACATCCTTCTTGTGCTGAGGGGCCCAGAACTGGACACAATATTCAAGGAGCGGCCTCACCAGTGCTGAGTACAGAGGGAGAATCACCTCCCTGGACCTGCTGGTCACAACCTTTCTGATCCAAGCCAGGATGCCATTGGCCTTCTTGGCCACCTGGGCACACTGCTGGCTCATGTTCAGTCGGCTGTCGACCAACACCCGCAGGTCCCTCTCCTCCTGGCAGTTTTCCAGCCAGGCTTCTCCCAGTCTGTAGTTCTGCATAGGGTTGTTGTGCCCCAAGTGCAGGACCCGGCATTTGGCCATGTTAAACCTCATGCCATTGGACATTGCCCAGCGGTCCAGCCTGTCCAGGTCCCCCTGCAAAGCCTCCCTACCCTCCAGCAGATCGACACTTGCACACAGCTTAGTGTCATCTGCAAACTTGCTAAGGGTACCCTCAATGCCCTCATCCAGGTCATTGATGAAGACATTGCACAGGACTGGACCTAGCACTGAGCCCTGGGGAACACCACTTGTCACTGGCCTCCAGCTGGACTTAACACCATTTACCACCACTCTCTGGGCCCGGACATCCAGCCAGTTTCCTATCCAGGAGAGTGTGTGCCTGTCCAGGCCAGAGGCTGACAGTTTCTGTAGCAGAATGCTGTGAGAAACGGTGTCAAAGGCTTTACTGAAGTCCAGAAAGACCACATCCACAGCCTTTCCCTCATCCAGCAACCGAGTGACTTTGTCACAGAAGGCAATCAGGTTGGTTTGGCAGGACCTGCCTCTGGTAAACCCATGTTGACTGGGTCTGATCACCCGGTTCTCTTGTAAGTGCTTCATGATAGCACTCAAGATCACCTGTTCCATGACTTTCCCTGGCACTGAGGTCAGACTGACTGGCCTGTAGTTCCCGGGATCCTCCCTGCTACCCTTCTTGTAAATGGGAACTACATCAGCCAGTCTCCAGTCCAGAGGTACCTCCCCAGTCTTCCAGGACTGTTGGAAGATGATGGAAAGGGGTTTGGCCAATACATCCGCTAGCTCCCTCAATACCCTAGGATGTATCCCATCTGGCCCCATGGACTTGTGGGTGTCCAGTTGGCCAAGCAGGGCTCTGACCTCCTCCTCATGGACTATGGGAGCCTCGTATTGCTCCTCTGTTTCCCGGGTGTCTACACAGAGGGAACAGCTTTCTTTACAATTAAAGACTGAGGCAAAGAAGGCATTAAGTACCTCAGCCTTCTCCTGGTCCCCTGTCACTGCTGTTCCCTCTGAGTCCAAAAGGGATTGTATGGTCTCCCTTGTCCTCCTTTTACTGTTAATATACTTATAAAAAGATTTTTTATTGTCTTTTGCTGACTTAGCTAATCTGACCTCTAGCTCGACCTTAGCCCCTCTGATTTTTTCCCTACATAGCCTCGCTTCCCTCCTGTAGTCCCTCCAAGAGGCCTGTCCCCCCTTCCAGAGCCTATAAATCTTACTTTTTTTTCTAATTTGACTCAAGATTTCCCTACTTAACCAAGCTGTTTTTTTCCCCTGCCGGCCTTTTTTCCAGAACACGGGGATGGCTTTCTCCTGAGCTGCCAGGATCTCCTTTTTGAAGAGCTCCCAGCCCTCATGGGCTCCCTTGCCCTCAAGTGCTGTCTCCCAGGAGACTTTGCCAACCAGCCTTCTAAACAGTTCAAAGTCTGCCCTCTGGAAATTTAGTGCTACCATCCTGTTTAGCACCCTCTTCACTTCACCTAGGACAGAAAACCCTATCATGATCACTAAGACCTAGGCGACCCCCTACTCTCACATCCCCCACAAGCCCCTCTCTGTTGACAAACAGCAAGTCCAGGAGGGCACCTTCCCTCGTAGGTTCGTTGACCAGCTGTGCAAGGAAGTTGTCTTCCATGCACTCCAGGAACCTCCTAGACTGCTTCCTTTCTGCTGTGTTGTACTTCCAGCAGATATCAGGGAGATTGAAGTCTCCTACAAGGACAAGAGTCACTGACTTGGAGATTGACCTCAGCTGTTTGTAGAAGAGCTCATCAGCTGCTTCTCCTTGGCTGGGTGGCCTGTAACAGACTCCCATCACAAAGTCTCCCTTGCTATGGGCTCCCTTGATCTTAACCCACAGGCACTCAATCTCCTCATCGCCACAGTCCATCTCGGAGGTGTCCAAGTCCTCCCTTACAAAAAGGGCTACTCCACCCCCTCTCCTACCCTTTCTATCCCTCCTGAAGAGTTTATACCCCACCATACCCGAACTCCAGTTATAAGAGTCATCCCACCACGTTTCCGTGATGGCAACGACATCAAAGGCACCTTGCCCTACAACGGCTTCCAGCTCTTCCATCTTGTTCCCCATGCTGCGTGCATTGGTGTAAATGCACTTCAGCTGAGTAGCTGAGCCTTCAGCCCTCCTAGAGGGGACTACTCCTCCTGGAGTAGTTGATGCCAGAATATCTATATCTCCCTTGTTGAGCGAGGCTGCATTCTCCCCCACTACCTGTATGGTGACGCGCTGGTGGTCCTCACCAGCACGCCCCCTCCAGTGGCCTACATCCAGGCACGCAGTTGTCTAGCCTGGACTGGATCCCCTCCCCCTTCACACCTAGCTTAAAGCTCAATTTATGAGCTTAGCTAGGTTTTTAGCAAGGGCCTTAGCCCCACTAGGAGACCCACGTGTCCCAACCTTTGCACCCATGTCAGGGGGTGCACAAACCACTCCGTGGTCAAAGAACCCAAAGCCCTTTTCCTCGCACCAGGTTCGGAGCCAGGCATTAATTGAGTCCTTCTTAGTATCCTGTGGGTCTGCTCCATGTATCCTGGGGATGGAGCAGAACACCACCTGTACCCCCGAGCCCTCCATCGTCTTCCCAAGGGCCCTGAAGTCTTTTTTGATGTCCTTAGCCTTTCTGTTGGCTAGGCCATCATGTTGGCTAGGCCATTCTCGTAACTTCTCCCTCTCATTACAGCACACAGTTATGCAGGGCTCCTCCTAACTATTCCTGCTCATTGAAATAAAGTGCTCCATAGCACTATGCTGCACTCTTCTGTGGTCCTTTGTTCTGTGGCTGCTATCCCAGAAGGTCATATATTTGCTCTGCTCCCATTCACTCTTATTTCACTAATATAATGTTCCTTCATTGATTTGTGGGTTTCCCATGTGTCACAAGCACCTTCTAAATAAAAAATGGGCATGTGCTTTGAAGTTCATGCAAAGTTCAATTTTTGTATTATCAGTAGCAAACCTACTTTTCTTCCAAAATCTTCAAAGATCAGTCTTTATTTTTCCTTTCAATCTTTTCTTATCCTTTCCTACTTGGACACTCTAAGTGTTCATCACACTGGCTTTGCCACTACATTCAGGACTGAAGCTATGCATTTCACTTGGGCTCCTCCTTCTGATGGTATATAGCTCCTTTTGTTGAACCCATAGACGTTTTTTGCATCAACAACTAACCTTGAAAGCCTAGGCAAAAGGAGAAAGACTGCAATAGGCCACAGCATTTTCTGGGCTTATATTTACTTTCTAATCTGCCAAATCACATACATTTTTCATCTCTAGCACCCCCACTGGAATGTTAGACATTCATCAAGACTGCTGACATTACTCAATAGCTCTTCCTGTCCTTTAGCATCCCCTTTTCACACAATCATGTTTTTTTTCCTGCCTTGTTTTTCAATGATCTTACAGTCAGCAACAATGGTGAAGTGCCACAGATATGAAGACCAATGACAGAGAAAGGGAGAGAACACTGCTGTGAGAGAGCACCCCAATACCAGGGCTCTACCCTTCACTCCTAGTGTATCGGGAACACAGCTATTAAGAACAAATACACTACCCACATCATATACTCACATATACTCATGCCAACGTCCTGCAGAAGCTGCAAAACTGCTATTGCAGTTCTTACCACTCTATTATCGATCAATATCTGATCTGCCTGATGCAGAGTACTAAACTGTTTTCTACTGCAACTAACAGATCTTCCTTCACACTTCCTTGACCAACTATTCTTTAAACCTCCTGTGTGATCCAGGCTCATCCTTCTACATTCCTCCTCTTTTCCTTGAAAAGTTGAAAGTGTGAAGGTCATAGTAGCATTTATTTTTGTGGAATGTGAGATTTGGAGGTCTTAAATCCCCATTCTTAATCATTTCACCTGACTGTGAAAGCAGGAAATTAACAATCTTCATTTCTGAAGAAAAGCAGAGATGGAACTGCAAAGCTCAGCAATTCTATACACCCTTTCTTTTTACTCATATTTTCTAATTTTTCTTACTCCCGAGGCTGCCACCCATATTTCTCCCCACAGATACTGGTAATATCTACTCTGGAAAGACTTACTACAAAGACATTACTGCTTCTCTGCCTCTGCTACTTATGTGGAAGATGAATAACTGTACAAACATGATAAGGTTGGCATCCTGTCCTCTCATGTACTACACAGTGAAAGTCACTATGGTGGCCATTATCCAGATTGTGTGAGTTGTGCCAGGAAAAGAAATTAATCTCTTGCTAGTGCACTATGTGTTGCAGGTTTATTACACTGAACCTTCTGAATGCCTTAAATATGACATGTTGCTTTAGTAATTTTTGTAAAGAAAATGCAAGATGCTATTGTTCTGTGCAATTGCACCTTTATTATTAAGTTTTTTTATCTAAACAAATATAAATAAATAAAAATAAACAGGAAATATACATTCTTAATTCAAGTTAAAATGGACAACACTGGGGAACTGAACAGTGCATGTTTAGCTGTTCATTGATGCTACTTCTTGTATTCCCTGGGAATAAGCAGTTCTTAGATGGTGTAATTTTTTTGTCTGAATGTCTAGAGGATTCGATTAATGAAATACAGAAAAAAATTTTCTCTGTTAGCTTTATATTTTTGTAACAATTTAAAAGATGTTAACATAATTGGAGAAAATAAGAGAGAATTTTAAGGAATGTCTAAGACTTTTATATGATCATACATTTGTGGAAAATTCAGTCATTTTTTCCATATTATTTCATATCAAATGTACATTTGACGCTCTTTCATCTCCAAGTAAATTCATAAAGTAGAGCGGCAGAATCACCTCCCTCGAACTTCTGGTCACACTTCTTTTGATACAGCCCAGGATATGTCTGGTCTTCTGGGCTGCGAGTGCACGCTGCTGGCTCGTGTTGAACTTCTCATCAATCACCACCCACAAGTCCTTCTCCACTGGGCTTCTCTAAGTCACATTGTCCCCCATTGTGTATTGAAACTGCAGATTGCCCCGACCCAGGTGTAGTACTTTGCACTTGACCTTGTTGAACCTCATGAAGTTCACACAGGTCCACTTCTCCAGCCTGTCCAAGTCCCCTTGTATGACATCCAGTATGGCAACTGCACCGTTCAGCTTGGAGTCATCTGCAGACTTGCTGAGGGTGCACTAAATCTCACTTTCTATATCATTGATGAAGATATTAAGCAATATTGGTCCCAGTACGGACCCCTAAGGGACATGACACCGCTTGTCACAGATCTCCATTTGGACTTTGAGCCATTGACCTCTACTTTCTGAATATGACCACCCAAGCTGTGTCTTATACGCTGAACTGTCCACCCATCAAATGCATATCTCTCAATTCAGAGAGGAGGATGTTGTTGGGGAACATGTCACAGACTTAACAGAAGTCCAGATAGATTTAACATAGGAACCATGCATGCTCATACTTTTTAAAAACAAACAAACACCAAAGGTCTTATGCATATTTGAATTACTTCCCAGCTGATGTGATACCATCACATCAACTACATCTTTGCTTAACAAATGTTGACACTTTTATTTTCACAGAAGTGCCAGAGAAATTCCACAAGCCTAAAAAGCTTGTTCTAGGTTGTGAGATATATTAATAAATTAAGTTGTGTACATTTGGACTTTGAATGCATTATCAAGCATGTGAATACGTACAGAATTCTTATCTTAAGTACAGTGCCTTTCAGAACTGCTAGAAAAAATGTTTCCTTTATTGACTACAAAGAACAGGAAAATACCTATTTTAAAGATTTAATATGGAAAAAATCTTCTTCCAGAGAAGAACAACGAAGGTGGTGAAGGGAATGGAGAACAGACCCTATGAGGAGCGACTGAGAGAGCTGGGATTGTTTAGCCTGGAGAAGAGGAGACTGAGAGGAGACCTCATTACTCTCTACAGCTACCTGAAGGGAGGTTGTAGAGAGGAGGGAGCTGGCCTCTTCTCCCAAGTGACAGGGGACAGGACAAGAGGGAATGGCCTCAAGCTCTGCCAGGGGAGGTTTTGGCTGGAGATTAGGAGGAAGTGTTTCACACAGAGGGTCATTGGGCATTGGAATAGGCTGCCCAGGGAGGTGGTTGATTCACCTTCCCTGGAGGTGTTAAAGGCACGGGTGGATGAGGTCTTAAGGGACTTGGTTTAGTGTTGGATAGGAATGGTTGGACTAGAAGATCCGATGGGTCCCTTCCAACCTGGTTGTTCTATGATTCTATGAGTCTATGAAAAGGGAAAGATAAGTAACAAAATTATGCATTATTATGACATTCACATTCCCTGTAATGTGTTAGTGGTTTTCTAGGAACAAATATGAAGCATTACTCTGTATTTTAAATTGGATAGAATACTGTGTACTGTAATTAGCAACTATTCAGCTTCTGAGAAAACTGAGATTATGACTGCTTACTTCATTTGTCTGCACTTGATTACTGAAGTATATCACATAATTTTGAATTGTCTTTTAGTATATTTGCATCTGAAATCTTAAATGAAATATATTCAAATGATCTGAAAAGCAAAGCTGCTACAGACAACCTCAGTAAATGGAATGAAAGTAGCCTCTCTTCCTTTAGGTATCACAAAATGTTTGGTCTGAGTTATTTTAAGATATATATAAGGTATATTGTATAAGATATGAGGTTTAAAATCTTAAAGTATTTTAACTGAGTTTAAATATCTCAAATGAAATGTGGCATATAAAAGAATTCTTAAGGGTTTTCTATCACTTGAAAGCAGAATCTCTTTCTGGGCTCTTATATATCAATTTAATCTATGAGTTTGGTAGAGCTACACTTTACTGAGAGTAGTATTTCTACTTTATTTCCTTTGCTAGAGTGATGTGAATATGAACATTTTATGTTTTACTGCATTTGATACTTAAGTTTTAGAAAGAAAGATTTCTAGATGTGAAACAAGGGCACAAGGATAATTCTACCTTTGGAGCTTTAAGGGTATTGTCCTCCTCTCCTTCGAGTGATGAAGGATCTTATAGACTGTGATCTCATTCCTTGAACATAAATTTACTACAAAATGCATCAGCATTTTCATCAATTTTGCTTTTCTGTCCATAGCAAAAAGAGCACAATGATTTCCTCATACTGTGAATTCTCCCTATCATGTCCTACTACTGTAACAGGCTCATAGTTACAGTGTTGCAGACCATTAATTTATCCTTATCATTAAAACTGTAGTATCTACATCGTGCACAGGTCTGAAAAAATGGCTACGGCAAAGAAAATTATTAGAATTTATGACAATATTGTATTGTTCTTTGCTCCCTAGGATACACTTTTAATTTATTTTTTCTTCTGCTGTTCACACAGATGGTGTGGCATATTCATTTATAACACAAACATATCTTTAAGGAAGAGTTAGAAACTTGTTATTTGGAAGTCCCATAAATTCTCAGCACTGGCACTGTATCAAAGGCTAGTCAGTTTGAAAATACATTTTTTATTCATGATAAAATAGAGGATTAGGGTATATGATGCAGACACACTAACATATGACTGATGAGGATATCTGAGACAGCAAAAGGCATTGTCAGCCAATGCTTTGCTTTCATGCTTTGTCTAGACTCAAAGTCCCATGCAGTAGACTCAAACAGACTAATACTGACTGTATCTGAATGATAAACCCCCATGGCTTTATAATTACATTTTTTTGATATCCATGAGAGGCATTTGCCAATGATGTGCCATGTAAGGAAAGCTTGGAATCAGGATTTTTTTATGCCAACTGTTTCACATTTTACTGTGTGACTGAGTGAAAGATGACAGACTGCATTGCCGTGATAAACCTTGTGTAAATAATAATAATAATAAAATTAGCTATACTTTTTAATGCACCAAGTTTTCAGTGAAATGTGAGACTGAAGGGAAAGTCATCATTTGTGGAGGAGTTCAATTCAGATAATGAAACCAAATGGCTTTTGCCCTGTGCTTATTTGCTATCTTTTTGTTCAGAAGGGTAAAATTTTCACATCAAATAATTTGATCACTCTACTGCAGAAGTGGTTGTTTGGGGTTTTTTTTTCTCTAATAAGTGCAGTGATTTTGTTTATATGCCACACAGTCTGCTGTTTATGCTCATGTGGACTCACTTTTCTACCTAAAAAGGTCTCTATTAATTTTTCAATAGTATAGCAAACCACTATTCTCCTGTGGTGGATTGTTTCTACATAGTAGGATATGCATTATTTTCCTGTGTGAACACCATTTTAATTGTTAGCTTGCGGTGACTGAATGCTTGCATTTTGTCCCATCTTTTTGTTTTGAATCTCCAAATCAGCATGTATACAACAGCAGGCTAACAGTGTTGTCAAGCATCAAATGATATCAAAAGGCCATCTGATCATCAATTTAAAGGATTCAAATTATTCAATGCTCACACTTTGACAAGATGTGCATTAAGTCAGGGAAGGAAGTCATCTGGGGGAGGGAAGCTGGAACTCCACTGATGAAGGAGCATTTCACCTCATTAGGTTGAATAGCAGATGAATACTGCAGTATCACTGCAGTTGAATACACCCAACATCAGATTGGAGACCTCCCCAGAATGCACAATAGCTACCACATAGCTTACATGCTCCAACTACACAATATGCACTTAAGTCATACCACACTGTCATGCTAATATCCAGTAGAAGACCCTTATAAGCCTGAGAACCTCAGAAATTCCTTTAAGTCTTTCAGTTCAGATGTTGGGTTTTTTGGATTTTAGAGAAAGGAGTAAGTATCCTGGTTTTGGCTGGGAAGGTGTTAATTTCCTCTTTTTGGTGGGGGAAAAAGTTAGCTTTCATAAGAATCTGTGAAGGGAAACAACTGGGGCAGCTGACCAAACTTGCCAATGAGATATTTGATGCCATCAATGTCACGTCTCATATGTATGAGAGATTGACAGTTTGTGGTAGCTTGGTTTGTGGCTGGGTTTCATGATGCAATTCAGGCACATAGCTGCGGAGTATGGCCTGGGATTCCAGACTGGGAGCACAACAGGCATCAATTTTCAGATGGTGAACATCATGCATGGCATATCAACCATTTTGTATGTTCTTTTATTGTTATTTTTGTCATACTTTCTTTTCCTTTTTTATCCTGTTAAACTGTTCTTATCCTAATTTCTGAATTTTACCTGACTTTTTTTCCAATTCCTCTCCCCATTCCTCTGGGCAGGGCAGGAAGGGAAGTGGGAAAGGGAGCGATTCTTTGCCTCCAGCTTGGGGCTAAGCTATGACAGGAGGCAATCCATAACATCTGTGAATTTCTATAAGAAGATTGTTGCAGAACTTGTAGGACAAGAGTGAACTGGAAAACTTATCAAGGCACTGCTAGGTTCACTTTCTCCTTTGAATACCTTGAGGGAGAGACTCATGTGATTCTTAGAGAGCAGGTAACAGAATATACACAAGAAGTTGGATATTACTTTGACCGAATTTAGCCTTCTAAAAGCTAGCAATTCCCTTGAAGATTATAAAGTAAACCTCCTATGTTTATTGGAAAGAGACAGGACAGAGAGAAGCCCATCCTAGGAAAAATGTCAATGACTGATAGGAGTCACATCACAGAGGTGTTTGCCTCTTCATGAGACGGAGTGCACCAAGGTGAGTACTTTGGTTTGCCAAGTAAGGAGAGAATAATCTGTCTAGAACTGTTTGCACAACAGTTTTGCCCCCTGATTAATGAAGATCTATAGGTGTAAATCATTATTATCCTTCCTGATGGACCAGAGAAAATAATTTGCTGGTTGGAAACATTCAAGGGCATCATGCAACATAGCGAAGGGGTTATTGTCATGTTTAAAGAGAAACGTTTCTGAGTTCATCAGAGAATACAAGATGCTAAACAGGCCTCTTACTTTGTATGAAGTTTAAGGGAGAAATCCCCAAAGAAACCTTTGTGATTTTTAAGGAGGTCAGTATTTCATAAGAAAGCAGTCTCCTTGGGTGGCATTTATTTCATTTAATAGTGAAAGAGTAATCTGCTATTTGGTCAAAATGCTGCAGCATGTTACAGAAAAGACATATATTATAAAGAATTTTGCATTTATTCTTTCATGCTTTTCTCTTCTTTGGTGTAAAGAAAGTTATTATTGAAAAATTATAAGTTTTATTTTTGTGCCTTTATAGCAGAACATGAGTAATGACAATAGAATGCAAACCAGTGCTGCTCAAGAAAGGTGGAGCGTGATCCAGCTAAGAAGTAGAAACAAATTAGAAGCCATTTATGCAATTAAGAAAGATATTAATTTTATTTGAAGTGTAGAATAATTTTGGAGGAAATCTTGAATACACTGAACAGTCTATTTATGTGACTACTATCAAAAAAGCGCCAATACAGAAAATAGACTTACTGTGCTGTTTCAAAAAATGATATTTTTGTAGTGTGTTTTCTAGAGACTGAGCAAGACTGAGAATAAGGACCTAATAAAATTGTAGTATATAGAAAATAACTTCATATTGCAACAGGGAACTGATATCTGCTCAGTGTTTTGAAAATCAAAGCACTATAAATAATAATTGATATATATTGCTATTTATTTAGATATTTTTAGTGCTTGAGGTTGATAGATATTTGTCTCCATTCCATCAGCTAGTACATGCTTTTAAAGAAAAATCATAGTTACACAGCCAGATAGTAATAAATGAGAAGGTGGTGAAAAACTTAAGTAGAATGCCTATAGATTGGTTCCATTTTTTGGAATGTTCCAGTGCATAAACTTTTCTTCCTTTAGGTAGTCTGTAACGTGAAAATGTGATTGGTTATCTCCTCAGTGTGTCAGTCTTCTAAAGTACCAAACAGCATCTATTAATTAAAAGGTTTTGATTGACAACTCTGAATCATCATCTCCTAAGGGCAAGCTTGATACACTGAGATTAAACTTGTCTGAGTGATTGAAGAGCAATACAAAATATCTTGAAAAGATTTGTTCTGTCTGTACAATCAAAATCTTAGAGTAGCCTGTTGAGAAAACCTCATTCAAAAGTCTTTTTCCAGTTTTACTTACAGTCTAATACATGAAAGTATTTGGAAATAGCTCAGTACTAGTATGGATAGTCACACTGTATGAAGATGTCCATGTATTGTGACAATTTACAGTTGAGTCATTCAATGAGTAGAAAAACATTCTAACGGAGGCATATGCAAACCATTTTTCATAATGTGAATTGCTGGAAAATTGTTCTTTTCATCATTCAGTAGCTTATCTTATTTTAGAAATATCACCCCAAGTAAGGCAGATGAGACCACAAAGATTTCAATTTATTTTGTTGCAAGAGAAAAACTGAAAGTGTGTGTGTGGGAGGGGGGGGTCACTGACATCAACGCTGTGTATTTTTCAGTAATCAAATTGATGGTCCTTTTTGCATATAAAGTACATATACATATTAGTATAAATACCTATTTATATGACTGAAAGGAGTACTCAGTGTTTGAAAAAGAAGTACATATCACAGTTTTCTCCTGAAGTCTCCAGATGCTAAAAGACTCTTGTGCGTAGTGTGGTGAAAGTTTGGTGAAACAATCCTATCCATCTTCTCCCTTGGGGAATCCATTTTACATTTTAAGCGTTTTCCAAATGCATGCATTCTCTTAAGGCAAACAAGGCTCCTAATCCCCACCTTTTTCTAGGAAGGGAAAGCAAGGTGCCACATTCCTCGTGGTAGGAGTCAATTTCTAATTTTTTTCCCCCTTACCTGTCAGTTTTATAATTGTTCATTAAACTAACCAGACTTCATGGGTGTGGTGTCTCTTTTCAGCGAGTGGCTCTTTTATTCCTTTCTAGTCCTGGTGGGAAGTCTATGCAATCTCAGCAGGCATAGCATAAAATTCTGCTTCTGAAAGTGGTAGCAATATGGGGAAAGTGTAGATAAACATGCACAATTTTTTTTGATTATTTCTGAACTAAAAGAATTTTAATTCATTGAATGAAATCTTGAAGTGTTATGTGATATTAAAAGTACTCCTCACTTTACACCTGGTGAAGAGGAACAAAGATCTTCAAATCATGAAAACAGGTCTGAATGACACCATGTTCATGAAATTCTGCCAGTACTGATGTTGATTATGCAGCAGAATGGTTGACCCAATATTTAAGAAAAAACTCAGAGTGTGATTCGCAGATTGACCATTCACATTGTTAGTGATGAACTAGGAAACTTTTCAAGGTTGGTTAGTCCCTTGTGTATGGCAGTGGTTAAAGTTTGTCACATCACAATGCTGTGCGGTGGGGTTGTAACAAATGTGTCTTGGAAAAAAATGAGAATTCTTGTCAGCACCGGTGTCATTGACAGACTCTGTCGTTCCTCCTGGAAAGCACAGGGAAGAAACCATCACAGCAGTGTCTGGAAGCAGGGTCTTGATGAGTGACTGTGGCAGTTCAGGCACATATGTATTGAAGGCACATCGTAAGTAGAAATGGAGGCAGGTAGAAACTACTGGTACAGCACAGTATTGCCTGCCTTGACAAACCACTGCTACCGCTTTCAGGCAGCAGAGCAGGATGCTGCATGTCTGCTTCCCCTCTGCATTGTTCCTCTGCTATCCCCCAGCAGGTCTAAGGGGATGTGTGGCTGTGACAGATCGTCTAGAATAGTCTGTTGAGTAGGAATTCAAATGCACAGATGATTTGCTATATGCTTCATATTCTCTTTTGAATTTAATAAACGACTACCTGTATAGTGTCTTTTTTTTCAATATTCTTGATACGTTTCATTTTAAATAAAGTCATTCTATTCATTTAGAGAATAAAAGGATGATAAAACAATGTTGGCCTAGCTAAGGCAGAGTACTAAGTGTTTTATTTTGAGGCAAAGGACACCTAGGTTACAGTACAGTTACAGTTCCGTTTCTTTTAAATCATAGTCTCCAATTTATTTCTCTCTTTCTGCCGGTGATAGTGTGAACATTCCTAAGACAATATCTTATTGGGAGTGCCAGTAAAAAGCAATTAATGGATCAAACCACAGCTTTATTGCTGGTTAGCATGACATAACTGTCAAAGGTATGAATTTAGAAAGAAAACCAGAGGGTTAGATGGTTTACAAATTCTTCAGCTGAACATCTTTGTTTTAGAGGAACTGGGCCATGTTGCACGCAAAAACATTTTATCAAATCATATTATTTTTATGGCTTTTATTGAAAGGGCAAATAAATTTAAAATTAAACATATATATCATTGATTATGGCTACTATTACTGTCTGAGATCAACTAACAATGGACTAATGCAAGGATTAAATCAAGGTGATAATTGAAATTGAAACAATAAACCAATAACATCAAATTATCAAGTCATCAAGTTAATATAGTTGCTTAAATTTAATCATGAAGTTGACAGAAAAAAGAGGTGGTTTTTTAATTTCCATTAGTTCTGCTTTAGTAACTGAAAGAGAAGTTCTTTCCTTTCATTTGAATCTTAACTAGTGCTCCACCTTGAAGATAAGCACTGATCAGTTGGTGACGTTTTATGAAAGAAAATTAACTAAGACAGGCAAAAAAATTGCTTTACCAGTTTTACAAAAGTACAGAGACAAAAATTATTCTTTTGCTACTCACCACTTCTAGTGAGAACTGTTAAGGTAGTCATTCTGCTGCCTCTACTCTATTTCTTCCATACATAAAACCAGAAAAATTAGGGAACTTAAAATGCACTGTTTGCTACTGAAAGCAATAGCTGCTTCATATTTTTTTTCTTTTTAAGAAGAGAGTCAGTAAAGACATTTCACAGTTTGAACTTCTAAGATTGTGTAGGTATGCTTTTCTGTCTGTACATTTGCACTAGCATGCAAAGCCCTGGCCACACCAAAACAGAGTAAAACAACAGATCTCCCAAATAAATCAAGCACCTTCTTTATTTTCCTGGTCTTTCTGATTTCTATGATGATTTATTAGAACCAATCTTTCTCACACTGATCAACTAAATACAGCAAATTATTGTGTCTTTCATGCCTTCTTCCTTTGGAATGGAGTACCTTTCTGCTCTGTGGTCATAACTTTTATAGAAACAATGTTCTGAATAATCTGATGTATTTTCTGTGTGAGTTCTGTGTGCAACTGGATGATTTGTGAATTTTAGATGTGGGCTGGCCCAAACCCCACACCAGGAACAATCTTTGGACTTTATATCAATTTCTCAAGCTCTACTTGAGAATTACCAGTAAAGTAAAAGATCCATAATCAAAACATTGTAATAAAATATATGAGACTTGTACTAGCAAAACTGATGCCAATCTTCTATCTGGTCTATAAACTGTGGCCATGCTCTTAGCAGCTGGTATTTTGTCAACATCCAGTTAAATACGATTCAATGACCTAGTTACTTCCTTTTATCTGGCAATAAAGTAACGGAAGTCATTGTGTGGTTTCATTCATGACAAAAATGTATGGATTACTGCAAACACCTTTAGCCTAGTCATGTGCAGCTATGTTTGAATATCTGTACAGTGATCTTTCATTAAGTGCAGAGGAAACATTTCCTGAGAACTAACTTTTCCTGAGCTGTGTTCAAATACAGGCTTCTCTGTCTGACATATTGTTGTATTAACAAATCTCTAAATGTACTGCTGGCATACCAGTCCTAAGATGAATTATTTTGGGTTAACTCTGGAGGAATGTCAGGTGCCCACCAAAGCTGCTCAATCAGTCACCTCCTTAGCTGGATAGGGCAGAGAAAATATAACAAACAACTCATGGGTCAAGATAATGACAGGGAGATATCACTCAACATCATGGGCAAAGCAGACTGAACTTGGTCAAAATTAATTTAATTTACTACCAACCAAATCAGAGTAGGATAACAAGAAATAAACGCAAACCTTAAAAACACTTTCCTCCCACCCTTCCCTTTCCCCAGAGCCTAACTTTAATCCCAAGTTCTCCACCTCCTTTCCCCACTGCTGCAAGGCAGATAGGGTAAGGGTGTTATGGTCAGTTCTTCACACACAGTTTCTACCCCTCCCTTCCTCATCAAGGGGACTCCATTCTTTCCCTGCTCCAGTGTGGAGCGTTTCCAATGGGAGACAGTCCTCCATGGACTTCTCTAATGTGAGGTCTTCTCACAGGTGGCAGTTCTTCATGAATTTCTCCAGCATGACTTCCTTTCCCAGGGTGCAGTCCTTCAGTAACAGACTGCTCCAGCATTGGGCCCCCGATGGATTACAAGTCCTGTCATCAAACTTGCTCCAGCACGGGCTTCTCTCTTGGCATGCCCACAAGTACAACCAGAAGCCTGCTCCAGTGTTGGTTTCCCATAGGGTCACAGCCTTCTTTGGGCATCCAGCTGCTCTGGGATCTTCCCCCGCCACTATGGGGTCTTCCATGGGCTGTAGGTGTATATCTGCTCTATTGTGGACCTCTGTGGGTTGTAAGAGGACAGACTGTCCCACCGTGATCTTCACCATGAGCTCAGGGGAATCTCTGCTCCAGCACCTGGAACACCTCCCTCCTTCTTCACTGACCTGGGTGTCTGCAGAGTTTTTTTCTTGCACATATTCTCACTCCTCTCTCTGGCTTCAGTTATGCTTTTATTCACCTCCTTCTTAAATATGTTTTTTTCAGAGGTGCTGCCATGGTTGCTGATTGGTTAGGCCTTGTCCAGCAGCAGGTCTGTCTTGTAACAACCTACATTGGCTCTCTTGGACATGGAGGAAGCTTCTAGCAGCTTCTTATAGAAGGCACTCCTCTAGCCCCCTGCTACCAAAACCTTGACATGCAAATCCAATACAACTATAGAGACTTTTTTATTGAAAGGATGTAAAACAGTGGCAGATGTGGAAAGCCTATGAGTAAAATGTATGAACTGATGTGAGGCAGGGCGTGCAGAAGAGGATGGGCAACAGACTGGGGAAGAGTGGGCAGTTACTCCATTAGCATTTTTGAGAAACTTGTGTCCTCTCCTGCCTGTACGCACTAGGCATGGACCACTGCCCAAGACCATTTAATTGCATGGGCTAGGATATGAGCTGCCAGCTGCCATGTTTGGCACATGAAAACAGCAATTTTGACCTTACTGCAAAAGAGCTGAAACGGTATGTGGTTGCTTTCACAAATAATATAGAAAACTTGGGTTTAAAATGGACCTGACATTCTCTGCATGCTGTACAAATAAAGAACCAGATTTTTCAAACATTTAATATTAACAGTTATCAATAAATTGTTCTAGATATGTCCTTCATCACGAAGTGCTGAATTAAAAAAGATCATATAAACATTTAAGTTATAAGCATTTTCATCTTCATAGGAAATAATTTTTATAATTACAAAATTAACAACAGCAGATTTCCAGGAACTCTTTCAGAAATTTCTTCAGAAGACAACAAAGAACAGGGTTTAACAAATGCATTTAATGTGTTAGGGTACATCTTGTCCCCGGGTTGCTTTCTGTAGTGGCCTCAGTCCTTGTTCTGTGAATTATTCTAATTAGGCCTGGGAAATCACCAAGGAATGAAAGTTGTCTATCCAAGGACTCCATGGTTTATTCCGACACTTATGCATAGGCACACTCAGATGCCCAAATACAAATACAGACACTTTGGAAAAAAAAAAAAAAAAGAATTGCTTCAGCAACATTCAGACTTCTGTGGTTCACTCTCAGAAAACAGTTGTCAATAATATTGGCAGCTAGGAATCTTGCACTAAACTGACTTATGATAATGAGATTCCAGATTTTTTTTGCAAAATAGAAGCAGCATAATTTTTAAGATATGGTTGCATCTTACCTGTAATGTGATTCTTCCTCTCACAGTGATCCAGACTAAAAGACATACTGAAGGTCAATGCAGCTTCTTCCCCTTCAATGGATTTTCTTCCCAGGTTGTCAATGTTTGACTTATATTTCTCTAAATGAATGAAGATGTTGAGTATTTTATATCTTTACTTCAACATGCAGCATTGACATCTTATGCCATTTTGAACATCAAATGAAATGCTCTGTATTTGCCTAATTTCTGATGGCAACTTTCCTTTCATGAGGAATTGGTATATGTTGAAATTGTTCTGATGGTGCCTGGAGAGTATAGTTAGTTTGACTCAAAGTTCAAAAGCAAACTGCAAAATAGGCTATAACTCAATCTGATAAAAACTACTTCTTAGTTTTGGGTTTGGGTGAGAAATGTAGAATTCAGTCCTTTTCCTCTCATACCCACAAAGCTGTAATAGTTTATTCCATGTATAATATAATGATTCACTGCTGACTTGTAGTTTCATTAGCCAGAGTTGATTTTTGAAATACTTCATAAAACCAAAATAAATACACACAGGATAAAATTCTTCCAATGAAGACATTCTTTACAAAACCAACTTTAATATCTACAAATATTTCAATCAGTGCTCAAAGGATGTGGCTTGAAGTAAAATAAACTTGAAACAACGTGGAAAAACTAAATTAAAATTTAGAAATTAAGACAGAGAATGAGCAAGTGATTACACTCCAGATTATGTAGAAAGACACCCAAGTGAGAAGGAATACTATAAATTGCTTTCATCAGTGGAAGGTTCACTGAAGAAATTGTTCATGATTTTGGTTTAATAATACATATCCCTTTTTTCACTTCTCTGGGTTCTGTTCTGCACCTATAGGCATGCAGACTAGAATAAACATTACTAGAGCAAAACTTACTGGAACTTTAGAAAAAAGAATGGCTGTGCCCTCACTGATGCAGGGCAGACCCAAGTCCAAATTAATTTATATTAATTAAATAGTTATCAATTATAGTATTGACTGTAGTGCATTTATTATTAGCAGTAACTTAATTATGTTAATACTAGGAGGCTATACATCTGGCATTCTTGGAAGAAACCTTGCAGAGAGGATGTCAGGTGGAACAAATGGTTTGAGACCTTTCTTGAGGGGACGCCAGGACCTTTTCTGGGAGTGTTTCCCTGTACCAAGCCACAAGGACAGATGGAGCTTGCAGGTAGCCCGAGCTTGGACTGAATTTGAGTTATTTAAAAGAATATTTTGGACACTTGATCCTGGGTTTTTAAGAAAGTATGGAAGAAGCGTAATGATATTGTTACTGAGGTAAAATTCGTGCCCACATCTCATCCGATGATACAGTGGAACAGTCCAGTCAGGCTTTCAGAAGATTTAATTACTATGGCAAAAATCAGTCCCAATATTAAATGACAGGAATTTTTGAGCTGTGTCATATCTCCGTGTATTCATGTTTCTGTTGAGTTTCTTTTGTCAGTTTCTATTTTAAAATCACATATCTTTTACTAGTTTGGAATTGTTGCTTTTTTTCTACTTCTATCTATAAACTGAAGTCTCAGTCTTAGAGATAAACCTTTTAAAGACGATATTCTCTCCCATCTACAATGCAATTCCTTGAAATGCTACAAAGCCATACCCTGTAGGATGCGTAAATGCATGCTGATCTATGAAATTACTGTTGCTTTCCTCAAAGTATCTCAGGTAATTCCCACAAAATTCTCAAAAGTGTTTGCCTAAGCAAAACACACTCCTACCCATAATGGACTTGCTGAGATCGTTCATAGAATGTTGATTCCTCACAAAATACTTTTCTTCCTTTGTATTTTAAATTAGACTAAAGTAATGGTCATGATTGTAAGTTTTGTAAATTATTAAAATAATTTATATTATAAAAACTGTTAAAAATACTGAAAACCAAACCCTGTGTTCTCAGGCTGCTGTTCCTGCTTGAAGAATCACATCATTAAAACTTAACAGTTTGAGCTGCATGCCTTGGCACATCAACACTTGTTCATCTACAATATAATGAAGTTGTTTACTGTGAAGAAGAAAAGAAAATATTGCATGTAAGAAGATTAGTAGTGCAGGCATAGGAGGTCTAACCATTATCTTCTTTCTTCAGCAATCTTCATAGGAAGGGTTCCAGTGACACTGTAAAAGAAGCCAGAGATTAATGCAAAGCAAATATGTTCATAAAAGCAAAATTAAAAATGACTGTAGCATGCTTACTGGGTACCTGAGAGAGCCATTTGTTTGCCAGTTCTTTTGGGATTTAAAAAAATGAAGTGAAAAATTTGAAAAACCATTGGAGACATTCTCACTGGATGATTTGCACCATGTCTGGTGTGTGTTTTACTGTCAGCACTGTAGCAGAAAAGCCCCAATTTCTCTAGTAAGAGTGGCAATAATAAATGATTCACTTAAAAGATTTCCAGGGTGGTGTTGCTAAATCATTTGTGAGAAGCCAACCCTGACAGAAGAATGTTCCCTTGTCAAATAACCTAAGGACTTTGATTATGTGAAGGTAAAAGTTCAATCAGCTGATGCTGAAGACACCAACGTATTCAGTCTGAAATTGTGGCAGGTTTCATGCATTTGTTTTGTTCCCTGACTAGGTCTCTACAATCAGTGGGAGAGATATTTCTTGGAAATGGTTCTCATAGGCATGGATCTGATTGCAAAGCAAAGGACTGAGGCATCTTTTCCTATGATACTCATGTGAAGTTTACCCCCAAGGGTAAGCCAGTACAAAAGGAAGAGAGAGAATAAAGAAAAAGCCAAGTAGCTTTAACTGCTCTGAAGTTGTTAGCAGAGAAGGTTGAAGCTGTGGAGTGAAATCATGTCTCTTACATTCCTGTTTTCTCTGACTGGAGTTACAGGCAGATTTTACAGACTTGGAACTGTGAAGAAATGTGTTTTCTTCCTACTCGTGCTGTCTCTACTCTTCTGATAATGGAAGATCTTCTGCCTTAGTTGCTACCAGGCAAAGGAGTCTCAGCTCAGGGAATTTGATTTGATTCTATTTATTACCAGTTGACCTAAGGTTACAATTACTGACTCAGATATTGAGAAAAAAAAAAGGGCGGCAAACACTAAACAAACATTTAGGGGAAAGTTTTCCTCCCTCTATGTCTCCTCTGGTGTGTCCTCACATGCATCTTCACACACCTCCTCCAACCCTTAGAAGTTACCACAGTTTCTGGAATCTTAGCCCAGTGCACTTCTTTGCCTGGTTGAAGTTTGGGTGGGTGGTGGATTGCTGCTGTCAGTTGTGGAGCAAGCTGGAAACTACTATGATAAGCCCAGGGCAGAAATTTTTGGTTTTGTTCAAAAGTTTTGTTGTTTCTGTGCTGTGACATGGTTCCTGCTGTTCTTCTCAAAAACTCACAGTATCTCTGTTCTTCCAACCAGCATCCAGTGACTTTTTCTTTATATTTGGTGCTTGTGGGGCATCAAAGAATGGCTCAGCCTTGGTACCACTGTAATCATAATGCAGGAGGGCAGTTCCACAGACAAAGCACAGGTCATGATTCTTCCTCTGAAAAAACCTCTAAATGGTTTGTGTTTGCATATATTAAACAGATTGCAGGAAATACTTTACTTCTTCTGGTTTCTTCAATGTTGGGTTGCTTTATAAGTTGCAATACAATGGAGTTTATGTGGAATGCATATGTAGATTGTCTATATTGTGGCAACAATAGCACTTCTGTTTCTTCATCCTTTAGGGCTATTAATCAGTCATGCCTTTTGAGAGATATGAGGGGCACTAGTTGTCAGTTGATCCCAAGGCACATACAAAATGAATACAAATATTTGGATAATCCTTTTTGCTCAAATTCAGTCTTGAATACATTTTGCCATAGAATTTCTAGCTAGAAGGCCCTAACAAAACTATCTGTAATTCTACAGGAGAGAGGTTGTATCTACACTTTGCATCTAAAGCTCATGCACCAATATATCTACAAAAAGCTGTGATCAGGATAAGCGACTTTTGTAACATGCAAAGCCAACATTGCCAGACCCTTGTCTGTGATTGAAGATGAAAACAGCCATGGGATGCTCAGTTTCTTCTGAGTATGAATGAAACACAGTGTGCTTTTCCTCTGTCATAAAAGTTCTTGTAAATAAATTGGAGAATACATTAAAAAGAAATTATGTTTTCAAAAGAAATAAGGGAGATTAATCATCCTTATCTTGAGCATCTAAAAATTAGGAAATCTGCTCTACTTAGACTCCTTTTATTATCAGGGAAGAAAAAAAAAACCCTGTATTTTCCTGTGATCAGATTCCAGCAATCCTTATTTGATAGTGCCTATTTTCATCTCTTGATTGTAAAGTATTCTACAGGGATTGGGGTCAGGTTTTCAATTTCAGACATCTTAAGTAAGGCAATGTGGCTCCCATTCAACAGGTCCTCTCATACAAGCTTTGTAGAATACAGTTAATGGAAGGAAAATATAATTTTATTCTTTAACTACATTGCTAGCCACCTATTGTATGGGTATATAATTTTACTTTCATCAATGTGTTTTGATACATTTCCTTCCTAATTTTATTTTTATCGTGTATTAGAGATTAATATTCCAAACTGATTTAAGACCTTATGTATTACTAATTTCTGACTAATGCAAAATGAAGTTTGAATCTATTCTATATAAACATCAAACACAAATGAAATAGTAAAAGTAGCCCTGTGTTATGACTTCATACTCTGAAAAATCATGAAATTTACGTATGTTATAAAAACTGTATATTATGAACAATTTCTTTGAATTTCCCATTACCACTATTAATGATGCCCTGAGTGTGTCGTCCTGAAAGTATCTATCTGTCTTGTATGTTAGAGAAATGCACTGTAATATTCTTCTGATCAATTACCAAATCCATCAAAGATAGCAATATTTCCAATATTTTGCTTGCTGTTCTGTACATCTATAAGACACTATGGGCATATGTCAAGTTCTTTGTCATCTACGTAGCCATAGAAATAATATAGCCTCAATCAGTCTTGGAAATTGAGTTAAAGTTGGCAATTTTATTTTTCTGTGCAGTCATTAAATATTTAATATTTCTTCTTGTCCTTCAGGGAATAAATTTAAGAAAAATGACTTCCTCTCTAAATGGTCTCACTTCTACCAAGTGCCCCAAGCAAGCCTCTCCTATGACAGATTATGCTTCATTCCACACAGCTACTACCTGCTCTGTTTGGAGACAGTAATCGGACTTGTTTGGCTATTTTTGCCTCCTTGTCTGCTAGATAAGGACTTTGTGAGAAATTTTAAAACAGTTCATTTGCAGTCAAAGTTCTAAGTGTCTATTGAAGCTCTGAGAGTGGGATATTATTTGAAAGAATAATTTAAATTGAAGTATGTGTAGTTGTTTTCCTATATATATATATATGTATTAGGTACAAGGGAAAATAAGGAGTTGAAAACGAATGGGAAAACCAGAAAAAAACCTTTAGCTTTATGGTGTTTTATCCACCTACTGGGATACAAAAGCAATTTTGCATTTGAGCATGTATTTAATCTAGTGAGTAGATAATGACTGTCCTTCAAAATAGTCATAGTATATTCTCATAATTAATCTCTAAGCCTGGTTTTGAGTAAAATTAATCTATTTTTATTAAACAGTAGAAACAGTAAATATTGAAAAAAACTATTCAGCAACATTTCAAACACTTCATAGAATCATATAATCACCACGTTGGAAAAGATCCACCAGGTCAGGGAGTCGAGCCATTCCTATCAATCACTAAACCATGGCCTCAGCACCTCATCCACCCATGCCTTAAACACCTCCAGGGAAGGTGACTAAAACACCTCCATGGGTAGCCTGGTCCAGTGCCCAATGACTCCTTTCAGGTAGTTGTAGGGAGCAATGAGGTCTCCCCTCAGCCTCCTTTTCTCCAGGCTAAACAATCCCAGCTCTCTCAGCCATTCCTCATAAGGCCTCTTCTCCAGCCCCTTCACCAGCTTCATTGCTCTTCTCTGGACTCGCTCCAGAGCCTCAACATCCTTCTTGTGCTGAGGGGCCCAGAAATGAACACAGGATTCAAGGAGCGGCCTCACCAGTGCTGAGTACAGAGGGAGAAAAACCTCCCTGGACCTGCTGGTTTTGTTCCCCTCTTCCTTCATATCTAGTTTAAAGCTCTCTTGATTAGCCCTGCTAACTTTCTGGAAAACAACCTTTTGCTTTGTGGGGATAAGTATACCCAATCCTTTGTTGGCAAGCCTGGCTTGTGTAGGCAAATGCATGATCAAAATCCCCAAAGCGTTGTTCCTCACACCAGGTTCAGAGCCAGGTATTTATTTCCTGACTCTGTCTCCTGGAGAAGAGGAGGCTGAGGGAAGACCTTATTGCTCTCTACAACTGACTAGAAGGACATTACAGAGAGGTGGGTGATGTACTCTTCTCCCGAGTGACAGGTGATAGGAGAAAAGGGAACGGTCTTAAGATGTGTCAGGGGAAGTTTAGATTAGACATTAGGAAAAATTTATTCACAGAAAGTGTTATCAAACAGTGGATCAGACTTCCCAGGGAGGTGGTTGAGTCACCATCCCCAGAAAAATTTAAAAGGTGGATAGATGAGGTTCTTAGGGACATGATTTGTGGTAGATAGGTACGGTTGGAGTTGATGATCTCAAAGCTCTTTTCCAACATAATGATTCTATAATTCCATGATTCCTACTTTGTCCCTCATCATTCCATTTAACAACAATAACAGAGGAGAGCACTATCTGTGCCTATGAAAGGCTCACAATACCTATGAAAGCTCATATAAAAAAACTGTTGTCAAGGTATATTTTTTGGGACTATTCCCTCAGGTTAAGAATATGTCACCTAACATTCTTCATGAAATATTACAGAGAAATATAAAGCTAGAAACTCAAAGTTTCAGCATTATAGTCCCAGTTTCCATGTATTCCATGAGAGAAATTTATTTTCCTAAAAATTAAAACAATTATAAATGGCAAACTTTTTGGCTTGTGGATACTTTGTAGGTGTTCTTCCAGCAAATGGTGATGATTGCTGAGTTTGCCACCTGTTCAATGCATGGTCTGGAGAAGTGGGGATTTGTGCTAGAGAACATACTTCACACCATCCATCAAGGTAAACATGGTACTGAAAAATTTGTTTCAGTGGAATACCCATCAAAAGGAGTCTTTATTCTGAATTATATATCTACACTAGGCCAAAAAAAAAAAAATTAGGAAGGAAACGCCTTTTCTCTTAGTTTTGGTTGATCTCCCTGCCAAGAATGAAATAATGCAGGGCTATACGAAGAATCTTTGTTGTTTCTTGTGATGGTCTTACTGCCAGGTTAGGAGCTGTAACGTGAAACTCAAGGCAACTTAGGTTCAGGGAATTTAGGGACCATGGCCTTAGAAAGCAACTCAGTGGAGGTTCAGAGAATTCAAGTATGCCAGGAATACCACATCAACAGATAATTTGACCTCATAGATTTCAGTTTCAAGATAGGTAAAAATAGCTGCTCCTACATACTGATTTTAAGCAGAGAATGGAGAACATTTCTGAGGTGACCCCAGGACAACAGGGATAGAACCAGTAATGTACACACAAATGAAAGAAAGAAAGAATAGTTAAAAGTTTAATGTGGTTTTGTTTGGTCTTTTTTTTTTCCTTCGGAATATTCACTGCCTTTGAACATCCTCACTAAATATGTTCTTTCTAAAAGGTGTTTTTGTACCAAAATAGAATGCATTATCCAGTCAGTCTCCATGGTAACTTTGCTTCTTATTAAACGGAAGAGGAGAAAAGCCTAATTAACTCGTATGACCTTTTATTTGTTAAAATGTTCTGCTGTACCTTTAGTGACTCTGCCTGCTTCATATTGACAGACACCATTTCCCTTTGGCTGTTTTACATTTTAAGTGTTACAGGTTTTTCATATTAAATTTAGATCATCAAGTGCAAACAGCAAATGGTACATCAAAGGGCAGAATGATGTCTTTTGTAGCTTCTCTTAACTTCTACACATAAAGCTACTTTACCTTGGTGCTGCAGGATACTCGTTATGTCCCTCATTCTCCTCGTAAAATCCTAAATGAAAGGCTTCCAACAATCATGTCTGATGCTAGCCAAGAGCAATGACTTAGAGAACTAGTTTAACCCCTTTACCTAGGAAATAAATATAATAAAAAAATTTATCCAAACCTTTTGAAAGCATAATAGAGCAACAATGAAAAGGAAAGATAAAATAATGTAAGGAAGTTTCCAGAGGAAAAAGAGCAAGAAAATCCATGGACCTGGTTGTAGTTCACACTGTGTCCTCACTACTTCTGGAACAATCTTAAGAGTGGTATTCACTGAATTTGCACACTAACACAACACTGGGCAATACTACAGATGCAGAATGCTGGAACCAGTATTTTAAAAAATCCAAATACATTTTGAAGGTTTTTGTATTTCTATTGATTTTAGTGGATAATTGAAAGAAAAATATCATTTAATAATTAAACCTTAGGTTTGCGTTTTTTTGAATTTTCCATAGGCAGACTGAATGTTTGTGAGCCTGGGTCCTTGTCTTCCTGACACTCAAGGGAGAAGTGCTTTAACATCCAACACAGTGACAAATAGCACTCGAGGAAGGTAATCTTGACAGAACTAAAAGGTTTTGCAGAATTGCTTCAGCAGCAAAGCTGCTGTATGGCCCTTGGCAATGCTTAGCCCAGTCTTGACTGAGGAAAGCAACATTATCAGCGAGAAGGAGGGGAAGGAAGAGGAAGACTTCAGGTGTTCAAACAAAGGGTACCTCAAGGGAGTTAGTCAAACTACAGACAAATATATGAATGCCTCCTCTTACCACAGGCATCCAGGAAACTACTTGCTATTTGTTAAACATCTGTTATTAAACTAGCAAGGATCCACAAGCAGGCAGCAGGATGATGTTCATCCAGGGCATAATAGTAAAACCTCACCCTGTTAGGATGCAAACCTGGCAGGTAGTTGTAGAAGAGTGCTTGTGCATCACCTGGAGTAGGGTTTCTTCCTCACCACATCCAAGTCACACGTCATCTATGCACTTGGGGTCACTATACCATTGCTTCTGCGTGATTGGTTCTTGGACACTAGAAGAAACCCAGTATCTCAGAGAAGAGTGCGTTCCTGTTCCTAGACTTTCTTTAAATAACCTGGCATATAATCCATGTATTTAGTCTGAAGAGGCACTGAGGGATTCCTGATGGCTCTAGTAAATAAAGATATTTAAAATGTCGATGCTCTGTGACAGCACCTGACCTAACTAAACCTTGCGCAAGTAAACAACAGCTCTAGGAATAAAAGAGTTTTACAACCATTGATTCTAAGTAATGTACAATGTTCTCAATACAAATGAAACATTCTCTTTCTGTACTACAAGAGGGATTTTTTTTTCTTTTCTTGTGAATGCTGGCTCCATATGGCAGCTAGTCTTAATATGTACACACTTTGTACATTCACTTGTCCTGCAGCATGGTGTAGTGCTCCTAGATATGGGCTAGTTATCTGGTTTTGCCCTTTTCATTGGCCTGTTTATCTGCAACCTTAGAGATTATTAGAAATTAATAGAAAAATAGTTTTCACATTTAATATGCCTTTGTTCTGTTGATACAACGTCAGCTGGAATTAGGTAAACCGTACCCCAGATACCATATTTTTGGCACTGTTCTTGGAGAAAGGGACCAGTCACATAGGGTAAAGCAGGTTGGTTACACAGAAAAGAGACTGCTCACAAAATATACACAGGGAAGGAAAGAGAGTGAGAATATAGGGTATGGCACTAGACATGGCCACTTGGCAGAAGGAGCCAGGGAAGAGTGAAAAATGGTTAGAAAATCATTAGAATATGTGTGTGGTTCAAGGTAGGCTTTGGAATTTGCAGGTGGAAGGAGAAGTTGTCTGCTTTACTTTGCAGTGGATTCTGGTCAAGAATCCAAGACAGCACAAATAAATATATTTTAAAATAACAAATATTTGACTGGTGAGGCAGGGCTGAGCAATTTGTAATGATTCATTCAGACTGTTATGGCTTTCCTATGTTAGCAGAGAAATAATGAGGCATGCAGAAAAATGTAGGGGAAGATCCTTTGAAGTGTGGTGAGGAGAGTTAGTAAACATAGAAAATGCCTCTAGAAGAGGCTAGGTAAAGGCTGGCTAGTGTAGGTATAAAAGTTGATGGTGGTATGTAAATACAAATTACGTGAACATGTTGCTCAGACCACAGAATTGAAAATTTCTGCTCCAGGGTATAATGTTTAGTTCCTTGTGAAGAGCAGTTGTATTGTCACAGGGCAAAGTCCCTGCAAAGGTTTGGTCTTCTTGGTCCTCTTATCATACCCTGTAGTCACAGAACAGAGCTGGTGTGTTTTTGTGAATTTTATTGGTTTCAGGTGTCTCTAATGATTTGAAGGCTGCATGACAGGCTATTGTACGTAGCTGATGGTTTTTATCATGAGACTAAATTCATGAGTTGCGTGACCTGGAACCTGACATGACAACAGGAATATAGATGTGTGGAGGGTTTTTTGAGGTGCACAAGAAAGGATTTTGGTGAAGTACTCAGAATGATAGGAGACAAATATGGCACATCCTTGCTGCTTTTTCATAGCCACCACTAACCTGAACCACGCCAAGGTTTTGATTTAGAGGGAACTAGTCCTAAGAATAGACTGACGTCTCTGCCATGAAGGGGTCAGGACAGGGAGTGAGCTGGCAGCTCTCATACTCACAAACCTTCCAATCTCCCAGATACATAAAATAATTTCAAATTCATTAAGAAAGGGGGTAATTGGAATAATTACAAATTTTCTTGGCAGAAAACACGATTTAGACCACAACAGCACATATTACCAACCTCAAGCTGATGGCTTTGACTGTCTGCAAGACACAACTGACAGACACCCAGCAGGAAAAGAGGCTGAGTCTGAATATTCCCACTGTGTTTGGAACCATCACAAACTACACAATTAAAAACAGTGTAAGCACTGCTTCTAGCAATTTGGATAGGTACCTTCGTGCCAAGTATTCATGTCTGAGAAGCAGAGGATGTACATTTGTCTCATAAAAGATCACACTACCATTCTGAAAGTGATCTGCTGCTGCTTCTGGACTGAGATAGGGTCCTGGAAGAATTTGTAATGCTCTGCAAATAAATAACAAAAACCTATAATGGTGATTTTTCATGTGCTGAAATTAGATGGGTGTTTTTAATCATCCTATCCTGTAGAGTGGGTTGTTCTTACCTAGGTATGAACTGATACAGTGACACTATGATGTTACAGCAGATTTTGTTTCCATTACTGTTTCCCAAATTTGTGAGTCATAGTTTGTGTCAGTGCTCTGCAGAGCAGGATTTAGTGTGATTGCTGAGGCACTGTGGGAGGCAGTTCCTTTATAGAGAAAGACGTGGAGAAGTAAAATTACATATGAAATACAGACAAACTAGAGTACAACTTGCTGTTTGGAATGGCCTTGCCAAAGGTACCCC
Organism: Coccyzus lansbergi; assembly: GCA_033558105.1. Classification (NCBI taxonomy): domain Eukaryota; kingdom Metazoa; phylum Chordata; class Aves; order Cuculiformes; family Coccyzidae; genus Coccyzus; species Coccyzus lansbergi. The sequence goes on from JAUMJK010000151.1 coordinate 1,919,027, forward strand.
AGCATCCTGCACGACAGCTGTTAATCCCAAAGACTTCCCATATAACATGTAGTGTAAAGATAGCTGATGAGGCTTGAAGATACTATATGTGCCTGAAGGTCAGGCTCATCCTTCTTTAATGGCATAAATATCAAACAGAATGTAGTATAGATATCGAACTAGAAAATACTTCCTGATTGGACTCTGTTGTTCATTACCCATGCTGGGGACAACCTAACAAAAAACAAGAGCAAAGAATTATAGTTGGTGATCTTTTTTTGTATTTGTGAAATGTTGTAGCTGTTTGCAAAACAGCAGTAGTTCAGAGAAATATCTGGAGACTCATTGTAACACTTCTTGAAATGTTTGACATGGTTACTGGACACTGAGTGTACCTAGAGCAGCAGCCTGGAGCAAAATGGAAAGCAGAGCTTGAGCAGTGTAGGATTAAGAATAAGGCACTGAGCATCTCGCTTTTTTCCAGAAGAGTTCTCCTACCCCTTGCAGAGGACCTGGATAGGATCCTGCCCTAAACAAACATTCTTAAAAAATCCATAACTACAGCTAAAACAAGACCTGGTCGCTTACTACTCCATGACCATGCTTGATCTCTGGCTTTCTGACAACACTGCAGCTTCAGATTTTCTCATTCTAAAGAATGCAGAAAAGCATGAAGACAAACAAAATATTACATTGGAAATTGAATGAGTATTATAAAACTAATTTTCTACAGCTCAGTGTGATTCCTGGTACTGGTAATCTAGATGGGAAGATGCCTGAAGGAGCAGCACATAGGGAAACATTTACCATCTGCACTGATGGGAACCAGCCTGAGTTTCAGTGGGACAAAGGAAAGTCAGTAAGGAACTAAATTAACTTCTAAATTCTGTATTGTATGACAGAAGGATGTTGAGGCTCTGGAGCAAGTTCAGAGAAGAGCAACGAGGCTGGTGAAGGGACTGGAGAACAGACCCTATGAGGAGCGGCTGAGAGAGCTGGGGTTGTTTAGCCTGGAGAAGAGGAGGCTGAGAGGAGACCTCATTACTCTCTACAAGTACCTGAAAGGAGGTTGTGGAGAGGAGGGAGCTGGCCTCTTCTCCCAAGTGACAGGGGACAGGACAAGAGGGAATGGCGTCAAGCTCCGCCAGGGGAGGTTTAGGCTGGAGGTTTAGGAGGAGGTTTTTCACAGAAAGGGTCATTGGGCATTGGAATAGGCTGCCCAGGGAGGTGGTTGATTCCCCTTCCCTGGAGGTGTTTAAGGCATGGGTGGATGAGGTCTTGAGGGACTTGGTTTAGTGTTAGATAGGAATGGTTGGACTAGAAGATCCGATGGTTGTTCTGGGGTTCTGTGATTCTGCCATTGGGGAAAAAAAAGGCCTGTTATCAATAAGCTCCATTGAGAAACACTTTGAGCATTGGAGCATTCACTTCCTTCCACAGTGTTGTGTACGACTCCTGGAAAATCATACAACTCCTTTGCCTTTCTGCCCAAATCCATTCTGTACCCCTTTTAAATGGTAAATACAGAATGTAATTCAGATCAGGCATGGCTCTATGAAAAGATTTTGTCACAATAAATGTTTCTGTAATAATATTTTATAATGTCACAACAGGTTCTCTCTTTTTTTTTCCTTTTACAGTAGAAATTTATTTATATTGGCTGTCCAAGATAGTAAATAATTCCATAAGTAGTAACTACTCCAGGATTTCAGAGAAATGTGGTATAGAAGATAGATAATGAGAACAATTTTAGTCCATTTTCTAACAGCCTCTTCCTACTATGTATTAGGATTTTTGCTAATCTTTGTTACCTCTTACGTGCCACTCCAGGAACAAGACTGGGAGGGAACTCCTGAGTCATCAACTTCAGAAGTTTCTTCTTCTGTTATGCATCAATTAACCTTTCTCTAGATCTGAGAAGGTGAAAAAACTTGGAGATGTCTCCCTCAAGCCTCCAAATAAACTATTTGGAAATAATTTAATCTACAATAAATGTATTAATGGTCCATTTATACCTATGGCAAAGCAGGTCTCTGGCATAAATAGATCTATTTCTCTCCTATTCTTATCTTATTGCAGATATTTATAGACAAATGACATCACCACTCAGCTTTCTTCCTCCTTGCCTAAGCGAGGCACACTTAGTCTCAGCTAATAAGATATGATTTTGATTCTCTACACCAGTTTGGTTCATCTTCCATGAATTCAACCTATCTGAATTCATCTCCATGAACACAGGCAACCAGAAGTGTGTGATCCATGTGATGGAACCTCCAAAGAACCATACTATTTATGCTTTTTCTCTCTGTATGAAAGGATATAGTCTAGATTGCACTTTTCAAGGTCTTATTATATAGATGTACATATTTCTTGTGGGTCATACTCTTCCCTGAAATTCACCTGCCATGTTCAAGTATATACTTCCAGATTACAAATAAATTATCAGAGCTGTTTCTGCCTACAAGGCACTGCACCTTGTACTATTAACATGCTTTACATTGGTTCCTCTTTAGTCTTCATGGCCACTGTTTTCCTGTATTATATTCTGATCTTGTTCTGTATAATTAACTTCAAACATCAGCTCACCAGCAAATTGGTATACCCTGGTTTTTTTTCATCATTATCTTTCTTTTTGCCCTAAAAAATGTTTCTGAGAGCTAATAGTATTTTATAGCCTCAATCTTTAATTTTTACGCCATGATGATCAGATTCTCAGTTACATTTTCTCAATAGGTGTCACTTTACCTTGCGAGTGTTCTCACTGATTTCATCTAAATAATTTGCAGTGTAGTATATCACTTAATGAGAAAGGACCTGCATTTCCTGCATTTAACTTGAAGTGCATAAAGTACAATGTATATGTAAAGTACAATGTACATGTAAAGTACAATGTACAGATGAAGTACAGGCTACAGTTTACAGACTAAGAAAGGATTTGCCGAGAAGCTGCAGGATTATTTCTGCTGTTAGGTACTTCTGTTTATAAACCACTCTTTGATCAGAAAGAAGAGATTCTTCTTTATCAATACACAGATGAAATAAAGTGACTAAGATTGTGCTTCCCCATACGCTGAAGCTTTCAAGAAGCATTATTGGAACAGAATACAATCAGTTTTGGAGGGGTGGTGTAGAAAGAAAGGCAGATATATGTAACTGTGTTAGAAGCTATCTGAATTAATTTAACCTGAAGTCACTAACGATAATGTAGTTGAAATCATTTTAATTGTTATAATTCTTATTGGAAGCATTTGAACATTTTTTCCACTAAAATCTGTGGCTTGTTAAATGAACTAAGATAGGCATCTTAAAACAAAACGGCATTAGTGACTTTTCCAGTATTATGGAGAGTGGCTTGGCAACCACATCTGCTAATTCCCTCAGTACTGTGAGATGCATCTCATAAGGTCCCCAAGACTTACATGTGTTCAGGTTCCTCAGGTGGTTGTGACCCTGATCCTCCACTACGGTGGGAGGGTGTTTACTCCCTGGTCACTATCTTGCTGCCCCATGACCCAGGAGGGATGAGGAGAGCAGTTGTCAGTGAAGAGGCAAAAAGTTGTTAAGTACCACAGCCTTCTTGTGTGTTGATATGAGGTCACTCTTTTCATCCATCAGTGGGGGTACATTCTCTTTAATCTTCCTTTTTCTCATTGACATACCTATAGAAACCCTTCTTGTTAGTCTTTACTTCCCTTGCCAAGTTCAACTCCAACTGCTCTCTTTCCTGACTCCATCCCTACAAAGCCAGGTAGTATCCCTGTACTCTTCTCCGGTTACCTGTGCCTGCTTGCACTTTCTGTGCAGTTCCTCTTGTTCTCTAGTTTAACCAGCAGGTCTTGACTCAGTCATGCTGGTCTTTTCCCTTCTCTGCTTGATTTCCTACATTTGGGGACTGAGCACTCTTGTACTTTATGGAAAGTATCCTTAAATACCTGCTACCTCTGTGCTTCTCCCTTGTCCCTGAGGACCATAACCCAGGTTGTCCTACCTGTCCTTGAACAGCTGGAAGGTTTCTTTCCTGAAATTTAGGGTCCTGACTATTCCTTGCTTGCCCCATATCCCTCAGGACCGTGATCTTCACCATTGTGTGATCTCTGTAGCCCAGGCTGCCTCTAATCTTGACATCACTGATGAGTTCACTTTTGTTAGTGATCATCAGGTCATTGCATCCCCTCGAGTGAGGGTCTCTGTTAGGTGGGTTAAGAAATTATCTTCAATGCACTCTAGGAGTCTCCTGGATTGCCTATTACAACAACTATGCTGTCCATTATTAGGAGATGCCACATGTGTAATATCTACATTTTTCTTTTACATGAGGTACAAATAAGGGTTAAATACCAAGATAGGTCACCTGGTTATGTATTTTGTGATTGGTAAAGTTTGCACAGTGCCTTTTGGCTTAGCTGGGAGGAAGGCATGTAGTACTTTTGAGTACATGTGAAAGGAGACTGTAGCAACCATCAATTTCAGAGTGGACACACATCACTTAGCCAGCTTTACCATCAGAGCAATTATTTGTTCTGGCTGTTGTTTTAACTTGTGCTTTCCTGTACAGTGCAGGTGATGGTAAGCTGCTTATTTCCCTTGACGATGGTTTTGTTGCCTTACAGAACTGTCAGAGTGGGCTGGTTGTTCCTTGGGGGCTAGAAATAGAGGAGCATCCCCAGGGGCAGTAGAGCAGCACTGAACCTGAAAAGAGGAGGATGGTGATGGTAACCAGTTCATCCAACTGTCCGTTGAATGTCATACAAATCTCTCATCTAAGGCAGGTCTGAGGTCAAGTCGGGAGGTCAGCCTGTGGTTCTGGGTCTGGGGCTGTTTCAGTAGGTAAGTGGCAAGGTGCAGGCACGGCTGTGACACCACTATGGTGCGATTCTGGTAGTGCCTCAGGGAGGCAAATCTCAGCCTAAAACAAACTTCTGGGAAAGAAGGCGAATTCTTCGCTGGGACATCTTAGCAGACCTGTTCAGGAAGAGCCTCTGCTGAGATGTTTTAGCAGAGCTTTTGCAGACTGCTCCCTTCAAAGCCAGGCACCTGCACTGTTGTTTAAGTTGGCCCTAAGCCTGGGAAGACAAATCCCCAGGAGTGGTGTGATGTGTTCAGGGGTCTGACATTTGGTATCACTGTATATATTTGGTATCACAGAGGAAATTATATCATTCAGTGGGAAAAAGTGCCTCCATGTGTCAAATAAACCAGTGGTACAGTTTTATCATTCACTGAAATCAGTTGCTGTGATGACTGCTGTATGTCATTCAGACTAAGTAGCTGAAGTGGTTCCTGACCAGCTATATTCCAATTTGATATGGGCCCAAAGGAGAAACTGCCAACAGAAATGTTGCAACTTAGCTGCCAGTAAACTTTGGATGTTTAATTGCTGTCCCAAATTTTTGGATAAATTATTTCCTAGGTTTGCAATAACATGAGAATCTTAATGCTAACTTATGTCTTGTGGTGTGCAGGATTTTTCCAAATGTCAGATAGCAGCAAAGGAGGTGAAGGCAGACTGATGTGATAAATCGAAAAGAATTACTAAAAGCACCACAGTTCACCACAAACAAAACAACAAGGAGGCCAAGATGCAAACAGAGAAGTATTCTTACCTTTTCTCTATTTTCTGATATGAAAGGAAGGTACTTATTAAACAGTGGTGAGTTGAGAAGGAGATTGGAACTGCAAGCAAAGAAACTGCCTCTGGCTTTTTCATTCCTGCTGTTTTGAGAGAGAAAGCACTCCGTCTCCACCGCTTGTAAATAAATAGGACAGCATCAAAGGTACCTGTCTCCACCCATTCTTCCCCCCTAACAGAAATAAGCCATAGGACCCTGAATGTTGAGTAAATGCTGGGGTCAACTAAAGCAGCAATTTTTTTGCCTCCTGCCTTGGTAACTTGCATTACAGATAAGTTTTTCCTTGCACTGTACTTGAAAGAAATGTTACTGTTTTAAGTAAAAAACATTTGATCATCCAACTTTCTCCACCTCACTGCTGCCTATGTTTAGACTTGAATTATTTTGTATGATGAAAAACAATTATTTGAAAACACTTCTCCAGCTTTTAAATATTTGCATTCCCAAGAAGGTAGAATGTCTTGGTTAGGACTCCTATCAAAAGCATACGTATGAGCTCAAGTATGTCTTACTTTTATGGGCTAAAACATTCCCCAAGAATTCAGGAGGAAGAAATACTGCTGAAGAAATATTTAAATGACAGAATCACAAATTAGAAGCTTTCCCAACTTTACCTGTTTTAACCAGATAAAGAACAAAATATTTTACAAAGAAATCAAATCACTCTGCTGCAAGCATAAAAAGGACTGATGTAACCTCATACGAAAAAATATGATAATTTCTGTAAAAGTACAGAACGATCTCTAAAGGAAAGAACCTTGGAAGACTCCTATAAGATATATATTAATTTTCCTATCAATATTCCTACTGATAGTTAAGTAACTAAAATACTGTATGGAATACACTTGATACTTATGATTTTTCTTTTTTTTTTTGATTTTTCTGTATTGTTTCTATTTTCTTTTACTTGGCCACATGTCACCTATCTTTATGTATTTTGAGACTTCAATAGCTGCTCTCAGCAAGCTGCTAGATTTCTTTTGTTAGTTGTCTGGAGAGGAGTCAGCACCTCTCGAGAGGGTTCCTGCTCACCGTCTTTCCTTTCTTCTTCTTTGGTCTAATTTGGTTGGTGTATGGATTGGCTACCTGGGTGGTAGTGACTTAAATTTTTAATCACTATCCAGACATGAGCTAAGCAAATAAAACATCAGGAATGAAGCGGCTTCTCACTTACTGGCTGCCCAAATGAATAACTTTGATAAAATCTATCATTTTGTGTTTATTAGGATATAACTTGCTTAGCATGTATTTGATAAGATCTGTTTATTCACCTTCACTAATATTGATCTGAAGTATATGCACTCAGTAAAATACACTCTTGTCTTGCTCAAGCTTTGATTTGGTTTAATTGAAAAATACTGGATCTTAAATACAAGATTTCTGTTTCTGCAGCATTTTTACTCCTGTTTAGAGGAAGAAACAGAATGGAAGATGTACTTCTTCTGATTGGACTCTTTTTCTAGTATTCATTTGTCTGAGAGACTTTTATTTTCCTCAACTTCTTGTTCTGTTCTCAAACCCATACAATAATCTGACTTTGCTCTCCTACTGCTACTGTTTTCAAGTGGCTGTAGTTATAAGCAGCTAGCATGCTGAGACACACTTTATTTAATACTTGAAGCTGTCTTAGGACCAAAGGTTTGTACAGAATACAAACAACTGTAAACAGGCAAATGGATCTGGGAGAAATAAGGACCTAGCCAAACCTTCAGGAGAACAGAATGAGTGTTGGGGGATTTTTTTTATACAGCAGATGATAGTAATCAACAAAAGTGTATACAAATTTTGTCTAAACTTGGGAAATTTTAAAAAAATTCTTCCAGTTCCTCAGTAGGAATTCACTGATAATGTTCCTCGTAAAACAGGATAATAGACATAAGCAGCACACCTTGAACATTTTTAGTTTTTGGGTGTAAGTTTCTTTCTAACATGAGAAGGAAATATAAGAAAAGGAAGTAAGCATCCTCTATCTGAAATGTCTGACTTTCCAGCTTCAGTTGGTTGCCAGATCTGAGAATATTTGATTAGTTTTATTTCCAGTTTGTGATCACCATTCTTGTTCATTTAGAATGCCAGAGGTTGTCCTGCCCTCATTGTCCTTCTTGTCATTAGGGCCTATTTGATAATAGCCTCTAGTAAGGAGGAATATGGGGAGAGTTTCAATACTCTGGCATTTTACCAGGGCCAAATCATATTTGCAGATAAAGACAGGAGAGAAATGTCTGTACATGAGCTTGTGCTATTAAAGCAGGTATTTGCTAACAAGATATTCTTTGCAGGGTTTGATTCCAGTGAATATTTAGTCCCATTGCACTACTGAGATCAGAATTTCCTATTTCAACATTTCAAAACATGTAAATGAAGCTCCAATTATCATCATATCAATTTAAAAGTAATGATGCTTTTAATTAAATTCATTTGTTGTTGTTGTTGTTGCCTGATTGCTAAATTGTCAAGATAAATTTGAACATGTATTCAAACTTTTCTCCCTGTCAATGAAGCATAAAAGCTTTAAATTTTTTAAATGAATGCCTGGATTCAAGAGCATTCAGGTGACTTCAGGAGGCATGACTATAAGAAAAGCATTACAAAGAAATAGAGGCACAGACAACATTGACCTTCTTCAATTCCACTTCCAGAGACACTATCTGCACTAGAGATGTCACAAGCTGAATAAAAGAAACTAAAGGAAGTAAAAGATTAGCTTTTCTTTCTAAATAAGACACTGATGTGTATGAAGGGAAAAGTTCCCAATCACTAACACATATAGGCATTTTTAATTTGAGAATTTCAACTCCATTAAACAAAACATTTAAACAATAGGAAGAAATTCTTCATGATGAGGGAGGTCAGGCACTGACACAGGTTGCCCAGGGAAGCTGTGGCTGCCCCATCCCTGGAGGTGTTCAAGGCCAGGTTGGACGGGGCCTTGAGCAGCCTGGTCTGATGGGAGGTGTCCTTGCCCATGGCAGGGGTGTTGGAACTGGATGATCTTTAAGGTGATGGTGAGAAAGAAATGGCCATGAGTGCTGTTAAAGCTTAAGAGCAGGAGTACAGAACATTTAATACCTAGCAAGCCACCTTCCTGAGAAGAATCAGCATCAGATGCAGAAACAAGGAGGTATGAAGACAATAGCAGTGGTCAAAAGGAGCTTGGAATGAGAAAAACATGCTGTGGAAATTTTTATGAAGGACTCATGGGACCAATGTTGACATTTCTAGTATGGTATAAATACGAGCTTGTAATAATAAACTTGGTCTTAACTTGAAATAAAAGCTGAGCCCATGCTTTTTAATATGAAACAGGTTCCAACCCAAACCATTCTATCATTCTATGAAAATATATACAAGATTGATTTTAATTATGTTCTTAGACCCCATTGACTTCACAAATACTCCTTAGGAGCCTGTATTTGTGACCATTACAGCTTTTCTCCAAACTGTGGTCTTTCTCTCAGATTCAGGTCATTTAACTTCAGGCACCTGACTAAAGTGCTGCCATGGACTCTCTTTGTTTCTTAGTATAAAGCCATAACAGATATTAGATATGTGTATGCAAGATACTTGCAATGATGTATGATATAAGAGATCTATGAACAAATATACATTTTGTGATAGTTTGGAGATGTAATTTCAACAGCTTAACCACCGGAATGTCTTTTTCTGCATTATTCCTGGACAGAAATGGCTCCCCAAACTGAGGCGGTAGCAGCATTTTCTTTTCGGTGCAGAATATGGGAAGAGAACAGAGGTGAAAGGAGAAAATGCTAAAGGGAACCCAACATATACTGTCTCAGGTGATGCAACCACAGGATTAATGTCTTTAAAGGAGAAGGCCCTAGGAGGTAATTTAATGACTCCTTCTGTTTTAAAACAGATTTTTCATTCTGTTTTGAATTATGTAAATCAGTGGAATAATCTCTAACCTGACATTAACTTTCACAGTAATATATAAAATAATTAATGTTTTTTCAGGTTTCTTAAAAAATGGATTTAACAAGCACTTAAGACTGTATGATATTCTGAAGTTTTAAAACCCTTATGACTTAATAATGCTACCAGGAATTCTTAGAATTGCCAGCTAGAAAAATGCACAATGTCAAGATGCATCATCTTTACACCATTGCAGAATGTGCTGGTTTTGTTGTTTGTTTTTTGTTTTTTTTTTTTCCCCTCATAAAGGAAGACTCCAAAATATTGTGAAGGTGAGACAAAAAATCAGTAGGGATAATGGAATCATGGTAAAATAGCAATAATGACTTTGTTGGAAGTTATATGTCCTTCAGAGAAATAAACATTAACTACTGGCTTAGTTGTAGCTATTAATAGTGTCATCGATGGTTGTAAAGTAAAATATTATTGTGTAGATAAAGCAGAATCTGATTAGTAAAAAATTGCTTTAAGGAAGCCATTTAAGAAATGGTCTAAGGATCGAAGCTGCTATTTGTAACACAAGGATTGGATGGGAACTGGAACAGAGGTATCTGAAACACTGCTAGAAAGAAATACTGTGGGGAATTGTGTAGTGATAAAAGGTTTTAACTTCCCACATATAAACAGCAGAACACCTAGGATGAAAGTGGTCATGGTATTTCTAGAAATATTGGCTCAAAGATTTAATCACATAAATACTATGTAAGTACAAGTGGCGTTGTTTAGGTTTTTAAAACATATAAGGAGGTTATGCAAAAATTGATTTTACAGTACAATCTTGGACTGAGTAATGAAATGTTGGTCTTGTTCTATGTAAATTTACATTTGAGTAAAACTAGGTTTATATCTAAGATTCTCAGTTTCTGAGGAGCAAGCTATAAAGATTTAAATGGTACCATATAGAGTCTCTAATATGTTGTTGATTTGGAATTTCTTTAAATCAAAGTTACAAAACATCTCCAGAATTTTCACCTCAGGTAAAGAAGAAACTTGCAGATGAGGGTTCTAGTTCTAGGAGTCTCAAGTGCTGCCTCTGAAAAAGAAGAAGGAGTACAAAAAGTGACAGAATGAGACAGTAAACATCTTAAAACTCAGAGAGCAGGCAATTGAGACTTGCATTACGTCAAACTAGGTTAGGTTTTATATTTGAAGTTAGAGTAAACAGAAAAGTTTTTTTTTTTCAAGTTGTTTAAATGAAAAGAGCACAGTCCCATTTACTGAGAAGTTGATAGTAGCCTCTATATTTTCTTGCTATTATTGTTACCATAGAAAATGTTTAACTTACTCTTGGGAGGATGGTATGGAGGAAGGTGGACATTCTGTTTGATGTATAGTTTTTGCAATATTTCTAAGAAAGGAAAAGATAGGGGGAATCCTATGCAATAAGCATGGTATTGAGATTAAATTAGATTTATTTGGTCCTTTCTGCCACCTTCTGAAGATTCTTCAGTTAAATAAGTACCATGATATTGACCGAGGAAGTGAAGGCAGGGAAAACTATGGGCACATATTTAAAAAGAAAAAGAACTCATCTCAAGCAGAGTAAAAACCTTAGAAAATGCAATATACTCCCATCAGACAATCACTATCACAGAATTTAGAAATAATTGTCATATGAAATCACAGATGTTGATACCAAGTTCTATAAATGACTCTATCAGTTCTGGGTGGTGCTTCACGACTAGAAGATAACCTATTTTAAAACAGAAAATATGGAGCTACATCAGCCATAATAAATTTATTTCAGTAGTAGGCAAAGCTTTGGAATAAATCTGGAAGAAATATTAATTAATAGCATTGGAATAAATGCTACAAGAACATAACATGTTTTAACAACACTCAATAAATCCATAATAACACAATATCTTTCTTAGAAAATAAAAATTGTTTTTCTAGAGAGAGGTCTAATATGTCTGACACTCACTAGAGTATATGCTACATTGTGTTTGAGACAATAAAGCTAGGGGACAGAGCAATGAAAGTCTAAGAAAGGTGAGGAGAAGACTGTGTCAAAAGAGGAAGCATGAATCTAAGGAAATGGTTACCACCAAGGTCTCTAAAGGAAGATTTTGATCTTTTTTGACAAGTAACTAATTATGTAGGCAGAAATTATAGAAGACTACCAGTTAAACATGAGAATAACATAATCTGAGCATTTAAAACCAGATTATGAGAGAATCATGTATTTACCATCAGTACTAGAAAACAGAGAACAGCTTGTAAATATGAAATTATCATAGAATCACTATGTTGGAAAAGACCCCCCAGGATCATCGAGTCCCACCATTCCTATCATTCACTAAACCATGTCCCTGAGCACCTAATCCACCCATCTTTTAAACACCTCCAGGGATAGTGATTTGACCACCTCCCTGGGCAGCCTGTTCCAGTGCCCAGTGACCCTTTCTGTGATTTTTTTTTTTCTAATGTCCAGAAACATAGTGAGACTCTTCACAGTCATTTAATATGAGCCAGGAAGAAGATTGATTTTAAGGCAGAGATAGGTGAACCTTCAAAGAGATATTACATAAAGTGGTTGCCTATGATAACAGACTTTCTTCCTTGAAAACTGAGGAGTTCCCTCTCATGTTTCTAGGCTAAAAGCTAAAAAACAATACTGGTCTCAAGGGATCCATGGTGGTCAGATTCCCATTCAAGGAATATGAAATCAGTAGAAATTTAAGAATGGGAAAAAACAGCAGAAACCTTTTGCAAGACTGCAAACTACCTTATTCATTTGTTGTAATTAAATCCAAGGAGCTGCCATCACTTGCGGTGAAATCCCCTGAAAACCTCTGGCTGCAAATAGCTGCCCTGCCTCTCACTCTAACACACAGAACCTTATCTAAAATAAATCACCATAAAGTATCCTCAAAATTCATCTATTAACCAAGCATCTACCACAGTAGCTATCATTGTGGAAGTTTATGTCTAGAATGAAACCTTGGTTTATCTGAAATCATTACAATTTATTTTTTACCCTAGGCTAGCCCTTTGAGCTCCTTCCATGCCTGGCAAAAGATGTGTGCCTGATCCTGAGGCAAGTGTCCAAGATAGGTGGGATAAATTGCGTTCTCTAAATGCTCATCCTGGTCTGTCAGCTTTTTAGAGAGTCTTGATGTCCAAGATGCCAAACTTTCAAATAGTTAATGCTAGGTGAAGTGGAAAGCACATTCTGGGGGTTATTTACAAAGATTTACTGTAGGTGAGGGAGGTTAAGCTTTATATGCTTTGTTGAGAGGCAGGTCACCACTTCTTATAGAGGATGAGTGAGTGCAGGATCCTAACTACAGCTCCTACTAGTTGCTTATTTTTGGTGATGTTAATCTGTGGCTACTTGACCATCAGGGCTGCATTCCACCCCACTTGACCTGAGTGGAAGGTACACCTAAAGTAGATCTGTCAGCTTTTATTTCTTCTAACAATACTTTTGTTCTAGCATATTTAATTTGGAAAATTAAAAAGATATTTGTCAGGAGGCAAGAAGGGTCAAGTACTTTGTAAGAGAAGAAGCCAAGACTTGCAGCAATGTAGACAGGGCAGAATCTCAACAGTGGGGCAATGGGATGGCCCAGAGAGCAAGGCAACCAGGGGACATCCAAGGACTGTCCCAGCCCAGGATATCAGGCATCTCCCTGGGAATGAAGGTAAGCCAAGGAAGGGCCAAGATTTTAAAGCTGTGGCCTAGATCCATGGGACTCATAGCAGGCAGATAGCACAGACAACTATGATACTGGGCAGTTCTAGTGGGTATGAAGGGCAGGAGTCTCCCCATAAAGTAGCTCCAAGAGCACTAAGGTTGGGGACCATAGATTGGACATGTAAGTGGGAAATATCATTCATGGTCTGATAACACTGTCAACATTAGAGCCTTTACAAAATTGTGAATGGTTACTATTATTGCCATGGGGATGGTATTCTTCTAAAGTAATTACACTATTTAGCCTTCAACTTTTAAAAAAATAAGTTATTGTGGAACAATAATGCACCTGAAAAATCTGATAGATTGTTAATGGCTGAAATCTGAAAGTTGTTAATGGCTGAAACTAGGCAGTTTGGATGAAAACTTACACAGCAGCAGGTAGGGCTTTCACTCCCACTTGTTCAGTAATTTCAATATTATTCTCCACATGATTCAGCGCTGCACTTACACAAATCATGGGCATGCACCTGTATTAGCATATTCTTCTTACACCTAATCAGTTCACTGTTTTCCTGCTTTGTTCAATATTTGTCCCCTATAAGAGGTGTCAAGAGACAGCTTCCTTTCCTGGAACACATGAACTGTTCTGTAGGATGAAATAAAGACAAAGATGTTCTGCCTGGAAACTCTCCTGCTTTTGAAAAATTCCCAAATAGTTTGTTAAGCTGCTTTCCATGTCACAGCTAAATATATATTCAATACTATTGAATACTCTACTACCATTTTGTTTTCAATTTTTTATGCAAAGAAATATTACAGAATCTTTCATAAAGGACTAGAAGTAGCATATTCCCTAAATTTTTCTTTAGCAGATCTCCTTTGAGATTACCCTACATTGCCTTAGAGTATTTTAACTGAAACCCATTGTCCTGATTTTTCTACGTGTGTTATGGGTTCTTAGATGACCTGTAGACTGGACTCACAGCACACAGTGCTGAAGAACTATATTTGGGGTACTGTGTGCTGGACTGTGCTTTAGGTATTTTAAATTGGCATTAAGATGCTGAGCTGTAATACAATTTTCCCTTAGGAAAGGCCTCATAACATAATTGTAGATGTAGCAGTGTCAAGGGTAGAGCCATAGAATCCTGAGCTTAAACTGGGGTACTTTTTTGTAAAACATAGTGTAGCTATAGCTAAGGAGCCTTCATTGAAAGCTTCCATTCATACAAAGCTTGTTCATCTTTTTAGCCTTCATCTTTAATAGGCAAAGACTCATCAGTATTAGTTTTCTGGAGGGTTTTAATGCTAAAGAGAGATATCATGGCTGAATTAGAAATTTTATAAAGAAACTGAGATTTCAGATGAAAGATTTTTTTCCAATTATTCCAATCTGTTATGTGATGGAAGCGGTAAACGCAACATAATATTTCCATATATTGTTTTGAGAGAGAGAAGAAAGTGAGCAGCTTTTGAATAGAAATGCTTTAAGTAGACTCATGCTTTTCCTTTCTTAATATAACTATTCAATTTGCACATCCTTCATTATAATTATTTTTTTAACTAACTCCTCTTTCATATTTGTGTGAGTTGCTACAAATTTTAAATTGTTTTTATTAAAGGAAATACACCTCTGCTGTCACAGTAATCAGTACAATTATTTTTTTCCTCATACAGATCATAGAATCATAGAACAACCAGGTTGGAAGAGATCTACCGGATCATTGAGTTTGGACCTGGATTTTCCTCTTGATGAGAAAGTGAGGTTTAGAGATAAAGATATCTGGCAAGGCTTCCTCATTGGTTTAAAATGCTGTATTAGATCTCTAGTTCTGGCTTAAATTGAGGCTAAGTCTGTTTTGCCTCAGTTTGCAGATACCTGGCATAGCTACAGAGATTAGACAATGATGATAATTCCAAAGAAGAACCTGGGTTTCTGAGTCTGTCACCAACTCTGAGACTCTCCATCAGATGCCAGATGGAAAATAGGAAGAGCAACACATTTCTCCTAACATTCTCCACAGCTGCCTCTCTGTTTATCTTTATAGCTTCTACGTGTTGATATTTTGTTCTGACTCCGTTGATGCAATATCGTAAATCTAGTGAGATTTTACTCTTGTTAACACATTGAGGATTCCTATCGTCAGTGAGTTAATAAAACAATGTAGTGTTTTTACATAGTTGGTCAAAGACAGTTGAGTTAAAAAGAGTTTAAAAGTAATGAAGTCATTTGAGTTTGCAGCTGTTATAGAACTCATTGTTATTTAGTGAGATGCAGCTAATGAACATGGCATAAAAGTTGCACATAATCTGTAGCACTGTGGAGCTGAGAAAACAAATCCAGATTCCTGACCAGAAATTCTTTCAAGCTTCACTGCTGTTCATTTCAACATGCAGCACTATACTGGAACTAATCCAATAAAAACTCTAAGAGTTCACCTTCATCCTCCTTTTCCCTCAAGGATTTCTCTTTTGGCAGAATCTACACTGTTCACACTCTGGTTTGACACAGTTGTTCCCTTCATTCAGCTCCTTTGCTAAATTGGAAAATGTTTCTCTTTCAGTACTTCAGAAATATTTATAGTTAAAATTCCACCCAGACCTTCTGTTTGAAAACACCTGATTTTGCTGGAGTGTACCATGCAGTTGTCAACCTTCAGTTTTTCAGGTACATTAGGGGACTACTCTGGGTTTATTTCACCTTCTAAATGTATGCACTTTGGGAAGACACACCTTGCAGAAGCCACGTGTCTTGGTAGCACATTCATGAAGACAGTCTTCATGTACCACAAAAAAATAGTCCCTCTGCATGTTTGGAATAGGCTCACTTAAAGGACTGAGAGACCTACACTTCTCCCCAGGATTATGCTGTATCATTAAACTTTCATGGTCCAAGGTTATATTATCTTTCTCTGGTTTTCTCCTGTTGCATTACTGAAGACCCCTAAGAAAATTCCCTGGGTAGATTCTGGAGTCCAGAGCTGGGTTGTCGAGGAAGGCACAGAGCTTCCTGCACACTGCTGAGCGATCCAAATTCCACTCTAGCAGCCCTCCCAGTATTGAGAAGGAAGGAAGGGAAAAAGAAAACCTCATTGCTGAGTCTTGCAGGATAAACACTGGAGAAGGGAGAAGGCTTTTAGATTCTTCAGGAACTGTGAACAATTACTGGCACAGAAGTAGCATTTCCAGAACACATAACGTACGTCCTTCCTTCCTTCCTTCCTTCCTTCCTTCCTTCCTTCCCTCCTTCCTTCCTTCCCTCCTTCCTTCCTTCCCTCCTTCCTTCCTTCCCTCCTTCCTTCCTTCCCTCCTTCCCTCCTTCCCTCCTTCCCTCCTTCCCTCCTTCCCTCCTTCCCTCCTTCCCTCCTTCCTTCCTTCCCTCCTTCCTTCCTTCCCTCCTTCCTTCCTTCCTTCCTTCCTTCCTTCCTTCCTTCCTTCCTTCCTTCCTTCCTTCCTTCCTTCCTTCCTTCCTTCCTTCCTTCCTTCCTTCCTTCCTTCCTTCCTTCCTTCCTTCCTTCCTTCCTTCCTTCCTTCCTTCCTTCCTTCCTTCCTTCCTTCCTTCCTTCCCCCCCGCCCTGGAGTTAAACAAATGGACTTAGTGGCAGAAAAAGAAGCTCGCAGATGCAGAAGGACAGTATGGTTCAATGAGATGAATTATTTATCCCCGAGTAAAGGAGAGGACTGAAAGTGGCAAAATGTAAACAGTAAATGATGAGGGACAATCTCAGTAAATGAGTTGTGAGCTACATAGGTCAATGAAAAAGATTTTGTGTATAAATTGTAAAAAGCTAAGAATAAGAGGAGGAACCCTGGAATGTCTTTTTTAAAACTAACATATAGGCCTACGAACGTGCAAGACACTCAATAGAAGGAAGATAATGAGAGTGACACAGTAACAAAAAGACATAAAATATATGTAAAGTACAGCATAGACTGTAATGTAGTTTGTGTTGTATCTTAAGGACACAATCGAATCAAATAAATAACATCAGTGTCTCAGGTAACATTGAAACCCTGCTGGCTGATTTGAAATTTCCATTCTAATAATATCCAGCTCTGACAACAATGATTTATGTGACTTACTCAGAGCAATTATCAACCCAAAAGTCCAAGGAACAGAAGAATAATAGAGAAGGCTTAGCTATGTTCCTGTTGGAAGGATACATGTCTCAACAGGGCATGATGCTGAGATTAAATTTCTAGAAAACAGAACTGGCTGCTCTGTAGAGCAACTAGTCAGGGAGCATATAGGAATAACATATCCTTGAGCAGGACCCAGAACTTTTTTTAATAAAAAGCTCTTTAAAGTATTTAGATTCAGTCTTGGCAGTCTTAACCTGTCCCTGACCTGCAATCTGCTACCATAATATTTAAAGTCAAAAGGAAAACAACATAAATATGAGGAAATGTTATTTCTTGTTAAAGAGATGGTAAAAAGAGTAACCACAGAGTAAAATGTTTACATGACATGTAAAATGCATTAAATAGTTAGAAAACATATCCAGTATTCAGATTACTTATGAAGAGATATTAGAAATACCAAGAAAGCACTTGAGCCAGAACTACGGTGACATCCTAAAGGAATTATGCTAACAAAAATGATCACAGATTATATGGATTCCCTTTGTCAAGTCCTCACCAAGTATTGTTACAGAAACAACTCACGAGAATTAAAAGGGAAAGTTCTAACAAGGTTAAATATAGAAAACCTTGACAGTAGTAAATGGTTACTTTTTCCAGTATAGTAAGGAGCTGAGATACCTTTCCCCACTAGAAAAGATCTCCACTTCAACTGTTGTATATATTCATAGATGATATGGAAACAAGAGAAAGTATGGAGATGCCAATTTGCTCACATTAAGAAGATTTAAAGCTCATATCAAGATGAGGACTGATTAACAAAAGTTTCAGAAAAGGTTTATCACAATGTAATAAAATGATGAATAGAAGCTGGTATAGACAAACAAAATGAGATATTCCTAAATTAAGATATCAGGTGTTGATGTCTTGACTAACTACCACTCAGGAAAGATAACTTGGAGTTGTGACAGCTATAAGAAAATGTTAGGTCAATGCTTAGCAGTGTTCAAGAGAAAATAGAAAGTTATTAGGAAATTACTGGGAAAAAACCCCCAACCTTAAAATAAAACTCAAAACAGTGATCTTGTGGTGTAAGTTTATTACATTTAGTAGCATTCTGTTTGCAGTTCTTTTACTCAGAGCTCAGAGAGGATTTTGTAGAATTGGAAAATACAGCAGTGACAAGTGGTGTTCCTTAGGTAAAATAGTGTTCTGTATTGGATCCAGTAATATCTAACAACATTGTCAGGAACATGGGCAGTGGGATTGTGTGCACCCTCAGCACTTCCAGATGCCAATAAGATGAATGGTGTGGTTGATACTCTAGAAGGAAGGGTTAACATCCAGAGTGACCTTGATAGGCTTGAGAGGTGGGCCCACGCGACCCTCATAAAGTTCAATGAGGTCGAATGCAAGGTCCGTCACTGGGTCAGGGCAATATTTGTAAGAAGTGCATAATGTATTTCACCTGAGGAGCAATTCTAGAATCTACAAAAAAAAATCAGTTACTGAAAAAAATCAGTCATTCTATGAGTACATTAACTATAAAAGGGTTATATTAATGATTTGAAGAGAATTACCAATGCTCTTCTTCCCCATTGTCTTGCAAATTTGTTAATATTTTATTCTAAGACAAAGCTGATATTTTATAGAAAATTCACTTGATGGTTTGTTGAATAAAGCATTTAACAAGGGATGCATTAACTAAGTGCTTAGATTTTTACCTAGTGCCCTTTGCTTTTCTTTATTTAACACCATTAAAAGAGGACAGTGATTTGCTGTTAGATACTAGTGGCTAAATTGATCCAAAACTATTCCACATCTGGTCTGCAAAATCCTAAATAAATAAACCCACATGATCCCGTTATGAAAACTGAGACCTTCGTACATGCCAGCAAGACTTCAGTGGAGCAGTGGCTGTGTAACTGGGGCTAGACACTGGCTTGCAGAGCTCTTGTTCTGTCTGCCCTTTCAGTTGAGTGAACATGAACAAATGTCAAAAGAAATAAAAATGGAATCACTTTTAACAGTGATTATGTTGTCACATACCCTTAACATTGCACAGCATAAAGTTCATCTCATTACTTACCTTTCTCTGAAGAATATTCTTTCCCACTTAAAATTTGCATTTAAAGAGTACATGGCCCTTTGAAACCTTCCTCCATCCCCAGTGTGTTGTGTCTGTGACTGAAGTTTGCACATTCCTCATTTAATCCTGATCCCAGCAAAGAAACAATCTGATCAGTACAAGAAAAGTTAAAATCTTATAGCCCTACACATATCCATGACTATAACAGCAGTGGTTTATGCTTCCTGTTCCATGTCTCCTTTTCACCCTGGTGAGGCATTCAGGAGACTTAGCAGGGCAAACTTTTAAATCCTGGCTGAAAATACCGAACTCTGATGTCTGAACAGAAGTTTACACACCTCTGATATCTGGGCATCTTACCACAATTTCTTTTATGAAGAGGAAAGCAGTTTTAAAAGGAGAAAGCCTCTTGCCTGGGTGGGGTTTAGTGGCAACAGCTCCCATCTCCATCCAGGCTACTGAATCTCCATCTTGGGTTCTCCTGTCCCAAAAGTTACTTGGATGTCACTGCTGAGTTCCATTGCATGAGATGATAATATTTCCCTATGAAAATACTTGACTGAAAATCTAGTATACATATAGATTAAACCAATGTAGTGCGTAGTTAGTCTCTGCAGCCTACAAAACCACAAATGATAATTCAAAATGCCATGTAATCAATGGATACCAAGTTTGTGTGCCCACTTTAAGTACTTTAAAGTTGTTGCTTATGTGATACAATGCTGATTAGTTTGCATCATACCGAATGCTGTACTGTTAGAAGATGTAAGTAAATGTTACACACGTAAGAGAATGATCACATCATGGCTATTTTGCAGAGAGCTCTATTAAACTTTGATGCTATGGATAGCTTAGTAAAGATACTGTTAATTGTCATGACTATTACCAGGAGGTTCTGAGCATTTTTTTCTGGGACTGAGATCACTCTTTTCTATTCTAATGGTTTTTGGTTTATGTCAAAAGCTCTGATTCAGTTTGTGCTTCTACTAATGTTTACAGTTACTGATCCACTTTCCCCTGAATTAATTGGAAATCTTTTTGTTAACTTCAGTAGAAGTTAAGTCAGATAAAAAATAAAAGTCAGTAATAGACTAAGACAATATCACACTCTTAAATTAATATTCTTTAGTTAGATATGTTATTACTGTATTTCTTGCCTGTAGACTGCTACCTTCTACTTCAAGATTTAGGCTCTCATATATAGTTGAATAGATTTGTTGCTGTTTGAGGTAATTTGAAGATATTTTATGGAAAAACTGAGATGTTGTTAAATCTTTTATTTTTCATTATTCATATGCTATTTCATATATAGCAAAGCACCATGACGTATTCATAATTTATGTATCTTGCGTAACTGCACAAACATTTAAAAAATTAAGAGTACATCTATTTAAAATAAACAAACAATTACAATGCCTTCTATAAGAAGAATTGCTTTAAAAAGTGAATAGTTCTGTTTGAAAATTAACGTGCATTTCTTTAAGATGTTTGCTGCAGAATAACATTAATCTGCTTCTTGTTCTTAAGACATTCAGCAGTACTAAAATGTTGACTCGATTGGGTTATACCAAAGTCAACAAACTATTTCTAAAAAAGCGTGTATGTCATCTGTGTTGTTATCAAATATCACAGTTTTATCATGATTGATGTTATTGCAATAAATATATGAACAACATCTGGATGTTAGTTTCAGTGAATTTCTGGAATTAGCACTTCCTAATCTTGGTTCTAAAATACAGTTTTCTGACTAGATCAATATCACATCCCTGTGGCAATTAATCGTGTGCAGAATGTGTCCCTTAAAGGAGAAATATAATCCTTTTATATCCACCGGAAAATATACTCTCAGGGACAGGATTTGGAGTCCGGCCAAGCTGCACATGGTGCAGGGGGAATTGTTTGTTAGGAATGATAAGACACTCTTTTTAAAACTTGAACTCTAAAAAATGTAGGGCAGAGTTTAGAACGCCTGGATTCCTTGATGCAAAATTTTTGTTTATTCAAAGATTCATCTTAAGGGAATAGTTACCTAGAATTTAAATATTTTTTCCCTAAGTCATAAAAATACAACTAAAATATTCTGGTTTATTTATTTTTACTTTGAAATATATACGTATTTGCATAACCTTGACTTTTACCTGCACCTTTCAAAAGTGTATTTTTCTACTAGCAACATACTGACTTTTAAAATGTCCATAGGGTAATAGAAAATGTATCATGGTGATAAGCAGTAATTTCACAGTTAACTGATCATGATGTTATAAGATGCAGTGCACCCTCCTAAGCTTTCCATACTCTTTCTTTTTCTCTTTTTTTTTTTTTTTTTTTTTTTTTTTTTTTCCAGCAGTCTAATTAGTATTGCCTGGTAGTTTTATACAAATTAATGAACCGAAGAAATAAAAGGCATGGCAGTGAAAGTGCCTGGCCAAGATTTCCAGCTGTGGTCAGATATTCAGTATACTCAGGACGATAAGAGGATGCGCCCTTCTGAGCTGAATCTAACACATCTCCAACACCTTGCATGTCATGTCTTGAGAAGCAGGGTGATCATCTTCCATACTCTCAGGGACGCTTAAGGTGAAATGTTTTACTTCCCCACTGTAATTGCCAAGGACGATGTATGCTGACAGTTAGGACAGCTCAGCTGATGAGAGGTTACCTGTTACATTGCTGTAACATTACCCTTTGTGTTCTTCTATATTTAAGTCAAATCACAGAAAGAGCTGAACTGAATCTTCATATGTCCAGACTCCTTGCCAGGAAAAGATGGGTGCTTTCATTTCTGAGAGCAAATTGGTCAGTATTTGCTGAAAGTCTGAACATGCTAGTTTCTTTTTTGAACCTCAAGCCAACAAGATGGAATATTTGAAAGTAAGATCCGGGGGGCGATGACTCAGGAAATGTCAAGTGAAGATTGAATGAAATAAGTATGAGATTCTCAATTTTATTATTCTTTAAATCACACCTTGATTCAAAAGGCAGGAATACCACATGACTTTTCTTATAATGAGGACAAGTTTGGTAAAAAAGGCGTAGAGCTGGTAAAAACCTACTGACATTCCTTTCTAGTTTATGTATAGCTGAACTTTCTACAAACTGTCCATCAGTTCCTGAACTTTTACAACTGGCTTTGCACGGCCCTCCATATGGCAATATTCTCAGTTCAACACAAAAGTACAATCTCAGATCTCTACTTGATGAGGATTTCCTCGATAGAGCTGATTCTTGCTACTGTGATTCAAACCAATGGTGTCTCTTCTTCTGGGTGGGTTTTGGTTAGTTTCATTGTTTGTAATTTCAAAAGTGTACCAATCCTTTCAATATCTGCTTTAGGTATTTATATAAAGATCCGACTGTGAAAAGCACCTTGCATTTTATGCAAAACTAGCCTGACAGCAACTGCATTCTCTCTCTCTCTTCCCTGTGCTTAGAATACCATGAATGAAATGGAACTAATTGATTAAAGTGGTTGAATTTTAAAGCTCAGGAAGAAATAAGTCATAGATGCTAGCACTGTCTTAAGTGAACTTTGCCTGATCTGTGATGGTCTTCAGGTGGAAAGCCTCTTCTCTGACTCAGAGCATATCTGCCCCTCAATTTTCCCTAATGAGTTCAGTGATATGTCTACCAACATACTCACACCCTCTACATATTAAACAAAAAAAAAGTAGTTTCCAGTCTCTAAAGGGCTTTTAAAAACAATTTTATTCTTTAGTAAATTATTGCAAATGGTTTAATTTCATTCCCATTCACTAAGAAGCTGTGAAACAGCTGGACTATTCTATTACATTGTGTAGGTTGCATTAATCAGGAATGTAAAAATTTTTGGAGACTTACTCTGATTCTCATTGACTATATTTCTGTTTAGAGCAGTGCACATAAGAGCAGAATCTGTCCAGAACTTACAGGATAAGGTGCATTGTCCAGTTCTGACAGTCAGGTAATGCAGATGTTATTTCTGTTGCATAACTCATGAAGAAGCCTTTAACTCAAATATGAATGGAACTGACCTAAGATTTGAGATGTGATTAATTTATCCTAAGAAGTTACATGGAAGATCTGACCTCTCTATCCTAGGTTCCCTTTACCATTACTGGAAAAAGAGCAGGCAGCTACTGAAATAGGTTCATTTTCCCTTAGTTAATTAAAGCAGATAAAATGGCTGTCCTTATAAGGATGCCACAACAATCATGATAACTGAACGTACATGCTTCATGACATTTTAGATGCTGTAGGATCACTGAGATGTCCATTTGAATACGACTGATATGACAAAGCATATTTGCATATCAGACTTCCATTTTTAATTTAAATAAAATTTAATTTTTTTATATTTTAAAAAGTATACTCTAATTAGCGTATACTATTAGAATATACTCTAGTATTTCAGTGAGTTTTGAAGAGGTGCTGCAATGAGGTAAGAAGCAAGACTGATAAGCAGGTTTTAGAGACCTAGTCAAAGTTAACGAGCTAATATAGTGGATATGAGGACTCAGCTTGGTGAAATTTCATAGAATCAGAGTGCCATAGAATCATGGAATGGTTTTGGTCAGAAGGAATCTTAAAGATCACGTAGATCCATCCACCCTGCATGGCAGGGACACATTCCTCTAAATCAGGTGGTTCAACGCCTCATTCAACTTGGCTTTGAACAACTCCAGGGATAGGGAATCCATGACTTCTCTGGGTAAGATGTTCCAGTGCCTAACTGCATTCATGGTAAAAAATATCTTCCTAATACCTAAACTAACTCTACCCTCTTTCAGTTCAAAATGTTACCCCTTATCCTATCACTCCTCAATTTTTCAGTAGGCCCCCTTTAAGGACTGGAAGGCCGCTATAAAGTCTTCCCAGAGCTTTTAAGTCTCTAGGCTATACAGGTCCAACTCTTTCAGCCTGTCCTCTTATGGGAGGTGCTCCAACACTCTGATCATATTTGTGTCTCTCCTCTGGACTCACTCCAACAGATCCATGTTGTTCCTGTGCTGAGGACTCCAGAACTGAACATTGTACTCCAGGTAAGGTCTCAGAGGAGCATTACAGATGAGGAGAATAAACTCCCTTGACCTGATGGTCACACTTCTTTTGATGTAGCCCAGGATACTGATGGCCTTCTGGGCTGCAAGTGCATATTGCTGGCTCATTTTGAGCTTCTCGTTCACCAGCACATAGAAGTTCTCTTCAAGGTTACTTTCAACTCATTTTCTTCCCAACCTGTAACTGCGCTTGGGATTGCCCTGACCTAGGTGTAGGATCTTGATGTGACCTTGTTGAACTTCAAAAGGATTGTGTGGACCCATCTTTCAAGCCTGCTAAGGTCCCTCTGAATGGCCTCCCATACCTCCAATGTGATGACCATGCCACTCAGCTTGATGTTATTGGCAAACTTGCTGAGAGTGTACTCAATCCTACTGTCCTCATCCATGACAAAGATGTTAAACTACACTGGTTCCAGTACTGACCCCTGAGGAGTTCTACTTATCACCAGTCTCCACTTGGACATTGGTTTAGGTAAGTATGCAGACATTATAACCACAGAGACACCATTAATTCTCTCTTGGTCTCAAGTTGCTGTTTCCTGTGTGAGTACGGAAAAGATTGCTAAATTTGTCTTACTGGCATTTGTAACAGAGGGAGATAGAGACTGTGTCAGGATGGAGAAACTGTCAGCATTCTTGTTTCTGGTGAACCAGTAAAAGGGAAAATTACACGCAATGAGATTTCTTCTGAGGTTATGAACTTCTTTAGAACAACAGCAGAAAATAATGTTGGAGGTTGATACAGTATCTTTAAGAGAGTAGGATTAATAAGAGCTGCTTTTCAGTTGTCTTTCTGAGAAATTTTGCTTTTCCTGCTCTTACAAGTGTTAGTCATGGCATTTACTCTGGTCACAGCTTCACTGGGCTTCATGTGGAATAGAAAACTTCTGTTCCCTGGGAAACTAATCCTGACTACTACAAGCCAATCTAGTTAAGCTAACACTGTTACTCAGGGGCAACTAAAATCAGAGTGAGGCTCAATGACCGGCGGCTTGTGCCTTCATTTCCTCTTTAATGCAAAAACTCGTGAAAATAAAAATAAAATTTTACATTCATGCTACATGGGCATTAATGCAAACACAAGAAAGAGAATATTTCTGTTTAGCAAACAGGAACAGACAGTTAGGACCAAATATAGAAGAGGAGTTAGCTGCAGAAACGTTGCATAGTGGTGGATGCCTGGGGAAAGTTTTGTACCTTGGAATGGGAAACCAAAATAGTCTCTCACCGTGTATTCTGACACAGAGTAACAGCTATGTATCAAGGATCCCTTCAGTGAATGTGTGACATTTATGAATTGCTCAGTAAGCTAATTTTTTCCAGGCAGCTTTATATTTTTTGCACATGCCCCGAATACATATGATGCATGAGCCGTAAACAAAATGCCTCCAAAAAGCATTGGATCTAATGTGTTGTGCACCATCCCAGAGTGCACTCTGACATTTTCAGCTGTAACACAGGTCCAGCAGTCTGTATGGAGCATGCGCATTGTCACTGCTGGAGGGATATACTGTTCCTGGAGACAAGGAGCAGCACACTGATGGACAACTGGAACAAACTTCAGTTTCTTGAACAACTCGTGGATGAGATTTCTGGGTTGCAAAAGAGGCTGTGTCTGAAAAAATAGTCACATATATTTTAACCCTCTCCTAGAGTTTCTTAGTGATTATTGGGCTGCCAAGAGTTAATTTCAGAAATTCAAGGCTCAGAAAGAAAAGGCAGAAGAAAAGTCTTGATTCCTCATCTAGAGTAATCAAGGCAATCACCCAGGAAAGAAGTGTATGGGACAGGTACAAACTATTTCAAGACATTGTAAGTAGTATGGTTTTGGTTTTGTTTATTTTCCCTGCTGAAATAAGCCTGCAGTTTCCAGACAGATAACAGTCTTTTTTTTTTTTTTTTTTCATCTGACTGTATTTATTGTCTCTATTTCTACTTATAGAAATCTTAATATATCTTTGCCCAGTCATTGTTGTAAGTGCAACAGGAGGGACATAGTATTCCTGCACTCAGTGAGGATAAGAGACAGAGATTTAAACTCCTCACTGTAGCAAGGGGTCAGAAACAGGCTCCTATCCCATACCAATGAAGCATTCAGGATGTGCTGAAAACAATCAGTCGCCAAGATATTTAGGTGGTACTTGAAAACACTTTAAAAGAATAGAGCAATGTTAGCTACACAATCAGTAGAAAGCATCCCCCAGATAAAGTCCCAAATACAGGTACAGTGTCTTCATTGTAAAACTCCCACTGTAAGGACCAGGGAGTTGAAGTGTAAGAGGTTGGTCCAAGGCAGTTTCAGGACTGTCTTCTGCTTTTGAGCCCACTTCCACCCTTCCTCTCAGAGTCATCTTATGATTATAAGTCTCAGGGGAAACATTTTTCTTTCTATTGTGTCCTGTTTGGCCTCTTCAACCATTATCCTGTCAAACCACACCCTTTTCTGTTCCTGTTAAAAGTGGTTCCTTATTGAATTTCTTTAACATCTCTTATTAAGCTTCCACCTCTGAGTCTTTGATACTAGGCTGGTGTCCAGATACTTGAAAAACAGCCATTGGAGTACATAACTAATAAGTGTTCAGATAGGTTCATATCATCTATTTATAGGTATCTATTGGTATTGTATGATACACCTGATGTTTCCTATGGGAATAATTCTATAGTGTACTGCCTACAGAGTAGGCTGTTAGAAATCTAATTAAAAATATGCCTACAATTGGGTGCAGGTTTAATATTGTAAAGTAAGATTATGTCTGATCAAAAGCCTGTTTTAAATGCTTCATCTCTTCTATGGTTATATCCCATGATGGAGGACTTACCAGTCTTATGGGGTGCACCTACCATAGATTAAATGGTGATAAAATAAATGCTTATGACTGTGTGTAAGATGCTTCTAGCATGTAACAGCTGGTTTATTTGCTGTATATGGGCATTAAAGTACTTCAAAACACTTAGGTTCATTTGCTTTATAAGGTGTGGAGCTGAGGACAAAAATTATTAGTGTTACTCTATGAAAAAAGCCTTTCAGATCTTTTATACGTTAGAATTCAACAAAGCATTTAGAAGAAACCAACAAATCTGACCAATTTATGCAGGCATGAAATATTTCACTGTGGCCTGTATGCTGGGACAAACAGCCGATGCCTTGTCATACCCCTCATATTAGCAGCAAGCACAGAGTAAACTACTGGTATTCTCACTTTTGTGAGCTTGTTGAGACCTTGGAATCTTTACTAAGACCTGTGAGTCAATAAGAAAAGAATGCATGAGATGGAAAACATGAAGATAAGGGCCACATCTGTGGTAAATGGTGGGTTGCACTCTATCGCTGTAACTGCTGTTTCTCACAGATGGAAATTCACTGGGTTAGATGCTGACTGGATACAGAAACACTGTATAAGGTTTGCATCCTCTCAATAAAAGTGATCTCACTTGTTGCCTCATTGATGGGGTCTGTGCCTTAATCACTGCAAATTTATAATTAGTTTCTCTTTAGGATAGATAGTGTACTCTGCTCTACTCTATAGCTGATTTGTTTTCTTTCAAATAAATGCATTTATCTCACAGATAGTTTTCTTAGTGTTCCTTAGACTCCACTTAAACTTAGTGGAGAGAGACAGATACCCTGAAGGATGATTAATTTCTTCGTAAAATAAATTTCCAAGATTTGTGAAATCCTTATGGAGGTGTCACACTATCTTCATTGCTTTGGAAAAATCTGGATAATTAACACAGGCTACACATCTAGCTTGTAGGTGACTAAAGTTAGGTGAAATTAAACTTGCCCTATGCCTTATTTCCTTTTCCCTCTTGTAATGCTTTCCTTTTTGATTTCACTTCTAATGTTCTTCCTGGGTCTATTTCGCCTTTGTCTTATAGATCATACTTTCCTGTATTTCATAGGTTTTAAATCTATTTTAAATCAATAAGAACTGAGGGCGCTTAGCACCTTGCAAAATTAGCTTGAAGTCAATGAAATTGACTGTTTGAGTCAATCTCAGAACAAGCAAGAGTGCTTGTCAAGGAAGGTTCGTTATTCATTTGTCCAGCTCAAAAACTTTGCAACTGCAGATCAGTGTTTTATCAGGACTGATTCTATTATTCAAAATGGTAACATTTACATGTCTCATTTGTCTCATGAAAATACCTTCTTATGCAAGAAGATTGTCTTTCACTGTTCCTTGAGTGTGGAACTAAAATATGCAAACAAAGAAAAGAAAAATTACTAAAAAATCAAGGGTTGCAAAGACCAAGTGTATTATCTAACACATACTATAGTTCTTGTGGTAATCAACATTTTTTTTTTACTACTTATTCAACAGAAGGGGAGAAAAAGATAAAGTATTGAACAATTTTCTGTGTTTAGTCTGTTTGTATCTATAGAAAAGTTCTTTTTGGTGTACAAAGCTGTTGCTATGATGTTAGACTGCTAGGTCTGTGCATCTTAAAACGGCCTTCATTGTTTGGTTGTGGTTAGCACAGTTAACTAGTTTCCCTGCCTGTTCTGTTCAGTACAGAGAGACGTTACATAGATCTTTTCTTTATCTCTATTCACAGTATAGGATCCAGTCCATAAAGTTGAATGTGTCTTTGTATCTTACAAAGTATCACAGCAGGTCGTTTCTTGTTGCAGCTGATAGAGAGTGGTTTTGAGATATCAGATACACGTGGCTTATCCTTTATTACTGTGGGTGGTGTAAGGGGATGGCTGTTTATTTCAGCTTGGCCATTAAGCACCCTGACAGAATATTGACAGCAGTACCCACTGGATGCACTGGGGAGGCTGGTTAACAAGGAGGTGCTATGATCTTACATGTTAGTTTCACTGAGAAGACACTGTCATTTTTCATGTTCACCCTAAACACTATGTCAGTCCTCAAGGCCTGGATAATATCAGATGTTGAGCAAAGAACAGCTGTCTTGAATTGAGTCAGGAAACATTGAGTAGTATTCAGCCCATGAAGAGCCAGTTAAAACCTTTCCATTACTGTTAGAGTGCTAGTTATTCCACAGTCACTAAAACAGCTCTGGCTTGTTTTCTAATGTGTCTTTAATAGAGACATATATAGCAAGAAGAAAATGAAAAAACTACTTTACCTTTTTCACAGCCAAAAAGGGAAGAGTCATACTGTCAGACAGTCAGGTAATCTGTTTGTGAGTAACCTGGCTTCATTGTGATAAAGTTCAGAATAGGCACGGACACAAGAGAAACTTCAGGCAATGCTGAGAGGAATAGACTCTTTGCTAACAAAAATATGATAAGAAAAGCATTTCTTCACTATTGGCTCCTAATTAAACACCGAACTAGCACTCGATTTTTGCAATTCGAAACCCCTGAAAGCATCAGGCCAGGCAACATCAGATGATATTTTCCCACAGCCTCGATTCTTGAACAGCATGGAAAAGCATGGGAAGAACTGATGAGTGGAGGCTTGTAAAATGCTTCCCAGACATCACAAAAAGACCTTTTAAATTCTATAATAAGTAGTTGCAATATAAAAACTTCATAGATGCACATCTAAGCTGAGAAATCTGTTAAACTCGCCACTTTTCAATACAAGGAGTTTTATCAAAAGGAAAACTATATTCTCAGTAGTCACTCATGGAACATTATATAGATCACAATGAAGTTTGTCCTCACTTGTCAAAACAATCAAGGCAGATAGTGAAAAGCTTAATCAAAAGTTGATGAAACTCTACAAATGTGCAGAGTCACAGGAAAAATGAGAGTCTTTGCCATAGCAGCTGCCATGGGGAAACAGTGATTGATGTTTTGTGTAATGGAACACAAACTTCGTACTAAGCAATAACTACTCAGTCATCATCCCATTAATTACTCAAACTTCATTAGAAAGTACACCAGGGCCACAATTAAATATTGCATATTACCTCTCATTCTAATTACATAGCCTTTTAAGTTGCATTGTAAAAGTAATACGTTATTTAATTATTTTCATTTAATGTGTTTTAAAACAGTATTTAAAACTCATCCAACACCCTGGGGATTTTAAGAAATCATTAAAACCACTATTCATGTGTACGGTAGCAGTCTTGTAGCCACATAAAGCTGGCATCCATTTCAACTTCATTTATAGAATCAAATTTGGAAACCCACTGGCTTAAAGGTCTTGATTTTGGCTGCCAGAGCTTTAATGGGGTTTCACAGATGTAAGGCAGTCTTAATTATAGCCCTGAAGTGTAAAAATACATCAGGAGCAAATCCTGGCCTCTTCTACCAAGAGTTTTCAAAAAAAGAATCTTCCTTGGAGAACTCCACCTTGCAGATGCTAATTCTGGTCTCTAAGACTTCCTCTGGAGAAGACAGAATGCTTGGCTCTGAAAGGCCTCATTGCTACAGATATTAGGCTAAGAATATTTACCATCTACTAAATGCAAAAGATGCTGATAAGACAGATAATTGAGAGGTATATGCAGCTGATTTTTTTATTGTTCATTTTTCTAAAAATGCATGGAAACACAGTGGTGTTTCTGGTGCCTGAAAGCACACCAAGGGATTCCCATGTTGCTTTTCCTACCAAAATGATTGGGTTCATAAACAAGATCAGAGAATCAAAGAGAAGTTCTATGGATTGAGGGGTCCAAGTTTTTAAGGTATAAGACAAAATATGTGAGGCCCATCATATTCTTTGCTTCCGAAGGAGCTGGAGATTCATGGAAAGTTGCTAATACAAATGTGTCTTATCTGAGTGAAAAAGGACTTTAACTTTGAAGACTTTTCAGCAAATTTCACTGGAATTGTAACTTGACAGCCAACATTTTTCCCAGCTATCCAAAATACGTTAGTCTTCAGATAATGCAAGAAGACTATCTATCTTGACATTTAGTGATGGCAAAGATAGTCTAAAAGAAGTAGACTGTGTATTTAATCAAACAAAGGTTATTTAATGGTATCATCATTTTTTAGACTACTTGCTTTCATTAGCTGTGACCATATGGAGCTCACAGATGGCAAATAAAACAGTGACGTGACGTCCTGTTCAAATAAGAAGGGAGTAAGAACAGTAAATGAATTGCTGGCAAAATCAAGATGAATGATGCATGTGATATATATGATATACGATATGTCAGGGAGGACTTCAAATGTCATGTAACATTTGAGTCTGGAATCGTTTTTAGTTTGAACATCAAGAGATTGGTATGTAAGAATAACCTCAGAAATTAATCTGAGGGAAGGAAGAGTAATGATTTAGAACCTTGAAAATGTGAGAATGAAGGCTTCTTTCCACCCATCAGCTCTCTTCCCACTTTCGCACTTCCATGCTGGTTTTACTGTGTTCGGTTCTGGGCCCCTCAGCACAAGAAGGATGTTGAGGTACTGGAGTGAGTCCAGAGAAGAGCCACGAAGCTGGTGAAGGGGCTGGAGAACAGGCCCTATGAGGAGCGACTGAGAGACGTGTATGAGGGTTGTTTAGCCTGGAGAAGAGGAGGCTGAGAGGAGACCTCATTACTCTCTACAACTACCTGAGGGGAGGTTGTAGAGAGGAGGGAGCTGGCCTCTTCTCCCAAGTGACAGGGGACAGGACAAGAGGGAATGGCCTCAAGCTCCACCAGGGGAGATTTAGGCTGGAGATTAGGAGGAAGTTTTTCACACAGAGGGTCATTGGGCATTGGAATAGGTTGCCAGGGAGGTGGTTGATTCACCTTTCCTGGAGGTGTTTAAGGCACGGGTAGATGAGGTCCTGAGGAGCATGGTTTAGTGTTTGATAGGAATGGTTGGACTAGAAGATCCGATGGGTCCCTTCCAACCTGGTTGTTCTATGATTCTATGATTCTTCCTTGCCTGGGTGTACTGTCAGAGTTCCTTTGTCTTTCTCTGCCACTTTCTTTTTCATCTTCAATAAGGAAAGATTTTCCTCTGTATTCAGTTTTATATCAAGCTGGACAAAGGGACTTCTTGTAAGTAGCATTATCCATTGTTTTCATCCAAACCCATAGCGAAGAATTGGCTGTATGCTATCGGTTCCACCAATACTTTGAGTTAATCAGAGGGAACAGGAGCTGAGGACTATGAAGCCAAAGTACAGTTCTTGCTAATTAAACTTGGATAGGTATTTATTCTTGTCTCCAAAGTTTTACCAAAACCTCTGTATTAGTTGGTGCACATGAAGTTGTTGAATATGGTTGTGGCAAACAAACAAACCGTGCTAGGATGCTCTGGTGATAGACTTAAATGCCATAGGCAGAGAAGAGTGTCAGCACACAGCTCCTACCACCAAAAAGGCATTATATTTTGACTGTTCACCATCTCCACATTGAGACTACTGATCTTAATTTCTTCTAATGAAAAGTCAAGTGGGGGAGTTTAAGGTACAATCATTTATTTTTGTAAGTGGTTTAAATTCACCCATCTAACTGGAAGAAGACCAGATAATAAGCAACTTCACAGCACAGGAGCCAGTTCCCTGGGGAGGTGGCAGCAAACAGTGCTGCTACTGCAATAATCCGGCTCCTGCACTTAAATTGTGTGTCTGGATATCCAAACCAGCCAACAATCAGAAGGCTCACTAAGCCGTCCCCTGAGATGAATAAGCAATATAAACATCCCCTAAGTTTGGTAAACATCTAGCTGCATAATGGTGTTGCTTTATACAGCACAAGAATTTGCGCACAGGTCTTATACAAAGAACATGGAATACTGAGGAACTGGTGCTGTCTTAGACCCCTAAGGACATATTAGGTATTCTGGGAAGCTAACAGAGATGAAGTTATTCTTACTCAGAGAACGTAAGTTCCATCTATTTTCCTTTTTTAACTCAAGCATTTCCAGCTCAGCCTATCATGAATCAAAGAGGTCTAGATGTGAGAGCATGTTGTTTGTTCCTTTAGTTTTCACTGATGCTTGGATAGGTAAATTTTATTTTATGTTCAGAATTTTAAAATTTGGAAAAAAAAGTTTCAAGAATGCTATTCACCTTAATTTGCCAATTGCATGACAATAATCGTTGGTCATTGTTTGGATGTTTTATCCTAAGTCTGGGATGAGAATTGAGGACTGAAAATCTTTGTTGCAGATAGGTAGGTATACTGAGGCCTAACACTTTAAAGGATGCATTTAGAAAGACAGACGAAAGACTAGGGAACAATTCTGCATCTGAAGAAAGAAATAAAAATGTCAGTAAGTGTTTTTCTGCTGAATTTTCTGTATCAATCCATTGTTTTACCTAGATGGCAGTCTTTTTGAAACACTGACTGTATTCTTGTTTTTCCTTTGTTCAGCACTGTGTACTCTAAAAGTATGGTGCTGACATGCTCCTTGGTACTCTAGTAATATACATAATAACAGGAATGATACATTAAACTTCAGAATTCATTCTGATAGGATTCCTGGGAGTTAAAAAAACAGCAAGGCAAATTACAAATATTGTAGGAATGCAGATATGCAATATATTGCTAAAGAATGCTCTTAATTTCCACTTAATCTATCAGATAAGTGAAAGTTATATTTTCTAATAAGAGGTTAAAAGCAAACAGGGTTTAGCCAAGGGGATCAAAACTGTGAAATGCCAAGAATGTTTCTTCTCACTATAGCCTACTAATTCTCTTGAATCTCGCATTATGCAAGACGTCTTTGGCATTCTTTGAGATATTCAGTATTCAAATGAATTCTCCATTGAAAAACATGATCATGCACAATGGTGGGATACATTAGCATTGTGCCATTTGATACTCACTCAAAAACTAGATATGGTCTGAATTAATAAAGATCAATTAGAGAAAGAACATATGCAAAGAGGTGTGGCATTTAGCAATTACAGCCAAATCCAGAATAGGATTTAGGTCGACTGCAGATCTAAAGTCCAAAACTGCGACCTGAAATCCTCCCATTCATTAACTGCTTTACACCATAGGTCTCTAAATGACAGTAATTCTTCACTTCAAATATGAAAACTGCCTAAGGTGTCCTTCCTTCATGTATGTACGGATCTGTCTGGTCCTAACAGCTAGACCTTTCATTCCTTGTAAGCGTCTTGGGATATAGAAGCTTGTCAGAGGCACATACTGTAGGTCTAGCCTCTGTGACATCAAAGAACAATTAGTATTTTCACGTCTGATAATGCCTCTCTCAAAATAGTTCCATTCAGATAAATTGTTGCATTATCCCTTCCATAACTCTTCAAAGTTTCCTTAAAATTAACTGTTTTTCCAGCGTTCTTACAGGAGTTAACAAGACTTTGGGGGAAATTTAGTGTGACAGTACTCTAGTGGCACTTCATTTCACCAGCACTTGAGGGGAAAAATAAACAACAACCCACTTTTGTGGCTCCTCTTTCTGCTATCTCAACTACTAATTTACCTGAAAAAAAAAAAAAAAAAAAGACAAAAAGAAAACTTATCTGAGAAGACTTTCATATATGAAAGAGCATCGTCTCTGCAGCCTTAATCAACAACCATTGAAGTTAATGGACAAAGCTCCCACTTATTTGAGTGGGAATTGGTTTGAAACCTTTAATGGGGTATATATCTTAATCAGAACAAAGAGCAGTTTCATGAGGTCTCTTGATTGAGCAGATATTACTGCATATAAATGAATAACCCTTGGCTGTTTTACTCCAATACTGCTGCTTTTTTCCCCTCAATTAAGCACAACACAATGAAATAGAAATCAATCGTTATCAAGATAGTTCACTGATGTCTAAGTTTTAATGAGATGCTTTTGGTGTCAAAAGGGCATTGCGTCTTTTCTAACAAGGCATCAAACCCAGCTTCCAACAGTTCCCAGGAAAGACTTTTCATCGTCGATCTAGTTTTAGAAAGATTTATGTCTCCTACTTTTTTTCAGTCTTACATGACTGCTACAAATGTAATGATCGAAAGTTTGGTTAATAAAAATAAGATGAAATAAACTTCTTGAAAATATTTGAAGTCATCAAATGTTATGATTAGTTAGAAATCAGAGAATTAAATTAAAAGCAATAATTGAGAAACATTGAAAAAATGACAATATCACTCATGGACTGAAATGTGTCCATTACTATAAACAAGACGGTAGTTGTAGAGTCCACCTGAGGCTTCTTGAGCAAAAATAAGTGATTTCAGCTTTGGAATCCTTTCTAGCCTGTAACATAACCTTTGGTACATGGATTTAACAACATGCCTGGGGAAAAAATAGAAATAGCTTGTTCTGGAAAGGTATTCATATTTTATGTTAACTTTGGAAAGATTTCTGCAGGAGCACTGCAAGATAGCTGCTGTTCCAGGGCTAACACAAGGGAGGAGATGCACACTATTGGTGGCTACAGCTTTTTCCCAGCAGGCAGAGGACATGACTCTCAGAGTCCCTGAATGTGACATTTATCCATTGCTGAAGAAAGTGGTCTAACATTAGGGTATTGTACAGTTTAGTGGGTGTCAGTGACAGTGTCCTGTTTTTCATGTACAGTTTGTTTGGTTTCATGTACTTTTTAATGAGTGAGCCACCTACACTCACAAGGAAAAAGCAGGGGCATGAGCTGCGAAGGAAGTTTTGGACAGTGAATACCACACATTACAAGTAACCTAAGTGCCTAATTCAGTGCTGTGATTGACACACCAATTTCCCACGTGCCTACCTGTCTCTGAGCTGCAAGGAAATACTGGGGTCCATTTCCTTCGGGATAGATAAAAAAAAGAAACAAGGGAGGAGGGATGAGAGAATAATAAGGATAAGAGTTCTAGTACTTATGTCTGTCCTGATAGATGCCTTGAGGATGAGACCTTTCCTTTTCATCTCTAACAGCTGTGGCCCTGGCTGTATCAAGAATTCCTACTTCCCAGAAATTAGTGAAAGAAAATGTCATTAAGGGTGTTCAGATTTTTTCCCAGTAGTGTATGGAATTCTTCACAAAGGGTTGACCTACTAAAAGAGTCTGAAAACTAGGGAAGCTAAGAAAAGTCACCTGGGGAATTGTCCTCAGGGCTGAGGCAGGGCTTGTAGTAGTATAGAGTGGCCAGATGCAATGAGGAAAGGCCATGCTGTTTGGGAAACCTTCACAAGAAAAACACCAGAAATCAGAGGAGCAGAAATTTTACTCCCAGAGGCTGCTCTGTTTGCCCTTCTCAGGAGCCCTTAGCATCTGCAGACTGAGCCCCTCAAAGAATAACTGCACTGAGGAAGCCCATAAATCCTTATTAAATCTTACTGTCTCATTTTCAATCAGGCTTCCATTACCACACTTATCAGGATCAAAAGTTTTAGTGTAAAGCTTCAGATATGCTTATTTCACATGTACTAGCGGTTGCACTAGATAAACCCAACCGGTATGCTATGTTACTATTAGCTCTTTATAACAGTGTTTCACCAGCTTTCTAGTCAGTTTTCCACATGCTTTCATTCAGGAATTTTTCTCACGGTTTGTGTATGTATGCATTGTATATATGCAATCCTTTGTGGGTTAATATGTATACAGATCTCCTCTATGGATGGAATAATAAATAGAATACCTGCAATCTTATTACTCAAATGTTTTTCAATTGATCCAGGTCATATCTCGATGGTTTTACAAAGGCTTTTCTCTGGATAAATATCAGCAGGTGTTGTGGTATGTTGCATGCTCAGTTGCACTTGCACTGAATCTGCTGATGAGGCTGCTCATGGGAGAGGCTGTGCCTATACTAAAGACACACTACACCTTTTCAGTGCTGGGGACATGATGATGAAACCCCATCTGCATATGCACATCCATGTAAACACAACTGGTAGTTGCTGAGTTTGAAATGAATAATATATTTAATTTTGTGGGCACACACCTGTAGAGATGCATTTCCCCATAGAGTTGGTTTGGGCAGAAGGAATGGAGGTGATAGGGAACATGTGGTTATTCCCCTCAGCTGGAGGTCCCATGACCTCTTTGTCTTGGAGAACCCCTGTAAGACAAGTATATGTTTCTTGCTTAAGGCCAGATCCCAGCTTTGCCCAGGGCCATTGCTTAGAGGTGGAAGGCATTATAGTATATGAGTTAATAGGGAGGAAAAAAGGCAAATTAATAATGGAGTAGACTGAATTTTAACAGCATTTCTGCTCTGTTCTTCTCTCAGAGGATTAAAAAGATGGTACTGAGATGGTTTGTTAAACAAATCTGCTCATCTCCTGACCTTCCCTACTGCTGAACAATTTTCTTCTGCTGTAACCATCTCTCTCATTTGCAGTGAGATAAATAAAAAATGTGTGCAGCAAGTTATAAAACAGGGTGCTTTGTTTGAAGGAGACATGTGCACTTTGTGACGCTCACAGCTGACCTTGAAACATATGATACAGGACAAATGCTGCTGCAGGGGAGCTTACAGCTAGTCCTGCCTTAGTCACTGTCAGCACGAGTCATGTTGGAATGCCTTCCAAGCCACTGTTTGGCTTGAAAAAGCTTTGCATTTTAGAGTTGCTTTGAATTTTCCTTTTTTCATTTTAGGCTCTGGTTGATTTTCCAAAATGTAACACTATATTAAAAGGATTTTCCGCCTGCCTTCTCTCCTGTTTTCTTCCTTCTCCCCACCAGCTATTCTCTTTACCTCTTCTCTTCTTAGCTCTGGGTTGTTGCAGTACCCAGTATATAGTCTTCAAAAAAATGATAGTAGCTGGCTCAGCCATGCTCTGATCTTTTCCATTATTAGAATGTTTAAAATCACTATCAGTCGTAACAGAATGGTAGGGGAGGAGGTTATCTTATGTTCCTTTTGTGCAGCCTAAGATAATAAATCTAAAACCTGTAGATAGCAGCTCCCATACAGGATTACACAAATAATAGAATGGCCTAGGAATTTTAGATGAATAGTCAAACAGGTCAAAACATGGATGTGAAGGAAAATATCTGATGAAATCCCAGCATACACCACAATTCTTTTCTATAGAAATAACACTTTTTTTCTAAATTGACTTTAAAGTTCATTCACTTTAAACACTGCAAGTGAATATGTAGACTTTCAGAAGACTTAAATCAGAATGCTATAAAAATAAATTTTGCAAACATTTCTAAATCACAAGAACCAAGTATAAATGTTGTATTGGACATGAAAAGGGATGTAGCCATCCCTGCACCTCCATTAAAACAACGTGATAGTCTATGTGTCCCTACCCCACACCACAGGAGTTAGAATAGCCTCAAATCCCCATCTTGGGTTGACTACGTACTGTTCTCCGAGCTCCTGTTACAATGAATGTGTGTGCATTCTAGACAATGATAATCCATTAACACTTATAAAATAACCTACAAATATTTTTGTTATATTTACAGTAGCGAATCTTCATAACTTGCATGTTTTCTGTAGACTGTTTCCCTCTCTGTTCTCATTACTTGCTAGTGCATTAAACAATTGTATTATTAAAAAAATTTGTTAATTCAATTTTAGAGTTTGAAATGCTGGATCTGAGATGCTGCCTTCACGTAACTCATGGCACTGAATTAGTAGAAGTTCATTCTGCGAGTTCAAATTCCTACAAAAATTTTGAACGGGCAGCTTCATCCTATCATGCATTCTGCTGGATCAGGTATCTGTCTTCATGCAGCTGACATAGAGCCAACTAAGCACTGTAAAGCATATTTGATGGTTCTTTTATCAACTTGCAAGGGCATATGTTACTTGTCCCTGCTGTGGGGACAATGTGAAGAGGATGCCAGTGTGGGATGATGTTGATATTACCCAAATTTGTGCAGTTTTGTTGCTATCTAAGGGTTGAATTGAAGCAATCTCAAAGTGAGTCAGATGTACCGAAATAAATCACTAAAACCTGACATCTGAGGTACATTTGAAACACAAGTGAATTAATTCACTGTAGTATTAGCACACATATTAATTTACTGAATGTATGAACAATTTTTATATATTCATTACTCTTTATATGTTTCCCAGTATTAGTTACTTTCATGGTACGTAGTGTTCTATTGTGTTATCGACTGATGTACTATTCTAGAGTTCTAGGTGAAATTTCTTTTGTACTTAATTAGTGGCCTGGCTTATGAACACTGTGCAGTGAATTTAATGTATATTAGGCAATTAATATTGTTGCTAGGGAGCACCAGTAACAGTTTTGAAGTACAATTTGTTGAAGTGTGTTGAAGTGAGTTTGCAGCAGGCTCGGAACCCTTTGAATTACATTCATAATGTTTCAGGTATGGCAATTTTAATGGACTTGCACTTTATTGGCTTTTTGAATAAAGTCCAAGAATGTCTTGGATTACTGTCATTTTTACGCACCAAAAAAAATCTGTAAAATTTAAAAATGGTGGAAGAGATGACAGTGATGGTGACATATCATTGTTTCTTGTTTCCTCACTATTGTCTAGCTGTCCTTTCAGGATTAAAAAAATCATTCCCTTCTTGGTCATTTGCCTTCTGGAAATGCCAGAATGGCTTTATTTCCACATTCAAAGTTCTCTTTTCATTTTGGGGGAAAAAACATGCCTGCAGGAAACCTTCCCCTTTTCCTAAATTTTTGTTCACTTAATTTATTCATAGAATTATTTATCTGGAAATTAGTAAGTTTGCATAGGCAAATGGAAGAGAAGAACAATGAGCTAATCTTTGATCAACATAAGAAGTTAAAATTCTGAATTTTATTGTGATGACATCATGCATTATGGAAAGAGCAGGTGTAGAGATGCATCTTTGATAGTAACAACTTCAGCATAAATGAAGTCACATCAGCTTGCTTTGGCTTTGGAACAAGCTTTGTAGTCTCAGGGTAATATCCCAATTTTTTAATTAAAAATAAATGCTTTATAACTTTAAGACTTGGTTTAAAGCCCTCTAAGGACTGGAAAAAAACCCTTTTGCTTCCATGGACTTTGGACTGTCTTAGATTTCAGCTTATTTTACCAAATACCACCAGGAATACCAGTGTAAGTCTGTTGTTGATTTACCATTGACCTTTATCTCCATAAGAGAGTGACTAATAAAAGAAGTTGAAATTAAGGGTTGGAACAAAAATGCACTTTCTCCAGACAGGTTAAATGCTGCAATTTTATTTCACTTTTCTTCGAGACAGCTTCAAGGCTCATATGCGTTTTTTAAAAAATGGAACTTAAGATAAAACAAAAACATTAGGGACTCTCAAATTCAGAATGTAGTAATATTCACTAATATTAAATCTCACATAGAAAAACTATTATTAATTTTTAATAAGGCAATTTTTCTATTGTCAGAGTTGCACGTTAAAGGTAGTATATGAAAAGTCTGTAATAGCCTATTTCAGAATTTAATTTTGAAGTAATGTCTTTGAAGCATTTTCTGAGGTCTCTGACTTTTTTTTAGATAAAAGCCTCATTTTTTCTGGGTAACAAAAAAGAGAGTACCTAAGTACCAAAGATGAAGTTAAAAGTTACTGGGGAAAACTATATATTCAAACCTTATGTCTCGTACATAATATTTTATGCTAGCATATCTTGAAGATTCTCCATGAGAAATAATCTGAAGTTCTAGAAATAACAAACACTCCCTTGCCTTAGACAAGTCTTTTATCTCAGAGCTAACTGTGAGAGAAGTCGTGAGGATGTTAGGATCAGGTGACTTCTTTCCTATAAGTCTTTCAGTGTGGGTAAAAAACCCAAACCAAATCAAACACTGAAATCCCAAACCCGTAGCAAAAAGCGTTCCTCAATTGTCTTTCAAGATCTTTAAAGGATCTCAAAGTCATCACAGGAGAAAACATAGCCTTATCATGAAAAGGTCCATTGCATACTGCATTCATTTTGTCCCAAACCAAAATTCTGTAGGCAACCTGTTAAATATTTCATGATAGCAGATGCAAGATGTGGTATTCAGCTAGTTTAATCTGTAATCCAAGAGAAAAAACATGCAATGCTTATAATGCTTACAGAGCTTCCATACATTGCATTACGATCTAACATAACTGAAATTAACCAGTGTTTTGAATTACCCAGTGTAGTCTTGAAATTAATACAGCTGTAGTATCTTGGTTGGCTGGTTGATTGGTTGGTTTTTCTAAAAAAAAGCATCTTCACCTCTGTATAAGACTCATTCTTTCTGCTGATGAAGGGAAAAATGTGTCAAAACCAAACAAACTGAGAAGCTTCCTCTTCTCTCTCTTACTGACACTGCCTTACTGCCGTCTTTTCTTTTAACTAAATGTGGGTTTTGACTCCATGACAGTTTCTTTACATTTAATGGCATATATATGACCATTTTGAGCATTTACCACTTCACTGTCCACTTATTTTTCACTCAACAAACTCTGCCATTGTCATGCTGCATTTACCTTCATTCCAGATACTGAAACTGATACCATTTCTCATTTTGTTGCAGAGTCTAGGGTTTTTTCTTCCATCTTTAAGATATTTATGATTGAACATTCTCTGTTGTCTTTGTCACTTACTATCTATGGCTCCCTCAAAGATTCGCTTCTGTAGTTATCAGAAGAGAGAGGGATTATTTCCCACAGTGACTGTGCTTTAGATTGCTCTGTTCAAACCATGATGATATGTGTGGTAATTCATACTCACATGTCTCTAACAAGGAACACTACTTGTCTGATAGAAGGCTGGTGAGACTTTTACTCCATTAAGGAATTCTGACAGCAACATACAAAGTTCTACCAGTGTAATGCAATTGGAATATTTCACTTAGCTTGAGCTGCTATAGATTTTTCCCTGACATTCAGAAGCTTAGCAGTTTTATTTTGAGAGCTATTTACAGTCCCCAAAGTGTAAAAGAGAGTATTTTATTGCGCACTTTGATATAATTTCCTTGTTATGTACTCTTTTAAATTACTTTTCTGTTATGACATATTGTAGAATAACAAGAACGTAACTATCATTTTAATATTGCATTTTTCTGATTATTTTTGTATAACCATTTTGTGCTGACAAAAATACCGGATTAATAATAAGGTTATGATGTTTCACAGTGTAACAGTGCTCTGTGGTTAAAAAGACCCTATGCTGTCTCTGTTACAAATAATTCAGCTCCTCTGACCTTTGTTGTGAAATATTTGGCAGAGCTTTATCAGACAACATCACTTTTTTTGTCTTAAATAACTCCCACTCTCTGCTTTCAGTATCTTTTGACAATGGGTGAAGGTTGAGCCCTCTGCAGCAGGGGTTGCGTCCCTCCCATGTCAACTGGGCATTCAGCAAGCTGAACATGATGTCCACACTTTGCTGGAAGTGCTAGGAGCAGGATGAAAGGCTTACTTCTCTATTGCGTGTGCTTTTAAAGCTGTCAGTGCACAGCTTGTTTCATGCCAGAAAGTGACTTTTTCGACCCCTCTTGCAGTCATTATTGATATTATTTAATGACAAAATTGTTTAAGGAATAGTGACTTAGTTGATATGACTAGCAGCACACATAAAAGAGAGAACACTGATTCTCTGAAGATGCTTTTTGTTGAATAATAGTGAAAACTACCTCATCTGGTTTTCATGCTATATCTTATAAGAGACAGTCAAGATCAGTCACATCTTCCTTCTTACTGTCATTTTTTGACTGCCCATTCCTGTGGCAATATGTAGCCACTAAATCTGATGTTCTTATGTATCATATCTGAGTTTTGAAGTGCCAACAGAGGCTAATTAGCCATTGTAGAAAAACTGAAAAGCCTAATTTCTCTGTCTTGTTTTCCACCTGTTACCTGATATATTAATTTGGTGTTGAGTGTTCTGTTATTGAGAGAAGCAGTGAATAGTCATTCCTTATTTACCACTTCTGTGTAATTTTATAATTATATATATGACTTATTTTCAAGTGATCATTCCATGTTACTTTCCTTTAATTTTATTTCATATTATGTCCAGTCTTTTTTTTTTTTTTTCACTTTGTATGGTCGAAGTCTATTTTGCCTGGAATCCATTTCAGTCATGTAGTCATCCAAGTTTGTTTTCTTTGAACTTTTTCCTCATTCTCCAATATCATTATCACCTCTAGATTTATTAATATCTGTTTCAAAAAAGCAATTCACAATTATCAAAATTAGAGTCATTGGTCATGACTAGCACCTGTCAGTCTAAAAATGGCTAAGTAGAGCTACTTTTTCCCTCTGTTTTACTTTGCAGGAGTACCATCAAAGTCAGGACACCGGTGTGGCCAGACAGCAGCTGTGAGTCTGGATAGCAGCTCCAGTCGTTACCAAGTTTGACTGTCCAAAACAGAGGTAAAAGTGAAAATCAGAGTCACAGAAGGTCATATCTCTTTCGGCGTTCCATCTCTCCTATCACCTGTGTTCTGCAGAGATCCTGGCATGGATGGAGCAGTGATAGAAATAGCACTCTGACAGAAGGCCCAGAAATGCTCAGCTAACCTACATGTTCAAGTGGCTGATAGGCATTCTGTGGCTTTGGATTGTGGTTGCTCTCAGAGTAGAAAGGCAAGGTGGGCTGCACTCTGTGTAGAGGACATCCTAGTTAAGAAGAAATAAAAAAAAAACACACCAACAACAAAACATGGTAAGGCAGGATATTATAGAAGGTACCAGGAAGACGGATGAGTGGACTTTCAGTCCCTACAGTGTGGACACCAGAAGCCCATACCTGTGCCATGCCTGCACACAAAGAAATCCAAACAGGGTAAGCACAGTAATCTTCATTTGTTATGTTACCCACTGGGGTCTTCTGGCAACATATCTGTAGATAAGAACTCATGTGGGCTTTAAAGTATGAACTAGCTTTTCATCCTCCAGTCATGAAATAACTTGCTTCTAGGCCTGTAGAGAATGTTGAAGTGCTCCAATGGATCTCAGCAACATAGGTACATCTGTGGGAATGCAAACAGATCCCATTCAGCCACACAAAATCACAGACATGGAAAACAACAGCAGCAGTGAATAGTTGAAATGATTTTATGTACCTTGAGCACCACCTCACAGGCAAGAGTGTATTCAGTTCCTGTTTCATGTAGGCTATGCTGTTTTATATAAGTTTTGGTTTATGTGACTATCATAGACTTTTCTGCTAAGTCTACTCTTTCTGTGGAACACCATCATTCACTCGAAAGATGGGCAATACTCATTCTAATTTCAATAGTCATGTATGCAATCAGCATAACAAGCTGCACATCTTGTCCGTGGACTCCTTTCTTATTTTGGGAATGTATTATGTCTACAACCAGCAGTGACAAATGCTGCATTGCATCCTGGGCTGAGTATAGATGATACCGGGTAGGTTATCTTCATGACAGCTCTGGAAATGAATAGCCTTGCTCTTCCAAAGTGGTTATCCAGGATTCTCACTTTGTCTATTACCAGTGTCTTGTCATCCATTTCTTGACTACGTAATTCAATATCGTCCTTCCACCCTGCATC
The DNA here is from genome assembly GCA_033558105.1 of Coccyzus lansbergi. Classification (NCBI taxonomy): domain Eukaryota; kingdom Metazoa; phylum Chordata; class Aves; order Cuculiformes; family Coccyzidae; genus Coccyzus; species Coccyzus lansbergi. The sequence continues at coordinate 1,963,662 of JAUMJK010000151.1, forward strand.
TTCCTGTGACTGCAACCTCCATTGCCAGAAAGAATCAAACTGTTGAAGTAGAAACAAAATCAGCTCATGACAGTGGCCCTGTGTACAGTAACTTTTTTTTTGTTCATTGCAGTCAATGACAGATTTGCAGCCTGATAACCTTCCCATCACAGTGAGGTTCTGCCCTAGAGATACTGAAGGGTGGATGCATCAGGACAGTATTACTGCAAAGAAATAGTGATTCAGCTGGATTGTTTCCCATTCTTCAACGTATTGAAAAGCTTCAGGTTGTGAGGGTATTCTGGGCTGCTGGTCAGGTTGAAAGCTGAGAACTGTTGTCATCTGTGAAACATTGAGTCACAAGAAGGAAAGGCTAAAGTTTTCACTCTGATGCCCTTCTCCTTTTCCTCCCACACTTTCCACTTTTTGCTCCCACTGCATTTCATGGTTATAAAATAGATCCATATAAATACTGAAGTCCTGCACTGCTGACAGAAGGCAAAATAATTCACATAGTCATTGGAGAAGACAATATGCAAGCTGGAGGGTGTATGTGATAGGGCTGCTATAAAGGTGCTCTTAGGGCTGCAGTATGAACAAAACTGGATGTACTGACACTCAGCATGTGCAAATCCAGCTGGTAAAATTTCAGTACTTGCCCACAATATCAAAGGTAATACTGATGCAGCAACTTTTGTGGGAGCTGGATTAGATTTGTGCTTTGTGCAAGTATAAACAGAAGATTTTATAAACAGTAGCAGAATTTCTAAGAGCATGAATAAGTAATGGACTAGATTATTGAACAGGAATACTGTCAGTATAAATGGTAGGAGAACAAATTAAGGCACTTAGTTTTGCGCCAAAATAAACCATGGCCTTGTTTATGTGGATAAAATGTAATGTGTTCATAAGCTGTTGTTGGAAGATTGGACACTGACACTTAAATCTATACACATATCCTGTTTTCAGATTCAATCCAGTGCAAAAGAACCACTGCACAGGATTTCATGGACTCCATTAGCCTGTCAGCAGGGGATCAGAGAGTCATCTGAGTAAATTGCCACAGGTCAGTATCAGTGACAGTCAGACCTCAAGAATGTAACAGATTTAAATACTATCTGTGATAATAGTGTCCATGGTGGAGAAGTCCAGGCTAAGAGAATTTTTTATCTGTGCTTGAATAACACAATCATTCTTTATGTCTCGTGTTTCTTGAAATGAGGGTCAAAATGAAGAAAATCAATAATTAAAAGCACAAAATATGCCTCACTAAGATTAGAAGGCAGTAGAGGCTTACTTTTGCTAAAAACAAAAGTGAAAAAGACCACTAAATCTAAGAACTCAGAGCAACATTAGGCAATGTCTGAGATAATGCTATATACCATCCTCTCAACCCTGCTTTTTTGTGTGCAAGTTTGCACTATGCTTCAGCCTGGAGGCAGAAGAAGCAGCTTTCCTTCACCCTTCCTACACTGTGTGGGACTGTCAAATGAAAGTCCTCGAAAGTAATCATTATTATGACATGACAAATGGGATTTTTTTATTTTAAAAAAACAAAGTAACTTTTAACAACTTATTCAATTTGATATTTCTGTTGTTTTCATTTAAGTTTTGCCTCCTCTATGGCAAATATAAAATACTATTGAATTTTAAAAAATTATTTACAGTGCAAGTTTTACACCAAACAATATTTTTGGTTTTGACTGAACTCTTCCCCTACTTGCTGGAAAACTGGAATCAGTTGGTGTAAATGTCTAGGATGAAAAAGCACATCCTGTACCCGCTCCACAATTCTGATTATCTAATAACCACATTTAATAAATACACACTTTTTTAACGGCAGGCTTGATTTAAAAAAATATATATGTTTAAGTTTAGTTTGAATTTAGGCAGTGGAAACTGTCTTCCTTTATTAGAATAGAAGTGAGTTTTTTTGCTTGGAAGATATTTTGCAACATCTAGACTTTGTTAAAAAAGTAAAAGCTTTCCATGTTTGTCATACAGCTAAAGAATGAGAACATTAGATCTAAGACCAATTCTAACGTTATCTTTTTATATTCAAAACTTCTTTTAAGCCTTAAGATTCTGAGTTTTCCAAAATGCTTCCTGGAATATCCTGCTTTCAGTACATGTATAATGGCTATTTGGACCAATTTTTGGTGCTAACTCGAATTAGTCACTAAGTAGAATAAACGTATGTTTAACACAATAAAGAGGATAAGAATTTATCCCCCAGTGGAGATTTCTCCACATATATCCCAGATCACAACTTGCTTTCTACTGTAACTATAGTAAAACCTCACTTTCATAATTCATATTAGTAAATATTTTGACCACGTATACAAAGTTTTAAATGCTTGCTTAACAGGTGCTAACAGCAGTTGGAACACAAATAAATACTTATACTTTCCTGTATGGGACAGTACCTAATCGCATGATGTGTTTTGAAACCTTGCAGAGCAAAGACTTAAATCACGGTAATTGGCAAAAATGTTGCTTATACTTTCCTCAGTAGCTTCATTTGATTTATGTTACCTTATCTTCCTTTAAGTGTACATTCATATATGTTGATAATAAAATATTAGAGTGCAACCAGTATGGAGAGTTCCTCTGAGTTTAACCTTTTTTTTGTACCCCTTGCTTTGTATGTGAGGTTTTGGCTCATATATGTCTGTACTAGACCACTACAGCTATGATGGAACACTGCACAGCTTCTAAAATTCAGAGTTATCTGAATTGTTTTCTGAGGAAAGTCACAGTCCACAGGAAATCTAACAAAAGTTGTGATCCTGGTATATTGTTATGGTTTGCTAACCTAATGTTCTTGCACTTACATCTTATTGCCTCAGAAAAGTTATGGTAAGAAGCAGACTTTTTATTTCTGTGTGGAAGGCCTCACCTTTAAAAAGAAAAATAAATTTATATCCACTTTACCCTTTGCCTGCACTGTAAGTACTAGATTGATTTCTAAATGTGCTTATCTTGCTCTTATTTTGACATAAAGATATTTCAATTTACCTATGGTTCTTATGATTAATTTCAGCTTTGCTGAAAATGATCCCCTTTCTCAAATGGGAAAATTCAGCAGAATACTGCATTCTGCAACTGTTTTAGAGGTGGATAGGACTTTAATTCTGGATGGGTGAAGAGTGAGTTGTATTGATTTAATATTATGTTTCATTTATGTGGCAATGCTGTAGGACCTCAGATTACCAGGTGCTTGACAAAGACAGCGTAAAAGAAGTGTTTCCTGCTTCAAAGGTCTATAGTCTAAGTTAAGAGTGGCAGCAATCATCTCCTGTCCTGCCCAACAGATGACTAGAGACTGGGGCAGTTATTTAATTCCCAGTCCTAGGAGAAAAGTATTTACATTTTCCTACCTAAAGGTATTCTTAAATTTGTACTTATAGAATCTAGTGGAATGTTACACTAGATAACATTCTGTTAGTTAGAGAATGTGTAACAGCCCCTACATACCTACAAAACCCTTAGATACCCTGCTATGTATTACATCAACTATATCTCTGTGTAAACTTTTTCAGATACTTCCACTGATTTATCTATTCATTGCTTCATTCTTTCCTCTCTTTGCCCTTAGGAGACAATACCTTATGTGACAAGTAGTAACAAACAGAGAGGCAGAAAGACTGGAGGGTCCCTTTGCCCCTACAGGAGGTATGATAGAGTGAGTTTACACTGTTTACACTGTTGTGCCTTTGTGCCTCGTGTCATTTGTATAAATTGTGTACTTGAGGCCAGAGGATCTGTTTGCACATAGGCAGATATAACTCTATCGATTTCATATCATCAGCCACGCTTGCATTTTGGTTCTTAGAATACCAGGGTTAAGTCTGATTAGATGAGATGTCACTTGAGATGGGGATAGATATCTTGAGGAAGCCAAAGGAAGGCCATTGAACTGAAACAGAGAGTTCTAGGCGTTTTAAGATAAGCTGCATTTGAACTAGTGAATAGGAAATCAAAGGCTGAGAATCTCTGCCAAGGATTCTGACTGTCAAGGACACATGAGGGCCAATCAGTCTGCAGAGGAAGGGTACCTGGGAGCTGAGATTCACAGCCAGGTGGGCAGAGGCAGTACTGTCAACATCCAGGGCAGATCTGCTGCCCCTGAACGAGAGGTGCAGAGCAGGCTTGTGATATCAGCCAGCATCAAACACAGACAGGGGTTCACCCAAGAAATCAACAGTGATGAGGCAAATCCAAGGTGAAGCCAGAAATACAATGCAGAGGTTCAAGATCAGAGCAGTACAAGATGAGGCACAGTCACAGCTGCAATGCAGCTGAAGAACTGTCCAGGTAGGGACCACGCACAAGAGGTTCAGCTGCAAAGAGGAGGAGTGAGATCTCTCTCTGAATCTTGTCTGGCTCTTGCTGCACAACAGCTCTCATTAGTTATCTGGCCCTTGGCACAACTAGCTAAAAGGGGGGGGAATCCTGTATTCCAGACCCTCAAGGCTACTGTCTTCTTGTGGCCCAGTGCTGTAGGATACCAAATAAATAGACTCAGATAGGTTGTGAGCTCCAGGATTTAAATAAATATCCGGGCTGTATAGTGACTCTGTACTGGGTAAGACCTGGATGTGTTTTAGATCCTGTCCTTCATGCCTCAGTTCCTGCCAACTGGGCATCAGCATTCTAGTTGTGGATGAACCATGACGCAATGCCAATGAGATGACTGGAAGTTAGCTTAGTTTTCCTTGTGGTTTTTTTTTATTATTTTTTATTTAAAGAATCTTACATTTGAGAAAAAAGAAATCCACGGTTGTAACAGCAGTAACCATGAGAGTGATTCACCCTGGATTTGCAGAGTTTTGGTCATGGTGAAAATGGCAATGATGTTTGATATGTCGAAACAATTCACTCTTACATTTTTGAAATAATCTTTTCATATACTTCTAAAGTCACTCTATTTCAGGCACTAGATAAACACCTGGAGGTGTTCATGGTCTAGTTGGATGGGGCCATGGGCAGTCTGATCTAGTGGGAGGTGTCCCTGTCCATGGTAGGGGGCTTGGAACTAGTTGATCTTTGAGGTCCCTTCCAACCCATTCCATTCTATGCTTCTGTGATTCTAAATTGAAGCAATGACACAGTGGGATGGCTTGGCAGTGTTGTCAGTGTAAAAGTGATGATTACTTGACATCATTCTCTTCATCAGCAACAGTCTGTTGGCTCTTTCCCATCCTTAGCACTGTGATGACTGTGAACACCATGAATCTTCCCTGCAATGATCTTTACTCCCAGATCACTCAGAATAGTGTTACATGTATCTCAGAATGAAAACTTGTTCCCTGGAGGGATCCTGAGAAGCAAGTACCCTCAAAGTTTATTCATTTACAACTATCTTTTGAGATTTATCAGTTCACTAGCATTAATCCCTTTATCACGTGAAATTTTTCTATTGTTCTAGTTTCTTAATCAAACTATATAGCATCAAGTCAAATATTTTCTTCTCTGCCATTGTTAGATCAATGCCGTTATCCTTATTGACCAGCTTTCCACTTTATAAATACATACTAATTTAACTCAGCAAGCACTAGATTTCATGAAGTTATTTGGTAGAGGTTAATAAAATTAACCTCCCTTAGTGGTGCAGTGAGAACGTTCCATAGCACAGGTGGCATCTTAAGACTTCCATCCATTTTCAGCCACCTGAAGAAGTTGGTACATCTGGACTTCCCTTGTGAAGGAGGAAGGGTGTGTGTCTTAACTCAGAGGGTTGCTCTATCTGGTGGGAGAAAACTCCCACGTCCCTGAATCCCTACTTTCCAATGCGAAACAGACCCCGTGATAGACAGATAGTAAAACTAGCAGCTCCATTACAACTTCTTATTCCTGCCTTTGTTGCCTTTAAAGCAGCCAGCAGAACAAGAGTCTCTGAGATATGAGCTGGAGGTAAGATAGATATATACACCCAATGCCTGGGCACTTCAGCTTCTTTCTGTGGTCCCTTACTCTCCCAAAGCATGCAGATACTGGTACATCTGGCAATAGCAGCAAAACTACTCTTTTGTCAGTGATACATATTGCAGTCTTAAAGGCTTGAGGTACAGAGGACAGCCAGAGAGTAAAGGAAGATGATTAAGCTATTATCAAAAGCCCAGAATCTGATCTATAGAATAAATACATCTGATAGAACAAAGGACATTTTGTCTGTGTAGCGACAGATATAATGATAAATTAAATATGTAACCCAGGTACGTTAAGCAGCATGACTCATCAACTGTGAATGAGCAGAACTTTTTTTGACCTTGAGGACTGCAGAACTTGATTCTGGATTGTTGATATGTAGTAAAAGTTCATTCTTGTATCTTGCTGTGTACTCTGGTTCAAAATCTGAAGTGTTTCAGGGTCAGTTAAAATGTATTCATATGAATAATGCCAGTGTTGTCTGTGGGACTTTATCTGACATCCACACACAAGCAGAGGGAAAATATTCATCTTTCTGTAAGATCAAGTGCTAAAACAACATGTGGCTCCCAGTGAACTGCAAATTTAATTACTTTGCGAAATATTTCTCTTCTGAGACCAATTTCAGGACAGTTATTGATTTCATATCTTTTAAAATCTTTAACTACTGCAATTATGACTGTATTTTCTTGTTCATCTGAACATAACATAGATTTCTGCCAGGACAAGCATAAGCAGACATAAAAGATCCTTATTACTTTGACAATTAATCCCCTTGTATTTGTATGTAGAAAGCTGTATTCAGTTATAAATTGCTTATAATGCAATGATTTGCTGGTGCTTCATAGAATCACCAGGCTGGAAGAGACCCACTGGATCATGGAGTCCAACCATTCCCACCATTCTCTAAACCATGCTCCTCAAACTGATTAGCTGTATAATAGTTTTTTGTTAAAAATTGATTGTACCTGCAGGCATGCTGCACAATTTGTTACTTACCTATGAGTGATTTTTTCCTCAGGAAATGAACACACTGTACTAATTTTTTTTCCCCTCAGTAATCTCTTCCTTTTGAGATCTGCAGCACTGTAATCCCTTCCTTTCTACATTCTATGGATTAAGTCTTTTTTTCCCAGCATGACAGACTTTAAATAACTTAATGACTAGGTATCTGCAAAATCCCTTGCCTGTGTTATAAATAACAATATGTACTCCTCAGTGAACACTGAGAATGTAAATCAGCATTATTCTTGCTGTTTATAATATCAGGAAAAAAACCACAATTGAATTACAGCCATATGTACAACCATGGACCGTGAAATTAGCGTGTAACTCCGATGTACTGAAACTCATACCCTTTAAAAAGGATCAGGATTGGAAATGATCAAAAAATGTGTTTTTATAAAACTGCCCTTCACATGCAGCCTAAGTCATTGCTGCATTACATAGAAGAGTAAGAGGTGAAAAGTGGAATCTACATTTGATGTCATCTGGTTGTTAACCAGTATAAAGACTCTTCATTCAGTCTTTAAACAGTAAATAACAACACTGAATACCTAACAGGTAATGTCCTGTTAAACTTTCTGATTTTCTGTGTTGTCTGTTATATGTATATTATTGACTGTTACTACCGTGTTGTTTTGAAAGTACATTCAGAGAGGGGTGAGGACTAAATCAAATTAGTTCAGCTGGTGTAAGTCTTGGATAATGACTGACCTTCAAGGCAGTGCTCCAGATTTAAATAAGGAAAAACCCATACAGGATTGCCCTCTTTGTTGTGTCTTGTACCCCTTTGACCAATTGCAAGGTCAGTCATGATACTGCTTCCTTGTACAGTAGCCTGACTGCCAGGCTGAATTCGAGAGATATGAATTTGACGTGTGGACTATTTAGTGGATAATAAACTGGTTGGATGGTCATATTCAAGGAATAGTGGTAAATGGCTCAAAGTCCAAATAGAGATCCATGACAAGTGGTGTTCTTCAGGGGTCTGTACTGGGACCAGTGCTGTTTAATACCTCCATCAATGATATTGACAGTGAGATTGAGTGCACTCTCAGCACATTTGCAGATGACATCAAGGTGAGTGGCGCAGTTGCCACACCAGAAGTATGGGATGTCATCCAGAGGGACCTGTACAGGCTGGAGAAGTGGGCCTGTGAGAACCTCATGAGGTTCAACAAGGCAAAGTGCAAGGTCCTGCATCTCTGTCGGTGCAAACTCAACACTACGGGGGATGTACATCCCGACACAGGAGTATGACTCCGACTGAAATGTATGAGATTTTCAACTTACAGCTTCTCTGGGTAACTTGTTCCAGTGCCTCCTCACCCTCAGTAAAACATTTCTTCCTAATATCTAAGTTAAATATAGTCTATATCAGCTTAAAACTGTTACCTCTCGTCCTACCACTATACTCCCTGATAAAGAGCTCCTGCCCATCTTTCCTGTAGGCTCCCTTTAAGAACTAGAAGGCTGCTATAATGTCTCCCCAGAGCCTTCTCTTCTCTAGGCCAACTCTAGGTCTTCTCTTCTTTAGAAGACCAACTCTCTCAGACTGTCTTTGTCTGGGAGGTGCTCCTTGATCATCTTCATGGTCCTCCTCTGTACTTGCTTTAAAAGATTCATGTCCTTCCTGTGCTGAGGACTCCAGAACTGAATGCATCTTTCAGATGGGACCTCACAAAAGCAGGGTATAGGGGGAGAATCCCTTGATCTGCTGGTCACACTTCTTTTAATGCAGCCCAGTATGCAGTTGGCTTTCTGGACAACAAGGGCACATTGCTGGCTCATGTTGAGATTCTTAACCACCAGCACCTCCAAGTCTTTCTCTTCAGGGTTGCTCTCAATCTATTCTCTGCCCAGACTCTGTTTGTGTTTGCAATTGCTCTGCCTTGTTAAGCCCAAGCAAACTGAAGCATTGAGAATGACTTGTCCGAGTTCATACACTATGGGAGATAGTAAATGAAGCAACTCTACAAGCTGAAGCCCTCCACTCAGTCTGGTTGGGATGGAGTTAATTTGCTTCACAGGAGTCCATATGATGCTTTGATTTTAATAGTGTTAATACACCGGAGTTTTAACTGTTGATGAGCAGTGTGTGTGTAGCATCAAGGCCGCCTCTTTTTCTCATTCTGTCCCTGTGAGTAGGATGGGAGTGTGTTAGAAAATGGAAGGAGGCACAGCCGGGACAGATGACCTGAACTGACCAAAGAGATATTCCATGCTGGATGATGTTCTGCTTAGTGATAAAAGCTATGGGAAAGGAGGAAGAAGGGTTCATGATTATTACTTTAATTTTTCTAAGGAACCTTTACAGGTGATGAAGCTCTGTTTTGTAAAGGAGACTGGGCAACTCCCTACCAATGGGATATAGTGTATAAATTCTTCCTTTGCTTTGTTTCTGTGGACATCTTTTGCTTTCCCTATTACACTTTTACCTCAACCCACAAGTATTTTTGTCTTCCTTCTATTTTCTGTTCATCCCACAGAGGGAAGAGAGTGAGCAGCTGTGTGGGTGATTGGCTGTTGGCCAGGGACAATCCACCACAAGTTCTCAGCACATGTGTGTGTATTCAGTGCTGGAATAAAGTTTTCTGCTCCAAGAGGTAGATTTAACCAGCCTTGAGTCAGCACCTGGGACAGGCTGCCCAGGGAGATGGTTGATTCACCCTCCCTGGAGGTGTTTAAGGCACGGGTGGATGAGGTCTTGAAGGACTTGGTTTAATGTTTGATAGGAATGGTTGGACTAGAAGATCCGATGGGTCCCTTCCAACCTGGTTGTTCTACGATTCTATGATTCTATGAGATTTTTTAAAAGACTCCACATTTTCAAATAATTTTAGATAAAGATAAAGTCAATGTTTTTTAAAATAAACTATGAAAAGCAGTTTAAAAACTTCAGTGAAGTAAGGTTATTGATATCAACAAAGCAGAATAGTCAACTTATCAAACAAGAGCATGTGATAGGACTAAAGGCAATGGGTGTAAACTGAAGAGGGGCAGATTTAGACTAGACATACGGAAGAATTTCTTCACCACGAGAATGGTGAGGCACTGGAACAGGTTGCCCAGGGGAGCTGTGGACATCCCATCCCTGAAGATGCTCAAGACCAGGTTGGATAGGGTCTTGGGTAGCCTGATCTAGTGGGACATGTCCCTGCCCATAAAAGCAGGGTTGGAACTAGATGATCTTTAAGGTCCTTTCCGACTCAAACTATTCTATGATTCTATGATTCTATGCTCTAATCAATGACTTTATGACCTTATGGTAGAAGATTTCAGTAGAGGAGTTTGAGCACAATGAAGTGTTCCCTGGGCCACCAATCAGACAGTATCATACAGATATGATTCATTCACTTGGAATAAAATGATATTGTTTTTGTTCTTCCAAACTACAAATAGCAAGGAAAAGTTTTATAATAAAATGCTGTTACAGATCTATTTTTTACCCGTAAACTCACAATAACACTGAAGAAAAAAGAAAGTAACGTGTCAGCCCTAACATTTTTGCAAAAGAAAGGTAGAATAAGTCTGGTTGACATTAACTGTTTCCCTAAAATTAATCTCATTCTTCCAAGACATGAGCTAATGTACATAATTCAGGTTTAAATTAGAACATGTTAAAGACGTTTCCAGCCTAATAAAAGTATACAAGCCAAACCAGTCCTTTTTGAAACTGTTCCAATTTTATCATTATAATATGCTGTACACAAAGGAGATAAAAATATTATAATAAGCTTATTTTCTTCACTTATAAAAGCAATTTTGTGGTTTTTATTTCCCCTGTCTGAATATAACTTTCAAAACCCAGTATAGAGTTAATAGGTGGAACAAAGAAAATCAATCACTTCTTCATCTCAAATTTTATTGCAACACTAAAATCCATAGCTATGGCAGGAGGATTGTCAGGTAGAGGTAAAATTTCATTTTAACTATTGCTGATGCACTATTTTTCAGGCTGAGAATGCTTGTACTTGGTTATTTTTGTTATCAGAGAATGGTTTGGGTTGGAAGAGACCTAAGAGATCATAGAGTTCCAAACATCCTGCCATGGGCAAGGACACCCTCCAGTAGACCGATTTGCTCAAAGCACTGTCCAACCTGACCTTGAACAATTCCAGGGATGGAACATCTACAGTTTCTCTTGGGAAACCTGTTTCAGTGCTTCACCACACTCAAGGTGAAGAATTCCTTTCTTATATTTAATCTAAATCTACTCTCCTTCAGTTTAAAACCCTTAGCACGGGTCCTATCATTACACACCATTGTAAGTAGTACCTCTCCAGTTTTTTTGTAAGCTTCCTTTAAGTACTGGAAGATTTCTATAAGGTTTCCTGGATCCTTCTATTCTCTAGGCTGAACAACTCAGATTCTGTCAGCCTGTGATCATTGGACAGGTATTCATAAAAACATAAAATAGAATCATAGAACAGCTTGGATCGGAAGGGACCTTAAAGATCAGCTAGTTCCAAACACCCTGCCATAAGCAGGGACATGCCACTAGATCAGGCTGCCCAGGGCCCCATCCAACCTGGCCTTGAACACCTCCAGGGATGGGGCATTCACAACTTCCCTGAGCAACCTGTTCCAGTGTTTCACCACTCTCATGGTGAAGGAATACTTCCTAATGTCTAGTCTAAATCTGCCCCTCTCCAGTTGCTACCTGTTGCCCCTCATCCTGTCATCATAAACCATTATGAACAGTCCCTCTCCAGCTTTCTTGTAGCTCCTTTCAGGCAGGACCTCTGGATGATATCCCATCCTTCCGGTGTGGCAACTGCACCACTCACCTCGGTGTCATCTGCAAACTTTCTGAGGGTGCACTTGATCTCACTGTCAATATCATTGATGAAGATATTAAACAGCACTGATCCCAGCACAGACCCCTGAGGGACACCACTTGTCTCCATCAAGACTTTTGAGCCATTGACCATTATTCTTTGAATACGGTCATCCAACCTATTTATTATCAACTAAATAGTCCACCCATCAAATCCATATCTCTCTAATTTAAAGAGAAGGATGTTGTGGGGGACCATGCCAAAGGATATACAGAAGATCTAGATAGGTCACATTGGTTAGTTTTAACCATTAATTTGGTCATACAGGATTTGCCCCTAGTGAAGCTGTGCTGGCTGCCATGTCCTCTTGTGCTTTAGCATAGCTTCTAGGAGGATCTGTTCCATGATCATCCAAGGCACAGAGATGAGGCTAACAGATTGGTAGTTCTCACCGTCATCTTTTCTACCATTTTTATAAATGAGCACAATGTTACCCTTCTTCCAGTCACCAGGGTCTTCTCCTGATTGCCATGACTTTTCAAATATCATGGAGAATGGCTTGGCATCCACATCAGCCAATTCCCTCAGGACTCTGTGATGCATCTCATCAGGTCCCATAGACTTATAAATGTTCAGATTCATATTCATGAACTTAAATGTTCATGTTCATATTCCAGCCCTCCAATCATTTTTCTCACTCTTCTCAGGACCTGATCCAACAGGTCCATAGTGCAGGCTCCAGACCTGGATGTGCTACTCCAGGTGAGGTCTCACAAGAGTGGAGAAAATGAGGAGAATCATCTTCCTCATCCTGCTTTTCATACTTCTTTTGTTGCAGCCCAAGATACTCTTGTCTTTTGGACTGGAAGTGCACATTGCCAGGTCATGTTGAACTTCTCATCAGAAAAAAGTAACTTTCATTTTCAAACAGCTTATGTGAAAACTTCTTTTTTAAAATACTGCAGCACCTTTAAAACAAATTAACTCATTATAAAGCCTTACATTACGTGTTATGTTTAGGTTTAATGTCTAAAATGACTAATAACTTATAAACATAATAAAAACAAACTATATAAGTATCATAATTATAAAGATAACCTATGCAGTTTATGAACAGAACATCAGAATGGTCAAGTGATATTTGGGGACCAGTTAGAAGTTTGTTTCTCTATCAGTATCTGTAGACTTCCGTACATGTACATATAATTAAAGAAAACTTCACAAGGAGAAAAGGTAATGGAAAATAAATAAGCATTTCTTTCCTCTGTATGTCCTTTGTTGTAATGAAACACTTTTTCCTCAGACTTTCAGAAGCACCTTTGACACTTGCTTCTCTTGTCACTGCACTGTGTCTATATGTGCATTGTCACACAGACCTGAAATAGGTTGGATAGAGGATTCTGCTGCCCTTTTTATATCACAACTTTTGTGTTCAGCAAAGCACAATACTCCTGATAATTCCTATCATCATTTTGTGGGACTGAGAAGACTTTAAAAATCCCAGTAACCAATGTGGATGCATCCATAAATGGCAACAAAAATTGGCAAGTCCTCTGCATAGTGGATGTGAAGAATCACAGAACCACAGAATAACCAGGTTGGAAGAGACCTATCGGATCATCAAGTCCAAATATTCCTATCAAACACTAAACCATGACCCTCAGCACCTCGTCCACCTGTGCCTTAACCCTCCAGGGAAGGTGAATAAATCACCTCCCTGGGCAGCCTGTTCCACTGCCCAGTGACACTTTCTGTGAAAAACTTCCTCCTAATCTCTAGTCTAAATCTCCCCTGGCAGAGCTTGAGGCTATTCCCTCTTGTCCTGTCCCCTGTCACTTGGGAGAAGAGGTCAGCTCCCTCCTCTCTACAACCTCATTTCAGGTAGTTGTAGAGAGCAAAGAGACCTCCTCTCAACCTCCTCTTCTCCAGGCTAAACAACCCCAGCTCTCTCAGATGTTACTCGTAGGTTCTGTTCTCCAGCCCCTTCACCAGCTTTGTTGCTCTTCCCTGGACTCGCTCCAGAGCCTCAACATCCTTCTTGTGGTGAGGGGCCCAGAAATGAACACAGTATTCGAGGAGCGGCCTCACCAGTGCCGAGTAGAGAAGGAGAGTAATCTCCCTGGACCTGCTGGTCACACCGTTTCTGATACAAGCCAGGATGCCATTGGCCTTCTTGGCCACCTGGGCACACTGTTGGCTCATGTTCAATCGGTTGTCAACCAACATCCCCAGGTCCCTCTCCTCCAGGCAGCTTTCTAGACAGACTTCTCCTAGTCTGTAGCACTGCAAGTATATGTTAAAAAGGAAGAGCCATAAGGATTAGCATAAGGAATTAGATGTAGAAGCAGCTGTAAACAAGAAAGAAATGCAAGAAGGAGGGCTGTAGGCTAAGCCCTTCTTGACACAGTTTGTCAGGTGCCTTATGGTGCACCTCTGGGAAGGACTGCTTGGGATTTATAGTCATGTACTCTCAGTTTTGTTCAACACATGGGTTATTCTAATTCCCTTGGTAGGAGGATTTTAAGAATGAGTTTTTTAAAAAAAAATCTGAATTTTGAACTTGAGGAATTAAGTCTTTTTGGTACAACAATAGGAAAGGGCAGCATTTTTCCAGTCATCTGGCAGTGAAAAAAATGACAGTAAGGTGGAGCAACCCATGAAGTATTCAATGAACTTTTTCAGGTGACTGATTTTGATTTCTTTGGGGACACATGGTAATATAAGTCTGATTCTTCAGCCTTTTTTGCAAGTCTGCTGTTAGTGAAACTATTGTGATTTTGCTGTAGAAAATGAGGGAATAATTGAGCACAGGATCCATGCTTTGAAGACTTAACAATCTAATTTTTGACTGGGCAGCAAAACAAAACAAAACCCAATTAAGGAGGAAAGGAAGACAAAGTCACTGAGGTTATGCCCATGCCTTTACTGGATCTGATACATGTCTTAAAATAGAACCTTTTATTGTATGCAGCTAGAGCACAATAGCTGTTTTTTTGCATCAATAACATAGATAATTTTCTGCTCATGTGTGATAAAATTACAAAGGTGACATTATAGGAGATATCCTCAAAAACATCTGTGACTGATAATCTTTTGTCTTTACTGAATTAAAGAGTTTATTTTTGTGGCTAGGTAACTATGCATCACCTTCTTTAGGAGACCACATCACTGCTCCAGACCTCACAGGAAGATACATGCAAGATCTCACGTATAATACCTCACATCTTAGCAGCTGACACTCTAACGATTCTATCTCTAATTGCACTGTGGCTTATCACTATTTGCACTGCTTTACTGAGCTGTGCTTAGAAATGGATGTTAAGGTAAAACCTCTTCATTAGTATGCATCTTCTCTTTGATCTAATTTTATGTACCAGCTAAGGTAAAAATCTCATGCATTGCACACGCAATATAGAAACTGCAAGAAGAAAATTAATTCAGTTTCTGCTTTTTAGATCTTACTTGCTTGCTTCTAATCACAAATGAATTTTTTCCTTTTAAGATTCAGTTGTCCCACTTTAGCTCAAAGCCTTTACAATTTCATACCTGGATGTGATATTACAGTTTAACCTTTGAGGATGTTGAAATCTATTTCCTGCAGAATGTTATGGGCATAATGCATAAAACAGAGTCTGAAACAACAGACAACTGCTGGAGTTTTGTGATTTTGATTGTGTTTGACTTTAGTATCAGTAGAATAAACTTTCTTTGCATTGCCTTAGTTTGTTTTCTTCTGTTCTTCAACAGCAGTTTCCCAGCACCTCAAAGTCATTAGATTTCCTGTTGTAAACCTTACCTTGCATGAGAGTCATCCCTTGGATTACAAGCAAGCAAGCCAAGGTCAAGGATAACAATTATTGTAGCAAAAGACCTTTACCTTCATTGTGTGTATCATATTCATGAATGAGGTCTTTTTAGCTGAAACTGTTACTGTATTTTACTCAAAGCTATGTACGTTCTATAATATTTCTTATAGTAATACAAAAGGAACACGCTGAATCGGAGTTAAAAATAACCAAAACAAAACAAAGCTTGTCAGAAGTTGGTATTTCACAGGCAGATTTCTCAGCCAACAGGGTGCTAGCTCTGGTATATAGACATTGTAACTCATTTGCATCTGATATTTTTTCCCCACAGAATACACTTCACAGGATACATTCTTTCCTTGTGTTCCTTTCTCCCCATCCAAATCAGAAGTTTAAAATTGCTGGTTGAGCTTGGGAAAGGGAATGAGTGCAGGGAAGGAATTAGGGTAAACATTAATTTGAATGTTTAAAACAAAACCTCAATTTTTGTATTTAAATATACCTAGAGCCAAAATATTCTAATGTTCAATTATTTATCTGTGAGATTAGGACAGCTCTGTATTTGTTCAATGTACTTTTTATAGTATGATGTTGTCAGCTTCTAGAGATAGGAGTTTATTTATCCGAGGACACACAGAGGCTTCAGACTTATCACTGTCTTTCCATTAATATTGGATAAGTTCTAGATTCTTTCCTAGCTCAAATGGGGCATTTATTTATTTATTTATTTATTATTTTTATCTATTATTTTTATTTATCTTTTGTCAGCTCTGTAAGCTGCAGACAGAAAGGAAGAAGTACCTGCAAAGAGCAGTTCTACCTATGTTAAATCTGAATTACCCTTTTGAGGTGCCCCTCTATCATCACAGTCTACTGAGAGTACTGGTGATAGCCACCTCTTATTTTATGTGTTTCTATTAAGTCCTGAGCCCCAGCAATATTTTCTGCATAGTATATATGTTCAGGAGAACTATATTATCCATCCAACATATTGAACTGGTGCATTGAACCATTTCACACAATGGATCTTTTAGATTTGCTCAGAATTCACACTCATTAGTAGCTATGGAAGGCAAAGAAGATGACTAAACCTTGATGGTCACTCATGAAATATATACCAGGCCTATAAGGCAGTGACAATGCTTTACTCCCTTGACTCCTAAAGGGTTGTGAGGGATGTGCAATTAGGTGCTCCAGGAGAAATATCACACATTTGGAATGGGAATGGAAATTAACTGATTTAGTAGGCAAAGGTTTTTAAGAGGACTAAAAACCACAGCATTCTGCTATGGAAACTGTCAGCCTCTGGCCTGGACAGACGCACACTCTCCTGGGTAGAAAACTGGCTGGATGACCGGTCCCAGAGAGTGGTGGTAAATGGTGTTAAGTCCAGCTGGAGGTCAGTGACAAGTGGTGTTCCCCAGGGCTCAGTGCTAGGTCCAGTCCTGTTCAATGCCTTCATCAATGACCTGGATGAGGGCATTGAGCGTACCCTTAGCAAGTTTGCAGATGTCAATCTGCTGGAGGGTAGGGAGGCTTTGCAAAGGGACCTGGACAGGCTGGACCGCTGGGCAATGTCCAACGGCATGAGATTTAACACGACCAAATGCTGGGTCCTGCACTTGGGGCACAACAACCCTATGCAGAGCTACAGACTGGGAGAAGCCTGGCTGGAAAACTGCCAGGAGGAGAGGGACCTGGGGGTGTTGGTCGACAGCTGACTGAACATGAGCCAGTAGTGTGCCCAGGTGGCCAAGAAGGCCAATGGCATCCTGGCTTGTATCAGAAATGGTGTGACCAGCAGGTCCAGGGAGGTTATTCTCCCTCTGTATTCAGCACTGGTGAGGCCGCTCCTTGAATACTGTGTTCATTTCTGGGCCCCTCACCACAAGAAGGATGTTGAGGCTCTGGAGCGAGTCCAGAGAAGAGTGACGAGGCTGGTGAAGGGACTGGAGAACAGACCCTATGAGGAGCAGCTGAGAGAGCTGGGGTTGTTTAGCCTGGAGAAGAGGAGGCTGAAAGGAGACCTCATTGCTCTCTACAACTACCTGAAAGGAGGTTGTAGAGAGGAGGGAGCTGGCCTCTTCTCCCAAGTGACAGGGGACAGGACGAGAGGGAATGGCCTCAAGCTCCACCAGGGGAGATTTAGGCTGGAGATTAGGAGGAGGTTTTTCACACAGAGGGTCATTGGGCATTGGAACAGGCTGCCCAGGGAGGTGGTTGAGTCACCTTCCCTGGAGGTGTTTAAGGCACAGGTGGATGAGGTATTGAGGGACTTGGTTTAGTGTTAGATAGGAATGGTTGGACTATAAGAAGCGATGGGTCCCTTCCAACCTGGTTGTTCTGTGATTCTGTGATATTTCTCTGTATGAGATCAGCTGTGGCTTGGCCATTGTCCTGAACACATATGGACCAGATACTGTTGTGGAACAGACTAGGAACCAGACCATCTTCAAAGCTTTTGCTTGTTACATCCCTTACCAGTGCCTGTACAACCAAATAAAGGGGAGGTGGTTGAGTCACCTTCCCTGGAGGTGTTTAAGACACGGGTGGATGAGGTATTGAGGGACTTGGTTTAGTGTTAGATAGGAATGGTTGGACTAGAAGATCCAATGGGTCCCTTCCAACCTGGTTCTGTGATTCTGTGATTCTGTGAAAGGGAGAGGACAAGATCAAGATAATTCTTAAGCATCTGAAATAAAAACTACAGAGGGACATGGTTTAGTGTTTGATGGGAATTGTTGGACTCAATGATCCAGTAGGTCTCTTCCAACCTGGTGATTCTATGATTCTATAATCCTATGTGAGCACGAGTCACTTAAATTCTGAAGAGTGATCTGAACCCACTCACCTAGCCCATTAGGCACCTAATAAACTGTCAGTACTGAAGGTTTCCATCAAATAAAAGGTGGAATTTATAAGATCAAATATTGCTCTACATCTTTGTCATTAATGGGATGAATAAGCATGTTTGGAAAGTATTTCTTTTCATTCTTACATACAGTTATAAGTTAGGTAAGATGAATCATCTATTATAAAAAGACATCATTAAAAAGAGTACAGAGTGACCAGCCTAGATATACGGATTTACATTGGAGATACTCAAAATAAAAGATGAAATATACCCTACCTAAGGTGTCTAGAAACCAGTCTAATGCACATCTAACACAGACACTAACTTTCTAGAGAATCTGAGTCAAGTATGCATTTCCCATTGACACCAACTAAATGCCATGTTCTGCACCTAAGATGAAGTAACACTGGGCACAAGTATAAATTGGGAGAGGAATGGCTAAAGAGGAGCCCTGCAGAAAGGGAGCTGGAATGACTGGCTGACAGCAGCCTCAATATGAGTCAGTAACATGCCCTGGCAGCCAGGAAGGTAAACTACATCCTGGAGTGCACCAAACACGTAGACATGGTAGTTAGGGATGTGGTTCAGTAGTAGACTTGGCAGTGCTAATTTTCTGATTGGACTCTCTTATTTTAAAGGTCTTTTCATACCCAAGTGATTCTATGATTCTGTGATTCTAAACACAGTATAACCTCCTCATCAAAGAGGTGATTATCCTGCTCTTTTCAGTAGTGGTGGAGACTTACCTCGAGTATTATATGCAGTGCAGTTATGGACCCCACAATTTAAGAATGATGTTAAGGAACTCAAATGTGTCCAGAGGTCAGCAACAAAGCTGGTGAAAGGGTTGGAAGGAACATCCTATTGGAAATGGCTAAGACGGTTTGGGGAAAGGAGAGGAGATTTAGACTGGACATTAGAAATAATTTCTTTACCTAGAGGGTGGTCAAACACTAGAACAGGCTTCCTAGAGATGAGGTTGATGACCCATGCCTGTCAGTATTTTAGAGACATTTGGGCAACGCTTTAACATTTGATCAGCCCTGAAGTAGGAAGGCAGTTGGACTAAATAGTAATTGTAGGTCCCTTAAAACTGTTCTATTCTATTCTATTCTATTCTATTCTATTCTATTCTATTCTATTCTATTCTATTCTATTCTATTCTATTCTATTCTATTCTATTCTATTCTATTCTATTCTATTCTATTCTATTCTATTCCATTCCATTCCATTCCATTCCATTCCATTCTATTCTATTCCATTCTATTCCATTCTATTCCATTCTATTCCTAACTTAGTCGAACTCAACCTAACCTAATTGTGTGGAATAGATTAATTTGGCACCCTTGTACTGAAGTCTTCAAAAAAGACCAGTTGCATAGGCTTGCTGCCAGCCCAGACTTTCCGTCCAGACAGCCCCATTAATGGAATTGACGTTTAGTCACTTCTTTTCATGTTTAGTACGCAGTATTTTCAAGCCTGTTACAGGTTTCAAGCACTTCATATAGGTATAGCACATGCAATGAGAAATGTTACTTTTAATAAGAGGTTGCATGTAATTGGATGAAAAAGTATTCAAAAGACATTTAATGTGCAACTGAAGCACTATTGCAGAGGGCTTATTTTCAGGGTATTTAAATCCTCAAAGAAAAATGAGACCAAAGTAAAAACTAGGAATGACAGCTGTTATTCTGATTTACACCATTCGAGGATCTGAGCTAATGTAAATTGACTCACCAGGGTTTTGGATTAACCAATGAGGTTGAAAAACTACTGAGTTTCTAAAGTGAAGTATCATCAGAAAATCGCAATAATGATATACAAGTATTTCTCCATATCTAGAAACTGAATGAAAGCACTTTGCTGATGACAATCTGAAAAAGACTGAATACCTCTGTCTCTGCTTCAGATTTTTAAACCTAGATATTAATTAATAAAATTAAATCCTGGGTAAATAAAGGGTTTAAAACAGAAGACTAAGAGCATTGCAAATTTCCCTTGGAGAACATTACTATAACGACTTCTGCATCTGCTTTTTAAGAAGACTGTGTGTTTCTGGGGGGTCTCAGAAGCTCAGGGTGATCTGAAATGAACAATGATGATTTCTTAGAACCATCAGTGTCTGAAACAATTCTTCAGTGGTACATGTACACACCAGAAGGATGGGATATAATTGAGGGGGATCTGGGTTGGATGGAGAAGTGGGTTTGTGACAACATCATGACCTTCAACAAAGCCAAGTGCAAGGTCCTACACTCGGATCTGGGCAATCCATGGTTTCCATACATGATGGAGGACGATGTGATTGAAAGTGGCTCTGCCAAGAAGAACATGGGGATGCTGCCTGATGAGAAGATTGACACGAGCTGGCAATGTGCACTCACAGCCCAGAAGGCCAACCACATCCTGGGCTGTATCAAAAGAAGTGTAGCCAACAGGTCAAGGGAGGTGACCCCTTTGACCAGCAATTTCACAGTCACCTACAACAAACTTGATGTGTTACTGGGGACACATCAACACCTGTCAAATGCAGGTATCCCCTTGCCAAGGGTTAAGGTCTCCTTTATGCAGGGGATGCTATGTGTGGTCAAATGCTGGGCTAAATCTACTGTGGTCCAGTAGAAGTTTTGCTATTTCAGTCTCCATTTGTCCATCCTGTGCTAGATTCTTCCTTGGAGAAGTTTGAAGCTAAGGTGCTCAGAAGTGTGTATTCACAGTACTGTGTATTCATAGTGTCTTTTTCCAGTATCCTGAAATCAGCCAAGTTTGAATTCTGCCTACAACATTCTTCTGCTCTGTAAATGGCTGTGCTAGGGCCATTCCAGGAGTCACTAAGTCTTTCTTGCATGCCTGACCTTGTCATTGCAGATGGGCAGAAGCGTTTGATGGAGATTAGAGATCTGGATGCAGTAAATTGGTTTAAGATTAAACTTTAACCACACAGCTCACCTGAAACTCTCTCCAGAAATTCCAGCTGATCAATGTCACAACTCAAGCCAAGAACCCTCTGAGAACTGAGCAGTGTAAGTACACACCTAATATGCCTTTAAGCTCACACTCAATGGGCTATGGAGCTGAAAAACAAGGGGCAGGATGTGCTTAATCCTACTCCACACCATTTTGTTATGCTGCAAGAACAGTGTAGTCTGCTCCCAGGTCAATTGAAAACAAGCATACTTACATTTGTGAGGACCTGGAAACTGTGTTTAACCTGAGAGTCCTTATACATCACAAGGTGAATCCTGCCTCCACTGAAGTTAAGAAGCTAAACTTAAGCCTTTCCTGGCTGTAAGACTAATGTGCTGTTCAGAATTATTCCTGAATTTTATAGTGCCTGAACTGCTGGTGTATAAGAATGAAGTGTGACCTTCTCTGTAGCTGCAGCGGTCAGCGCTTGGTACATCCAGGGAGACCTGAATCCACTTTGTCTGTGGTAGTCCCAGAATCAGACGTACTGGGGAGTGAGGTACAATATTTTCTAGCCATAAGGCAGGTAATGTCAGGGTGTGATATTTGCCTGGGCTGTTCAGTCTTCCAGAGAGTCAAAGACTGCCTCAGGAAAAATGCTGGGCTAACAATGCACTGTTTGGACTTACTGCAAACATCTCCAGTCACTCATGGAGCTTTGTGCTGTCCTTTTTTAGGTAATAAATGCATGCTTTAGAGCTCAGAACTGAAAACCTGTCCAGCAGTGGATGGTTCTAATCTCCTTGTTTGGCTTGTTTTCTCAACGCTTAAGGCTCCTCTGTTGTTCTCTCTGTGGTAACGTCCACGTTCAGTGCAGAATTTTAATCAAGATGGAGGGCAGAAGACATTAGGGGAGCAAAAACCAGTCCCAAAAGAAAAACATTTTCAGCTGGAGGCAGAGAGACTGAGAACATTCCTGCTTTGAAACAACATCCACAACGCAAAGGTAGATACCCTTGACTTCCTTCCTGGTAAGCTGCTACAACTCATCACACTAAAGCAATCACTTGGGGCAACAAGAAGCTGCTGGCTGGACAGACAATGTGCCACTATATCACCTTTTAAAATATGTGCTGAAATGTAACACTGATCTAGCCAGCTTTAGCTGTTTAGCTAAATCTGTGATACCACCCTATAAGCAGTGGAATAGATCTTTTGCTTCCCTCTTTCTCTTGTGTCTCTTCTTTTTGTTAATTGACTTATCCTAACAACAGAGATTTGTCACAGTGATAACTTCCTACTCCATCTTTTCATTAACCACTCCCACAATAACACCACAGCACCTAAGAGTTCCCTGCTGAACTGCAAATTACTGACACTCCTCTCTTTCAGCAATCATAGGCTCTTTATTAAAGGCATGGAAACTGGTTACAGCTGTGGTGGGGAATTCCTACATCATTTGTCAAGGGCCATTACACCTTTTCACCTCTAACCACTTCCAGCTCCCGGGACAAGGAGCCCACATCTCTGCATTTAACATGCCTGAAGTTCTTGCTTTCTGTGTGTCAAAAAACACTTCACAGACCCTGAACTGATTTTTTTAGAGCATACTTTGTGTCAAATTCACGCAGTTATATTGACAAAAGCACTTATACTAGGCATACACTGTTGGAGACTGGATGCTAGGCTAGATCCTAGACTTCATTTGTTTAGCCCTCCTAATACCATTAAACGTTAACATATGTATAATATATATACATAACTCTGTCATTCATTAGTTTTTAATTATTAAAGAAAAAATCAAAATAGATCATTGAAGCACATATAGAAAAATAAGACTGCACTAACTACACAGGAACAGAGGAATAACATGTCCAAGGCAGTATGGCAGTTTTATTTTCCTACCTGCACCACTAGTTAAAAGGCAAGGGGACTATCATGCATTATGCATTATAATTGGAGCTCTAGCTCTTGAAAGCACTGATTATTCCATGTTTCTATAGTACCAAGCCCCTGGTTAGCTGGAATGCTAGCAGCATCATTGCTTGCAGCAGTACTTTTTTTGAGGCATTATGTTTTAGGAAATAGAGTTTCTTGCTTAATTTTACCTGTGTTAATAGATATGGATTAATTCTGAGAAAAGCAGGTCGAGGTAATGAACTAGAAAAACAAAGCCTCACCTCATCTTGGAGACAGTCATGAACTTGATGGAAATCATTATGTTAGAACAATCAGGTTTTTTTCTAATCAGCAGTTTTACCCAGCTGAGTACTTGAAGATCAAGACTGGACTCAAGATCTCCATTTTATTTTTATTCTTATAGACCTAAGGTTCTTATATTCTTGGCTATATGCACAACTCAAAAATGAAGGAGGGTAGTTCCCAAAGTATTGATTACATTTTTCTTCTAGTAGAGAGTAACTCTGGGTTTAGTGCTGCCTCCTCCAAACAAAACAGGTCTAGAAGTCCTATGTTTCACTCCTTGAGCAAGTTTATTACTCACTAAGCTCTAATATAGGGGAAATCTGAATAAGGTAGGAATGAGGTAGGACTTATGTAGCTTGCACTGCATCAGATCACAGTGTCAAAAAGACAATAAGAAGATGAAAGTCATGGGACCCTTCTGCTAAAACTTCACATTCTGAGTCACAAAAAAGAAAACTTGAGGCCAGGAAGGATTTTGAAACTATAAATCCCAGGACAGGATTCATCTGGTGAAATACAGACACCTACAGAGTTTCTCTATTTAGCTGCTTCTTTAAAGTAATAAGGGAAATGGGCATGAAGGCATGACACATTTTTCTTAAAGGAAGACCCATAAAGGAAACCCAGTGAATTTTGCAAGAAATTTCCAAATTTTCTCTGCTTGTTGTAAAATGCATGAGGATGAAGACCACAGGTATAGGCTAAGATGAGATGACTCCAACATGGTTTCACAGAGACGTTGGTTATACTCCCCTGAGATGGATGTGCCAGCCAAAGAAGGAGAAGGAGCCTCTAACATGCATTCCCTGGCATTTTCTATTCACTGCTTGAAGTATTCTGAGCCTTGTGTATCCACAGTCTGCTTTTCCCCACTTTCTTAAAAAAAAAAATCGCTTGGGCATGGATCATAAAAATAATCAACTTCATGAAAATGATCGCAGTGATTTCCATTTTAGAGCATTCAGAGAACATACAGTGTAAATCCTAGCACTCCCTGGGGGCTGACATCAGTTCCATGTGTAATTGTTTCCAGATAACCTGGTTTATGACCTGGGTGTGTATTGTAATTTAAATGATGTACATCTTTTACTATCACAATGAGTTACCCATATTGATCTCCCCAAAGGGAACACTTCAGCAGGTATATTTCATGAGTTGTGATGTAACAGATAACTTTTCTAATTGTACAGCCTTAAATAGCTTGATAAAATACTAGATTTATAGATATTATTGCTTTGTGCCTAGGTCTCACTCCCATAATTTCCATCTGGTGTGCAGAAAGGAAATTTGTTTTCCTCTAAATATTTCAGGCTGTTGAAAGTACATTGGTTACAATCTTGAACACAAAAGGTACATTTAACATCAGTAAAATGAACAATGTACCACCAATCCTCTTTTGTGAGACCAATCTAAGCAAAAGCTTTTGTTCTACTGAAATCGATCTGTGTTCTTTTGGGAGAGAGACTTTTGCATTTAGCTTAGTTCATTTGCCCAGCATGTTTGCAGTGTCGTATCAGCATGGCTATTATCACATGAAAGGTACCAGGTTTAAGAGATGCAGACTTATTATTATGAGGGCTAGCGTCATTTAGGTATTAGAAATTAGTGCAGAGCACAGAAGTGGAATTCATATCTAGTGGGGATTTTAAATCTCAAATCTTGAGGCCACTAGTAATACTGGCTACCTTCTGTAAGGCCAGAACTGTAGGCAGTGGGTTGTACTTGGTCTGTAATTGAAATAATACAGCTGGGAGCAGAAAAAGGATTATAAAGCACTGTTCTGGTCATCTGGGGTGATTCAAAGACAGGGACTAGAAGGGGACTTCCTCTAGGACTCCTGTCTTTAAATGGTGTCTGTTCTCACCCTGCAAATCTCATTTTCCCTAGCACTCAGGGAAGAGTAATGGCAAATATTCACAACAAAATCCTCTAAAAGATACCTCACCGTTGTTTTCTTTTTCCATTTACATCTTTGAACTAGAAAAAAAGGACAACCCTTATTCCTTAATGTTGTTTTTCATACTCATTGGGATACAGTAGAGGACCTCTGTTACAGGGAAAAAATATTAAGGCCATTAGCTCCAGTTTGGTGCCAGTAAAACACAGAAGAATAGGCACAAAAAGTATAAAGTAGGGAACACTCAATTACATTTTTTTCATCATCAGGGTAACTCAAAAGTCCTGGGGCAATGGTAGGGGCAGCTTCTCTCTTTCTTACTCTGGGGAGCTGGGCTGGAAAGAAGAGATGGTGAAGTTCTGCTCTTACTCCTCAAGGATAGACTTGGATCCTACAATATACCAAAGCCTGCATGAACCAGAACCAAAGAGGGCATTTCATAGCACTTAGTTTGCTCTCCAGCAGCTCTACTACGTAAAACTAAGCCCTGGCTCAGAGATGTTCCTTGCTCAGACGGTACCTGAGTTTCCACTGTACCAAATGTACATCTTTAGCAAGGCACGCCTGAGATGAGTTTCACCCCTTTCTGATCTCTGTCTCCTAGTGATGAAGCTGAACTAGAGCTGGGCAACATGAGTTGGAACATGTTGTGACATAGACTTATAGTAGCTAGGGAATAAAGGAATACAGAAGAAGAATGCCATCAACATCTAATACAACAAGTGCCAACACAATGGCACCTCTGTGTTCACAAAAAGCTTTTTAGGCATATTGATCTACATGTAATAGTTACTAAAGCTTCTACAAGTCAAGTAGAACAAGAAATTATCTAACGCTCCATATCTGCAGTTGAGAATAAGGGGAAAGCAAGACTGTGAGCATATTCCTAGGTCACTGACTCCAGTCCTCCATTATCAGAAGTCATTCAGCTGTAACAGATATCTCCACCCATTTGGGTGGTTGGGAGCCATTTGAGGTTGAATGCTTCCCACTCTTCCTCCTTAGCCTTGCTGGAATGCTCTTCCAGGGCTTCACTGGAACAGTAAATAGAATTTTCCAATATCCAGTTTTAATTTATTCCCTACAGCAATCTATGTCTTTCTGTGCTTGTAAGAGCATTCCCTTTAGATTGAAAATTCTTCTTTCTCTAGTGTATTTTAAAAAATTGATTACATCATTTCTCTGTCACTTTTGTTTTGTTAAAGTATCTTGAGCATTGCATTTTCACGTAAAATATGCTCTCTACTCTTCTGATCACCATAATAGCTCTTATCTACACTTGCTTCAGGCTGATTTCATCTTTTTTTTGAACCTACCTATAAGGATTTAAATGGCTAGACCTACCAAGGGAATTGGAGATTTTCAGATACTTCTTTTCAGGAATGGAATTCACAGTATTTAATTTGGAATCAAAACTCATTGTATAGGATGGAAAATGTTGAGTGTCTAAAGATGAGCACAAGGAATAGTGGGATATATAAACTTATACTCTATAGTACAAGATTTATATTCCTACTTGTACTTTGAATAAGCGTATTATTTTTTTGCTGCCTGTTTTTAGGTTTAATAAACATTTGTGTTAAACTAGCTCTGAAAGAATTTCAGAAGCAAGTTTGCTTTCATGTTAACATTCCAGACCTCTTACTGAAGGCTTTGAAACAATGGCCTTCCAGTGAAGAACATTACTGACTGTAAGTGTCATGTAACTTTACACCTTTGTCAGTAGTATGGATTGTTTTGATTGGCACCAAACAAAACTGGACACTTTTGTGGAACAGTTAATCTTCAACAGATGCCAAAAGTTTCTATTGACCTTTGTTAACTGGAGGAGACTATCACAGACATCTTCATTTCAGTAGTCAGAAGCTGTGAGACTTGAAACCCACTCAGCATAAGTCTTTGACCATAAGGCCCCTGCCAAAGAAACAGACAGCACTGGGTGGAAAGTCTGCTTTATCAGAAGGAACTTTGTTGTGTGATGCTTGCAGACATGTGATTTTAATAATTGTGCAGCATATCTCACTGCTCCTTCATGCTATGACAACCGTGTTTGATTCCACCCTACTTTATCACAAATTGAAGACAGATGTAATGCTAAATCATATAAAAATAATAATCCTTAAAAAAAAATCCTTAAAACAATAGAATAGTCCATTGACTGATTTAATGATGAGTTAATATTTTCTTCCAGGAAGCTCTTAAAGGCACTTTCCCCATATGTGCATTATAAAAAACAAAGCCATGCAAGATGACTGGGAGAATAAAATGAATGTTTGATCTTCTCCAGTTCTCTTTCTTAGGAAGCTTGACCCACACCATTGTTGGTGTCCCTAGGAACTAGAAATCATAATCACTTTGAGATATTTTACCATATTGCAGAGGGGTTAGTGCCTTCTCCCACTTCTTTTTCCAGATGTCCTAGGAACAAAAAGCAGTGGTGTGTAACTTCAGGTGTTGCTAAAGGTTTGATGAGAAAAGCAAAGCTCTCAAACAGTTTCTGTGCTACATTGTCCTCACTAGTACTCTGACACCTTTGTCCTTCTCTCTCAGGGATCATCTTTATGTCTTCAGATCAGATAGGTAAGTGCGGGCTGTGGTGGAAAGCTCTTCAGTCTGCTGAGTTGTGATCCTGCAAAACTAGCTTGGCTCAACCTAGGCTTCAATGCCAGTTCCCCAGCTGAAGTAACAGAGGAGAGTATAGACGTCATCTGTATAGGACAAAGGAGTTTAATGGTTTTAAACTGAAAAAAAAAAGGGTAGATTTAGATTGGATGCGATAAAGAAATTCTTTATCTTAAGGGTGGTGAGACTCTGGAACAGATTGCCTAGAGAAATTGTGGATGGAAGTGTTCAAGGTCAGGCTGGGTAGGGTTTTGAGTAACCTGAGGTAGTGGAAGATGTCCCTGCTTATTGCAGCAAGCTAGAATAGAAGATCTTTTAAAACTCCAGTGCAACAGAAACCGTCCTATGATCAATTTCCTTTCTCCTCCTTTCTCAATTCCTGTCCTCCAGTGAAATGGAATCACTGCATGCATACATTTCTTTCACAATGATGGCACCAGCCTTTCACAAAATGTTTAGACTTTTTAATAAAAGAGACTTAGGAAACAGCCTTAAATCACTTTAATCATTTCTTATCCCAAAATGATTGCTATTTTTTATTTCCACTTATAATTTCAGTTTTTCCAGGCTCAGCACAAACATAGCTCTATATTGTTCTCATGGACAAATATTTCTACTCAGTCTGTACCAGATGAGACCTCGCCAGAGTTTTTGCAATGATGTCAACGCATCCCTGTAGATTGGTTTGTAGGCCTGCTGGAAATTCAACTCAATTTTACAGATTTCATTTAAATATAAAGGACTAGCCACAAAACGCATCTTAGAGAAGCCACCAGAGTTCAATTGCCTCTCTACAATGCACAAAATGTTCAATGTTCCAAATATAGAAAGCAAAAGAACCTGATAAATGTTTTCTTTTTCCTTTTCTGAGATAGCAAGCCAAGTCATTACCTGGAGCACTGCAATGGGTGCCACTATCAGCTGGGACTGTCATTTTGTAACTGACGTTTCATTCTACTCACCTTTGAGCAACAAGAGCACAGTTCTGCTGCAGGGAAAATGAAATCTCCCATCTCTCCCCTCCAACACAGGCTGCTCAGTTTAAAGTTCCACATCCAACATAGATCGAAACTCAAATTTATTGCTCCTCTCCAGGAAAGAAGGCATAAGCAAAGTGTATGAAAACTAACCCTTTCAAGGTTTTCTCATACATCTAGGGCTACGGAAGAATTGCTGTGCTATGATATACATGGATTTCTTGATAATCCTCCTGTGTGTCAATGTGAGAAGCACAGTTTCACTAAAAAAAAAAAAATAAAATTATAGCTATTTATTTCAGTAACTTTTAAAGTGCTTGTCTTGGGACTATTATCTATTGTCTATTATAGTATATATAATAGACAATGGTATACTATACTATTGTCTATTTTCTATTGAGAAACAGATTCTCAGTTCATACATAAGTAATTTTCTGACATAAAATCATGTGGGGTTTTGTGTGTTTGTTTGTTTAATTACTAACAGTGGCATGACTTAGATGTTCTATCTTTCTTTAGGAGTGAGACTGGCTGCACTTAATCATAACTTTTGCAAGTAGAGGACAGCTAGCAAGCATACTGCCACTGGAGACCACTATTAGCAGAAATGCAGACTGAAAGTGATTTCTTTCAGGGAGAAGAAAGGCCTATTATTCTACAAAAACAGCAACTTCTCTCTCTCCCATCAAGTTATTCCTTTTAGGAATAACTTTAGGAGCTTATAGTTCATGAAAATCCTGGAGGAAGGAAAAGGGCTTAATAAAAAAGCACAGTATATCACTAGGAAGTGGTAAAAAGGGATGCTAAAAATTGCCTGACAGCACAGGAGTTTTAAGTATATTCATAGAACACATGAAGAAAGAATATTCAGTGCAAAAGCAGGTTCTTTGTTCTTAACAAGTACATCTCTATGGCTTTTCTCCTGCATAGTGTCACTTCTGTTAGTGGTGTAGCTATATATATAAAGTCAGAACCGTGTATGGTGCTGTACATAAGAGTTTCAGGAATTCTGAAGTTTAGCAGCTTTTTAGGAATAGAAAGCAGCCTCAGAACAGCATTTCTGACAAAGTAATGATTCCCCCCCCCACCTATTTTCAGAGTTATTCTTTAATATTTTCTTGAACAAACTGCTGCAGAGTGAATCGTTTAACTCCTTTTTTTCAGGGATGATATTCTACAACGACAGAATGGAACAAAGAAGGTTTGCAGGCAAAGGAAATAACTAATATAAGACCAATAGTCATTACTACAAAAAACCCTAGACACGGGCTTGTAGCCACATAACCTTTCTTAAATCTGAAATCTGAAATGATTTCAGCTTTGCAAACTTTGCTTTCCTAGTGTATTGTAAAATAAAATA
Source organism: Coccyzus lansbergi (assembly GCA_033558105.1). Classification (NCBI taxonomy): domain Eukaryota; kingdom Metazoa; phylum Chordata; class Aves; order Cuculiformes; family Coccyzidae; genus Coccyzus; species Coccyzus lansbergi. The sequence continues at coordinate 1,993,983 of JAUMJK010000151.1, forward strand.
AAGTAGATTAAAACAGATGGAAAAAAAGAAATCATAGGTCTCAGTATACCTTCTTGAGATGCAAACAAATGCAATACGTACCAAATACCGTTGGTTATATGTACATAGTGTGTTATAGCACTTACTGTTGTGGTATAAGAAGCTTACTTATAAGCCTCCAAATATACTTATATATGTATGTAAGCATCTATAAATTGACATTAATCGTTAGCTTATTAAATATTTAGATTACTAATTAATATGAATTTTAGCTTATAAAATCATCGAATCATAGAATAACCAGGTTGGAAGAGACCCACCAGATCATCAAGTCCAAACATTCCTATCAAACACTAAACCATGCCCCTCAGCACCTCATCCACCCTTGCCTTAAACACCTCCAGGGATGGTGACTCAACTATCTCCTTGGGTAACCTGTTCCAGTGCCCAATGACACTTTCCGTAAAAAATGTTTTCCTAATGTCTAGCCTAAATTTCTCCTGGTGGAGCTTGAGGCCATTCACTCTTGTCCTGTTCCCTGTCAATTGGGAGAAGAGGCCAGCTCCCTCCTCTCTACAACCTCCTTTCTGGTTGTTATAGAGAGCAATGAGGTCTCCTCTCAGCCTCCCCTTCTCCAGGCTAAACAACCCTAGCTATCTCAGTTGTTCCTCATAAGGTCTGTTCTCCAGCCCCTTCACCAGCCTCGTTGCTCTTCTCTGGACTTGCTCCAGAGCCTCAACATCCTTCTTGTGGTGAGGGACCCAGAACTGAACACAGTATTCAAGGAGCGGTCTCCCCAGTGCACAGTACAGAGGGAGAATAACCTCTCTGGACCTGCTGGTCACGCTATTTCTGATACAAGCTAAGATGCCTTTGGCCTTCTTGGCCACCTGGGCACACTGCTGGTTCATGTTTAGTTGGCTGTCAACCAGTACCCCCAGGTCCCTTTCCTCCAGGCAACTTTCCAGCTAGACCTCCCTTAGTCTGTAGCTCTGCATAGGGTTGTTGTGCCCCAAGTGCAGGACCCGGCATTTGGCTGTGTTAAACCTCATGCCATTGGACTCTGCCCAGCAGTCCAGCCTGTTCAGATCCCTTTGCAGAGCCTCCCTACCCTCCACCAGATCGACACTTGCACACAGCTTTGTGTCGTCTGCAAACTTGCTAAGGATGCATTCAATGCCTTCATCCAGGTGGTTGATAAAGACATTGAACAGGGATGGACCTAGCACTGAGCCCTGGGGAACCCCACTTGTCACTGACCTCAAGATGGATTTAACACCATTTACCACCACTCTCTGGGCCCGGTCATTCAGCCAGTTTTCTACCCAGGAGAGTGTGCACCTGTCCATACCAGAGGCTGACAGTTTCCGTAGCAGAATGCTGTGAGAAACTGTGTCAAAGGCTTTACTGAAGTCCAGGAAGACCACGTCCACAGCCTTTACTTCATCCAGTAGCCGAGTCACTTTGTCATAGAAGGCGATCAGATTAGTTTGGCAAGACCTGCCTTTCATGAACCCGTGTTGACTGGGCCTGATCACCCGGTTCTCTTGCATGTGCTTCATGATAGCACTCAAGATCACCTGTTCCATGACTTTCCCTGGCACTGAGTTCAGACTGACTGGCCTATAGTTCCCTGGATCCTCCCTGCGACCCTTCTTGTAGATGGGCACAACATCAGCCAGCCTCCAGGCCAGAGGTACCTCCCCAGTCTTCCCGGACTGTTGGAAGATGATGGAAAGGGGTTTGGCCGATACATCTGCCAGCTCCCTCAATACCCTTGGGTGAATCCTGTCTGGCTCAATAGACTTATGTGTGTCTAGTTGGGCAAGCAAGGATCTGACCACCTCCTCTTGGACTATGGTAGCCTCATTTTGTTCCTCTAGCTCTGGGGTTTGTACTCAGAGGGTACAACTTTCTTTACAATTAAAGACTGAGGCAAAAAAGGCATTAAGTACCTCATCCTTTACCTCATCCCCTGTCACTGTTTTTCCTTCTGTGTCCAATGGGGACTGTATGGTCTCCCTAGTCTTCCTTTTATTATTTATATATTTATGGAAAGATTTTTTGTTATCTTTCACAGACTTCTGATTTCTAGTTGAGCCTTATCCCTTCTGATTTTTTCTCTACACAATCTCACTTCCCTCCTGAAATACTTGATTTATTTTTCCTTCTTCTATACAGTGGGGCTAAAAGCCTCTAAGATAAATTACTCTACTGAATCTTTGTTTCTTCAGAAGTAAACTAGATAAGAATATTATATTCAGATTCAGACAGAAAACCCAAAACTCTTGGTTCAGAAAAGATCAGAAAGCATTTCAGAGTGTTAAGAACTCAGTACTACAGGTTTCATTTGATGATGTTTTTATTTTAGAAAACTTCTAAGGCAAAATTGAGCACTAGATAGACACAATTGATAAAAGATAGGAAAACTGTCAAATAAGACAGAAGCAATTAACCTAAATAAAATTTAGGGCTTCTGCAACTAGGAGGAAAGTCTGAAGCATCTTGACGGAAGAAGCTGAGATTAAGGAACATTTAAACATACTGGATATATGCATGATCTTTGTGACGGATGGGAGGCAACCCTGGATTCTGAAGGAGGTGGCAGACATCACTGACAGGACATTGATCATTAAAAGGCCATGGAGGGTTGCAGAGTTTCCAGAGAACTGGAAGAAAGTAAATGCCATTGTTCTTTTTGAGAAGGGCAAGAAGGGGATTATGGTAGCTCCAGGCTGACCAGCCTCATGTCAGTCCCTGGAAAGGTAATGGATCAAATCATTCTAAAAGCCATTTCCAAACATGTGAAGGACCAGAAGGTGACTGTGAGAAGTCAGTATGGACTTAGAAATGGAGAATAATGGTTAGTCAGTTTGATAGCTTCTGGAAAGATAGAACTGGCTTGGTGGCAAAAGCAGTGGGTTTGTTTACCTTGACTTCAGCAAGGCTTTTGATGCTGTTTCTCATAACATCACCACAGAAAAACTAATGAAGTGTGGGCTACATAAGTGAACAGTGTAGTGGACTGAAATCTGGCAGTGTGGCTGGGTTCAGAGAATTGTGTTCAGCCACATCAAGTCCAGTTGGAGTCCAGGCACTAGTGGAGGATCCCAATAGTTGATTCCAGGTCTGGTGCATTTTAACAAGTTTATTAATCATCTGGAAGTTTGCAAGGGATTCAAAATGGAGAGCAGAGGCTAATACTCCAGGAGTATGCATGTGTTGCCCTTCAGAGAGACCTCAATAGCCTGATGAAATGGGCCAATACAATCTCATCAAGTTCATCAAAGACGTGAAGTCCTGTCCCTGCACGGAGAGAAATAATGCTGTGTATTAAGTACATGCTGGCTAAGCAGCAGGAAAGATGCTTTGCAGAAAATGATCTGGGAGCCCTGTTGTTCAAAAATGCAATACTCCATCCATGGCAGTAAAGGCCAACAGCCTTCTGGGCTTCATTAGGAAGAGCATTGCCAGAGGGTCAAGGTAGGTGATCCTTCCCTTCAACTCAGTACTGGTGAAGTCCCAGCTATAGTACTGTGTCCAGTTCCGGGCTCCCCACAACAAGAAAGATGGAGTTGCTGGAGGGAGTTCAGTGAAGGTTGACTAAGACGATGAAGGGGCAAGAGTATCTGACATACAAGGAGAGACTGAGAGTGCTATGACAGTTCAACTTGTAGAAAAGAAGGTATAAGGGAATTTTACACCTAAAGGGAAGGAATTAAAACAATGCAGCCAGACACTACTCGGTGATGCTGATAAAGGAACAAGGGATAGCGTGCACAAACTGGAATATAGTAAATTCAGTTCAAACATAAGGAAAAACAAGGCACTATGGAAGTGATTGAATTCTGAAAGAGATTACCAAGACAGTTTGCGGTGGAGTCTTCATCCATAGAGATATTCAAATACTGATGATCCTGGTCAACCTGCTGTATCTCAACTTGCTCTGAGCAGCAGAGTTGGACTATATGATCACCAGAGGTCTCTGCAAACCTCTGTGATTCTGTGAAATGCAAGAATACGTATCTGTGGTCAATAGTTAAATATGTATACCTTTAGAAGCTCAAAATAAATATTTCTAAAGGTAAAAAATATCCAGAGGACTCTGAAACCCCTTTCACAATAATAATATTTGAATTTATCTCCTCCTAGTAGAGAGCAAAATAATAAGCGCACAAACCCAGCTTTTCACAAAAACAGTTTAAATATTTTGCATTTTTAGTTCGTGCTTTGTTTGCAGAAAGCCTAAGATATGTAATTAACTGAAGGAGATTAGAAAAGACTATAGACTTTACCTGCTTCTTCCTCCCCAAAGATGAGTGAAAGAAACATTTAATATTAAGTGTGATGTCTGTTTTGAGTTTAGGTTAATATGCCCAGCTGTTAGTGAGGAATTTAGTTTTCTCTGCTTATGTCACCTTGCAATCAGTTTGCTACAATATCCTACAGAAAAGAAACATTCCAAATAAAGTATGTATACTAGTTGTTTATATCATGATATGTAATGTGGGCCTTGTTGAATCAAGACAGTTTAGGCTCCGTGTCTGAATCTTGAGGATACATATTCCTTTTCAGCTTCTGGAAATATCAATGTCACAGGCCATGATTTAGAAATACAGAAAACCATATGATGACTTCTTGAAGAAGTAACTAGTAGCCTGACCTTTAATACGCATGTTCACATGCTCAGGAGAAGCGTATGTTTACATATATACTGAATCAGCTCTTCTGGTTGTGACAGACTGGATGGAATAGCTTTTTGAAAACATCAGCTACAACCCTAAAGATGGGAAACTGCACAAAGTGCCTTTATGTCCCTTCCCAGGTCATTAAGGATCACAACATACAGTCTACCCAGTGCTTCAATCCCTTCCCTGTTCTTCTTTTGCCTCACATTGCAGTTATTTGCCTGCTATCATTTTTTAATATCATTACCATTATGTAGCATACTGCAGTTGCAGAATATTGATGGTGCTCTGAGTCGACCCAGCAATTACTGTGGACAGGCCCAGAAAGGCTACTGTATGTTATAAAAGCATTAAAGGGTGAGCACTAGGCGATAATGATGGAATTATCCTTATTCACTTCCTGCTGCTTTCTGAATGTCACACACAAATTCAATATTAGAGAATTATATTCCTACGTAGTCATTTTCCACCTTAGGTCTCTCTATCATGTCAGAAACAATTGTAGACTTTTACTGCAGCAGTTGCATGGACTTGACTAACAAAAGCTTGCGTGAATTAAACAAGTTAATACAGCAGAATAGTTTTCCTTTTATTCTTCATTTTTTGATAAACTACAATTTTATTCAGGCTCTTGTTCATGATTTGGAAGAGAATTCAGTTTCTGACTCAGCATGATAATTGTTAGACAAGACTCTATTGTTTCTGTTTTTGATAATTTTTAATGAAGTGGTTGAAGTTAACAGAGTATGAATTGCCTAGCACATAGCTGTATTATTTGCAGATTAAAGGTAAGAACATAAGAGGAGAATAAATGTCTATTTGAGACAGACCAGGGATCCATCCAGCTCAATGTTATGTCCCCCCATTGACAATGGAACATGCTATTTTGGTAGTGCATACAAGCCACATCATTTTCTGCTGCCCCTTCTCCTTGAACTTCCCGCAAACACAGCTGTCTGTCTTCTCCCTTTAGGATCTAGTGAAAGACCTATGTTGCATGAGTTGTCTAATATTTTCTTGAACCTGCTGGTACAATCTGCATCCACAAACTCTTATGCCTGTAAATTACATAAGTCCACTACCCACTGGAGAGAGATAGTTTCTTTTACATGTTTTAAATCAAGCCCCTACTGGTTTAAATACCTGTCTGTAATTCGAAGATTGCAGTCTGGTGAATCACAGTTCTTCATTATCTTACCCACTGATTTCATGACTTTACAAATCCTAGGCGTATCCCATTTCGCTTTCTCCTCTCCAAAGACAGAGGAGAAATGAAGAATCTCTTCCTGGATTATTTAATTTTTTTCTTGTAAAGTCTTTGCCTTCTCATAAAGTCTCTTCTCATAAAGTACTTGCTCTATCCTCTTGATCTTTTCATTGCTTCTACTGTATTTTTCTTGGATTTAAGACTAAAAATATACGTGCTTCCATGTTCTTCTCAAGATGTACTCTACTATTTCTTTTGTATTAGTGAGATGTTGTCTTTGATTTAGTTCTCAGTACTCTTTTTGTAGACCAGTATTTTGTTGGCATCTTGGCTACTGCTGCATACCGAGCTACAGTTCAGATTCAAGCCTGTGTTCAAACTACGCAACTAAAGACACTGCAACTGAGACCGATTCCCATGTGAAAGACTTGGCCCTCTATTACCCTTCAGTGTCATACTACCTACCTCCAAGATAGGTGGATGGGTCAACCAATGACCTGCATAGCCACTGTATGGTTCCTTCAGCATTTGCAGTGCCATCAAATGGCTTCTACGGGGTACATGTCATTCATAGGAGCTTTCTTACTGAAAAGGGAAGGCAGACTTGGAGTATTTTTGTGCCCAAGCTGACCTTACACATGATGAACATACAAATGCAAAGCTATATGTAGCATCCAGGTTACAGAGACAGATCAGGTAGTACACTGAGGTTTAGCTCTAACCTCAGTTCCTGGTTCAGCTTCTTAAGTTAAAGACCAGAAGTAACCCTTCTTGCAGTGGATGGTACTGTTAACTTCAAGTGCAAGTACAGGCTAACAATAAAAAAGTGATTGAAGGTCATTCCTTTGAAAGCAGCGTGTGTGTTGTACTTGTGTCTTAGGTCAAATATGAACAAATACAGGCCAGTAAAGCAGGTTGACTGACTTGAAGGAAGTAGCACAAACAGGAGAGGTATTGAGCAGGGAACTGTAAATCCTGTATTCCTGAAATTAGGAAAAGTTTTGACCACCTTTTTACTTTGTGCAAATGTCACTGCAAGAACTTTTGAAACCAGAGAAATGCCCTTGCTAGTCTCTACAATTCAGAAAGGAGAATAGTTGGGTGAGCATGTGCATGGGCTGTTATTAGCTTGTACCACAAGAGCTGAGCATCAATTGTTTCATTTGGCGTGTTCATCAACCACTAGATTTTGCCTGCTTTGCTTGTGTTTGACTAGTCTGTCTGAGTATTTTGACAGTGATTTATCTTTTCTGGTATCTACTTCTTTTGTGTTGAGTTTTTTGGGGATGCTTTTCTCCCTGGTTATAATATTGCAAGTTGCATGTAGACTTGCCAACCTTGTCCTATTCCCACTAAGATTAAAATAACTGATGGCTTGAGGGATAAATGGATGTTATTTCAACACACCTTTAACACATATTAATTCTGCATTTTATGACTGTTACACTTTCCTTTACTCTACTTGTTATTCCAGCTGCAGATGTTTATGTTGTCTCTTTATTTTCATTTGTAAAGCTCTGTCAGTTGTCAAGGATAGCAGCAACATAGTTCTTAATATTTTTTCACTGTTTGATTATTAATTAATTAGTTCTCATAGATTTATTTACAATGTTCTTTTTAGATCTGTCTGATCTGCAAATAGGATAATATGAGTTGTTCTTTGAATACCTTACTGAGATACATATTTCGTTATAAGTATTTTGGAAAGTGGGCACATATAGCATTTTTACACCTTGTTCCTCTGGAATAGATCTGATGGGGTGGCTGAAGAGGTCATGGCAAGCTGAATGCTACCAGAATTATCTGGCTTGTAAGATACATTACTTTTATAATCTGGATTGCTATTGCTTTCCAGTTACTGCTGGTGTGGACCCTGTTAAAGCACAGTAAACTGAGGACTGATAAGTGAAGTCTTGGCCTCAGCTTCACTGTTTATATATGGCATGGAAAACTGTCCTTGTCTGGTCAAAACAAGTAAAGAGGGGGATGTCATTTAAAAAAAAACTTAAAAAAAGATTTGTACCCTATATAAAATGGACTTTTACAGCTGAAATATCTGTTGTGACCTCGCATCAATTAGAAAATGAAGAGCAGATCTAAGTGACAGTTAAATGTAGAAAGTGGTCACTTTCACAGTAAAGGAGGAAAAAAACCCAAGTGAAAGAAATGTTAACCGAGAAATTCTACTACAACAATCCCTTCATATTTAAAAATAAAAAATCACTGTACATGTAGCTGTTGGTTCAGCATTGCATATCCAGCATTGACAGAGTGAGGTACTTGATGATCTTCTGAAATCCCTTCTTACCTTATTTTCTACAATCTGCTAGGCAGTCACCTAGAAGTTTAGAAAACACAACTAAATTGCAGTTCTGAAAAACATTCCTGCTTCAAATCAAATGACTGCATTTACCAAGGGCAAGTTCTGCTTAACCAGCCTAGTGACCTTCTGTGATGAAGTGACTACATCAGTGGGCAAGGGAAGAACTTTGGGTTTCATCTATCTGTACTTTTGTAAGGCCTTTGACAGGGTCTCCCACAACATCCTTCTCTTTAAATCAGAGAGATATGGATTTGATGGGTGGACTGTTCAGTGGATAAGGAATTTGTTGAATGGTCACATCCAGGTCAACGGTTTGATGGCCAGATAGAGACTAGTTGTGTTCCTCAGGGGATTTATACAGTTTAATATCTTGATCAGTGACATAGAGAGTGGGATATAGTGCACCCTTACCAAGTTTGAAAATTACACCAAACGGACGTTGTGGTTGGCATGCTTGACATATGGGATGACATCCAGAGGGACCTGGACAAACTTGAGAAGTGGGCCTATGTGCAGCTAATGAAGTTCAACAAGGTCAGGTGCAGTGGGATGGAACACCTCCTCTGTAAGGACAAGCTGAGAGAGATGGGGTTGTTCAGACTAGAGAAGAGAAGGTTCTTGGGAGAACATATTGTGGCTTCTCAATGCTTAAAGAGGACGTGTTAGAAAGATGGGGACAGAATTCTTAATAGAGGGCCTATTGTGATAGAACACGTAATGATTTTAAAAGAGGGGAGATTTAGACAGATATTATAACACTTGCATAGGTTGCCTAGAGATGTGGTAGATGCCTCATCCCTAGAAACATCCATGTTCATGTTAGAGTGGGTTCTGAGCAAGTTAATGTAGTCGAAGAGGTCCCTGCTTACTGTGGAGGGTGTTTACTAGATGAACTTTAAAGGTCCCATCCAACCCAAACTATTCTATCATTCAGTGATTCAATGATTCTATAATTCTATGAAATACTCTCAATTTTCTAACAGAAACTAGCCTTTCTGTCCCAAAAACTTATAGATTCAAACAACATCTAAACACATGAATGAGACGCGCTCTTTCTTTGGAAGAAGAAATTAATATTAGAATTTTTTGACATGGAATTATAAAACAACTTGTCATTGTCTAATTCACTCTGAATACTGAAGCTGCTGGAAATACTTGTTTTATCATCCAGAGATGACATTAAGGTTCAGGTGATGTGCAGTAAGTTCTTGGAACAGAGAGGTAATCATGAGTCTGAAGGGACTGGTTCATTTTCAAACAGCACAAAAAACCTGCAGCATTCAGTCTGCATACAAAGCCACCTGGAATTTATATGATCTCTAAAGCCATTGTTTTCAGAAAGTGAAATAAAAACAGGGTGTACAGATTGGATAATATCCATGTGAATACAGTTATCTACACAATCTGAAGGGAATACAGATGTCTAAACAATCTGTAATCTATACACTGAGATGTGCAATGCTTCCATGTGTCCCAACCCAGTTCTGCAGCTCCTCATAAACAGGCAATTGTAGTTAGATTACATGTATCCTCAGTACTAATAAATCCCACTCTCTTAAACTCATATTTGCTTTTGCATCATATAATATCAAGACCCTTTATAAAAGAGTCCAGAAGTCATTTTTATACCAGAAAGCATCCATATGATAGGGCTGGAAAGGCAGGTGTTTATTTATACTTGGGTCAGACCTGGTGTGTCCAGCCGTTGAAAGGAACACATGAATCAATGGTCGTCACATGGTAATACAGTCTTCCTCCATCTTCTGTAAGTGTAACATGATTTAGGACTCAAGAGTGTGTTTGCAACCTGGACTTTTCATAAAGTATAGATGCATCAAGTATCGTATCTTCTTTTTTAGGCAGTACTAGGTGATGAATAGAAGGGCCTATTTTTGTGCTATCAAATCTTTAATGGTTTCTAAGTCTATTATCATCAACTGTAGCTGTCAAATCAGTTGTTCAAACTGTCATGGTGTCACAGGTGTAATAAATATTAACCAGTTTTTCACAGCAATTTTATTATGTTGCAATATTCAGCAAAAAAATCTTTCTTGATGTAGTCAGAAATGCATGGACATTATGGATTACTTGATAAGGATTAATGTGTTTGTTTATTATTTTGGAAATAGTCTTCTTCTGAGACCCTGCAACACTCATGTCCTGAAAAATCAGTTTTCAAGGCTTGTCTGTAGTGATGTAAATGTTAGATCTCAGAATCTGAGCATGTCACCCTATATGCCCCTTATACAAAGAAACAGGCACTCATGTGATCCTTAGGACATACCTTTAGGATAGCTTTGAACTACCTGTATCACCACAGTGGGGACAAACCCCTAACCCAGATGTTTCTGACTGTCTGATGTACATATCACTGTCACCCTCCCACGAAAACTGCCTTTTCTAGGCCTTTTGTGGCCTAAACATATTAATAAATAAGCAGAAACATAAAATATTTGAATATAAAACCCCATAAAATAATAATGTTCTGAGGGGTGGGATTCTATTCAAACTGGCCAAGATAAGTAGAGGACTTATATCATCATGTGAAACTTGGTGAATGCACTGTATGCAAAGAAGTATGGTGTAGGATGGCTGGGTTACATCAGGTCATAAGGTCCAGTAGAGGACTAGTATAGAACTACTTTGGGTGCACTGTGCCGTACTGCCTGGCTAGGCAGGATCATCCTGCTGAAAGTACCTGGTGCCCACCTCCAAGGGACCTGGCTGGCCCTCAAAGGAAGGAATGTATCCTAGACAGTCTGGATTTCAGAATCTGGGAGCAAAATGAGAGTTTACAGTGTAGATCCCGATGCTGGGACAAGATACCCCAGAGGTATCTGTTTCCCCACTGGTTGTAAAGGTAGCCTGGGAAAAGTACACAGACTTTGACATGTGGTTTCATAAACTAAAGCAGACACTAAAGAAACTCTTTAGCTTGTGTTCCCTTAGGTTCATTGTGTAACACTAAGTTGGTGGTGGTCAGGTGGAGAGACCTATGGTGTGAACTGGCTCATGTCCGTGCTGCTGAGTACAACCCATTTTACAGCGGATCTCTCATGGAGAGGCCTAGTTGAAACCGTCCAAATCAGAGAGAGAAATTAAGCAGGGCAGATAATCAGGATTTGAGCTCAATTTTTTATATAACCCTCTTTTATGCAGCAGTGTAGACCTTCCTATAACAGCTTAATCCAGGCAGCAAGTTGGTGTATGTCAGATTTCCGTCCATAACAGATATGGTACAAAGGCTTGTTTACAAAGGCTTTTAGTGATCTGTTTACAAAGGCTTGTAGTGATAGGATAAGGGGCAATGAGCATAAACTGGAGAGAGGCAGATTTAGACTAGACATACAGAAGAATTTCATCATGATGAGAGTGTTGAGGCACGGGCACAGGTTGCCCAGGGAAGCTGTGGCTCACCCATCCCTGGAGGTTTTCAAGGCCAGGTTGGATGGGGCTTTGGGCAGCCTGGGCTTGTAGGAGGTGTCCCTGCCCATGGTAGGGGGTTTGGAACTAGCTGATCTTTCAGGTCTCTTCCAACCCAAATTATTCTATGATTCTATGATTCTATGATGGCGGAAAATTCTTTATTTGGAAATCCTTTGCGTGGAGGAGGTGATATTTTCCTCCCAGAAGAGACAGCTAGTTAGATCGCTCTCACATATAGTAGAATACAGTTCCATGCCTGAAAAGGGTTACAAAGTAATTTCTGCCTGGAGCATGTCCTAACCACTAGGGGCTGTAAACTGGTCACAGGTGAAACTTGCACAAAAGACTTTTCAACGTGCTATTGGGAGGCTAGATCTTTATTGAGGCAAAATAAGTGAATTAACTCAGACTCTTACATACTGCCAAGTTATTTTATAAAAATATTCTCTCCAGTTGTTGTTTACTGTTAGTAGATGTGCAGTGTTGGCATTGTAATCTTGGTGGCAGTTTACCAGATGCCTGGATAATCAAGTGGTAATCTTGTCTCCTAAGACATAGCGGTGGGTTCAGTTTGGTAGCAACTTCATATTGTCCAGCAAGGCATCAGCACACTTATGGCCATGACAAAGCTTTACCACATCTCCACGTTCAAAACCTAAGTTGTACTGTTTCTGACTCCCCTTGATACATCGCTCAGAGCAAGATTTCAGACTGTTTCTATCTTCCAATCTGGGTGTTCATTTTTCACCTTGATTCACCCTCTGTTCAGTGAATAAATTTGCTTTTGTGGGACCATGCATATTGTTCCACCCTTCCAACTGAGTTGGCACAATCTTGAATAGACAACTTGTCAATCAATCACCACTGTCTCTGAGGACTGCTTTGAGTGGTGTTTCAGTGAAGCTGTTAGATGAGCATGCATACTGATCAGTCCTACACAAAGGCCTACCCATTATCTCTTCTGTCTGAACAATGACCTATGTTTCATTTTAGAAGAAAGAAAAAGCATGGATATGTGTTTGCAAGAGAGACTCCTGGGTTGTAAACGCCGATGGAATAAATCATGTTCTCAGGGTGCTCAGAGTGAGATCCACCCTATTCTCACTGTCCACCTCCCCATGATCTTAAACAATTCAGTGTGATTGATTTTGGGAGTCCCTGTCTGAGTCACTAATTCTTCTCTGTCATTATAAGAATCCATTTACCTAATGCAGAGTTTTAGACTTTGCATTGGAAATCAAGTGCTTAAAAATTAGATTTTACAGTGCTCCATAGTGCAACACTAAAATCCTTTTCTTTTGCTCAGGTCTTAAGTCATATTTTTTTCTTATCAGTTTCATTCATATTGTGACCAGTTTTGAATCCACCAATGTCAAACAGTAGATAATTTCTGTATATATGATATTCAATAGTACCAGTTATGAAATGTTATACTGTTGCTGGCTGTTACCTTCTTACATTTTACCTTGGGGTATTGGCTCTCCAGGACCTAAATAATTTGATTAGTTTGGTCTAGCTCATCTAATACCTGGAGAAGTGAATACATTACTGTCTATCAGTCTTACCTTAAAAGGGAGCTGGGATGCACAAGAAGGTTAAGGAACTGGGAAGTACCCCTGGTGGTAGTAGTGTAGCAGAATTGGCATGCAATATTTCACTCAAATGTTTCAAGTGAACGTATAAATTCTGTAAATACAGTATCTGAAGGGTTTATTATCTTGAAAATATTAGTCCATGTAATGTCTTGAGGAGTGGAGAAGTATTGTTAAATATAATTGGAATGAGTGCTTTCATAAGCATTTATTGATTTGCAAGTTTAGAAGTACAGAAATATAGTATATTCTAAATTAAGAAACTTTAAAAAACAAGTTAGGTGAAAACACAAACACCATCAAAGTATAATTTAGGAAATAATAAACCCAGTCCACAGTACCTGCACCTTATTAAGCACAATTTTCCAACAACAAAACAGAAAACTAATTAAAAACCAAAACCTTTCTGTACTGATGGATATGTTCAATATACATCAAGTTATTCTTACATATATCTAACTGTATCAAACTGCTTTTTAAAGTGTCTTGTTATTCTCTTTGTATAGAATTGGATTCCATAAACAAGTCAGTTTTATGAGCCACACAAAAGCAATTCACCTGAAGGCAGCAATGGATGTATATTTGCTTTGGCCTATTTTGCTCATCCATTTTTTTAACTTCAGAAATGGTACTTATTTAAATAAAGACCATTTGGCACAAGTGATGAAAGAAACCATTTTCATCACATACAGATTATTATCATTAATAATATATGTGGTATTAAGTCCACCATTCAGCACTTTTCTCTGCCAAGTTACATGAGTCAAGTGACAGGATAGGACCAGTTCAGTCTTTAAATAAAGAATCCTGCCCTCAGCTACATGAGTTAAACCAGATTATAATGTTGGTTACACTGATATACCTTTGCAGTTTCTCCATTGACAGCATTGGGCTGTTCTATAAGGGCTGAATCTGGTCTCCCACAGTTTTTTTTAAAAAAAGTAATAGCTTCATGTAATTAACTCTCTGAAGAGTTTGTATTTTTAATCAAGGGTACACAATATTGTAGTCCAAGAAAGAGGTAAGTAAGGATTTCAAAGGTCAATTATTGGTGGATTCATATTTCCAGGTATAATACATACACGCAATACAATACAATAGCTTTATTGTCCCTAGGATGAAGAGAATTAACCTGGTAACTTCTAAATGTCTGACTGCTTAAAGCAAACCTTGTTGGTCTGTCACAAAACTACTTACATGAAAGACTGGAGTATTTTCCAGAACAGAACATTCTGACAAAATTGATTGCTCACTTTTCTCTTCATACAAAATGAGTGCTCACTGTCTGTGGGATTTCTAAATAGTTTAACAAGTCTCTGAATATGTACTTGCAGATATTGGTAATGTATGAATCTCATCATTTTCTCTCTATTTTCTTCAAAAGGGGCACTATACATAAAAAAGGATATCAAAGGGTTTATTCACTCTAGACTGGATAGATCAACTCCTCTAGCTCTACTACAGGATACATACACAAAAGAAAAAAACCCCAATTGATCAAACAAACCAGTTCCATCCCCCCTCCTTCCTATCCCCAGAATAAGAATAAAAATATCTTCTTGGTTATGTGCATCCTAGATAAAAAGAATTCTGTAGGACCATCTCTGAGTTAACATCAATTAGAACAGCTTTTAAGTTTATCTCTGATTTGCTGGGAGCTTTTAAGACTCTACAAGTACTAGGTTGCGTAAAGACATAGAACAATCACAATCATCTCCTGTGCTGGTTGGAGCCAGGCTCTGCACTAACACATACAAAGCTCAAATATTTTATAAGTCTTTTCCCAAGGTTGCACTACCAGTGAAGCTGTATCTGGTGCCATTTTTTCTTATATAGATTAACTTATATTTCTTCCAAGCTGGATGTTATTTTGCTATTTTGAGTCTTACTTTTGATTGTTAAGTCTCTGTGTCTTGCATCACTGTTCTCATTGGTATTAAGATACAATTGAAACAATTCCTTTGAACATGAAATCTATGGTAAAAAGAAATGCTGGATATCTTTATGGCCTCCTGTGATATATGGGAATCTTATAACATGCAAGAAAAAAGGAAAAACTCAAAGATCTTCAGAAGATGATATTTCCTCCTCTCCTACATAGTGTGCCTCTTTTCTAATCTGCGGTGACTGTGATTCAGGAATAAATTTTAAGATAGTGTCCTGTCACAATGTGTGCTTTATTTAATGGTCTTGCCAAAGCTTTCAGATGGGGACCAGAAGTAGCATCCCCAAGTGGGAATCTGTTAAATTCTGTGGTTAAGGACTGATTGACTGTGGTGACAGGAATTCTGTTCTCTGTGTGTCCATATATGGGAAGTCTAAGCTTCAGCAAGTGCAAAACAGCATTTCCCAGTGGCACTTCAGTCCTCTCTGTGTGCATAAGTATGTACATAAGGATTTACAAGGGAACTTCAAGCCAGAGCAGCAGCAAGAATATAGGCTACCGGAAAGCACAGTACTGGAGCTAGGGTACTGGAGAGCCTGAGAGTCTGAAGGCAAACCACTGGGGAGACATTTGGTCTGGGCCAGTCTGTGTGTGGTAGTAAGAGGAGGTCTGAATACCAAGAAAGGGTGTGAGGTAGAAAATCTTGGTGTTTGACATGGACAGGGGTCAGGACCTCAGGAGGAAAACAGGAATCTGGGGTCCACTTGCAGACTTCCCTCCTGATAGTGGGAGGGGTGGAACAGTATAAGGCTGTCTATGTGGGTGACGTGTGTTCGCCACCTGTGTTGATTAGTACAGCTAACTAGGTGAAATGCACTTGTTTATACCTGCACACATGCCCAACAGGATACAAATACAGCTTCACTGCTGGGTGGGCCTGAGGACATGAGTAGTTCACATCTATTGGTGCTTTGGATTTGGCAGTTTCTACCAAAATGCTGGAACTCTCTTCAGATGAAAGTGACCTTGACCATCTCCACTAACACAATAATCAAACTTACCATACAAACAAGATCATGGCAACTCACCTATGTTCTGCTTCCATTCCTATAGACTTACTAAAACCATAGATTTTGACCACATTAAAACTCAACAGATGTCTGATATACTAGAGTATGACTATCCAGCGTGGGTGTGGTTCTCTCCTTGCAAAACATCATTTAGTACCAACACAAACAGTACTGTAAGTAGCCTTTGGATTTACAAAGGAACAAAGTTGATTCATTTTTTATATGATATTATAGCTACATTTTTAGTTAATTCTACATTTAAAACACAATATTAACACTCAAAACCAGGTACGCTGTCAGATAGCAATGCTGTTTCCACCACAGCAAGACACGATATACTATCCTTTCCAGATTCATCTGCCCTTCCATTAGTCATTTAATGCTCCTGTTGCCATAGAAGTCAAGGGAAGTTTTGCCATTTAGTTGATCTGTGACATTGGAAACTATCCAACAATGATTTGTCTAGAAACCTTTTTCTTACTAGGAAGTCACCATTTGTTCTTTGTTCATTTTCTGAGAACTGTTTCTGTTGCTCTCCTCTCAGAATGGATGGGACAGAGTTTCAGGATTTGTGAGGGAGGAAATTACGCCCTTCCTTGAATAGCTCCTTCTAAAAGGTGTTTTATCTCTAATAAAATTATCGCCTCTAATCGAATTGTTTTATTGTCATCCTACAATTAACAGTTGAACTGACATTTCCTGTCTTCTTAAGGTTCAGTTCTTTCAATTTATTCAGTACAATTCCTGCTGTCTCACAACGTCCCAGCGGGTTTGTCTTTGAGATAAACATAGCAAGTAGAAGTGGTCCATGAGTTCTATGTTGGGATCTGCTGTAATCAGTTACTGGGAGGTGATCCTGTGACTTACGAACCACAAACATGTAGCTGGTTTGTTCAGAAAGGAGGAGACACAGGGAGATAGTGACTGGATTTTTGTCTTACACAAGTCAGAGGCATGGAGAGAGAACTTTCTACTTTCTCTGGGATGTGAAATAGGGTCAGAAAATGAGCTTGAATGCTAAAAGTCCATCAACATCCATGTTGCTTAGTTATTACCATGCTTCTTGTTCTCTTTTGTACTATTCAGATGAGCTCTCCCCAATTCTAATGCCATCAAAACATTTGTAATTTAAGAAAGTACTGCCTTCAATCCTTTTTTTCTTCTCATATGACTCAGTTGTATGCATGCATGTTTACTCCATATTCTGTGCAATATAGATTGTTGTGTAGCAGTAGACTCTCCTGCTTTCTACTCAGAACTCCGTAACAACTAATCCTTGAAAAGTACATTATTCTCCTTAAAAGATTCCCTGATGTTTATAATTTATATTCTTTCTATCATTTATATTTTTCTACATCTTGAATGATTAAGCTCAAAATGCTCTTTTAAAGTCCGGATGTGAATTTTATTTGCCCAATTGTCCATCAGAAATACTTTCTACAATTCTGATAAAAAAAAAATATCATTGAAACAAAGAGGTGGCTTTGAAATATTTGTTTTTCTTTCTGTGGTATTTTGATGGATCTGTACATCTTAAGTGTCCTAATTGAGTTTACTACAAGTTTTCAGATTGCATTTAGGTTGATAATTGTGAATCAATACAGAATAATAGTGTCTTGCCTCTACATATACAGAAGCATTAATAATACTTCTTCCCTGTTATCTTTATTCAGTAGAAATTACATTGATTAAAATTATCTGTTGTAATGTGGATTTCCTCATTTTCAGGTAAGAAAATCTTTCTGATCATGGAATCACAGAATCACTAGGTTGGAAAAGAACTCCAGGATCATCAAGTCCAACCACTCCTATCAACCTCTAAACAATGTCCCTGAGTACCTCATCCACCCATCCTTTAAACACCTCCAGGGATGATGACTCAACCACCTCCCTGGGCAGCCTGTTCCAGTGCCCAATGACCCTTTCTGTGAAAAATTTTTTTCAGATGTCCAACCTGAACTTCCCCTGGCAGAGTTTGATGCCATTCCCTCTTGTCCTGTCACCTGTCACTTGGGAGAAGAGACCAGCTCCCTCCTCTCCACAACCTCCTTTCAGGTAGTTGTAGAGATCAATAAGGTCTCAGCCTCCTCCTCTCCAGGTTAAACAACCCCAGCTCTCTCAGCCGCTCCTCATAGGGTCCGTTCTCCAGACCCTTCACTAGCTTTGTAACTCTTCTCTGGACACGCTCAATGGTCTCAACATCCTTCTTGTGGTGAGGGGTCCAGAACTGAACACAGTTTTCAAGGTGCAGTCTCACCAGTGCTGATTACAGGGGCAGAATAATCTCCCTGGACCTGCTGGTACTAGTGAATGTCAATAGACTTGACTGAGAGTAGAAGTGGCTTGAAAACCAGATACTGAGACAATTATAAGTCTATGGAAGAGTCAAAGAGGACTGGAAGAACCAGAGGATGTCCTGCCTACTTGTGACACTAGGGTCTAGGTGTTGGCTGAGGGAAACAAGATCAGGTCATTGGTGTTGTTTATGTTATGCGGGTTCTGCAGTTTCTGTCTGCTGATTTATGTGACTTCTCATGAATGTATACATACGTATTGGGTGTATGAATGCATGTGTGTCTATTGGGAATGCATACTCAGCTACTCAGAGTAGCTGAGGAGAGATCAGTGCGTTAGTAACCCACTACCTGGCCACAGAGTTTGTGTAATGTGCTGTTCTCAACTCCTGTGAATAGTAGTACTTTTGAATTTAAAGAAAAGTGGAGGTTTACTAAGTGTTCCAGTCTGAAGTGGCATTTGTACATGCACAAATAATTCTCACCCGGTGAGGTGTGTATATACTTTTGTATGCAAAAGACCATGAAAAATTAAAAAAGGCCAGAGTATGTACACTGCCTGGGATACTCTATTATTTCCATAAGCCAAAACACATTATCTTTCTGATCTATGCCTTACTGATTTCACTCTAGGCTTCGAACTCTCAAGTCCTCTGAATATCAGAATATTCTAATCATTATATCACAGAAATAGAACCCATTTATTTCTTAAAGCTCGAGGCTGGAAGCTGAGCTACACTACAGGGAATTTGTAATACTACTCTGAAGTTAGAGGACTGAGTCTGGTTAAAATTAATGTAAGTGAAACTCAACACCATTGCATATGTTCCTATTTACAGAATGCGTTATCTTCACGTCACCTTTTTATTCATACCTTTTTTCAAGGCACATGATGAACCAATAATTAGAGTACAGAACAATCATGTAAAGCTTACAGATTTCCAGCTAATCACTCAGAGATACTGCCATTGCAGTCAGAAATAAAAAGAAATTCTACCAGGTAGATCATAAACATCTACCTGGGAAAGGATTCTGCAATGGGAATTCTTTGGGAACTCCTGGAGAAATATTGTATAATGCAAATAAAAAATTTGTAATAAGTATTTTCCTTTCCATGTGATGGAAAAATCCTATGGCAAAATTAACTTGTATCTTGATCTTTCATTTTTGCTTTTTGTTTTCTCTTCAACTTGACCTACTCACAGCTTTGGGATCACCTTTTTATATGAATACACACAAGTCTTAAAATACTGTGACATTACAAGCCTCTTCTCTAAATAATTTTGTTTACGTAAGTAACTCCTGAACATGTAGACCTGTTTAGATCTTTGCCTTGCAAACAAAAAAAAAAGCCAATTAAAAACATAAACTGTTAAAAAATAACCAAATCAAAACAAAACAAGAAGTCCATAACATTTGAAATGTTATCTGCTTACAGAATAATTAAGGGCAAAGAAATAAGGTTTGGTTGATAAGAATTTTGGAAACACTGAGCAGAAAAAGGCAGATGACTGCAAAGGGCATGTTATTACAGTGCTCTGTTGTATGACTTTTAACGACGAATATGCAGAAAATGTGTATATGTAAAAACTGGCTCTGCCTTGATTTTTTCTATTGTTCTGCCTGATCATCTTCTGCTTTAACCAAAAGCACAGACATCTCTTTATCTTACTCAGAAAAATTCCTCCTCCATATTTGGCATAGGACATTCTTCAGGGCATCAGGAAATGCTAAATCATTGAAGAATAGCAAATGTTCTAATGCTTTATATGTTCCTGGAAATTATCAACTAGCATACTGTATTTGCTTATGGAGAAACTATACCCTCTTTTCTAGTGTATTTCCTCTCTTTTGACCCTGTTTTTTATTTTAATTTCAAGCACAAAAGTCACGTCAAGAGGTTGTTCTTGGATTGACAATAATTTGGGTTTTGTTGCTGGTAGGGTATGTGGCCATTTTTTTGCATACATCAATGCTTACTACAAATAATACATGTGACACACTGTGTTCCTTCTACAGTTTCTCCAAGGCAGTAGGAAATGAAGCCCGTTTTCTGGCATTTCTGACATTCTCTGAGTGATACTGTGTGACAAATCATGCAGGGAAGCAAAGAAACAGAAAACAGTCCCTTAATGTGAATATGCAGATAGGTAATAATACTGCAAATCATATATTGACCAGATATTTTGACACCTCAGAAGCCTACCACCTAACTTCTTTTGGACGTAAGTAGGCAATTTCTGAAAGTTAATTTATATACAAATAGATTTTGTCTGTATGATTTCATTAAGCTTGTCACTAGTAAATTGATATAGAAAACATCTGTTTAAGCAAATACATTTCAATTTAAACTTTATTTTCTGATGCCTATGGCAATTATAAAAGTGAAGGGCAATAGAGACATAATGAAATGCGGGAAGTAATTGGTGGCATCAAAAAAAAAAAACCCTTCTGGAACATCCAAATTGGTTTCAGATGCATGTCCAGCTCTGCAAGTGTTTTAAAACTCATTCTCAAGAGAGGATGTCAAGCTTTTGGGCTCACAGATAAATGACATAACAGAACGTAACTTCTACTTCTGAAATAATCTGTCCCTTCATTAAAAGGAAACTCCTGAAGTTGGAGCAGAGTATAGGGAGAGAGATAATTGTGAGGTGAAGGAAGATGTCATATGACAAAAAAGAAGAATCAAATTTCTTTAGGATTGCAACATCCCATATTTCGTATTAGTTACTCTTCAAACAGATTACTACCAGTTTGCACTGATGGAAACAGTTTCCTTTTAATGACAAAATTAAAAGTGGAAGAAAGGAAAAGGGTAGATGTGATCAGTTGGGAAGGTGACCTTAATTTCCTGACCCCTCTCTTTTCTTACTCCTTTTATTCTAGTTCATTACAGTTCAAAGACTACAGGAAAACAGTTGGTCAGTAACTGATTCACTCATTTTCGTTCTTGAGCAAGGTGGCATTAGGAGTTAAATTATGAAGATTTTTGTTCCTGACTGCTCTGCAATTCTAGTCTCATTCAAGAGGAAATATAAGGAACACAAGTGCCTTGCCAGGAATAGTTCACATTAATATCAACAGGATGTTTTTAACCAGTTGTGATTTCTCTTTATTTAACACTGAATTAGATGCCTATCTACAACAGACAGCCTAAGATAGGAGTGTTTCCTTTCCTAAACCTACAATATGTCACAACTGTTGTGAGATATCTGCATGTCTGAAAGAATAGGGAGATGTATGAATGTGTTCAAACATACTGGATGGTAAGGCACAACTGGTAGTCAAGAAACATAAAAGGAAATTAGGAAGGTGGTTGGTGCTTATATTTAGACAGAAGTGGCTGATCTCTTAAGGGCCCTTCTGTAACCAAGGGAGAGGTTTCTTTCAGGGAAAATTCAGAATGGGAGCCTAACTCAAGATGCTTTGAGCAGCCTCTTGGAGAAGTCTCAAGCAGTTACTAAGGGGCAAGACAGAGAAGACCTGCCTCCTTTGGCTGGTTTTCCATGTGGGACTCAGCTCATTCATGTGCAGGCATATCCCTGTCCCTCTGCTTCATTAAAATGGTCTGTCAAAGAGTACAAGTGCTGCATGTTATAATTTTCTCTGTCAGTGGAACTGTAATCTACTTATCACTTCTTCAAATATAGCTTAATTTGTTAACTTGAAACACAGTCTTTGAACAGGATTACATACTAATTTTACTATATAATCCATGAAGTTTGGGTAATCAAATGTACTTTTCAACCTTCCTCTTTGCCCTGCTTTGAATTACGACTATGATTTAATTCTAATTTCTCTTCTAATACTAACCCCTCGTGTTTTGAGTTATCAGTACTCACAAACCTTGTTTCTACTTGCATGAAGACTAAGTTCAAACTAATACAGCTCTCTTTCCTTTTCTATCTGAAACATGAAATTCTCAAATTTCTGCCCTGTATTATAATAAATCAGAAAGAAGGTTTAATTCAACCAGAATACAGACTGCTGCGATGGCAACTCTGACAGTGACAAATTGAGAGCTGCATTTTGGCTGCATGTCTTAACTTGCCAAAGGTTTGCCTATTGAACTGTGCTCCTGACAGCTGCCTTGGCCTGGAGAGGTGAGAAACCACCAACTCAGTAATGGGACACTTCAGATCTAATTAGTTCTGCAGTGTTAGCTCTTGATTAGGCCCATTTGTGTCTGGCTGCACTCTCTCAGCTGTTTGTTGGTGGCCCCTGCTGTCAACTACAGTTTCCTCAGAGCTACTCACGAAGTCATTCCCATCAAAATGATGACACTTAGCAAAGATGAACTATTTGAACTGCCCACGTCATTCGGGTGGAAATAAGTTGGAGAGGTCTCATGAGGGTAACATATCACCAGCAACCTCTAGGAGAAAGATGGCTGTGAGGGCTGATTGTAATTCTTGTCTGATACTATTGATGAACAAACAAGCCCATACTGGTGCCTGCAAAAGCCCTAGAAGAAGATCACACTTAAGGAAGAGATAGTGTTTCAGTTTCTAGGTAGACTGTGCTCTACCTGTCTCCAGAAGATTCCAAACAAACGGTTGGAGCTTCACAGGGTGCCCTCAGGTCTAGATCTAAAGAAAGAATTTAGACTCAAATGGCTTAGAAAGACAGTGTCCATCAGTTATGTTCACTATCAGCAGCCCGGGCAGTAGTAAGGTGCATGTTTTCGTAAAAGCTGTCTAAAACATCTAGCACATGTAACAGTGCTATTATTTGGATTAAGTTGTGGAGGATGGGGTGCTTGAGATTTTTAAGTGATATTGTAAAAGGATAAACCAAATAGCTATCTTGTCCTGTAAAAACGGGACTGTCATTTCTAAGATTTAAGCACACTGGACTCACACACCTTATTACAAAATTCTCTTTAATTTATGGAGCATTACACGGAGCATATATGAGTTTGTGAGTTAACTCATGTTAAACGTGGAAGAACATGTAGAAAATGCTATTAAAGAGACTTTTTTTTGTGATTAGCCACACTGTCTGAACGAAGAAAATCAACAGCCTACCCCACCCTCTACCCTCCAAAACCCCTGCCTGAATGGTAGTCTGGAATTACAATATTCTGTATTACTTTCGTAATTTCAATTTGATGGAATAAATCTGTGGTGTGTTTTCATGGTGTTTACTACAAATAATGAGCAAGCAAATGTGCGTTGAAAGAAGGACATTTTTAAGATAAAACTTAGTGTAAAATTATGCCTTATGCTTAGCTGGTCTTTTACTACAATTTTGCCGAGAAAAATAAAAGAGAAAGTTAAGGACAATCAGTGAAAGTTTTACATTTTAAATTGACATATTAATAAAAATTATTATGGTACTGGCAATTAAACTGGAAAATTAATTGGTAGCAGTTAGAGGTACATTTATTATTAGCAAGATTTTGTGAAGAAGAAACGGAGAGCTAGCTTCTCGAGGGACTTGGTTTAGTGTTAGATAGGAATGGTTGGACTAGAAGATCCGATGAGTCCCTTCCAACCTGGTTGTTCTGTGATTCTTTTCATTCTATCCATAGCAATTGCTCTAGGTAGCACAATGAGGCAATAGTCTAAAGACCAGGCCTTCTGATAATGCCTATATAGAGATTTAACATTTTTGGTATGCCAGAATACCAATGGGCAACTCACAAAGAAGCTGCCTAATTCTAAAGACTTTCTTCCTTTATTTAAAGGACTTTTCGGTTAAATGATTCTCAGAATCCTCTAAATGTTTTGGGGATAAGCATTACAATGTCAAGGACCTTTGTAGATACTACATGCATCTTCATCTTGCACTTCATAGGAAAGTGTACTAACAAGAAGGGTGCAATGCAATGGGTGAAAGCCATTAGCCTAGGTACATTGTCTTCTCTGATTGCATTTTGCAAAGAAATTATTGAGATACAAAAAAAAATTGTCATTCCCAGGTGTAGTTGCATAAACTTCAACAATCAATTAGTAAAATGAATCACTGATTATGCACTGTGGAACTGAAACTGCTATGAATTTGACAGAATTGTTGATTTTTTTTTGGAGGAGGAGGGGGAGGTTTAAGTTCTTTTTATGATTTATGTGAAAGTCTATGATTGTAATAAGACAAGAACAATGTATTTTGCTTCTGTTGCACATAAGTCAGAATATCTATATCCTTTATTTACAGTATCCACTTTGGAGGTCAGGTTTACACTCCCAACCAAACTTTCAAACTTAATTATCTATAAGGACTGGTGCAGTCACATAAAGGGACAGGAGACTTTTGTAGTTGATGTAGAGTAAGAGGTAGATCAGTCTAACTAAATGATCTAATTATTTATTTTTTTTACAAAAAAAAAATTGTATATAGGTCTCCAATTGTCACAGCTCTATAAAACTCACCCATGACTCATTCAAACCAGACATGACTACATGAGCTGATAGAAATCAAGAAGAATAATTCTGTGAGATTTGAACATCCTTATTCATTTCAACAAGGTTTTACTCAGCTGTCTCTTGATCATTTAAATTTTGGCATAAACAACTATTCCATTCCTCAGGCTAACAATCAAACATTACAAAGGACAGGGCAGTAGATAATGGGGTGGGGGAAGATACTATTCATTACAGCTCACAGGAACAATACTTCTCATAGATAAGAGAAGTCAGATTTAAGCTTAAGAATCTATCCAACATATGCCAATCTGATTTCTCTTCTCCTTCCAAAGGAATACGATTGTTTCTAAGTTGGAATACTCACCGGCAAAGAGATATCATTAAGTTTAGAATTTGAAGAAGTATACTGATCTGCAAAATCATTGCCTTAGTAATTTCATACCACCCATCCAACCCTCAAGAGTCACATTTTTCTAGACTAGCTGCATGCTCTGATCTTAACCCAGTAGAATATTCAGGACTGATCCTTGACCTTGTTACTGCCCTCCAGTACCAGACTGGACATACCACTTATTTTCTCTGTGATTTAATTCCCTTTATGAACAAAATCCCCTTATGCAAACTGAAGATAATATTATTTCTATGATTTGCAAGCCATGTTGAGGCTAAATGAAAGAATGGTAACACATAAAGTAATAAAATATGAAGGAAATAGCTGGGACTAATATAACTTTTTGATTAAGGGAGAATTTACAGCAAAAATACATAATGCAATTTTACCTCTAAGAGTTTATGAATTTCTTGCTTCAAATAAGACTTAATGGATTTCTGTGAGATAAAACACTACTAATCCCAATTAAATCTTTGTAATTGCTACTGATTCTAGGCAAGAACTGTAAAACCTTAATTTTATAAAATACATTTACCTCAAAAGCCATTATTTTGTGAGAAACACCTCAAATCTGTGTTTTGTTTCTAGCAGAGAAATACATTACTAACATCTTAACTTGAGTGAACAACATACTTAGCAGATTAGAAGAGCAGTAATGCTAGATGTGAAGTGTTTGTGACAAAGAAAGCCTTCAGGACATCTCAATCCTAACTAGTTTACCTGTTTTGAAGTTCTTGTTTAAATATGGGCCTGGGATGGAGTTGTAATAAAAATACATTACACAAGCACATACAATGAATGCCTAGATGCACATTTAGGCCAGAGATGTAGTGGTCAGCAATTTTTGGTTAGGTCATTCTAAAAATTGATTCAAGTGACTATTAGACTGTCACCACCTATGAATTAGGTAAGTTCAAGAGAAAGATTGTCCAGAACCATCAGATTAGTGCAGTAACAGACACAAAGAAATCAAATGCTAGATCATATCATCTTTTCCTCTCATATTTTGTCTCTAGTGGCGATTGAGTTTTTTGTATTACAATTTAACAAACAATACAATAGTCCTCTCCCTAAAAAGTTTATCAAACCTCCACTGGTTCTATGTATCTCTTAGATATATAGTATGTGTTTTTATATCTGTATGTGTAACAAGTGTGCTTTGTTTCAGTTGTTAACAGTTCTGTAGTATATATTAGTTTCTAATCTTTGTTTCCAGTCTTACTAAATTTTAAACACGGTGATATTATACAAATGCTTCCTATGAAAATACATTAACCTTACAGTTATCTATCTATCTGTCTGTCTGTCTGTCTGTCTGTCTGTCTGTCTATCTATCTATCTATCTATCTACCTACCTACCTACCTACCTACCAACCTACCTACTTATTTTCATTAAATTCAAGTAAGTCTTACAATCTTGCTTAGCTTATCAGGCTTAATTTCCACCAAGCACTGTCATATCGCTTTTCCATGTTAGACAGCCTGTTTACCGTGTGGTTCTTTATTGTACTTTAACATCCATAACCCAGCCAACACCTTCTAATCTGGCACTGTTTATCAGGATCATTTATTATTTGCTTCTTTAGACGCTACTGTGTCTTAGTCTTCTACAGTTTTTATTATAAATTAATACCTCGTGAAATTTTTCAGAAAAATAATTTATACTACCAGATCACAGGAAATTTAGGAAAATATTGGATAAAATGTGCAGTATTTGCTCTGAAAATTGGCAAAAAATTGGGTAAATTTAGAATAACCTGCGGCTTTGGACTGAGACAAATCGGAGTAAACATTCTTCCTATATGCAGGTTTAAAAAAAATAAAGTCCAAAGAAGCTTCCTGCTACTTAGCTGTCTCTTGATAGTTCATAGCTTTCACTCAGCCCAAAATGTAGGGAAGAAAGCTTTTCTGAAGGTACACAGTTGTGGATTTTTGACTTTCTTTATTTTTTTTTCTTCCAGTAATTTACAGGAACTGCATTCAGCCACACTCCCTTCTGTCTGGTTTTTTTTGCAACCCCAGTGAGTAAGCACTTGTGTTGGATATTTTGTTCAATTAACTATTTTGCTTTTGGAAGTCATGTGGATTGGTCAGATGGCATTGATGCCTGCTCAGAGTGGCAGACTGGGGTGTGTAGGATTAGGGGTGTTTCTGCTACACACATGCATATTCTCTCCTGTTTAACTCTCTCGTAATTCCGGAAGTATCATAATCCCTCTGGTACAATTATTTGTCATTTGTATCTCTACCAACACCACTGCTGTCATCTATCCATACTGAGGGGTGTAGGTGAATCAGGTGAAGAGGTTCCAAACCTCCTCACATATGTTGACAGGACCGGATGCCTTTGGAAGACATCCCTGTTGACTGAGCTGTGCTGGTCAGCACCACCTCCCCAACCCCTTAAAAGGCATTGCACCTTCTATCCAGATTGTTGACATACCAGTTTGGATGCTTAAAACAGGTAAGGCTGCTTTTATTATAGTCAAGAGAGACTATTCAGTTGCCTAAACATGGACACCTAGTGCCATTTGAGATGTAACCCCAGCTACCACTCTGCATTGTGGGGATGTCCCCTGTGTAAGATGACATTTAATTTTTTGAGAATTAAGCAGGAAATTATAGGAAATGGTCAGTCCCATTTTCCTCCTGTAGGCTGCATTGTTCCCCTTCCCACCTCCTGGGGAGCAGACTACCCCAGCTGGCTGACTGCTGCGGTGCAGAGAGTAAATCCTGCTCCCACCTGGATTGTGCCTTGGCCTCTGGCTGGGGGAGGTGTCTACATCCACACCACAGATTGACTGGCTCTCCCACTCACAAGATTATCTTCAGCAGTAAATAACCTTTTAGTAAGAAACAAGCAACAAAATCTCTGATGCAGAGACTGGAACACAGTATACTCTGTATTAATGGGACAATTTATGTACTTTATGTTCAGTGTTTTTCTGTCTCTTGGTTACTTGCCCACTGTCGCCTATATGTCATAACGTTTCCTTTTCTTGCACTGCTGCCATGTCTCTTTTTCATTTGTTTTTCACATGCATACTCCCTCTACATACTTCTTTTTGACAGTACAATCATGTTTGGCACCCCTCAAACAATTCAGTTCTCTGCATGCTCCAACTAGCCTAGTCTGGATTTCTTTAACAAACAGCTAAAGAGGGCAGGAACAATTTTCTACCTTGAAGCCTAGTATTGACATTCACATTATTATTTTATCAGTTCATAGTGTCCTTAGTATTAGGCATCCACTATATAAAACATGACATGAATGTCACCAGAAAGCAAATACGTTTGTATATTAAGCTATTTAGGGATGACCCATGAAAGAAAGAGAGTTCTGCTGCTTTAATTTTACATATAGAGAGTGAAGAAAAGAATGGAAATATTCAGACACCTAAAGATAGTCAGCTTGTGGGACTATCAAGTGACTCACAAGAAATTTGGGAATATCTGTTTTCTGAATATGACCTACTTCGCTGCCAAAGGAGCGATCTCATCACATCTCTTGTACATTTCTTGCTCCACTTACCTTGAGGTCAAGAAGTTATTTGCTTCCCCTCTAGCTTCTCTCTGCAGAGACTGTCTATACTGCTAGTAAACCAGCTGTAAATGCTAATGGAAACATAAATATATATGATGGAATGCTAACATTACTCAAATTCAGATGACTTCTATTTTTCTGTGCCAACAGGTAACTAGATAGTATTCACAGGGGTTGTCAGCACAGGAAAGCAGTAGCATAACTGTACTAGTATTACAACTTTCTCATCTAAAACTAAAGTTTTGTCAGAACTCCAGATGACAAAGTTGTCATTCTTTCTGAAGGTAAACCCAGAGCTCTGTTATAATTTTCCCTAAATTGTTCACCAGAATACCAAACCCAAATACATCCTTAAATTTTAATATTAATATAAACCTTGAATATTGGGATGACAAAATAAGGGCTAGTTTCATAAAATCTGATGACAGAAAGTTGAGAAGTAGGACATGCAATTCAGGAGTCAGAAGTAGAATTAAGAATTAACTCTGTAAATTTGAGGACTAATCTGAAATCAGTGTGATGACATTTAATCAGGCCAAGTGAAAAGTTCTTCAGGAAGGAAATAAAATTAAAATCACAAATGCAAAATGAGAAAAAAACAGAGTAACTGGTTGGCTGGCAATGCTGCAAGCAAGGCTCAGGGGGATTCACATGTACGGAGTCAGTGTTTGAGATGTCACAGATGAGACAATTCTCATTCTGAGAGAGAGAAGAGATTTCAGCACTGGATTTAGTTATCTCTGAAGGTTATGGAATGCTGGTACTGTAGATTTTGAAGAACAAATCCAGTTAGTGAAAAATCTGTCAAGAATAGTCTAGAAACTGTGTTTGACCTTGTTTTGGAGCTAGAGAATGAAGTCAATGACTTCTGAGGCTTCCTTCTAGATTTTTCTTTCAATGGAGTCTATGATTTCTTTCAGGTCTTAAAGAAATCTGCAAATACTACCTGATATGTGGCTGTCATTTCGTCAACCAAAAATTAAAAAAAAGATCAGATAGAGCCAGGAGAAATGTGCAAGACCACATTGCTGGTATATGTGGTCTGTGTCACTAGTGTGATTGATTTTTGTTTTGACTCAGTTTGCAACATTTGCCAGCTACACATCCTGATTCCAAGTCCTCGATGCACAATCGCCTGCATCTTTTAAGGACCACTGGTTCATTGATTTAAGTCTATCCCCATCTGTTCATGTTTAACTGGTCACTGCCTTGAATTGTTTGCCCAGTCACAGTAGTACAATTTATTCAGACATAATTTAAATTGGATATAGCATCTTTAATATATATTCTTAAATCCAATATCCCAGTGGAAATATTTATCACTCATTGACTCTCTTTGCAGTGAAATATGGGCTTAATAATATTTGAACTTCTGAACTCTCTCTTCTTCGACGAGCTTTTTCTTAGCTGACTACTTCAAAATGAGAAATATTTTGCCATTCATGCCTGAGTTTTTTGTATAGACCACAACCATTTTTTTTGATACTTTGAATTATAATGGTGGTGAGAATATTTCCTGAAGCTACTCACTTAGGTGGTGGTCCAGATATGCTAGCAATGAAAACAACTATTCAAAATCTGTTATTTGGAAAAAAATAAAAGAGAAATTTTGAAGAGGAAACAATAGCAGAAGAACAATGATGGGGTACCATTGACTTCTCTCATTTTCAGAAGACGCACTTGGTGCAAATTTATGTTTGTCAGATAATTCCAAGGAATTAGAATTCATAGCTTATTGAAATCTTCCTTCACTGTTCCTTAAAAATACATTATTGTAGAGAAATCTACTGTGACTCTAAATTCTTATCTTAACCTTAATGATGTTATTCAACATTTTTATTCCATGCCTCACTTCAGTCAATAAATAACATTCCCAGTGTATTACAGGGCACTTCATTCCACCCCTGGATGAAGCTCCCATGAAATGTAGTTCTGCTCCTCTCATTTGCTTTGTATCTCTGGGCCTGTTATTGCATATCAGCATATTGCAGAGATATCTTTCTGCTAGACTTTTTTTTATCTTCTCTATAAGACATCAGTTGTATTGTCTTATATTCAGCAGTTAATGACTTGTTTGTTAAAGTTTGAGAATTTCTGCTTTAAGGAGAATTTATCGTCATCAGACTTGACTAGCAGAAGCTGGGACAGTTTTGGATTGCTAGTCATCATATTGAATGGGGGAACAAGTCTACAGATGATGCCCAATATGGTGTAGATTTATATTTCCCAACATGTATTCACAATTACTTAAACTCCAGTTTATACATACTATGAGAAACATAACAAAATTATTTAATAAGAAAGCTGACCAGGAGATTTTGCTGTTGTGCAAGTGCATGTTAGCAGATCTAGAGATCTCCTTTGTATTTAAGGAATCAAATGAAAACAAAAAGCAATTATTTTTAACAAGCAAATAATCATTACCTAATTCAACACAATATATATTCCATTGTAAATTAGATTATTTTCGTTTTGGAAAGGGGAGAGACATCAAGTTACCTACACATCTAATAGAGAATGTGTGTAAATGTCCAACAGAAGACTCATAGGTGTTTATGTGTAGACAACCAAGTTCCAAAATTTGTTGCGATTGAATGCAACACTGTTTACAAAATATAAATGTGAATGTAAAAATCTTAATACGTTTAAAATACCATAATCCCTGCAAAAACTTAAGTCTGTTATTTTTTTTTTATCGGTAACTGAGGGCTAAGATCTTTTGAATTTATTTCTTAGCTTTACAGTGAGATAACTATAATTCAACGTTTAGTGGCTTTATAAACACTCAAAAAGTCACTCTGTCACTAAGAGAAAAACTTTAAAACTATGCCAAAGAAAATAAGAAGCTAAGTGCACTGTGCTTTTCTGGATGAATAGAAGGACTGATTGTTCAAGGTGGGGAGCAAACTGAAGTTAGCAACATTGAAGAGAGAAAGAAATACTGAGAATGAACTAGAAGTGTTATTCTACTTAAATATCAATGTCTGCTCAGTCTCTCGGACAGAAAGATATTTATTATTCCAGTCATGTTTGCTTGATAATGATTAGAAAGAAATCACATCAGGGATAATCGTAATTGATAAACTCCACATTTCAACCGTGACTGCAGTTTAACAGAGACACTTCAAAAACTTGTTATCTGAAGAGAAAACCAAGTATTTTGCTGTTGCTTATTGCTTATCTATAGCCTTCTTCCTGTACCCTATTCCTTTGGGGTTTCAAGACACCAGATTTTAGTAAAAAAGTTAAAAAACCCAAGCAAAATCCAACCCCACAAGAAAAGTCCCTTACAACTCCAGGGAAAGAAACCAATACTGTGATGGTAATTCAGAGAACAAAACATCACCCTGTTTACACATTACGTGTCTTTCCATCTATGCATTTCTGTCTATACCTACTCAAGTACATGCTCTACATAGAAAGTCTTCTTGTCTCCTTACACGCTTACTGTTGTTTGTTCAGTGTCTTGACAAGAAGATGCCATCTGATATGATGTAGAGGTAGCAAATGTACAAGGTACCAATGCACTGCAGCTAAAATAACTATTTAAGTGAAGATTCAGGAGAGTCTATCCTGAGCTTTGAGGTTCCCCTTGCATAGACATATAGCTATAGGTCTTACTAGGACACTTTTAGGGCAAACACCCTCAAAGGGATGGGGTAAGAACTGATAAATTACCTCTTTATCCTCCTGACATTCTCTCACATGCAGAAAATACATGAATTTACTGTCTGATCTGAAAGTGAGAGCAGTTACACACAGTTACCTACAGGCTAAACCAAACCCCTCAGATACTGTTGCTGGAAAATCTATGGTGGCAGTGTCATTTTGGCATCTAGGGCAATATCCTGTCTGGCATCTGACTGCAGAGTTTCTGCCTTCAGAGTATATCCTTAAATATTCCTAACCCTGGCTAGCTGGCCCTTGTTCGTAGTGTTAAACAACAAAACAAAAGACTGGGATTCTTGTTTTGGTGATGGAAAATAAAAAAAATTCCTTCACTCATATACAATGGGTTAAGAACACAGGTCTGTCTTCAGTATTTGGTATTAATAACATCAAATGCCTAATGTGATTGACATGTAAACTGCGCAAAAATCAGACACACGGAAATTTCATCAGTATTCAGCCCAAGTTTTATAAAATAAGTCACAGCATACTTTATTTCTTTATTTTCTTTAACTGAAGTCATCACCTCAGCTAGCTGGATTTTCTGTTTTTCAAGTCTTACTGTAAAAAAATTGTGTGGAAATTCATTACATTAGGAAACGTTGCATGAAATAAATAATTGACAGATGTAAACTGAGTAGAAAGGTAGCAGTTTAGACACTATTTATGGGTAGAAAAATAAGAAATACAGAGTGTCATTTCATAAAAGGAATTATCATTGCAAACAAACAAGATTAGTATTTTCTGAAAAGTGAAAGACCCAGTGGACACATTGCAAGCTGGTACAAGAAAGTGTGAAATCTATAACTAAAGCAGATACTGGTTTTGGAAAACCAGAGTTTCTTTTAAAATATAATTAATATTTGGCTCTAAGTATTTGATCCTTTGTAATTTTAAATACTTTATTGAGATACATTTAATAACGTATTAATTATAATTAGTGATGATGTTTACTTCTACCCAAGAATATTGTATTTTTTTCTTGCTGAAGTGGAAAGACCAATTAATTCTTTTAGGATATTATCTAAGTAAAAATATTACCTCATTAAAATAAAAGAATCAGATTGACTAAGTGGGAATTAGAGCAGATATGCAGGAGGAAAGGCCCAGATATACAAAGCTATTGAATAATCAAGCTGCTATTGAAAATAGATTAAGTGAAAGCTGAATATAAAATTGGAACCATATAGGTCACTTCAGAGAAGTTAACAAAAAGTTTAAATTATGCTAACAACCCAGATGAAGTGCTAAAAAAATCAAGGAGCCAAATTTTAAGAAGACAGAAAACTAGACAATAACTCAGTCAAGTCCTGTTGGCTCCAACCTGTTTAATTGGAAAACCTCCCAGACAATAACAGAATTTTTTTCCATTCCTGACATAGGTGCTACAGCAAAATGACATTTGAGAGCTGCCAAACAAGAAAATTGCCTTTCCTGCCATTGAAAAATGCATGAGGCCTTGTGTATACAAAGGCTTTCATAACCAGTGGGAAATCATCACCGCTGCTTAACTAATTGGTTACTATTAGCAATCTTGTTTTGCAAAGGAAATAGTTATGAAGAAATATAACCTTAAATATAAATTGGATTAAGAAAGCAAGCTGGCTGTTTGACCTGCATGCATATAGAAAAATGTGTCTTCTAAGAAATGTGAAACTTGGTGTCTGCAGGTTTTTATCTGTTAGACAGTGAGAACACATGGTATGTCTTTATTCCTTTTCTTAGATATTTTTTCAGAAAAATTTCCTCTTACTGTTGTCGAATGGATGCATCTGTTTCAAAATTTTTATTTAGAAAAGTATAACATTAATTTTCTTCACTATTTTATAGAAGCACCTCAACAGGATTTTCAGATCAGCAGTTGTCAATACATACTAGAGGTATAAAATTTATGTATTTTTTTGAGGAATCCAAGATCTAGTAGCCATGAAAAGTAGGTAGTTTCAGAGGAACTGCAACTGTGACAGACAGATGTAGAGTTTGCCTCTTAATACTTTTGTCTATCAGGTAGGAAAAGTAGGCAGAAGTAGATTAACATCTATTAAAGGCAACAGGAGTTCTGTCTTCACCTTCATGAGAGCAGCAGAGAGGCCAGAGTGTTCTCTATAAGAAGACTTCTACATTGAAACCAATAAAAATTCCCTTTAAGGACTTGCTCTAGTGAATTGATAATTACTGACAGGATTTTGTTAATATCATAATGATAAGCCATGTCATATGGACAGTATAATTTACCTCTTTGCAATATCACCTCTATGCAAATTTATTACCCTGTTCTAAAAATTAATCACTGGACTAGTGGTAGACTTATAATACTAATATAATATTTAGATACTTATTATCCATACTTAAACACAGGGATAAGGTTATAGCACAACTCCCTGACAGTAATTTCTGCAAAAGACAAGTTATATCCTCATTTTAATTTAGCCATGATTTGCTTTATGCCTTTGATTAGGTATTACTTATAGTTATTGTCATATCATGACAAATTTATCAAGCTGGGGAAATTTTCTGACCAATCACATGTGAAAGCATCTCATTTCCTCAGAGTTGCTAGTTTATCTTCCTTGAACTAAAAAACCAAACCCACAAATATAATGAAGAATTCATTCATCTAATGAAAAGAGCACAGCTGTGATAGCTCTGATAGACTTAGTTGGAAAGATCAGTAACTTTAAGGGGAACAGGCGCATTATAATGAGTAAATGGGCAGCCTGCTGCCCAAGGGGAAAATTTAAAAAGGTATCAGTCATCCTTGAAGTTTTGAGGGTCAATTGGCCTTGGTCAGTGGATGTCTCTAGCATGAACTTAGGGTCTCAGGCCTGGGGCTTTTATGATGTCAAATTTGGAGAGAATCCAGGGTAGTAATAGGAAAATTTACTCATAATTTATGTAGGAAATGGTCATCTCAGACACACACAGACACTGAGAAAAGCTGATGATAGGCAAGGTAGATACAGGACTGCCTAATAAACAAATACTTCTTGTAACCTTGTCACTGGGTAAGAAAAAAAATTAAAAAATAAATAAAATCAGTCATTCAGACTTTTCTGCTGACACAAACATACTCCCATCATTGGATCATGAACACTGCGAGAAAGGTGTCTTGGAAGATGCTCCTAGGGCTGGGTGCTACCCAGGTTTTCCTGTTGTATCAACTGCTGCACTCTCATAGCTCATAATTCCCTTAGAAATACTTTTAAGGGGAGTAACAAGACAATCCTGAACAAATTAGGCCTTCTGAGTACTGTGCCAGGCACTTTGTAGTGTGATTGCAACTTCTTTGTTCTGCTTACCATGGTGCTCACTTATAAAAATTACTAGAAATATTTGAGATTTATAACGAGGTTTTGTACCACCAAACTAAACTAAGTCATTCAGAGGTTTGTTACACTCACAGGAAAACTTGAGGTAAAAGGCAGGACTATTATTGCCACCCAGCTGGTTTGCTGCAAAATAGGAGTCTCACCATCTCACAAGCTCTGTGACCATACAGAAAAAGTACTAGGTACATTAGCAAGGTAGTAGATAAAACAGTCTTATTTGATAGCATGGTGGCTGAAGCATTTCTACAGGATGGAAATAAGGATCCCTGAGACTCAGGAAGTCTTTCTGCATTTTATTTGCATGGCTTTTAACACCAAATGCAGATACATTCTTTGCAAGACAGACAAGAATCAAGCCTCAGGCCTGTGGTCCATCTAGCAGTTAAGACTTCCCAGTTTTATGTCTTCTTACTACCTATTGAAATCATATTTTGAATTGTGTTGCTGAAGTAATATAACAAGCATAACTGTGTGCTTAATTCTGAAAACTGAGTTGAGTTTACTTCCAAGATGAGAGGTCTGCAAACCAGGCTGTTACATTAAATTTGAGGAAGGGAGAAAAGCAATGCCTCTTTCTCCCACCAGCTTTTAAAAGAAAATGGTTTTGAAACTGTTAGAGGAGTTTGATCTCCACAGAATAGTAGGCAGCCTTTGAAAACCTGTCACAAGCTGTAAGAGAACATCAGAAATTGCTGTAGTAGTCACAGTACAGAGATGAGGATGAGGAATCTGTGGGGAATAGATGACTAGAAGGAGAAGTTGGGAAAAGAGGCTGACAAAAATAAAGATAGGGAAGGGTCATGGGTTTATGGATAGGTAGACTGAAGGAAAGAAACTAGAGGACTGAAAATAGCAATGCAGAAAAGCTACTTTTAGGGTGTAAAGCCTAGGGAAATAGACTTAGATTACATGAACATAGAAACTGAGATGGGGCAGGGTACGCAGAAAGCAGGACTGAGATGTATCTGAACAGAAATGATCACGCAGGTGTGAGGAAGTCAGACATAATTACACACACTCATCTCAAGAGTTGGGAATGGCCTCAAGCTCCACCAGGGGAGATTTAGGCTAGACATTAGGAGGAAGTTTTTTTCACAGAAAGGGTCATTGGGCATTGGAATAGGTTGCCCAGGGAGGTGGTTGATTCACCTTCCCTGGAGGTGTTTAAGGGACGGGTAGATGAGGTCCTGAGGGACATGGTTTAGTGTTTGATAAGAATGGTTGGACTCAATGATCGGATGGGTCTCTTCCAACCTGGTGATTCTATGATTCTATGAATGGGGCCAAAGTGTCCTGGTGTTCAGCACAACTCCAGAGCTAGCTGGACACCCAGTGGAAAACTACGTCTTCCTACATTTTGCTTATCCTCATAAATATGATCACCTGCTACTGCTATCAGCTGCATCCTGAGCTTGGGTGGCGGACCTCCCTGCAATGATTCCTAAAGCTTTAACCTGCAGGATGCATATTCTCTGAAAAACATGATTCTGGGCTTCAAAAGTAAAACACAGGCAGCACTCATATGGTGGTGTTTGTGTTGAATACGCAACAGTGCTATTTTAATTTTCTTTTTTCTTTTGGTGTGCAATAATATTATATAGATGTAATTACTGTCAAGGGAGTTAATAATGGCCTCGCATACCCAAGCAAGTCAATTTGCTCAAGAAAAGGTCAAGAAACAAGGTGCAGTGTTACTTCCTTTGTCTTCTGACTTTGAACAGAAAATGTTGTAAGATTTCTTTAGATCTCATTAAGCTTCCAAATTAAAATCTCCGTTTTCAAAAAGATGCATATTCACAAGCAAGGTTATGAACTTTCTAATTAAATTGCACACACGTACACACAGAATAGAGGATTTAATGTTTACGGAAATCAGTGTGATTACAGTCCAAACTGTATTTCTATTATAAAATTGTTATCCCATTCCAGCCATATATAAGCCTCTGTTGACCAATTTTACTATCTAAATTCCACACAAGGAAAAATCTTTTTTTTCCCAACAATAAATATGAACAGTTTTAAAGTGGCTCCAACATGTCAAGTGGCAAGTGAAGATAATCCTTACACACCCATACAGGGTGATTTCATTCTGGTAATAAGTAACAATAAAAATGGTGAAAAAAAATAGTAAATCATATTTTAATAAATTTGCAGGGTAAAAGCTGTATGGAGGGATTTTTCTGGAACTTGAAAGTGTTCCACTTCATAGGACTACTAGCTTTAACAAGTAAGATCACTCTTATTTTGATGTGGGGATACTGCTTTATTTCTAACTCCTGCTCAACACCTGCTTTGCTATTTCTTGCACTTCCCAAGCTGTCAGTGCTTAGAGCCACCAACTGAGCTGTCAGGCTCTCCTAGTAGCCACCTGGACAGGGACAAATAGCTAAGGAGAGGGGAAGAGAAAGGGGTATCCTAGGTGAGGAAAATGGTGGCACCAGTTGATTGGTAGGGGGTCTCTGCTCACAGTCCTTAACCAAAATCCTATAATTTCAGTCACACATAAAATCATCTTTGACAGACCAAGCCCTGACAGCCAAACCACATGTGACACATCTTAATGTTATTGTTCTGCTCCTCTGCAAATTAGGACTATCAACTCCTTCTTCATACAAAAACTCAGCTAAGCTTGGAGGATACCCACAGGGCTCAGTAGGCAGGCAAAATAAGTAAGGGCAAGTGGACATAGTCAGACCATGAAGTTATGGGATGGCATCCTGCCCCTCTTGCTCAAACCACAAGGATGTCACTAGAGGTAAGTAAAACATGACTAACCTAGTGGCAATAGGCTGTCCCAAGCTGTGGGACTGCTTTCAACACAGTGAATATGCATTGTTTGACATGCACAGCTCTGTACCTCCTTCCACATCCCTCATTGAAGGTATCAGTCACAGTCATGAGGAGACCTAGTCTGCATCTGGTCAGGTACAATCCATGTTCCTAGCACATGTCATAGCAAATAGGACTAAAAAGGAACAAGAAAGGAAAGCTACAAGACCTTAGATATTTTCCACTCTGCAGCAATTCTATGTTTTCTTGATACTTCACTTGTGGAAATCATAGAATGAATCATAGGATCATAGAATCATAGAATAATTTGGATTGGAAGAGACCTTAAAGATCATCTAATTAAAACTCCTTGCCATGGGCAGGGACACCTCCCACTAGATCAGGCTGCCCAAGGCCCCATCCAACCTGGCCTTGAACACCTCCACGGATGGGGCAGCCACAGCTTCCCTGGGCAACCTGTGCCAGTGCCTCACCATCTTCATTGTGAAGAAATCTTCTGGACTTCAGCTTGACCTTCGTGTCTGAGCAATTAGTCAGCAGTGAAACACTTTTACTGGCTTAGTCAACTTTACAGACACTGAAGGAGAAAAATTTAGTCACCTTTAGGAAGAGTATAAACTCAGCTACATATTTGGAAATGTCAGCATTAGCCTTAGGCACCTAAGTAACTATAGGGATCTGATTCACAGTTGCAGCCCTTTCCTCATAATAATAAGTAGCATTGTAGCTTCAGTCTGTGGTCACATGGAATGGCTGTTACTGCCATGAACACACTCAGAGGCTCTACAGGAGTTGTGGATTATAAGTTCCTCTAGAAAGGCATTTCTAATAACCACATTCTGCTTTTTGAGATCCAGAGTTAGAAGAAAAAAACCATGGTTGCATGTGATCCATGAGGTTGCATGTGATCCCTTGATCCATGAGGAGGTGGTTAGAGACTCACTTGCTCAGATAGACACCCACAAGTCTATGGGGCTGGATGGGATCCACCCAAGAGTATTGAGGGAGCTGGCAGATGTGCTGGCCAAACTCCCTTCCATCATTATCCAGCAGTCCTGGAAGACTGGGGAAGTTTCACTGGACTGGAGGCTGATGCTGTGCCCATCTACAAGAAGGGTCCCAGGGAGGATCCAGGCCTGTCAGTCTGACCTCAGTGCCAGGGAAAGTCATGGAACAGGTGATCTTGAGTGCTATCATGAAGTGCATGCAAGAGAACTGGGTGATCAGGCCCAGTCAACATGGATTCATGAAAGGTAGGTCCTGCCAAACTAATGTGATCACTTTCCATGACAAAGTGACTCAGCTGCTGGATGAGGGAAAGGCTGTGGATGTGGTCTTCCTGGACTTCAGTAAAGCCTTTGACACAGTTTCTCACAACATTCTGCTACGGAAACTGTCAGCCTCTGGTATGGACAGGTGCACACTCTCCCGGGTGGAAAACTGTTTTGATGGTGGGGCCCAGAGAGTGGTGGTAAATGGTGTTAAATCCATCTGGAGGCCAGTGACAAGTGGTATTCCCCAGGGCTCAGTGCTGGGTCCAGCCTTGTTCGATGTCTTCATCAATGACCTGGATGAAGGCATTGAGTGTACCCTTAGCAAGTTTGTGAATGACACTAAGCTGGGAGGAAGTGTGGATCTGGTGGAGGGTAGGAAGGCTCTGCAAAGGGACCTAAACAGGCTGGACCACTGGGCAGAGTCCAATGGCATGAGGTTTAACAAGGCCCAATGCCGGGTCCTGTTGGGGCACAACAACCCTATGCAGTGCTGCACACTAGGGGAAGACTGGCTAGAAAGCTGCCCATAGGAGAGAGACCTGGGGATGTTGGTTGACAACCGACTGAACATGAGCCAACAGTATGCCCAGGTGACCAAGAAAGCCAATGGCATCCTGGCTTGTATCAGAAATGGTGTGACCAGCAGGTCTAGGGAGGTGTTTCTCCCTCTGTACTCAGCACTGGTGAGACCGCTCCTCGAATACTGTGTTCATTTCTGGGCCCCTCACCACAAGAAGGATGTTGAGGCTCTGGAATGAGTCCAGAGAAGAGCAACAAAGCTTGTGAAGGGGTTGGTGAACAGACCCTATGAGGAATGGTTGAGGGAGCGGGGGTTGTTTAGCTGGAGAAGAGGAGGCTGAGAGGAGACTTCATTGCTCTCTACAACTACTTGAAAGGAGGTTGTAGAGAGGAGGGAGCTGGCCTCTTCTCCCAAGTGACAGGGGACAGTACAAGAAGGAATGACCTCAAGCTCCACCAGGGGAGGTTCAGGCTTGACATCAGAAAAAAAAAATTCACACAAAGGGTCATTGGGTACTGGAAAAGTCTGTCCAGGCAGGTGGTTGATTCACATTCCCTGCAGTTGTTTAAAAGATGGGAGAATAGTGCTGAGGGTCATGGATTAGTGTTTGATAGGAATGGTTGGACTTGATGATCCTGTGGATCATTTCCAACCTAGTGATTCTGTGATTGTTCATGATGATATAGCTTTTCTGTTTGCTTTGAGATCTTTGTCATGGCAGTCAAAACATACGCTTTTCTCCAGTAATGACATAGTATAAATTCAGTCTTTCTTCTTGTAGAGCATCAGATGAAAAGTCTACTATCTGTGGAATTTAAGTTATATTATTATGATAATGTTAAATCTGATAGCAAAGCAAACAAATTAAATACTGGGGTTTGTAATACAAAACAAATAAGGCTTAATTACTTTGCAGTTCATAGAATCATAGAATCACCAGGTTGGAAGAGACCCACCGGATCATTGAGTCCAACCGTTCCTATCAAACACTAAACCATGCCCCTCAGCACCTCATCCTCCCATGCCTTAAACACCTCCAGGGAAAGTGAATCAACAACCTCCCTGGGCAGCCTATTCCAATGCCCAATGACCCTTTCTGTGAAAAAAGCTTCCTCCTAATGTCTAGCCTAAATCTCCCCTGGCAAAGCTTGAGGCTATTCC
This sequence comes from Coccyzus lansbergi, assembly GCA_033558105.1. NCBI lineage: Eukaryota > Metazoa > Chordata > Aves > Cuculiformes > Coccyzidae > Coccyzus > Coccyzus lansbergi. Next base: position 2,035,493 of record JAUMJK010000151.1, read on the forward strand.
CTCTTGTCCTGTCCCCTGTCACTTGGGAGAAGAGGCCATCATCCTCCTCTCTACAACCTCCTTTCAGGTAGTTATAGAGAGCAATGAGATATCCCCTCAACCTCCTCTTCTCTATTCGTTAGGGTCAGAACAGCAAAGTAATAGTCCATTTACATTTTTGCCAATGGAATTCACATTTCATGTTAAAACAGCAGCTTTATCTCTTCTGTTATGTTTTGCTTCTTTACAGTTAAAAAATACTTTGCTAGTGAAATCAAATCTAGCCTTGGAGATACAATATAAATTTTTGGTAAATAAGCTATGTGCCATTGAAGAAATGGCCGTGGAATATTGTACAGTGTAATCAAAGACTATATTTCTTCCTGGAAACGTAACATGCCATGGAAATCTTAGCGCCCTTCAAAGCAGATTCCAAGTAGCTTAGCAAACCACAGCACGAGGGTACATTTTTGCATATTAACTGAATAGTGCTGAATTTTCACATCCACTCAGATTCCTCTTTGATTGTTCCAGTGCTATAACACTCTCTTCAAGACCTAGTTGTAAAATCAACTATATATTTATAATTTATCAGAGTACTGAGTGAACTAGGTTTCCCCATCCCAGGAAATGCAGAGTGCCTTCACTCCATTGTCTCAGTGGGAGTTGTGGAAGTTCAGTACATTACTGTATCTTATTCTTAGTCAAATATGTTGGAGTTTTTGCTGTTATTATTGTTTGTTCTAAAGAATAAGATAAGGTTCTACATTCTTGTTCAAACATAGGAGAATGATATTTTTTTGCTAATATCCTTGCTAATAGGAATACTGAAATAACGCAAGCTAATGTGAAGTCAGACAGTCACACTTTCATAAATCATTAATGTAGTAAGCAGCTGGTGATGCAAAAGTAATAGCACCTTCACTACTAGTCAGCTGACAAAACACTATTTTCTACAATGCTGAGTTTTGCATAGCTTTTCCTATAGTCAGATAAGATTACTACTACCCACAGCAAATTTAAAAAAAAAGGCAAAGAAAAACAGAACAACCCTGACACATCTGGTTAAAAAGTCAATAATTAATTTATTCTTACTCTCTGCTATCTCTTATTGCAGTACAAAGCTTGAGTTACCTCATTAGGTACAAACACATGTGATGAGATAGGGTGGGAGTGGAATGAGCCGTGACAGGTTCTTACAATCAATGCTTTCATGCAAGCACCATGGCTGTCGGGTGGCAGGTGATTATTGACTCCTCTGAAGCCCCAGAGAATTTTCATCAGCTATAATTTGTAAGTGTCACACAGGCAATGCATATACATTTTTGGGATCACCAAATGAGCCAGTACACTCTAGAGAAAACAGAAATAATTTAAGCATAAATTTCCATGTGCCCACACTGCTATGGAGCACGAAGAATGTGTTCAGCACCTGTACAGTAAGATGAGGTGAGGAGGGGATGGTCTGCACTTCTCCTTTCCTTGCTTTCTTCCTGATAGTAAAGTCTTGGCAAAGCTGTATGTTTGCAGAGACTGGGGAGAGGGAATGGACCAGGGATATAGCACCCAGAAAAAGCAACAAGTATGTGTATATGAGCACCAGAAATGCAGAGATGGCAAATTATTTCTTTAATGGAACAAGATAGGAGCCAATCTTTTGTCTTCTTTGCGGCCCATTCCTTAGGGAATTGGCTGAAGTGGTGGCCAAGCCACTCTCTATGATATTTCAAAGGCATATCAGTCAGGGGAAGTTCCTGATGACTGGGAGAAGGGTATAATTGTACCCATTTATAAAAAGGGTAGAGAAGAAGACCCTGGAAACTACCAATGCATCAGCTTCACCTCTGTGCCTGGGAAGATCATGGAACAGATCCTCCTAGAAGCATTAATGAAGCACATGGAGGACGAGGAAGTGATTAGAGGCTGCCAGCAGGGCTTCACCAGGGGCAAGTCCTGCCTGACAACATAGTGGTTTTCTGTGATGGAGAAACCACATCAGTGGGCATAGGAAAACAGATGGATGTGACAGCATGACAACAGATGGGGACAGGACAAGAGGGAATGGCCTCAAGCTCCACCAGGGGAGATTTAGGCTAGACATTAGGAGGAAGTTTTTCACAGAAAGGGTCATTGGGCATTGGAATAGGTTGCCCAGGGAGGTGGTTGATTCATTCCTTGGAGGTGTTTAAGGCATGGGTGGACGAGGTGCTGAGGGGCATGGTTTAGTGTTTGATAGGAATGGTTGGACTTGATGACCAGGTGGGTCTCTTCCAACCTGATGATTCTATGATTCTATATGTGGACTATTTGGACTTATGTAAAGCCTTTGACACCATCCCCCACAACATCCATCTCTTTAAATTGGAAAGATATGGATTCAATTGGCGGACTGTTCAGTGCATAAGAAAATGGCTGGATGGTCATATTCAGAGGACTTGGTTTAGTGTTTGATGGGAATGGTTGGACTAGAAGATCCGATGGGTCCCTTCCAACCTGGTTGTTCTGTGATTCTGTGATTCAGAGAGTAGTGGTCAATGGCTTGAAGTCCAAATGGAAATACATGGCATGTGGTGTCCCTCAGGGGCCGGACTGGGACCAGCAATGTTTAATATCTTCACCAATGATATAGAAAGTGGGATTGAGCGCACCCTCAGCAAGTTTGCAGATGAAACCAAGCTGATTGGTACAATTGTCACAATAGAACGATGGAATGTCATCCCAGATGGCCATCCCAGAGGGACCTGGACAAGCTGGAGAAGCAGACCTGTGAGAACATCATGAGGTTCAACAAGGCCAAGTGAAAGGTCCTACACCTGCATCATGGCAATCTGTGGTCCTACACCTGCATCATGGCAATCTCTGGTTTCAATACAGGCTAGAAGATGATATGACCAAGAGCAGCCCTGCAGAGAAGGACCTCAGGGTGCTCATAGATGAGGAGTTTGACGTGAACCAGTAATGCATGTTTGCAGCCCAGAAGGCCAACGTATGCTGGGCTGCATCAAAAGAAGTTTGGCCAGCAGGTCAAGGGAGGTGATGTGCCCCTCTACTTGGCTTTTGTAAGATCCCACCTGGACTATTGTGTCCATTTCTGGAATCCCCAACATAAGCAGGGTATGTTGAAGTTTTTCAGCCCGGAGAAGAGAAGGCTTATAGTGACTTTTCAGTACCTCAATGAGGCCTATAAGAATGTAGGGGGGGACTTTTTTTAAGAGTGAGTAGTGATAGAACAAGGGGGAATGGCTATAATTTGGAATGGGGAAGATTTAGAGTAGACGTAAAGAAAAAATTCTTCACAATGTGGATGGTGAGGCACTGGAACAGGTTGCCCAAGAAATTTGAGCATACCCCCTTCCTTAGAAAAGTTCAAAGGCAGATTGGATGGGGCCTTGAGCAACCTAGTCTAGTGGGAGGTGTCCCTGCCTATGGCAGGGGGTTTGAAACTAGATGATCTTTAAGGTCTTTTCCAACCCAAACCATTCTATGATTCTATGAGCTCCAAAAAACACTAACAAGGCACCTTGATTATCCTTTCTTCTTTGTTTGTTTGAAATGGCCCTTAATTTCAGTTAAACATAGGTGTTTGTCTGGAAAGATGTGCTACTCTCACAACAAAATACAAGGACTGGCCAGCAGGAACTGTGTAAGGCAACTTCTTTGGGCCATTGAAGGAAATATCGCTGATTCACATGTCTTTTCACCTCCTGCTAGACCTGAACCTTTTATTAAAATTAAAGGGTTCTTGGTTGTGTGGAAAACTCAGACACGCTGAAAAGGAATAACTCAAAGCTCTAGTCACCATCTTTTCTACTTGTGGTAGTGTATCAAATACCTGGAAAATGCACACAAACTGATAATGCTGTAATCAACAAAAAAAAAAATCACTGTAGTACAGGATGCAACAATAACAGTCACCTCTTTTCCCCTTCCCAGACTATGCTTTCTTTCTTCCTGTGGTTTCACTTTCAGAAACTGCTGATTAAGAAAGCCCGCAAAAAATCATGACCTAAATGAGGAGTAGGAGGGCAGGGAGGGAAAAGAACAGATGATATTTATGATTAAGAATCTAAATCACTCTAGCATAAATGATGAACTTAAGATCATTAGCAATAGAAATAGTTGACTTAACAGATGGCAGGCACCTACTGATAGAGGAAACCATTTTGAGCACAAGCTATTTGAATGGTTCAAATCTGTATAAATTAACATGTTGATCTTCAGAATAATTTTTTACACCTAAAAAATTCAGATCCTTTCAGGGAAATCCTTATTGCCAGAGGTTGATTCCCAATTATCAGATGGTTATAATGTACAAAAATTGGAAGTACTGTCATTTGTCTTCAAAAAGTAAATGCTTGCTAATACAACCTATACTATGCTTCTGGTGCTCATGACCTGAAGTGTGCTTCTTACTGAAATTCTCTTGTTTGAGTAGTTCCTAGGGGCAAACATCTGCCTATATAAAATTTTATTTGGTGAATAATTTCAATATTCAGTAATTGCTCTGCTTGAAGATATTGCAGTAAAATAAAATAAAAAACCCAATTAATTTGCTCTATACTAATTCTTTTCTTGAAATTTTCAGCCTGTTGTGGGTTGCTGTGCCTGTGTGACATGACATCAGTTCAGTCAAAGAAGCTATTAAGAACACCCAAATAATTCTGAAGACCAGACCGAGGCTGTGCCTCAGCATAATTGTCCATGAGGGTTGTAAACAGATGCTGCACATTGCACTGACATTTACAACAGAAGTGTGAGCAGTGAGTTTCCATATATTATAGTGCAAATGCTATGTTATTCCTGTGAGAAAGAGTGAAGGGAGTGTTGTGCAGGTAGAAAAGCGTGAATGGGACATATTACTTAAAAAATCTAAAGTAGAGAATGTTGTGAGTCTACTTAATTAATCAGGTTTATAAGAACTCGAAAGGATAAGGTGGTACAATGATGAGCCCTATTCTCTGTTGCTTTACAGTGAGCACAAACCATGCCCAAGCTGAAAAATTCCACTGAAATAAATACACAATGCAATAGCAGTGTCAAAACATGCATCAAAATATCTGAACTTCAAAGAGTTGTCTCATTTCAGCACATCAGTATCTCATTTTGGACCAAGTAAATCTGCAAAATATGTCTTTATTAAGTTTGTATCCTGATCTGGCTCTCTGAATATCTATGAACATCTTCATGAACAATATTTCCAACTGCTGTTGTGTCTATTTTTGTCACTCCTACTTCCCAAGTACTCAATTTTCTATTATTTTTGCCAGGGTCAAAGTGGCTTGAACTAGATATGACAGAGCAGGAAAAAATGGCCTTCTTCCTGTAATTTGACATCAAGCAAAGAATCTTTGATTATGAAAATACACGCTTATTTCAAGGTAATTCATATTAATTGCAGGTCATGGGCCAAATTCCCTACTGGCCTAAGGCATTCCAGTTCCATCAGCTTCAATGCACTTGTGTGCACATCTGTCAGTCACTCACATCTGAAGAAATTATTGTGAATTCAGTGAGAGTATTATTTTACAGCAAATGCTTTACTCTGCAGTAGCTGCCTCTGTAGCTCATCCAGCTTTGTAGCCACTTCATGTCAATAGCACACTATTTTCAAATTTATCTTTACCTTTCAAAAGTTAAGATAAAATCAAAATTGTAGACTAAGTCATCAAACAAAATGTAAATTCACCTAAAGGCCCCAAGCCCAAGGACTAAATACTTATTTCATGTGAATCTTCACCAAAATTGAATCAGATACAGTATCTAGTTGAGGTAAGGATTCACATATGCTAGTGTGAATAGAATGAGATGGTAGTAGGTGGTTGTGGCATGATTCCAAGTCGACCTGAGGTGAAATTACCTTGCTTTTTCTTTAGAATGTGCACATTGAAAAATATCTAAAGGTTGCAGTGGTTCAAAAGCTAGATTTATCAGAGTGCAAAACCAATAAATAAGAACAAAATATCTCATTTAATGGCCTCACTTGGTGAGACAAATTCAATCAAAAGGCTAGGAGATAAATCTTCCACCCACCATGAGCTTCCAAGAGGGATCATACAATTTTTCTTTCTAGTTTAGTAATTTTAAGCATCTTTCTTGCCTACTGCAACTGTCACACAGTTTTCTCTGGCTCCCCAGGACAGTTAGAGGCATTGCTTTTTGTCTGTATTCTGCTCTACAAACCAGTCCTTTCTTCCTTTTCAAAGCCTACAGGTTATCTCACTGCTGCCATCCTTGGCTGACAGTTCCTCTATAGCCTCCTTCAGCCCTCTGGGAGATGCTCCTAGCCAAGCCTACCCAGTATCTAATGGGAAAGGTTATACCAGCCTCCTTCTTGTTGGACCAGTTACTGGATCCCTTGTGCTCTAGTAAAGGCAACTTAAGCAGTTATCCTACCTTCTCACTGCCTAGTTACACCTTTTAGCAAAACATAATATATGGAATATTTACAGTAAAATGTGACCAAAACCAGTTCTACCACCTGTCACAGTTGTGAACAATAACTTTTTTGTACTTCCACAGAGTCATATAATCAAAGATCTCGCCATTATTGCAGATAATAATAAATGTGGACATATGACATTCCACTAATGAGTGTCTTAGATCCAGTTAACAGATGGGGAAAACAGAGTGTGAAGATATTAAAGGTAGATTTCATCTCACCTAATGACAGCTATCTAAATTTAAGGCACCTTGTCTCCTTCATTAAGTTTTGCCATTAGGCTATAGAAAAAATATAAGCACCTTTATAGGGCTACTTAACAACATAGAATCATGGAATCATAGAATGGTTTGAGTTGGAATGGACCTGAGAGATCATCTAGTTCTAACCCCCTGCCATGGGCAGGGACACCTCCCACTAGGCCAGGCTGCACAACACCCCATACCAACCAGACCCTGAACTCTTCTAAGAAGGAAGAATCTGCAGCTTCCCTGGGCAACTTGCTCCAGTGGCTCACCACCCTTGTTGGGAAGAATTTCTTCCGTATCTCTAGTCTAAATCTTCCCCTCTCCTGCTCTATAGCCATTTGCTCTTGTTCTATTGCTACATGCCTTTGCAAAAAGTCCCTCCCTGGCTTTCTTGCATGCCTCCTTTGGGTACTGGAAGGTTGCTTTATGGTCTGCTCAGAGCTTTCTCTTCTCCAGGTTGTACAACCTCAACTCTCTCAGCCTGTCCTCATAGCAGGGGTGCTCCAGCCCTCTGATCATCTTTTTAGCCCTCCTCTGGACTGATTCTATGATTCTATGATTCTCATCTGTGAGCACCCTGAGGTCTTTCTCTGCAGGGCTACTCCTAGTCACATCATCCTCTAACCTGTATTGAAACCACAGATTGCCGTAATGCAGGTGTAGGACCTTGTACTTGGCCTTGTTGAACCTCATGATATTCTCGCAGGTCCACTTCTCCAGTTTGTCCAGGTCCCTCTAGATGACATCCTATCGTTCTGGTGTGACAACTGTACCAATCAGCTTGTTTTCACCTGCAAACTTGCTGAGGGTGCACTCAATCTCACTGTCTATTGCATCAATTAAAATATTAAACAGCAGTAATCCCAGTATGGATTTATGATATCTTTTCTGGACTCCAACCTTTGGGATGAACTTTCCTCTGGAAATGCCTGTCTGCATTCGTCATCTGCAAAAGGAGACTTGATACTAAACCTTCAACCAAGCAGCTCCCTTTTAGATGTTTAAAATTAGGTGAGATTCATAGAAGACTTACCACTGATTAGCTGAACAGGGAAGCCAACAGCTTCAGGCTCAAAGAGTAAGTGGGATGGCTGCAGCACCTCAGCTGGGAAGTGTACGGGAACAGGGCAGGTCCCAGCCACCTATATCTTGTGAGGAGTTTGCACTTTTAGTATAGCTGCTGCTGCTGAAACACAGTTTTTTGGAAATATGTATCTTCTTGGGCAGAGAGGACTAATAGGAGTAGAGCAAAGGTTTCTGAGAGCATCAAATGGATAATCATTGAGATCCAATGAAAGTTTTTCTACTGGTGTACCAGACTGGTTTTGTAAAGAGGACAGGTGGTGAGTAGTAGCTGCTCAGGTCAGCCCTTACACCTGCCTACTTGGAAAGTTGAGCTAGTGCCAGGTTAAAACTCAGAAGATTCAGTTTGCAACTTTATCAGTGACCTGAAATACCATTACCACAACCAGATCCTGTCCTCTTCTTTTGCTTCACTTTCCTGTTTTATCTAGTAAGGGTAGTTATTCTGTAAGCTTTCTTTATAAAATACTTCCAGTTAACTAAAAGGAAAATCTCACATCCTGAGCAAAAGGTTATTTATTACATCTCTAATACTGTCTGTTTTAAAAAACAAAACAAAACAACACAAAACAAAACGTTTATTTTAATTTTAAATTTGATACTTTTAGAAATGGTAGAAATCTAAAATGTAGAGATGACTGGTTAAATACATACATTCATGTAAGTACATAAAGTACTGGTAAATCTTACCACCACAGGGCAATATCATTACTTGCCAAAGCAGAGTCCAGTCACTACCCAGGTGAACTGAAGAGCAAATTCCCATCAGTCTTCCTAATGCCAGAATTGAGCCAATATTCAGTTCTGTGGTTTACTTTCAGTGCTGACCACTGCCAAGGATAGCAAGACTTTGCTTTTTCATTTTCAGTAGAATTAAAAGAATCTGATAGCTAGGTAGCAAGAAAATTTTCTGAATTTGGCCTTGACTTCTCCCACATTCTCCCTCCAACAACGTGCAAACATCCCTTGGCTTTTCTCTGCACAGATTTATCAAGCAGAGATTGAGTGATGGGAGCATAACACTGAGGTTGTTTCATTCACATAGCGGGTATGTTTAGGTAGTTGCTATGGCTTTTAATTTATTTACCAAGTACAGATTTCTCATCATTTTAAGGAGTTTGTTTCAACAGGAAATTATTAGCGGCAGCTTCACTTAGGCAATATAATGTCTCTTCACAACAAAATTTGCTTCCGGGAGCGCTGCAACCCAGAGCACCATGAATAGGAGCACACAAACAGGAGCAAGCTTGTCAGAGGGGCACATTCAAACAGTTTTCAAGATCAGTTCATGAAGGCAGGGCACACAGAGAAGGCACGATGCTGGTGCTCAAAAGGCAACCTTGGACGGTGAGAGGGAACCCAGCTATGATGTCCACCTGGCCAAAGGCTTCATCCTCCACACCTGCCAGAAGGGACTTGTCAGTTCAGACTGAACTCCTGGGAAAGCATGCAGCCATCCAGGTCTCAGGCTGCACAGACTGCCACCAGCTTGTACTGGAAACGGAGGGCAACATGGGCAATGAGTACATAAGGTTTGAGCAGGTGGACTATCTCCTCAGCCGGGTGGCAGGTCTGAAAGAGGAAGTAGAGAGGCTAAGGAGCATCAGGGAGTTTGAGTTAGAGATAGACTGATGGGATCACACCTTGAGCTCCAAAGCACAAGAAAAGACACAGACATAGTTAAGAGCCCAGGATCAAAAGGATCTGGCATCTTCCTCACCTAAAGTTGTAGGCAAGGGCTCAAAAGGAGGTAGTCAGTAGAAGAGTGTCCACTGGTGGGGCAGAAAATTCACCCCCTCCTTGCCTACACCACCTCAGGTGTCACTCCACAGGATCATCAAGACCAACCATTCCTATCAAACACTAAACCACGCTCATCAGCACTTCATCCACCAATCTTCTAAACAGCTTCAAGGAAGGTGATTTGATCAACTACCTGGGCAGCCTGTTCCAGTGCCCACTGGCCCTTTCCATGAAATGTATTTTCCTGATGTCAAGCCCGAACTTCCCCTGGTGGATCTTGAGATCATTCCCTCTTGTCCCATCCCCTGTCACTCGGGAGAAGAGGTCATTACCCTCCTCTCTACAACCTCCTTCAGGCAGTTGTAGAGAGCAATAAGGTCACCCCTTAGCCTCCTCTTATAGGTTAAACAACCCTGGGCTGGATCAAAAGAAGCATGGCCAGCAGATTGAGGGAGGCGATTCTGCCCCCCTATTCATCTCTTGTAAGTGAGCATATGGAGTATGCTGTCCTGTTCTGGAATCCTCAACATAAGAAGGATATGGAACTATTGGAACAGGTCCAGAGGAGGGCTACAAGAGGATCCAAGGGCTTCAGCATCTTCCCTGTGAGGACAGGCTGAGAGAGTTTGGCTCAGAGGAGATCCTACAGTAACCCTCCGGCACCTGAAAGGGTCCTGCAATAAAACTGGAGAGGGACTATTCATAAAGGCTTGTGTTGATAGGACAAGGGTCAATGGGTATAAACTGGAGAGGAGCAGATTTAGATTAGACATTAGGAAGGATTTTTTCACCATGAGAATGGTGAGGCACTGGCACAGGGTGTCCAGAGAAGCTGTGGCTGCCCCATCCCTGAAGATGTTCAAGGCCAGGTTGGATGGGGCCTTGGGCAGCCTAATCTCTACTGGGATGTCCCTGCCCATGGCAGGGGGGTTGGATTAGATGATCTTTAAGGTGTCTTCCAGCCCTAACTATTCTATGACTCCATGAAAATCCTTTCCTAATCTCAGTGGTAAGTTTCTTGTCAAGGGAAAAGTCTACTTTTTGTCTTCAGTCTCAATTTCACCTAGTGGTATATTTCTCCACAGTATTTTCAGAACCCTTTGCAGACCTGAGGACAAGTGGAACACTTACTTTTTCCAGAGTCCTGTGACAAGTCTTGAAATTGTATCATTTTCTGGTTTAGCAGCTGCCATACAGCAAATTACATGAGCATCTGATTTGTATCTCCCAATTTTCAAGTTATTTTCCAGAATACTGGATTACTGGTTTTACCTTTTTCTGCGTATACTGCACGCCCTGGACTAACAGCAAAATAAAGAGGAGGTCTATATCACTACTTAGATGCAAAGTATGAAACACTATAAAGAGCATCAGAAGCTGAAAAATGTATTTGCTTGTAGTAAGGGCTTCAAACAACAGGAAGCCAGTTCCAGCAAGAGTCAGGTTAGAAACCATCAGACCATCTTTAATGAGGGATATGACTAATTTTGCTATAATCCATTATGCTGTCAGTAGATAAGGCACATATGACACTGAAAAATAGTTATCAACACACTTTAGAATAAACTGTAGAAATTTACAGCTTGCCATATACTGAATCAAAAGATTTGCTTCTTGGAAGCATCTTTCTCAGCTCCCAGATGTGCACCCACATTTGTATGTTTGTATGTTTATGAATACTCCAAAGCTATGGGATTTGCAGCCATTCATAAACACAATCTGCTTAAGACAGCTAGAAGTAGATTTTTTACATACACATGGAAATTTTCTTCATTTCCTCTCTGTCAGCACTAATAATATTGGTGAGGGTAATCTACAGAATATTAGTTATGTTTAAAATAAATAATTTGGGTTAAGAGTTAGTGGAATCTGAAAAACTGACTGGATGAAGTTTTCTACATTATGGCGAGATAAATAGTTCTCTAGGTTACAAGAGCTTGTATGTACAACTCATAGTATCTTTTGTGGTATGAAACAGACTAGTGCATCCAAGATTCATGTGGGACTGGAGACTATGGCAGGGAATTTGGAGAAGAAATACACCATCTGGAACTGCAAATGGAGGCCACTTACTACCATTCAGAACATCCCAAATAGCTTGAGAAGTCTGCAAATGGTCACTGAAACAGACCCTAAGGCTGAGTCTGGAACCAAGTCCTTTCCTTAGTGTGTGATATTTTTATGGGACACTATCACAGAATCACAACCTGACCACCATAAAATTATCAGAGCCAAGACTTCTCCTTAGGGTATCAGGAAGAATGCCAGTACAGAAATCATACAGAAAATCATTGGAGTTTTAAAAAATTCTGAACATCTTCCAAGAACCCACCAGGAGATGAAGAAATTTGGATCAAATTTCTATTAGAAGCATATTTATTTCTAACTTTATCTAAAAAGTGTAAAGTTGTCCTCATGTTTCAAAAACTGTTTAAGCCAAGTTTTTTTTTTTTATGTCAGCATATATTCTCTGTATCCATCGCTGTGATGGGGTGGGTAGTCATCTTTATTGCTTGAGTGAAGCAAAAGGCTGATATTCCTGACACTAAGGAGTACATAACTTTTTCAAATAAGAACTCTCTGCAGTTTTTTTGGTTTAATTTTAGGAAAATGAGAGCATCAGTACAGAATATAAGATGAAGCTTCAGCTACAGCTAATATACTTGGAATGCCTCAAAACTCATGGTGAATTTACCTTTGAAGTCATGGCATTCAGAGGTTGAAAGCCTTGCCATGGAAAGGAATTTTGTATGATTTAGGATATTTAATATTAAATTGAAACTAAAACTTGATCTGAAATAGAATTCATCAGATTAGAGTTCCTGTCAGGAAAATCAGCATCCATTGATTCCCATGCAGAAGTTCCAGGAAAACATGGTGGAATCCACTTCAACACTAACCTCACTCAGTTCCTCTGCACTTGGTAGACAGTGCTGTGGAGATGGTGCAAGATTATTTACCTTGAGTGCTTAAGTTTTAATAGAGATATCTAAACTAAGGTTTTAGCCACTTCCCTTTGCCATACATAGGGTGACCCACACAATTCACTTTAAATGTCTAGATCATCCAGAGGTTAGTTTCACTCCCTCTGAAAACTAACACTGAACAGAATACTATATAGGGATAGCCAGAAAATCAGGAGAGGTAGGAAACCTTCCTGTTCTCTCGGGAACTTCAATTTCTGATTCAGGCTGAAAATATTTTGACTTGCTGTGCAGCTGCTCAGGTGGACTGAACTCCTTCCTTTTGAAGGTTATGTTCATGCTGTTTTTTATGATAGACCAATGGTATTAAGGCACTGGTCCAAGAAGGGAGTGATCTGTGTTTGAAATCTCGTTCAGATGAAGAGGGCTCAGAACCACATTCCCAGAGGCTGCACTGTAGAGAACATTACAGAACCTCCTGCAGGGTGTGTGGAAGGCAAGGGAGGTAGAGAGTATTTATCTAGTATAACTGCAAGATGTCTGTTCAAATAACACACCCTACATTTCCAGTCTCTTGCCTTTGAAAGATTGTCCCAAATATAAGAATGTTGTGCATAAGTTCTGTACTGATACCATCTTCTCTGGTGTTTCAAGTTAACATGTAGAGTACCTAACTTCAGTCCCTAGGAAGATTTTCAGTTAGCAGCAAGGTGTCTATTGATTTTGACTAGATAAGCATTATACAGTGCTGACTGCCGTCAAGGCAGAGATGCTTAAATTGTATTTAAATGCAATTGTAACTGGTATTTTGAAGGTATGCATCTAACTCTTTGTAGTCAAAACTTTGTGTCACAGAAGGTTTTAAATACCAATGTTTACTTAAAAAAATACATCATTCCAAAACTGGTTTGGATAGGTCTAGTGCAGGGAAAGCAATAGAAACAAAAAGAAGCCATAAGGCTCATAGCACGGAAGGAAAAGAGTATACTGCAAAAACTGCTTGAAAATATTAAATGAAGTTCAAAGGACTATACTAAGAAGTCAAAGCAACATCACTGAACATTGTCTTAATTAATCACTCCCAGTATTAATTACTCCTACTGAAAAATGATCAAATTTTTGGAGTGGTTTGGAAGGGAAAATTGTCATGGAAAATGCTACACTGTCACAGGGACATTCTATACATTAGCCTAGGTGATACAGATTTTATCAGTTTCACTTAGGTACCACAAGCACACTGATCTATTGATGAGTACAGTACGGGGAAAAGCTGACTAAGTGGGGTCTGAGTTCAGACAATATCTTTCACTCAAGCCACTTATCATAGTGCAAATCTGTCACAAGTTCTGTTTAAAATACATGGCAAGGATGTTACTAGTCTATTAGAAACCTGCCAATGGGAAACTTCCATTTTTGAATAAAGCATCAGTAAACCCCACAATGTGCAGAAAGTATGTATTAGATTCTTTAGGGAAAAGAATGCTGTTCTACAATGCATTATATCTGCCTTCCCCCAGTGTGTGGAAGTGTTATTACATTCATCATTGGCTCCATTTCTTTCCCTATTGTTGTTGGCAACTACATCTGTCTCAGCAACTCAGGATATTATTAGGTAAACTATGAACACCCTCAGAGGCTGTAGACTCTGAGGGTGTCAATATATCTGTCACATATCAAAATCATCAATTACAGGTACAGAATTGGCTCTTCTCAGCATCACAGAAGGGACCCTGACAGCAGTTGATTGCTGCTGGCAGCACAGTTTCCACTGCATAAGTCACCACGGGTCAACTTCGCAGCATGGCGGGGCAGGTTGTCCTTCTTTCCTAACCCTTAGCACTGCTCCTGTAAGGGTTCTTCATAACCCCAGCTCCCCTGCAACCCCAATGAGAGGGTGGTGTTGCCCAGGGTCTTATCTTTGCTCTGAGGTGTAAAATACTATAGACCACCTGGTGCCATACAGGTGAGGGCAGGCAGGGCTGTTGGCAGGACAGGGTCCAACAACAGTTCAGAAGCTGCTGAACCTGGGGACAAGTACCCTTAGCACCAAGTTTCTTACCACTCATTCACAAACAGCAGCCTCATAACAAGAGTCCTGTACCTCAGACACATCGTAAATGCCTAACGACATTTATCAGAGTGACATCAGCACCAAAGGAAACTAAAGGGACAGTTTGCACCCCATCCCTGGGACCCTGCTTAAGGCACAGACCTACCAGTATCAAAGGTCCTCCTAGTCCTGTCCTATCTTTCTGCTGTGGCCTCTGCATGTGCCTCACACACCCCTGTAAGTTTGCAACCTGCCAGCTCCACATGCAAGCCCTGCCTTCTGGGGAAGGTAACAGCCTCCTGGGTTTCAGGATGGAGAATTCAGGAGCTCTCAGTGAGATAAGACTCACATTGATAGTGTTTACAGTGCTGAACAAACCACTACTAAGGTCTGGTTGCAAAGACAGGGCTTCCTTTCTTCTAAAAGTGTGTCATTGCAGAAAATGTTTTGCAAGAAGTATATTGCCTGCAAAGGCTGGCTTATCTGCTTGTTGTCATAGGACTACTGGGGTCTCTCTGGAAGCAGAAATATAATGACTTCCAAACAGCAGGCATAGCCTCTCTTTAAGCATTTAACTTTCCAGTGAAGATCATTACAGCATTTACTATTCTTAATAAGCCCAGCAAATGACATCAATTAAAAAGTTTAGATTATCAAAGCAGTATTGGGAACCTGAATGATTTCTGAAAATGTCCTTCAAACAGTTGGTGAAGGAAAGGATTTTGCAGTGTTTCCAGACTGGGGAGAGGCTTCAAGTATCCATACACTTAGTAAGAAAATCGTTGTCTTCTTGCCAGAAGAACTGACTGTGATTATTAGATACCACAATAGGAATGTTACAAGTGAATAAGATACAACTTTAATGACTTGATTGTTTTTTATGTACGTGCATAATAACATTCTCTCAAAACCTATTCCTAGTCCTTACATGTA
The DNA here is from genome assembly GCA_033558105.1 of Coccyzus lansbergi. Taxonomy (NCBI): domain Eukaryota; kingdom Metazoa; phylum Chordata; class Aves; order Cuculiformes; family Coccyzidae; genus Coccyzus; species Coccyzus lansbergi. Next base: position 2,050,892 of record JAUMJK010000151.1, read on the forward strand.
ACTAGTAGGAGCAGTGTTGATGAAGATGTTATGACCTTTATTGTCGAATATGATTATATTAAATATGGAACAATGAAAAAAATGCATATAACAAGGCAAAAGGAGGTCTGGCATTACTCCACTGATTCCTTCATATTCATAGGAAAATATGAATTTGCATTCGTATGCAAGCACTGGTAATGAGGTTAAATCAATAGTTCTCTGTTGTGTAGTAAATAGACTTTCATGGACATGATGAGATTCTCTAAATGGCAGCGCTGCCTATTATGATGGCTTCAGAAATGAAATTTAGTTCTATATGATTCTTTTCTTTTGTCATTGGACGTCATTCTGTTCTCAAGCAATCTGGTTTAAACCAGCATTATTGAATCTACTTCTGCATAAAACTAGTATAAGTGAAAAGGATGAGGCCTCTTACTTGCAAAAAGTGCATATTCAATACGTACCGGAGTTAAGGAGAACAATATATGTAAAAAGATGAATTTTCAAGTCAGTTACTTTATTGAAAATTATGTATAGACTATATCCAGGATAAAAAGCTGACAATATTATTATATGTCCTGAACTACACTAAAGGCATAAGATATTTCAGCTTTCTGTGATGACCAGGACATAGAGTTGACTTATACAAAGTACCTTACATTCTGACACCTTTTGTGTAGCAAAACATTTATATTGTTGAAATACACACAGCAGGCACACAGTAATTAGTCTGTTGATAGTTATTAATGCTGATAGACTGGTTGCTGAGCTGGATCAGCACACATTCTTATCAGCAGGAGCTACTCTAAAAAAAAATCATAAAACAGAAACCATAAGCTGGCATCTGATTTAATTCTGGATGGGATGCTTGAAATTAGTGCAATCACAGACATATCTGTTTAACACAGAGTTTATCAGTTGTGCAATGTCCTTAAAACTCTTTCCATGTGCTAATCTATTGTCCTGAAATCAAACCACATGCATTCTAGTAATATATTTAGAGTTAATAAATTAGTCAGCTCTTAAATGAGAATCTGATGGAGTTAACTTCTTGAAATTCAGGGAATCCCAGAGAGGCTGGATTAAATTTAATAATTTCCTCCCTTAACTTTCTTTTTTACGCATGTTCTTCTCTAGTTTTTTCCCATAAATTAATTAAAAGGCTTTACTGAATCCTTTTCCAACAGCTGCATTTGTACAGAGGAAGTAAAACTCTGGTTAGACCAGCATTGTCATGAAATTGTGATCCATGTCAGCAAAATATTCTTCCTGGATGAATACATGCATAAGTGGTCTTAACCACAGTCCCTCATGGCATTGTTGATTTTACAATTTTGTTTAGGTAGTAGCAAGAAGTACAGAGATGTCACAGGAATAATAGCATGTTCTATTTTGATTTCCCAAGCCAGAATCAGAGAATATGCTGAAGGAAAGAAACCAGACTTCACTGAATTATTTCAGATGGGCATATTTTCAAATATAGAATTTGACTGCTCAAAATCTCAGATTTTGTCTTTTGGATTTACATGGTCAGGTATGCCACAAACTGAAGTGCTCTGCATTTGAACATATTGTAGAATATATCCCTCAGAAAATAAATCTAAGTAACATGGTCCTGAATTTATCTGACCCAAATAGAATCAATTTCCTAACTTTTGGAGGCCAATATTTGTATAAAAACTGTCCAGTGAATAGTGGTATGTAGACAGAGCCTTTCTTAATCTCTTGAACTAAAGGCAACTTTAAATGTTTACAAGCACATTTACATTCCTTATCTACTTCCTAGAGATGGTACCCACCAGGCAGTATGTTATAATTCAAAAACTCCCTGTTTTCAACAACTGCTTACAAACACAGTGAGGTAACGGTATGATCATGCATTCAAGAGGGTGCACAATTGTAATACATAGGGATAAAAAACCTCTTGCTCATCTAAGAAGATTTTACAAATGTCCAAAGATTGCATTGATCTTTTTCATGTGCAAGAGTAAGATCAGTTTTGATAGTTAGGTTGGCTAATCTGATTCATGATGATTTGGAGTGTTTACTTTGTTGCTGCAAAGCATCATAGAGTACATTACTTTCTTGCACTTACTACAGTGATGCCCTTGCAGACCTCAACTCTTCTTTATCTGCTACCTGAACTCACCGACAATGTCTACAAAGCTAAACAAAGGAGGTCTAGGAGCTCTCACACTGTAATTATACAGCACCAACTCTCTTGAATCAACAATGCTCAGTGTAAGACTCCCATCCAGTGAATATTTCTTGGACAGAGAGAGCTGCTGCAAACAAAAACTGTGCTGGGGAGTAACAGTGAGTTGCGGGGGTAGCCTTCTGCCATTTGTCAATCTAGACTTGGATACTGATGACATTCATAGTCCTGCACAGGGTATCCCACTACTTTTGTCCTGATATCAATATATTACAGTTTGCAGCCTATCTCACTAGCTTGTGACCATGCCTAATCTTTGTGCTACATGTATACAAATTTTCAGGATGTTTTATGCTGGGGATGGTGAATTTCAGAGTGACTTCTGCAGACATACTAAAGCATGTCAGGCCTGTAACAAAACAGACAGAACTAAGAATGAGAAAGACATCTGTATTGTTTTATAATGGCAGTTTTACCTTTCTCAGTTTATGTGTTTGATACTTTTTTTTTGTTTGAGTGCATGAATTTAAATCTGGAGCATATGTTAGGAAGTGCATTTTCTTTAGTCAAATAGAAGCCATTGAATGCACTACAGGGATAAATGTGTGAAATTAAAGGGCCTCTGATATATATATAAGATGAGAATAGCTCTTCTAATGGTCCCTTCTGGACTTAAACTTTATGAATCTATGTTTCATTTCCTGCTTGCTCAGTGATAGAGATAAGATATCTCCCGGGGAAATACCAAGAGTCCTTCAGAGAACAAATGGGCAAGCTATTAATCTGAAAGTGCCTACCTGTCTGGTTCAGGCTAAGGTTAACAAGCTTATTGTCCCACTTCCACGGCTTGAGATCAAAGGACATCTATCTGTTTAATAATCTTTCTAGAAAGGAGAAATGGAGACCAAAGAAACCTGGGGAAAGGCACTGTGGGGAAACAGTGAGGCAGTAACTGTAAGAGATGGTCTCCACTTCTATCAAACCATCATAGAAGCCTAGTCTGAAAAGAAAACAATGAAACCTAGAAAATAAACTTGGGAGTGGGTAAATCTTAGTGCTAGTTTAACTGTGTTTCCCACTTTGCTAAACTTACAGGAAAGAAGTACTGAACCATACTTTAGATAGTTGGTTTAGATCACTGTTTGCAGATACTGCTGGTAGCCTTGACAGGATAATTGCCTCCAGAGACCAAGCCCACTGCAACCAGCCAGAAATCAGAAGCCAGCACCAGCAAAATGAGAGTTTGAAACACAGTCAGTATAGGAGTGGTTGAACTGCAATGTTTCAGAGAGGACCTATAAAGCCGGTATAACCTAAAGCTTGTTTAATCTGTAGCTGAGACTCTCAAAGGCTGTAGAGTATATAGATAGGTGTTCTAGCAATGACTTCCCAAGTCCCAATGAATGGTTAATCAATGTATTCAGAGCCTTCCTAAGCTGTTCCCTGGCATTATAACTCACAATACTTTGCAACTCATTTGGCCCTACTGCTTAGCAACATACTTTATTCTTGTTCTAATAGCTATGCCTATTTGAAATTAAGAAGATATTTGCCATCACAGCTAAGACATAAACCTGAAAATCAGGACGTGAGGTTCAGTCTGCATCTTTGCTTGAAGAGTGTCCATGGCATGATATGATATTTGCAGCCAGAACCTCCCACCTCAGAGACAGAAAAATATTTTTAATACCAACTTAAATATTCAAGATATGCAGCTTATCGAAGCTATGTAGGCTAAGTACCTAGCTAATGTACATATTGACAATAATTAACTGCAATAGCATGACATTCAGCATAGATTATAAATCTTCCCCTGGACTCTGCATTTTTGTAATTGCTGATCAAGTCTGCTGTTCTCAGGACACGGGTTAGTTAATTTGCAACTAACTCATGTATGCCTAGGTTGGCTACCACCAGTTTCCTTACAGTTAATGACATACTCCAGCAGAAACCATCCCTTATCCTTCATTTGATTTCACATTTGGACTTCATATTCATCTGGGTGATCTTTCCAGTCAATATCCTCTCTTCCTGATTTCTCTTTACTTCTTATTCCTTTGTTCCTCCCCCCGAGGAAGAACTGCACAGATCCAATGCTATCTTCTTTACACCATCAGTGACCAGTCCTTTCTTAGTGTGATTACGTGTCTCAACATTTCTCTGTCCATTATTTTACCTGGAACCATTCCACATCCCCTCCTTCATCTCTTGTTCCTTAGGAGAGAGCAATGAGATGTAGCCTCAAAAATACAGTTTTAGCAGCCTCCACATACTCATAGCTGTTCCCTTCCTCTTGGTATACATGAGCCACGCTCCCTTAAAAGAGTGCAAGGCAGACAATTAGCTGCACTTTTAAAGCGCTAAAACTTCTTATAATATTTGCAGGGATGCCTGCCAAGCTGGTCTATACTGATATGTCAACAGCTCTGTTATGATAGCAGGCTGTGGATATTTCAGTTCAAAGGTCACAATATCCTGCCAAAAAGTGAGAGATAAACTTACATTACATATGGAGCGCATTCGAATAATCTATCTGTAAAAGGCAATGGAGGCTGAGAGGGCACTAGGTAAGTACTGCCAAATTATATAAACTTTGATACAACTGTTGGCAGCACAATGCAAGAGGCAGAGACCACCTGGAGAAGGTAACAAGGCCAATTTGGGTAGCTCCTTGCTTCTGTTCAGCTTTGTGCCTTTGCTTCCCAGCCCCACCCTTGGGTTTCAGATACGTCCCTACATAAGGCTGATGCTAATGAATCACATGACAGCCCTAACAGAAAGCATAACAGACACTTATTCTGTTATAATCTAGACTAAGAGCTCTCCTTCTGTTGCATAGGGAATACTGATGACCTGAAGTGTGGCAGTGGAAAGTTTAGAAATGCCATCACTGGGGCCAATATTAGATCTGTCAAATCTTCCAAACCCAAAGAAGTATCAAGTTTTGATATTTTTTGCCAATGCACCAAGAATTTCCACAGATGATTCATTTGTATGAGTACTGTGAGTCAAAATTTAGTTGAAATTTTGCACTTATACCAACGAAGAGTGTAGGAGGTTGCAGATTTTTTAGGATCCTCCCTAAGAGATGTCTTATGTAGTTTGAAAAGGATGAATTTATAACTGTTTCAGGTATCTCTGTTACCTACACTCTATCCCTAAAACACCACTCTCCCTTGAGATCTTCAACTCTACACTGGCTTTTTCAAGTCCAAACATCAACAGTGATAATCAACTGGTGAGGGAAAAGATACAGAAACCATATTACTTTCATAAACAGTTGTCACTTAAAGACAGTGAATATTGTGTTATACACTTCTCAATACACACATAATCCTACATGTGTGCATTGATAAAATGGGACTAATTTAGGGTAGTTATAGTATGGAAAGAAATTACATGAGATTCCAAATAAGTAATTAGGAAAAGGTTGATTTAAGCCATTAAACTATTCACTTTCAATTGTCAGTTCAGTTCTAAATATGACTATGTTCCAAGAAACCAAGTGACTAAGAAAACAGTGCTGCTGATGCGGGATTAGTCACTATGTTCAGATGTGTTTCTGTACATGCCTTATGGATAGATTTCTGTGGGTTGAGATAAACTGCATGTTGTTGACACACTCTTCAGCATGAATATGTGTGAACTGAATTAATTTATTTGGGTCTTTTTGTGCCTTTACCCAAAAGGTTTGGGACTAATCTCTGAAACTAGTTTTGTCATGCTGTAATGCCATTATCTACATTGGAATGGTTGAATATATAAGCCTTAATCTACATATCATAGCCAATAGTTTTCTGATATTAGAACATTTGCATGTGGAAACCCTTCTCTGAGGATGTAGCTTGGGAGTTCACAGTCTCAGCCATGTCTTTGTTTTTCACCTGGTGAACCTGATCTACTTGCACTACCTGGTGACTCCCAAGAATTAATGTAAGAACTGTCCCTCTGTATGAAAGAATCATAACAAGATTGTCCAGGTTATACTTTCCATGGTAAAATCTGTCATGATTTTTCTGTCAGCCTTCCTATGGTTCTTTCTTTCAGGGCAGATAATGTCCCTATTTGCAATGGTGAGGAGATTCCACTCCGCCTGCAAGTTTTCAAGCACTTATGCCCCAGCGAGATCTCCCTATGTTGACTCATGTGTGGGAATTGTATAGTGTGGGTATCTTCCAGACAAGATACTTCCACTGTAAAAAATGCCACATCTCATCTCAAACACAGCCCTGTTCCTATACTGTGGCTTTTGTACAATGGTAGTATACCTTTATAATGGGAGCTCAGAACAGTACACTATCAATAAAACAGAGGTAACTTCGAATGTTGGTTGCAACTTTTTCTTTGGACATCAAAGCATTTAGTAGTCCCTCCAGAGCTGAGCTCACCCACAGTTCTAAAGCAGGCTTACTCTGAACTCTAAACCCATAATAATAGTTCTATATTTTCTTTCATCTATCACCAACATTGGTGATAGATGAGAGTATCATCTCTGTTTTCCCCTAATTTGCTACCCCTGAAATTTCAGTCTGGGATCCCACAGTTAATTTAACTCTTTCCATTCTGTGCAGAAGAAAAAGTAGCACATAACCTTTAGGACAGTGCTAGAACCTAAGTTATTCTGCATGATTTACTAACTTTACTTCAAGAGTAAGAGAATCTTCTTTTGTTTTCTGAAGGACCAAATGTTCCCTAGAAACGTAGAGTATGACCTGCACTGGCATTTCATAAACAAGAATGGGCATGAGCTTACATTGATTTATCTGTGTTGCATTAGAGGAGTTTACACCAGAAACATGTTTTTCCCTCTAACAAAGGTAGATGTAATTATAAATACACATAAGAAACTGATATGTTAAGTAAAACTGTGTTGGTATTATTTTTCAGCTGGTATTTATTTTCCACCAAGAGATTTACTTAAACTCATATGTAAACTGTGAAAGATTATCTTCAGTTCCCAGAATCTTAGTGTGGTATTTTTATTGTGTCATACCTCCACTAGGTTAATAACAGATTATGGCTGCTGTTCTTGTGTTGTTATTTGTTGTCAACAAAGCTGTCCTGATTTCTCAGTTACTTTTGAAATGGCAGAGTAATACTAAGATGAAAAAAATCAGTTTCATGAGATTAATATAAGGCTAAAGACCAGATTGATGTGATCTGCTTGTTATTTTGGAAAAGAAATAGTAACTTAAAAACATTAATTTCTACTAAATTATCACATTCTGTAATTCTTAAACTTATAAAACATATTTTTTTTTCTGCTCCTGAAACCAAATGTAGGTATGGGGGCTTTTTGTTTTTTACTATAATTCTCAGTGTTTTAGTGCATTAAGACTAAATATCTTTTTAGGATACTTAATGTGTAATGTTTATTGATTAAATGGATCTAACAGGAAAACCCCAACACGTCTCCTCAAGTGCTTTACAGAATTATCTTGATTTAAACCCTCTTCTGATATATCCATCACAAGGTAGTTAAATGTGGAGTAAGAATTGGAGACATTGATCTCCCTGACTAAGCCACATAATTGAGCTGAAGGGATTTTATGTTATTTGTGCTGAAGTTGATAATTTAGTTGAGTGAAACTGATTATCTTTACACAGTCCTATAGGACTTCATTATGTCATTACAAAGTACTGTGTTCTGTCTCTGAGGAGACCAAAATGCCTGTTCTTCATATAAGTGTTAGATCATAGTACTTCAGAATACAATGCAATGTTGTCACAATTGTAATTTCCAAGTCCTGAGGTTATTGTAACTGGGATTTCTTTTTCACTGGACCTGCTGATACTTTTCAGGTACGAAATAACAATTCTTTCTGGACTCCTTTAGTTTGGATACCATCAGCCTACCTCTAAGCCACTGTCAGTGAACTCCATCATTCCTGCTGTGAGGAAAATATGAGATCTGACACAAAAGGAAATAAAAAAAAAAGAGAGATGTGCCTGTAATTCTTTCTATTTAACAAATTAAGAAAATCGACCTTCCCTTCTGAGCTGACACATAGCTGTATATGATAGTGCCAATGGTCAAAGCAATTCCACGGATTATTTTCTGGAAGGCCATTGAACTTTTCCTTTGTTTTTGCTTTCTCATCTTTAATTAGAAAAACAAAATGGGTTTCTTTGAGCACTGACTTGATCTTTGGAAAGAAGGAGCCAGGTCTCGTGAACAGGGTGGGTTCTCAATCATAGTGATGGGGTGTTATTTTTTAGCTAAAAACTGCTTTGCAGACCAAATGTTGTGGGCTGGTACACACTGACGTTTTCTGATCCAGAGGAAGAAAATGTCTATATTTATACATTGTTCCACTCCTACTTAGTGAAGCAAATGAATTGAGCCTGGTCTCACTGTGACACATTAAAACATGGTCTATAACTATTACTATGCCCCTCCCCTCCCACTCTTGGTTCCTGAGCTATAAGGTTAGTCTCATTTTTTTGTGTTGGACCACGTAGAGGAAGAGCATTGACTAAGACCCTGTGTAATTTGTAATGTAGATTTGTAAGTTTGTAAGTTTTTGGAATGGAGAACAAGCTACAAAAACTTTCTTTAGTAGCATGCAAACTAAATAGATGTGCATGCACATGTAGTTTTGGTTCTAAGAAAGTCATTTTTTTTTCAACTGTGCAGACTGTGTCTACACTTCATCTCACAGTCAGACCACATAGAGGTAGTCCTACTCATGCATGTGCTAGTAGTATATCTCTGAAGTTGATAAATGAGAGTGAATGTGGGGCTACCACTCTTATAAGATTAAAGATTTATCATTATTTTTTTGCAAACTGAGATCAAAACAATACAGTTACCTTAATGGTAACTAATGAGATAACAGTTAGTTGTTTGCTAGTGTGCTTATTTTTTGTCCAGTGGAACGTGCCTTATCTACTCACCATTCCTCCAGTCCAGCCCTGGGTGCTTTTCTCCAATACACTTCTATTACTATCATATTATTTTGAATATATAGTATATCCAGTCTATGTTTTCAAGTAGATAAAAATTGTCCCAAACAGTGAAGAAACAAGCAGAAAAGAAGAGGCAGACAGGCTGAAAATGCTGAAGAGAAAGAGAAAGGTCCTGAGAGAATGTGTTTAAAACAGTCTGTTAACCCAGATGCCGCTTCCCTCAGACTCTCTAGTGGCTGGCTTACATAGGAATTTAATTCTCTATCACAGTGGGTCAACAGAAAAGAACTTCTTAGTAGAAAATGAAAGTTTTACATTTTCAAGCTGCTGGAGAGTTACACAATTAGAAAATAACCAGACAGACTCTAGATGAGAAAATGCCAAGAAACCTCACTGGATTGGCTCAGAATTTTTAGGAAAACAGGAAGATGACTTCAGCCTAACAAAAAATGCTATCTACTGCCCTAAATCCATGTTTGACACTTGTTTTTCTCTACCAGTTTTCCTACTTTTCTGCAGTTTTTATAGCACATTTTCCTCCTTCCATGTTAGTAAGTTATGTTCAAAATGACAGTCTTACCAGCCTCAAAGCATAGTTTCACTGAAGGAGCCATCTGTAATATAGGAAAGATCAATTGCATGAGTGCTGTGTTTGGAAGTGATGTGGGCATATCATTCATGTCAGGTAAAGCATATTTAGAGCTCTAAAGAGGAGTATGAGGTGCTTGCTTTAGACAATGAGTTGTTCTCAATTTCTTTTATTAAATCAATAGTTATAGAGGAGGACATCTAAAGATGGGCTTGAGTCTCTGATTTCAACTCTCAACACATCTATTCTATTAAATATATCCACCCTAGTAAATGGTTTGTTACTCTATCACCGTGTGCTGGAAAGAGTAGAGAGAGCTATTAAACCATTCAGGGCTAACCTGACCTACAGCAGGCCAATCACATTAATGCTGAATAGCAGTAGATCTTCATATAAGAGTTATATTGTGGCACATTGGAATGTAATATTGTCATGAGTGTCATAGCAACTGGTCCAGGATCTAGAATATATTTATTACTGCATGGTTTATTTTTCTCAATTCTTACTTCAGAAATAAGTGCCATGTTGCCGTCCATCAATAAGAAACTGAGGATTTTGTTGCTAACACTGGGGTGTAAACATGTAGGTGTTTGTGAGAATTAAGAACTATGCAAGGTGGAAGAAGCAAGGTCTTATATAGGCCCATCAAACACTGGCTTTTGGGACCAGACCCTGCACTAAAGTACTTGCCTATTTCTGTCTGAGCAGTGATTTTGAGAGAGAGTGTTGGGGTGGACAGGAACGAAAACTTAAAGCAAAATAGCAGTTTTCAGGTAAGGATAATTCATCTGGTCCACTCATTACTTATCAGAGCAACTGTATAAACATGACCCTATTGTAGAACTCTATAGGGAGCATCATTGCATCATCTAGGAGTCCCTTCCTAATTTCCAACACTGGAATAGATGGTACTCTGCAGAACATGGCTGCCCCTCCAAAGGCAATGCTGATCTTCACCACCTCAGGCAGGCACCAATGGAGAGGAAGGCATCAATAGTTTGATAAGTTTACTGGTAAATCTGCAGAACCGGACATACTGTGAATAAAAAAGAGCACAGTGACTCATATTCTCTCTTCATCCAAAAAGCTCTTGAATGCCAGCTAAGTGATGAGATTAAAATAGTCAGTGATGATACAGGTCTAAGACAACTTACTCTTCAAGAGGTAGGTGAGGCAAACAAGTACCTATAGATATAGTCAATGAAGAAAAGGGATACACAGCAATTGAAGAAGCAAAAGGAAAGGGAAAATCAGATTAACACAATGTTTTCAGCACATTGCACTGATCATGACTTGTGTTGATAAGGGGAGAGTCTCGGGTCCAAGTGAGGATCACGACTGCGACATGTAAAGCACTTACTGTGATCCACAGCTGTGCATACATGACAACACTTTATTTCTATCGTAGCAATCACTGGTTTTTAACAACTTAATAAAAAAAGGGAAAAAAAATAAGATTTTCTTAACTTCCCCTTGATTTTACCTTTCTCTTTGGCAGTGTAGAGTTTCATAGTGGGGAAATATCATCCTTTCTTGAACAGAAAGACTCTTAACTATTTTAAGACAAACATCATTAAATTTATTTACATGGTCTTTGTTTGGAGGATCATGGAAATTAGTTTCCTAATCTTTTACAGGAAAGAAAATAAACACAAGTAAAGATAATTCTTTTCTATGTAGTGGACTTTCAGAACTGTATAACATGATATTATTGATAACTTAAACAACCAGAAAGCTTTTACCAAAGTCATGCTATCCTTAAAGAAGCAGCTTACAATGTCTCTTGGTATCGACATGAAGTCACTAAGGAGTTTATGAGCAGTTGCCACATAAAAACTTATTATTAATCAGTTGTATTTTGACTGTGACTGTCAAAACTGTCATGACTAGGAATTTGGCAACTGCAGCAAAAGTGTGTTTGAGAACTATACGGATAAGTTTAAAGGAGTATGTGCAAGAGATTTGAGTTAACTTTGAGCTCAGAGCTGGTCCTGGAGTGCTGTGTTGTACCTGAGCTAAAACACCCCTATTAAAAGGAAAGTTATTGCTTTGTAAGCTTGATCTGGGACCATGCAAGCATGCTTTCTGAATATTCAGGCTGGTACACCCCTGTACAAACTGTACCGGGGTTGTGTGCTTGCCTGTGCAGATGTGATCATGGATGATGAACTGGAATTCAACCACAGTGGTGAACTGAGGTGATGGGTTCTGCACATGGGGAATCCCCCCCTTTAGTAGTCAGGTGGGCTTTAGTATCTCTCTATGGATTTCCAGAAAGTCAAAATTTCCTCCTATTTTACCCCCATTTTTAATACATTTCAGTTTTTTTCTTCAAGACAACTTGTAAATTGTTTCAGTTCACTACAGTGATTACCACTGTAGTAACTCTCCTGTTGTAATTATTTCTATAAGCTTTGTTCCTAGACGTGCAGGAATTTGTTACTAGCAATTTAATGTCTCTACTGGAGAACAATATACTTAAAATTAGCCCTTTATGAAATACACTTAATATACTTACTATATATACACTTCACCCTGTAACCTTTTATGAAGTCATCCAAGCTGTTTTCATTTTCTGTTTTCACAGTGCTCTTATTTAAAACCCTGGACATTTGCTGCCAGACAAAGTAAAAGACTTATGAAAAGGCAATGAGATTTCTTCTACTGTGTGTTACTTTACAGACTGTGCATAGAGCACATGGGTGCAATTGGAATTGTAGTGGACATCCAATGGGTTGAGAGATGATTATCCATGACCTCATATATTCCCTGTCAGGGAACTCAGTTATGGTTGGACTCAATTATCCAGCGTGTCTCTTCCAATATGGTTGTTCTATGATTCTATAATTCTACAACATTCTTCAAGGTCTGCCAAAGAAGGACACCTAGCAAAGGCTCTGTTCATAGCAGGAATGATCATCACAGTGGGCTTGGAAGCGTATTGATTTCAGGATAGAAAAATCCCTCTGAATTTACATTACCTGAAGAATGTTTTTAAAACCTCTTATCCTTGCCAGAGGTCGTTGCTGTTGTCACTCTGGTGCATTCTTCTTCCTGCTAAGAGGTACTGCCAGCAAAGAAACAGCCATAAAGCCTATGCTAAAGTACATGGCAAAAAAAGATTTGACTTTGTCATTGACACTCTCTCTTCTGACAACAAACAAATTATGCTAATGTGATCGCCTTCTATGAAAAAGTGACTTGACTGCTGGATGAGGGAAAGGCTGTGGATGTGGTCTTCCTGGAATTCAGCAAAGCCTTTGACACAGTTTCTCACAGCATCCTGCTCAGTAAACTGTCAGTCTCTGGCCTGGACAGGCGCACACTCTCCTGGGTGGAAAACTGGTTGGATGGCCGGGTCCAGAGAGTGGTGGGAATATAGTGTTAAATCCAGGTTGACAGGAGACCTCATTGCTCTCTATAAATACCTGACGGAAGGTTGTAGAGAAGAGGATAATGGCCTCTTCTCCTAAGTGACAGGGGACAGGACAAGAGGAAAAGAGGAAATGGTCTCAAGCTCCACCAGGGGAGATTTAGGCTGGACGTTAGGAAAAAAAATTCACAGAAATGGTCATTGGGCACTGGAACAGGGAGTCCAGGGGGGTGGTTGGTTCACCTTCCCTGGAGGTGTTTAAGACATGGGTGGACAAGGTGCTAAGGGGCATGGTTTAGTATTTGATAGGAATGGTTGGACTCGATGATCTGGTGGGTCTCTTCCAACCTGGTTATTCTATGATTCTATATATATAAACAGTGCTGAGTCCTTGGTACCATCAGTAAAACATGAGAAAAAGAGAACAAAAGGACTGTAGACCCAGACCAAAAGTCTAGTTGTCTGCTACAACAGGTCTTCACCTGAACAATAAGGTTTTCATATGTGCCAACTAAAGATGCCATGTCATCTGCCCAAATGGCAGAAACCTAATTCTGCTTCTGGAGGGAGAGTTTTCTACCTCACAGAAAAGTGTGCTGGGAAGAAAACCTGCTAATAATGGCTTCATAGCCAGTGTACTTCTGATGTGGAGTCACTGGGCTAAGCAATTAAAAGTCTGCCATGAGTTCCTACTCTTCCCATAGTAATGTCACTTTTCTATAGTTCTATTCCCCACTGTGCATTAGTCAATTTGTGGCAGAAAATTGAAGTTGGCACTAGATTTCAGTAAGGATGGAAAACTGAAAATTTTCTGAAGTCTTGAAATCTGAATTTTTTTCTGACACTGAATCAAACTGATCCAAAAAACCCAAGTCACAGACGAAAAAAGGGAGTTACAGAGAAGTAAAAGAGAGTTATTCAAGAATAGCTAATAGTCTCAGGTCACAGCACTCACCTGAGATGGGAAAGTTGTCTTTCTAATCTCACCTCTTAGAGTAAACCTTGAGTTAGTGAGGCTGTTGATTAGGGGCTCTTGATCGTGCTGAGAATAGATCTTTCTCTAGACTCTGACACAATTGTGTGCATGAATCACCATATAATCCCAAAGCAGGAAATGAATAACACAATCAAGGTCAATTTACTTCATTCATCCTCCACAGTTCCCCTTTTTCTTAATTCAATTTTCATTGTCCTCCATTACCAAACCATTCTGCATTGAGCAATGCTACCTTCAATCTGATGAGATACAAGAGAATATTTTTTCAGAGCTATCACCTGAACTTCTTGTTGGGGGACAAAATTTCTTTTCCCATTGTTAACCTGCACCAGGCATTTGTACTCAAAATACTTTTGTTCCTTGAAATCTCCTTTATTATCACTTTTTTTTTTTTTAAAAACCATCTAGATTTACACCTTTGTGGGTGTAAATCCAACCCACATAACTTTTGCTCCCAATCTAATCCTTCACTTGTCAACAACTACATACTAACTTCAATCCTGCACTGAGCATAGGCACTCAGAATATTGCTATGGGCACTAAAAATACACACATTTTAAACAACAGTAAGGATTTATTGTTCATGTAATTGAAATCTTAACTATCTAATCAGAGACTTATTATTAGCCTTGATCTAATTATTACATTAAAAATAGAAAATGTATACTATTACATTGAGCAACTGGGTGCCAGTTCTTGCCAGGTGAGCACCTGAGAGGCAGTAGGGTAGCCGTCTATGTTAGAGAGTGTTCTGATTGCCTTGAGCTCGATGATGATGATACGGTTGAGTGTCTACGGGTAAAAATCAGTGGAATGCCCTATAAGGCAATTATTGTGGTGGGAGTCTGCTGTAGACCAGTCATCCAGGAAGAACAAACTGATGAGATATTCTATAAGCAACTAGGAGAAGTCTCATGATTGCTACCCGTCGTCAGAGACTTCAACTTACCAGACGTTTGCTGCAAGTATAATACAGCAGAAAGAAAACAGCATAGGAGGCTCCAGGAGTATGTGGAAGACAGGTTCCTGACACAACTGGTGAATGATTCGACTAGGAGAGGTGTCCTATTGGACCTGTTTGTGAATGGAGAAGGCCTTTGTGGGAGGTATGATGGTTGGAGGATGCCTGAGACACAGCAATCACAAGAAGACAGTGTTCAGTTCTAGAGGAAGTAAGGAGGAGGGTCAACAGAACTGCCACCTTGGACTTCTGAAGGGCAGACTTTGGACTGTTCAGAAGGATGGTTGATAAAGTTCCTTGGGAGGCAGTCCTAAAGGGCAAAGGAGTCCAAGAGGGCTGGATGCTCTTTAAGAAGTAATTCCTGAAGGTCAAAGAGCAGGCCGCCCATGTGCTGAAAAATGAGCTAGTGTGGAAGAAAACTACCATGGCTGATCTTTGGGTGGATCATGGAAAAGAAGGAATGTACTTGCGCTTTGGATGAAGGGGCAAGCATCTCAGGAAGATTACTAGGATGAATTGAGATTATGCAGAGAGAAAATCAGAAGGGATAAAGCCCAGCTAGAACTTAAATTGACCAGTCCTTCAGGGTATATTAATGGAGGGCTCTGGGGTACAGGTAGTATTCTGCTTCATCGCTAGGCTAAATAGAGAGGATGTGGAAGTTACAAAGAAGAACTCGATTAATGCCTGGCTCCAAGTCTGGTATGAGGAAAGGGGCTTTGGCTTCTTTGATCGTGGGGTGGCTCATGCACCCCCTGACCTTGTTGCTACAGTTGGGACACATGGGTCTCCTGGTGGGGCTAAGGTCCTTGCTAAAAACTTAGCTAAGCTCATAAATTAAGCTTTTAACTAGAAGTGGAGGGGGAGAGGATCGAGACCAGGTTAGACAAGAGTGAGCCTGGATATGGGGCACTAGGGATTCGGAGAGGGTGTGCTGGTGAGGACCACCAGCACATCACCACACAGGAAGTGGGGGAGAATGCACCTCAGAGTGGTAAAGGAGATACAGGTACTCTGGTGCAAGCAACTCCAGTTAACAGGCAATTGGGAACAAACAGTGTTCCCTCTAAGAGGGTTGAAGGCTCGACAGCTCAGCTGAAGTGCATTTACACCAATGCATGCAGCATGGGGAATAAGAAGGAAGAACTGGAAGCTGTTGTAGGGGCAAGGAGACTATGATGTCATTTCCATCACAGAAACATGGTGGAATGACTCATATAACTGGAGTACAGGTATGGTGGGGTATGAACTCTTCAGGCAGGATAGGAAAGGTAGGAGAGGAGGCGGGGTAGCCCTTTTTGTAAGGGAGGACTTGGACACCACTGAGATGGATTGTGGCGATGAAGAGATTGAGTGCCTGTGGGTTAAAATCAGAGGAGCCCATAAGAAGCTAGATTTTGTGATGGGAGCCTGTTAAAGGCCACCCAGCCAAGGAGAAGAGGCTGATTAGCTCTTCTATAAACAGCTGGGGTTAATCTCCAAATCAATGCCTCTTGTTCTTGCGGGAGACTTCAATCTCCCTGATATCTGCTGGGAGTACAATACAGCAGAAAGGAAGCAGTCTAGGAGGTTCCTGGAGTGTGTGGAAGAAAACCTCCTTGCACAGCTGGTTAATGAACCTACGAGGGAAGGTGCCCTCCTGGACCTGCTGTTTGTGAATAGAGAAGGCCTTGTGGGGGATGTGGCAGTAGGAGGATGCCTAGGACTAAGCAACCACGAGATGATAGGGTTTTCTGTCCTAGGTGAAGTGAAGAGGGTGCTAAGCAGGACAATAGCATTAAATTTCCAGAGGGTACACTTTGAACTCTTTAGAAGGCTGGTTGGCTAAGTCTCATGGGAGACAGTACTTAAGGGCAAGGGAGCCCATGAGGGCTGGGAGCTCTTCAAAAAGGAGATCCTAGCAGCTCAGGAGAAAGCCATCCTTGTGTTCTGGAAAAAAGCTGGAAGGGGGAAAAACAGCTTGGTTTAACAGATATATCTTGAGTGATATCAAGAAGAAGAGAAAAGTTTATGGGCTCTGGAAGAGGGGACGGGCCTCTTGGGTGGACTACAGGAGGGACGTGAGGTTATGTAGAGAAAAAATCAGAAGGGCTAAGGCTCAACTAGAAATCAGATTGGCAAAGTCTGTGAAAGATAACAAAAAAATCTTTCTATAAATATATAAATAATAAAAGGAGGACTAGGGAGACCATACAGTCCCTTTTGGACACAGAGGGAACAACAGTGACAGGGGATGAGGAAAAGGCTGAGGTACTTAATGCCTTCTTTGCCTCAATCTTTAATTGTAAAGGGAGTTGTGGAGGTGGTGACCTTCCGTGGAGGTTTTTAAGACACGGGTGGACAAGGTGCCGAGGGGTATGGTTTATTGTTTCATAGAAATGGTTGGACTCGATGATCCAGTGGGTCTCTTCCAACCTGGTTATCCTATGATTCTATGATTCTATATAATAAAAAATATTTCTACAAACATATCAGCAACAAAAAGAGGGCCAAGGAGAATCTTCATCCTTTACTGGATGCAGGGTAAACAACAGTGACAAATGATGAGGATAAAGTTAGAGTACTTAATGCCTCCTTTGCCTCAGTCTTTAATAGATCTCTTTTATTTCCTCTGAATACTCAGCATCCTGACCTAGAAGACAGTAAAGGGGAGCAGAACAAAGCTCCCGTGATCCTTGAGGAAATGGTTAGAGACCTGCTCAGCCAATTAGATATTCAGAAGCTCATGGGGCCAGATGGGATTCTCCCAAAGTTATTAAGAGAGCTGGCTGACATGCTCACCAAACATCTTTCCTTCATCTACCTGCAATCCTGGCTGACTGGAGAACTTCCATTTCACTAGAGTTTGGTAAATGTGATGCCCATTTACAGGAAGGGTCAGAGGTAGGTTCTAGGGAAATACAGACCTGTCAGTGTGACCTCAGTGCCAGGAAAGGTCAGAGAGCAGGTCATCTTGAGTGCTATCACATAGCACACACAAAACAACCAGGTGATCATGTCCAGTCAACAAGAGTTTATGAAAGCTATGTTCCTGCCAAACTAACCTGAAAACCTTCTATGACAAGGTTTTCCACTTAGTGGACAAGGGAAAGGCTGTGGATATACTGGACCTGTCTGTTTGGATCTGTATTTCAGTAAAGACTTTTACACTGTTTTTCATAGTATTCTACTTGAGAAACTGGCTGCCACTGTCCTGGACAGGCGTAATCTCTGCTGGATGAAAAACTAGCTGGGAGACCAGGCTCAAAGGGTGGTGGTAAGTGGAGTTAAATCCAACTGTCAGCCAGTCGCAAGTGATGTTGCCTAGGGCTCAGTGTTGGGTCCAGTCTTTTTCAGTATCTTTACCAATGATCTGTCTGAGGGGATTGAAGGTACCCTTAGTAAATTCAACAATGATGACAATAAGCTGGGAAGACATGTTGATATGCTCAAGGGTAGGGAGGCTTTACAGAGAGATCTGAACAGACTGGATTGATGGGCTGAGACCAACAGTATGAGGTTCAACAAGGCCAAGTGCCTGCATTTGGACACAACAACCCATGCAGTGCCGTAGGCTTAGGGAAGAGCAGTTTGAAAGCTGCCTGGCAGAGAAGGACCTGAGGATGGTTGACAGCTGGCAGAATATGAGTCAGCAGTGTGCTCGGGTGGCCAAGAAGGCCAGCAGCATCTTAGCTTGTATCTGAAACATTGTGGCCAGCAGGACCAGGGAAGTGATCATGCCCCTGTACTTGGTATTGGTGAGGTTGCACCTTTCATATTATGGTCTTTTTTGGGGCACTCACTATAAGAAAGGCATTGGAGTCCTGGAGTGTGTCCAGAAAAGAACAATGAAGCTGGTAAAGAGACTGGAGAACAAGTCTTATGATGAACAGTTGAGGGAACTAGGGTTGTTTAGCTTACAGAAAAGGAAGCCAGTGGATGCTGATCTCTTCCCCCAAGTGATAGGCAATAGGGCAAGAAGGAATGTCCTCAAATTGTGCTAGGGTAGATTTAGATTAGGCATTATGAAAAATTTCTTCACCAAAAAGGTTATAAGGCACATATGTGTATATATATATATATATGTATATATACACACATACAAATATATATACATACACACACATATACATACATACATGCATATATACACACACATATATATATACACATGTGTGTGTGTGCATATATACATATATATATATATATATGTATCTATACATATATATATGTATCCCTGGAGGTATTTTAAAGATGGGTAGGTGAAGTACTTACAAATATGATTTAGTAGTGGACAGGTATGGTTGGATTCAATGATCTCAAAAGTTTTTTCCAACCTAGTGATTTTATAATTCTATGATTATAAAATGGATTTCAATTAATGACAAAGTTTAAATTGGTTTGTCTGTTTTTCCTAATACCTGTCCCTTTTTCCATTGCTGTGTTCTTCCTGTGTGTAAAGGTTCTGTGCTTTGTAGGTCATTGGCATTTCCCTAGAGGAATATGATGTTGATGACAGACATTTCTTTCTCCTTTCTCACCACATGGGGCTATTACATATTTTCTATTACACTGTAAAACTTGCTCCTTTTTTTTCCATTGGAAATGTGACATAAACATGAGATTTTATATATGCTGGATACTTGTTCTCTTTGGTAACACTAAAACCAGTTTATCCACTTCTCAGGACTGCATTTCTTGAAGTACCAGCAGCTGACCACTGATAAACTGTTTACAGTACTTTATTTCTTTTATCATCTTATACTATACTTTTACTCCTCCATGCCTCATTCCCCATTATTCTTGGTAAAGGCTTCTGCTATAATACCACTCCTTTAGAGTGCATCATTTTGCCAGGGTCAAAAATGCTTAGTTCTACACAAAATAACAGTCTGTTAAATGTTATCTGTATGGGGGTTTTTTTGCTATAGAAGTGAGATAGCTTTTTGTCTTATCTTCTTCAATGACAAAACAAAAAATAAAATTGAAACAGCAGGAAAAATAGTATATATGCACAAAACAACATGCAGTCAGACCTCCCCTAGGCTGGAGCTGTCGTCAGTTGCAATAAAGCCAACAGACAGCCTGTGCAAAATATGCCAATAACCCATCTCTTTCTTCAGTTCATACAGAGCTTCACATGAGGTGTGATCCAAGGGAAGTACTGTTTTTGGGAAAGTGCCAATATCTGGGAATATTTTCCTCTCCATCTGATGTGAAAGAGCCTCAGTATGGTGCTGCAAATGTTAAAGGTTCTGGCTGTCAGCTAGTCCAGATGTCTGAGGTCGCACGTACCACTACACCACCAACTGTATCTCAAAGAGACAGGTGGAGTCTGAAACCCAGTGCTTTATACACATCAGAAGCCTGTAAGACTGAAAAAATATTCTTTGGGTGGCATAAGGTGATTTGTTGCCAAGTATTTTAAAAGCCTTCACAGACATATGTGTTTATTTTGCTCTGGGGCACTGTCCACTTCAGTCACTGCAGAAATCAGAGATATAAAGGCAATTGGTTTGAAGGAGGATGGAAACAATTTTCTTTTTTTAATATGTCTTTGAAATGGTTAGTTGTCATCTGGCAGATTGTTTTACCGTGGAAGCTAGGGGGGCTGCTGTGAAAGACAATTGAGTAGAAGTACTTTAGAGCAGGAAACTGCTAGAAATGGCAGATTAGTAGAGAAATTGGACAATGGCAGAGATGCCATTTCTTCCCAAATTTTCCACTTGTATATATTGGTTGGTTCTATTTCATACAACTGAAGCTGTGGAAAAAACCAATTTGTAATGCGAAGCAGATTTTTGCGAACAGAACATGTTTGTCATAATGCATTTTCAACATATATATGGAAAAAATGTAACGTATAAGATACCGCTTTTCAGATATATCACTAGTTGCAGATAAAGTGAATGCCTGTTCCCATTTGCCTTGCTGAGATTGTTTTTACCGATACTAAAGCAGGCTTCCATCTTTCAAAAGCATCATTCTTTGTAGTGTCAGCTAGACCTCTGAAGACCTTATGAAGTTTAACACTGATGTTTTGTTGTCCTGTCAGAGTGATTTTGAAGGCACACAAAAATTGTTCATGGGATAGTCAGAGAGTGTGGAAGCTGCTCCACAGCATTGTAAGGGCCTTTTCTCTAGTGATGGGTTAGGATTTATGAGCCTGGATTGCATAAGGAATAGAGATGAGGCAGTGGACTTGTCCACTGAGCCATGTAGCTCAATGCAGCTCTTCGAACATCCCCAGGGAGCAGGAGTGACTAGAGACTGTCTCACAGACTTTTTGAGAATTGCACACTGTTTCAGCATCAGGCTTCACTGCATGAGTCCCAGCCCTCTTCAGCACCCCATGGCTGCCCTTCAGAAATATTGCACTCCTGTGTCACCATGCAGCTATGTGGGGCATCACTTCCCCACTGCCCTGCCATCACTCCCACTTCTGTCTCTCCACAGCTCCCTGACCATTACTCAGTTTACTTCAGTGTTGGAATCCAACAGAGTACAGTGCCCTGGAGCTCCTAACTGAGTCTCAGAGGGTAGCTTCGCACCTTTTGGAATGCATGGAGGTCCTTCTCTGGTTACCTGCTTTGATTCTGTAGAAAAGCTGCTAATACCGCAGATGCCTCTGTGACTAAGCCTACTTCTCATCCCTCACCCACTCATTACACATTTGGCATCATTAGAGGCAGTAGTGTTAACCATACAGGGGATCTGGAGGAGCTGGACAGCTGTGAGCACTTGTATAATGCATGACATGCCTCCAGCAGTGCCTTTCTCCCTTGCTCCCTCATAGTAATAGAAAGGATGTCCGCATTTAATTTCTTTTCCCCCTTTCTCTTCACCTGGTCTCATTAGCCCCTCTGGGGGCCACAGTTACTAGGTATGACTCCCTTGAAGCACACCCCCGACACGCTTCACATATTGTTGCTTGTCTGTATTGCCAGTGCCTGAGGCTATCTTGAGGACTATTTCTCTGACCAGTGTCTGATGCAATTCTATGTACTTCATTCTCATTTAAAAAAAGAAATCCCACCATCTATGTCAGTTTTCCAGGTGTACTATGACCTCTTTCTGCTATTTAAACTCACCCTTTTTTAGAATCTGGCTTCTAAGAAAGAACTTTAATAAAGAACATCTTAATATATTTTAGCACCAGTGGTAGAACAGCTGCCTGTGACCACCCACAGAGCTGCTCGTTTTCCAAGCCTGGCACCTGAGGCTGCTTGCTGCCATGGTTAGTGCAGCTATCTTAAACTTTCAAAAAGACTACTGTAACTGCTCTATGGCACCAGTAGTGACAGTTTTCTCTGTTGTTACAACTGAACAGAGGTGACCTCTCAAAAGTTATTCTTAGGATTATAACCTTTTTTGATGAACTTTCCCACTTAATCTCACCAAGTCTCCCAGATACATCAATGACTGTTGAGAATAATCAGGTCTATGAAAATTTAAAGTGAATCATCTTGCTCTCATCTTCATTTCACAGCTTCATCTCTCTTGGACATATGCATGTACATATGAATGCATGTCTGTGCATAAACTTCCATGTTGGTGTTGGTGGGTCCAGAAATATCTTCTTGAACATCTGAAAGTCTATTATTTTATTGTATTAAAACAATTACAATGAGTAGATGCCTTTAGTGCTGTCAAACCAAGGAAAATTACTGAAAGCAAATAAATGAAATGAGGAAATAACGGTTAAAATGGTTTAACAGAAAAACTCAAGCTGGTCTCACACTGGAATAGTTCTGCTGGCTTCTCTCAAATTTACTATTACTGTGAATTCAAAAAAGATGAAAACCAGAATTAAAATATTAATCAAAATATATTCCATCTTGTGCCATTGGGAGATATTTTAAAACTTCCTTTGTTGTTCAAAGATACAGGCTTTGAATCTTATTGGTTCAATGGAAGACTTTATGTCTCTGACAGTATATCTATATTTAAGAGGGATGTAACATACGAAACTGTTCACCTCACAATACATTTTTGTGGCACAAATGGCTCTCTGAATGCCATTGAATGTTTGAAGCACTCAACAAATATTATGCAAGATCTGCAAGGTGACATTGTGCATTGAGTTCTGAAAGAATGACTCCAAATATCAATGATAAAATAATCCATTGCTGTTTAATGTATTTTTATCATCATAGGTATCCATTTCTTGTTACAGTATTTCCATGTAAATCCCCATGATACCCAGCATTAAGAACAATTTTGACCTTCCAGCTTAGCAGATTTGTAGAATATTTTAGCTGAGATATCCTTAAAAATTACAAGAATGCCCATAGCATATTCTTTTTTAAAACAATTTTGTTTTATATTTATGTTCTCATGCTTATTTTTATTTGTTCTCGTAGCATGAAGCTGATGTAAAACTTCCTCCCTGGTATTGCCACTAACTACTTATGTTAGTTATTTCACATTTCTGCTGAGCATATTTTTGTAATGTAAATAAGGACAATGTGAAAAAACAGGGAGAATGGAGAAATAAATGAACACAAATAAATAAAATTACATTCATTCTACTCTGTCATAATACAGTTAATTTACAAGTATTTAGGCATTCACCTTTTAAATGAAAATGTCTGTAAAACCTAAAAAATACAGAAATTTATATAAAATACTCCTGTCAATGTTGTATACTAGTTACCTCCCTCTTCCCAGATTTTATTTGTTCAATCTGAAAACACAAATAGTATTTAATAACTCATTTAGCTAATGAATTGTCAGTTGGGGTGAAAGAGAAGCAGGCAAATCCAGCGTAGCACTAAGAATGCAAATGTGGGATGTCTCTGTGTTGCTGTGGTGTTTAATTTTTTGATAATAAGCTATTAATAGTTCTGAAGTAAAGTGTAATTTCACAATTTGAGACCATATTCCCACGCAAGGGGTTGAGCATTCGAGTATTCCCATGTTCTTCCTTTTATCCATCAGCAGTCATGGGGTATCAGGTCTAATGAGAGATCCATGAGACAATAGGTTACTTTTTTTGGAGTACTGCTCGTATGTTGGAGCAAGGAACTGAGTTTAACTGATTTGCACCTAACAGCATGAAGCAGTGCAAGTATGATTAGTTATGGAGATGAAGGAATGCATGACCCTTTCAGTAGCAGCCTAAATTTCAGTAGTTTTGCATGGGCTATCTGTAAAACTTCACTCTGAATTAGAAGAAATCTGAACCATATTACAATCTGAGCTTTATTCTAACTCATTTATTTGTAAACAATCACTTTGCCATCAAGTGAGGTTACACTGTTTATTGCACCCTCTTGGTTTGTTTTTTTTCCCCTCAAGTTAGAAATCTGCCCATATCTCTTCCAATATAGTTTATCACTCTACCTATTACATAGAGGTTACAAGGCTGTCTGGGTTACCCAGTTTTGCCCCTACTCTTTGACGTGATAGCAAAACTGGACATGAGTCTGTTTAATATCACTGATTTTTTACAAGTGCCTTTCATCCCTCCTTTAAAACCTTTTGACTCATTTAGATATTCCAGTTTAAGGATCATGCAGCTATTTCATCAAAATGCATTATTTGTTCAGGGTGTTTTGTTGACAGGAAGTTTAAACTTCACCATCTCCTCTTACTAAAGATTTTTCTAAGCTTTGAAATTGTTATTCAGTGAAGTGAAGTGGTAAATCTGTCCTCAGCCATGATGTTCAGACTACTGACTGGAACATTTTTGACTGACATTATTAAAAAGAAATATAACCCAAATTTCTTTTCTTCTCAGTTTTCTTTGTCTTCAGTGATGTATGAAATTTCTCCTAAGTTATTACAAATCTTCAATTTTTTCTCACTTGTCATAGTAACACAGACCTCTGTTGCATTGCTGTTTTCAGTAGTGAAAGAGAATGACTTGACATTCAAATGGACAGAAATCTTTGCCTAGTTTAGGAAGCAACATATATTATGCACAGTGGGACTTTACTTACATGGCCATACCAAAGTTGTTGGGGCTGGTTACAGTGGGGAGTTAGCTTCTGAGGTCTCTGAGAAGTCTTCCCAGCTACTGTAGTCTGTTTTCTATGGAACTATGATTGCCAGTAGTTTTTTCCTATGTTTCCTGAACACATGATCTCCATTACTGTTTAGGTTGGCAAAGTAGAATCATAGAATCATAGAACAACCAGGTTGGAAGAGACCCACTGGATCATCGAGTCCAAACATTCCTGTCAAACACTAAACCATGTCCCTCAGGACTTCATCTACTCGTGCCTTAAACACCTCCAGGGAAGGTGAATCAACCACCTCCCTGGGCAGCCTATTCCAATGCCCAATGACCCTTTCCGTGAAAAATCTCCTCCTAATCTCCAGTCTAAATCTCCCCTGGTGGAGCTTGAGGCCATTCTCTCTTGTCCTGTCCCCTGTCACTTGGGAGAAGAGTCCAGATCCCTCCTCTCTACAACCTCCCCTCAGGTAGTTGTAGAGCGTAATGAGGTCTCCTCTCAGCCTCCTCTTCTCCAGGCTAAACAACCCCAGCTCTCTCAGCCGCTCCTCATAGGGTCTGTTCTCCAGCCCCTTCACCAGCCTCGTTGCTCTTCTCTGGACTTGCTCCAGAGCCTCAACATCCTTCTTGTGGTGAGGGTCCCAGAACTGAACACAGTATTCAAGGAGTGGCCTCACCAGTGCTGAGTACAGAGGGATAATAACCTCCCTGGACCTGCTGGTCACACCATTTCTGATTCAAGCCAGGATGCCATTGGCCTTCTTGGCCACCTGGGCACACTGTTGGCTCATATTCAGTCTGCTGTAGACCAACAAGTAATACATTAGTCTGAGAAAAATCCTAAAACAAACTGTTCTCAGTTAAACCAGAGTAATAACTTCCTTGTTATAACTCATGGAAAGCCCTTCCAACACAAGGGAAAAATGGAATATGGATTTGTAACTACTTTTGGGAAAGGAAACAGAGGTTGATATGAGCAGTGCTGAGAAGCAGTGCTTTGAGTACACACTTGTCTTTTTCTTTGTGACTCAGCTACCTCTACCAGGTTTGCATGACAGACTTTGGCCCATGGTTCATATGCTTTTGAAAAATCTAGCAAAGTTTAAGTTTGAACATTGCATGTGACATGGCATCTAACTAGTGATCCTGAAGATTATCAAATTCAGTGATTACCAAATGGTTAGGCTTATGTGAAAGAGAAATGTCTCACTGGAGAAAAGACTTCAAATTCAGTTGCTTGCACTCAAGTATCTGAGCCATTTGAGATGTCCTACAGTGTCAGGAAGAGATCTATCACAACACAGAACCCATGAGAAACTGATAATCATCTGGAACAGTCACTAGAGGCAAGGGGGAATACCTGGAGGCATCTCAAAAGAACCAGATGTATGACATTGACATAAAGCTATCACTAGGCAACAGAAGTGAGTTAATGGGATTTGTACCACCCAGTTTCAGACACCCATCAGAGACGTCTATGCTGAGAGACTAGTGTCACTAGACTCCCTAGAGCAGCATTAGATTGCCTAAATATAAGAAAGCTTCAACTGACTTTTCAGATATCTTGTGGAAATTGAGACATCTTCCTAGGACTTTGTGGTATTACGGACTTGTTAGGCCCTATGGATGGCAGGTACTAAACTCACCACATCTGGTAAACAGATAGATTGTATGGTGGTTTAACACTTATAACAACTAAGTGACACCTGCAGTTAGACAGAGATCTTATAGCCTGGTGTTGCTTCAGTTAAGAGCAAAACCCCTCCCAACAGCATTTACTGAGCTCTCCTCTTCACACATGTAACAAGCTGCTAAGTCCTTGCTTCTGATGACATAAGTGGCCTTGTCAATGGCCAATCAAGGCATATTTAATTGACTTAGTCTCCTCTCACCAGAAGGTATAAAACTGATACCTGAAAACTCTTTTGTTGGGGGGCAGAATAAATGACCACCTTACCTGTCTAACAGGTCAATGACCTCTCAATGACCTCTCTTCCTCCACCAAGAAGAAATATCTTTTTGGTAAGAATTCTGCTCCTCTAACTCCCTCAGATATCTTTCCTGTGAAAATAACTACTAACTTAAGCTTTTAGTGTTACCTGTTACATATATGTATGTGCTAATAGTTAACTAATTAAAACTGTTTAAGTGCTAACACAGGAAGTGAATTTATCAAAGGCAATCTTGAATTTCTTTTAATCTGTTACTTGAATTAAATTACTTTCTGCCTCCAGTATTGCAAAATTGTCTCTCTGACAGGTATTGCTGCAAGTGGCTACTGGCTGCCCAGTTTGGCCTGTGAGATGCACTTATTAATTCTGTGTGCACCTCTCTGAGGAGGATCTCACAGGTAACTGGATTCTCACTTGCAGCAAAAACATCTATAAGTACACAGACATAATCCTTTAGTCATAAATCATCAGCCAGCTCTGAGACTAGAAACAGATTTAGACACACCTAGGTATCCTCTCTAGGGTGAACCTTAGAAAGCAAGACTGTCCACTCTGAACCTTATGACTCAATGGGAGGGTCTCCTTCACTAGTTGTCAGAATCTCACCTGTTTAATGTGACAGAATTGTAGACTTGACAAAGGCTTTGTGGGACACTTGTATTCTTCCATGGGAACCAGAAGCTAGGCAGGTTTCTTTAGGGCAGATGAAATCGTAAAAGCAGATGCATTAGGCAGCCAAATCCCACCTCTTGCTCAGTAGATGAAAGAAAATATGACATGATTCTAGACACTGAAGTTGTGAGATCATTAGAGGTGTCTTCAGGGAATTCAGTTGACCTCCAGCTGTTGATCCTGAAGGCATATTTTTTCTCTAAGTGTCAAATCTACTTGTACTCATTAGCTATCTTGGCTGCACTATGGCATTTAAAACTCCACACCTATGTAAAGATGAAGCCAAGCTCCCAGGCTCCAAGGATGGTATTCAACTGCCTTAAGGTAGATCATTAGCATCACATCCCAGTCTGAATAGCTCTCTGGTAAAGTCCAACTGGTTTTCTTGTGGGATGTGTGAAATTAATAAGGAGTGTAAACTGAGGAAGAGGGAGGTAAATTAATTGGGTCCTCTTATGATTTTCCATGTTTTGTTTAACTTCTTTCCTCTTATGATACGTGACATGGGAGGAAAACTGGCTGGTCTGTTCTTCAGTTTGTGTTCAGGACTTTCTCCAGTGATGATAGCTTGTGGATTAGACATGTAAACAAAATGAAGACAAAATAAATCATGAGAATTAATGAATAAATAAAAGGAGCAAGGTTATAAAGCATAATTAAAACTTGAATTCCAGTATTTATGGAGGAAGTCATAATTAATTTAAGTCTTTTACATTTCGTGAATCTATTTCTTCCCTAATTGGATGTTTCTGTTGGTCATGGAAAACTTAAAGCTGTTTAAATTATACACAAAATGTCTTCAAGTGAGAATTAATAACATACTTAGCCTTGGCTGTATGCATGTCTCTCTGTTTGTACAGATTCAAATATGACTACCAAATTGGAAGCATAGGAGTCCTTAAGCCTATTCTTCCTGAAAATCATGCCCAGAAAGCTCCAAGATGTACCTTTGATGTCTGGAGAAATGTCATTATGACATACAGTCCCTATGACATACCAGCCCATTTTGACTGCTGCCTACATTTTATACAAGGTGTAAAAAGGTGTAACATAAAGTCTTCTGCATCTATAGCCCTGGCACAAGGCAGAAAAATGAAAAACAGTGAAGAATTTCAAATTTCATTATTCTAACTGCCAGGAGTGTGCCCTGAAACATTCTATCTCCTGACTAACAAATTCCCTCAGGAAATATTATTTATTTATGTGGGTTTGAAAAGAAAAACATTTTGAAAATTTATGTGGGATAATTCCGAATATAAGGAAATGAATCAATGTATTTCCAATTAGGGCATTGACATTTTCCCCTTGGGGTGACAGAAATCTATCCACTAGTGTTCCAAAACATGTAAGTGTGTCATTAGGATCTAATATAAAATGGATAATTAGATGGATGAGAAAACAGAAGGTAGAAAACTTTTTCCCCTTAGTTTTCTTAGCAGTAAAAGACCCTTTTGCATTGCAGTGTGGGACTCCAGAAAGA
The DNA here is from genome assembly GCA_033558105.1 of Coccyzus lansbergi. Classification (NCBI taxonomy): domain Eukaryota; kingdom Metazoa; phylum Chordata; class Aves; order Cuculiformes; family Coccyzidae; genus Coccyzus; species Coccyzus lansbergi. Next base: position 2,079,899 of record JAUMJK010000151.1, read on the forward strand.
AAAAAAAAATTACAAAAAAAAGAATGGAGACGCAGGTGCAAACCAGGAAATTCTTCCAGTTACTGACATATCAGCACACACGAGATAGTGATGAGACATTTCTATCACTGTATCTCAGTCTACAATATATGGAGCATGATAATAACATGAAGTACAACAGGCAATATAAGAATATCATAAATAAGAACTCTTTGAAGAAGATCCTTAGGTAGCAAATGAATATTCAGGCAAAAAGCATGTGAAGACTATCTATGAACACAGGTAGTCCCAGTTTCTAAAACTTTATTGTTTCTGGATGAGCTCCTGTCAATGCATGTGGTACAAGACATTTCCATAAGTTTTTCAAAAGCAGAGTATGTGAAAATCATCACAAATGGGCAAATAAACAAAGTAAGCAATACTGAAAATAATTTCCATATTAGAAATTCTTTCTCCTCATAATTCACATTACAAAGATCAGAAACTAAGATGTTACAAAATATTTTCCTGTTACTTAACATATATTTATTTTAACAGTCTTCTGGAGTTACTTACAGCTTAGTGGTTACTGTGACTCCTTCAGGATAAAGACCTTTTGGATCTTGACCATACTGTATCCCACTGAAACAGCTTTTAGGAACAAATGCTTCCTTATAGACACAGTACAGTCAGGATCTTTCCCTTATCTCTGAGTTTCATTACCACCCTCAATACTTCCTTGGCATTTTTTGCAATTATCACTGTGCAGCTTCAAACATGCCTGTGCTACCCAAAGCTCAACATAGCTTGTACCCATCATTTCCTGCCTTCATGGGTCAGTGGAACCTTGAGAGTTATTCAACTGCTCAAATGCAGTTTTTTAGTCAATGGTTTCAAGACTTTGTTGAGTGTAGTGGCTACATCTTCAGTCACTACAATAGGAGCAATAGGTGGCTTACATTTAGACACTTATATTTCACTGAATCTGAAGGTAAACACCATTTATTGTACGAGCCAAAAGCACACAGCTCGATGCTGCCATCTTCACAGCAAGCCAATATCTCATTTGCTATATAAACAAAGGATGAGAAATACCACAGCTGGGTGGGACTGAGTCATATAAATGCAGGCTTAAAATACGTCTTTCAGTATTGTTGCACATCTCAACTCTTCTCTGGCTAGATGTTTTGGATATACTAGGGCAGGTTGTATGGCAGTAGGTACATATTCATGACAATTGTCCTTCTGAACACTCTCCTGTTCTTGTCTTTCCAGAGGCCCTGAGGATGTGTAACATTCACTTTACACTGCTTCAGTGCTGTAATTAGTATTCAGGGTTTGATACAGCTCTAACAGAAAAAAGTAGAGGTGACAAGCTCCATTTGAGATGTTGCAGGTAAACATGAGATATTACTATAACACTTCAAGATACAATCTAACACCCATATGTGGCTTTCTCAATAGCACCTGGAAATCAGAAGAAATTCTTTGAATCATCTCATATAGCCCTAAGCAGCTGCATCCCATCCTTTGCCTTAGCTGGCTACCAGTGCCCCCAGAGTAACACAGAAACCACTAGGAGATTCAGTTACAAAATCACAGAATAGTTGATTTTGGAAGGCACCTCTGGAAATCAACTGATCCAATGCCTCTGTGCTAGCAAGGACACCTAGATCTGATCGTGTCCAGATGGCTTTTGAATACTTCTAAGGACTGAGACTTCACAACTTTGCTAGGAAACCTGAGATATTGCTTAATCACCTTCGCAGTGAAAAAGTTTCCTGATGCTCAGAGGGAACTTACTGTTGCAGTCTGTGCCCATCACCTCTGGTGCTGTCACTGGGCACTACTGAAAAAAAAAGCCTGGCTCTGCCCTCTTTTCACCATCCATTCATCTATTTATGTATATTAATAAGATCCTACACAAGCCTTTTCTTCAGACTGAATAGTCCCAGGTATTTGAGCCTACTTTTCTCCAAACTAGACAAACCCAGTGTCCATAGCCACTTCTCTTAGGACATTCCTCCCAGTCCTTTCAACAGCTTTGTTGCCTTCTTCTGAATAATGTGACATGCTTCAACTCCTTAATAATCTTTGTAGCCTTTCCAGTAAGTCAATGTCCTCCTTGGACTGAGTTGCTCAGCACTGGACACAGCACTCCGGGTGTGGCCTCACCCATGCTGAGTAGAGCGGAAGGATCAACTCCCTTTACCTGGTGTCATTACTTTGCCTGATGCTGCCCAGGATAACATTCATGTTCTTTACAGCAAGGGAACACAGCTGGCTCATGTTCAACTAGGTGTACACTAGAACACCCGAGCCCTTTTTCTTCAGCCAGTTGGCCCTCAGCATGCCTTGGATTGTTACTCCTGAGGTGCAGAACTTCTCTTTATGATTCACTTTATGATGTTCCTGTCAACTCATTTCTCCAGCCTGTCAAGGTCCATCTAAACAGCAGCATGATCCTGTGGAGTATCAGCCACTCCTCCTGGTTTTGTTATCAGCAAACTTCCCGAGGGCACACTTTGCCCCATCATCCAGGTCATTAATGAAGTTGTTAAACAAGACTGGGCCCAGTACAGATCCCTGGGATACAGATCTCCAACTAGACTTTCATTCCACTGAGATAAGACTTTTAGGATGACATTAAATGTCTCATGAAGAGACGGGACTCTACCCATAGACCCTGGAATGACAGTAGATTGACAATATAAAAAATCCTTAGGGTAAATAACTATAATTTTGCTCAGGACAGATGAGCAACTCCCATGTCTGTGTGCCCATAATTGTTGCCATGTAAGTGTACACGTCTTCAAGACCACCAGTGACTGTCCAAATGCACTGGTTTAGTACAATGAAGAACACACTGTGGGAGGTCAGCTAATAAATTGATAAAGATAAGTCATTCTTAACCTTATTTTACCACTGTGATTTTTCAGCTTTCTCTCCAATTGGAATCACTGTCTTAGACAATTTTCCCGATTTTTCTCAAGTGGATCCTCTGTTACTATATTCTACTTTGTTCTGAATGCTTAAAAAACTTACTTTTCCATTTACTAATGTGTGCTGAATTCTTACAAATATCATCTGTCAGTTTCATTAGTCCTGTTTATTTTCTCTTCTAGCTCTTACTTCACCAAATAATTAGCCCTCAAAACACTGTGCTTCTTAACATTCCTTTTTGAAATAGTGTTTAGTTAGCTTTCTTTCTACATGATAACACAATCACATGGATTGTGAGTCCTGAAAGTCTGAATACATTTTAAAGAATAAAGTTTAATGAAATGCAGTAGGAAGCATGTATGACTCAGATCCACATATCTACTGCTTTTCCGACTGAGATTTTTCATTTTACCCAAAAAAACAAAGTCTACCTGGTAGGTGTGCTTATAAAGTCATGCTCTGCACAGTAGCATGCTTTGAGGGCCTCATTCACCTCCGTGTTAGTACACATCAGCTGACTGAAGCAGTATAATGACAAATCAGGTCCGCCAGTCCTCATTTAGTTTTAGTAATTTATTAGGTATTGTTTCTATTTTAAAGTATCATTTTGGTGTTTGGGAAAATGAGACTCCAGTGCCCCAGCACCAGGCAATAGTTCCAAAGATTGCATATAACCTGCAATTTCTTTATCTGGTATAAATAGGTCTTACTCCAGGAGAGCCTATGGAGCTGAAGTGCTTTGTTTCAGATAAAATTTGGCCCATGAAACACATTTCTGATCTGATAATGAACAGTCACGGTGCCCATAAACACATGACATTAGACCTCTTTCTCCCGCAGATATATCAGGTATGCAAGAAACAGTTTCTAAATAAAAACACATTGCTTGTTGCATGTTGATTTACAGTCTCCATCAAAAGGGTTATTGTCATAGAAATATCAAACTTTCCCTGTGGGTATCTATTGGTAATTCTGACTTGAACATTCTTATCTACCTTTACAACTGCCACACATAAACTATGCTCAGCTTTTCTGCTGATTTTCTGCAAATGATGCATGTAAGATTCAAAAGTCAATTTTATTCTTAGTTCTATTCAACTTGTCTGGATATTTTTGAGGTAGGACAGGAGATGTCATCAATTCCTTCAAATGAAGAGATATTTTAAGTGGTGAAAACATTGAAGCTTTCCCTTCATGTTTTCCAAAATGTGACTTAAAGTATTCATGTGATTTCAAAGCATTGTTTCAATGACTTTTACTGTGACCTTCAATTCTTTACTCCATTTGTGTGCCAAGTGGGGACATTTGTAAAATCTCCAGTGGGAAAACAACTATAACAGATGGTAAGTCTGTTTGAAAATTAAGAGACCAAAGGACTGCTTGCAGCTGCAATATGTGGTATAGGAAGGGGGAACGTCTCTTCAACACTTCCTTCAATATACCTTAGGCTCAGGATGAAGCAAGACAATGGCAGGAGATAGGGTTGAAGTACAACCTGAGACATCCATGCATGGATGTGTAACACACATTCACTGTAAATTCACGCAAATAAGCCTCATGAAAAAAATCATAGAATAACAGAATGGTTTGAGTTAGAAGGGACCTTAAAGATCATCTAATTCCAACCCACCTGCTATGCACAGGGACACATCCCACTAGATCAGACTGCCTAAGACCCCATCCAACCTGGCCTTGAACACTTCTAGGGATGGGACATCTTTTAATCACTCTTAGGCTACATTTTGCAGCTTCATCACTTCCCACATGGAAGAGCAGTAACAGGTAGTAGTCTGATGGTCTCACCAGACTGGGGAGTTTCCTAGCAATATACCTTACCCAGGCTCCTGGGAGGCAGTAAAGTTCCCTGTGAGTAGGGTCTGCTTGACATATTGGTCCCTCAACACAGAGTCTCTTACAACTATGACTCACCTTTTCCTCATTTTGGCAGTTGTAGTAACATGGGCAGGAGGTGGAGGGCGTAGTGTCATTCCTTTATCCCTTATCTGATGTAGACAAGTCATCAACCACATTTTCCTCTGGTCAGTCTTCCACAGACAGAGCCTTGTATCTGCTGTGCAGAGGCACCTGGGGAGGTGTTAGCAAGGAAGGGATTCATTTTCCACCCCATTAGTGGACTTGCTTCTACTCACTTCTTCCCTTTAAGTCCCTGCCTGCATCCTAGTATGGGGAGGATACCAGATCCCTTTGATCAGGGACTTCTTCTGGTGATCGTTTCTGCTCCTTTCTCAGGGAACTCAGGGTGTGGTTCCTCAATATATCTCTAGTTCAGACTCCCTGATGCGCCTTAGCCTCTATACTTCCTCTCACAGCTCTGCCACCTTGCTGAGAAGATCTTCCATCTGCTCACACCTTGCACATCTGTTGCCCCAGCTGCCCTCTGTTTCCTTTGGTAGTTGGTGGCACTCCCTGCAGCCAGAGATCTGGAGGGCTGCATGTTTTCCTGGGAGCTCAGTCTGGGCCGCTGCATCCTTTCTGGCAGCTGTGAAGGATGCAGCCTCTTGCTGGGTGGACACCATGGCTGGGATCCCTCTCACCAACTGAACTCACCTGATCATGGAGACTGTGGCTACCCTGTGTGCCCTGACCTGCCCCTTCCTCCCTGTTGCGGGGGTTCCCTCGCTCCACAGGGCGCATTTTCTGCCTTAATCTTATGTCTGGCTGCAGCACTTCCCATGTCTGCTGCCATATCTCTGATTGAGCATCGCTGCTGGCTTTGCTACATTTAAATCTCCCATGGCTGCTTCCCATGCATGACTCACATGCAAACCATTATTCCTTAATATTACTAGATATTACAGTTTCTCTGGATGGTACAGTCCTACACTGGTAAAGGAAAGGGAAAATGTCACTGCGATGGATGTTTATAGCCAGAGCTGCTGGTGATCTCACATCAAAGGGAAGGATTTTTATTATTCAGTGAACTGAGCACAATGAGTGCAATGAACACTGAGTTGTGCAAGTCAAAACCAGAAACTAGCCCAGAAGCATGTCTATGAGGCAGTAGTGCCATGCAATCCAAGTGGAAAGCAGAGATCCCCATCTCAACTTTAATCTTTAGTAGAAGTTAATGGTACCCCATACCCATGTCTCCTGCACCAGGCAGCTGTAAATCTCTCCTTGTTCAAGTCTGTGTTCAGTGTCCTATCATTGCAACTTAGAGTGTGCAATAAAAAGCTGTTCAGGTGACAGGTTTTGCACTTCTAAAGGTCACCATCTCAATTGCACTGGTTGGCTCCTTTCATTACCTTATTAAAAGTAACTATCTAAAACTGTCACGTTCTAATGTGTTCAGAGGTAGATATGTTCACTTTGATGACAGAAGTAAGTTTTTAGTACTTTTTTGTCTGTGTTAGCTCTATGGAGCAAATACAGCTAAAACATTGAACTAGATTTTATTCTAAGCTGTGCAAGAGCTGTTTATTAACATTCAGTCATTAAACCAATTACTAATTCTAATTTGCAGTTTCTAAATACAATCTCAGATCCACAAAGCCAACGAAGTAGATGAACAAAGTTCAGGGTAATGTTTATTTACTGACAAAGATGTTCTCAATTAAGTCATTATTTGAATAGTGTACAATATGGTAAAGTGGTAAAAAGGAGACTAGCTTTCCAGAATTTGATTGGATCTACAAGGCTGATACCTGTCATAATTTCTTTTCAGTAGAATTTTGGGAAGATCTTAAGTTATAGGATGGAGCATTATCACAGCACTTCACACTTCTAGTGATTTTTCTTCTCAGAAGAACTGAAGGGACACAATGAAAAGTCCATGTGAGCAGGGCATGTGTCCTCTGGGCACAAGAGCTGGGATAAAGTTTCAGATTTCAAAATCAGGTTGTTTTTTTTTTTCCCTCTGCTGTGTAACATGATCTTTTTTTTTTTTTCTGAAGGTTTCTCAAAACTTCTCTTTCTTGCCTGCTTCTTTCAATGAGCTCTCAAAGATATACATACAGTCGTGGAGCAACCAGAAATCAGTGACATCTCTGGTGCAGTTTTTGCTGCTTTGCTCATAAGCCTAGCAACTTTCCTTCAATAAATGTTTTAGGAAAAACGGAGGGGCTCGCGGCAGTCAAATGGTGATGTAAGTTTGTAAGACACAAATACAGGGAAGAATTCCTTTAATGGGGCATGAAGCCTGAAAACTAAGAGATTGCAAGGAGTAATGTATGAGTGAGGGCTAGAAGAATACAATAAATCCCAGATTCGCACAGTCTAATCTTCCTTAAATCTCTGTACATTTTGCCTAGTACCTACAGGCTGGTTTTGGGCTTTAATAGGTGTTTGGATTCTGAAACAAACCCCCCAAATACTGTGTTTATACTATTTCCTGTTAGTGTCTGTGGACTTCCGTAATAAAAGGCACTATAAACATTTCACAGTGTTGAGATATTTCTTTCAATAAAAGATATAAGCCCCCTACCTCTTTAGGAAGACAAGGACTGTAAGTAGTAAACAAATACTTTAATTAACAACTTTGGGCCTGGTAATGCTGTCCTAATGCTGGCACGGTTGTATTTTGTTGTAAAATAGAAGTCTAGGAAAAATAACACTTTTATACTGAGGAGAAATCTTTCTTCTTACATGCAGCTTGTCTTTTTCTGTTCAACCCTTTGTATAGAATCAGAGAATAGTTTGATTTGGGAAGGGCATCTAAAGGTCATCCAGTTCCACTCACATGCATGGAAGAGGAACATATTCAAGTAGATCAGAGCACCATCCAACCTGATTCTGTGTGTTTTCAGAGATGAGGCATCCACCATCTTTCTAGGCAACCTGTTCCAGTGTTTCACCACCCTAAATGTCTATCTGGTCTAAATCTATCCTTTTTAAGTTTAAAACCGTTGCACCCTGTCCTGTTATAACAGGCCCTGCTAAAAAGGGTAAAATTTTTCCTGGCATTAATCTGTTATCTCTTTTTGAATCATACTAGCATAAAAAGATACAAACATTGCAAAGTGACCTCAACATTATAAAAAAAAATCCCAGGGTCCAAAAGTTCCATTTATTTTCATCTTATATTTTTATACCCAATATTATTTTAATACCACTTTTATTAAAGTGTCAATCAAGTAGTGCTGTAATCAAGTGATTGTCAGATACTTTTTTATGATGTTTTCTGTTTGTCTTTTTAACAGTAAGAAATCTGTTCTGGACAAAAAGTCGAGTATGGGAAAGTCTTCACCTTGTAGAGGGAGTTATTTTCCCCTGCTTAGAAAAGGAAGTCTGTTTGGAGGTTTTGCAGCTCTAAGCAAGCCCAAAGGTGTCACAATTACAATGATCTTCTGTACATTTAGAATATAAAAGTAATTTTATTCATAACCATTTTCACTTTGATGAAACCACTGGGAAGTGTTCAGTGTGAATCCTAACTCAGATAGTTAAAGAAAAAGGCAGAGAATGTGGGAGACTGAATTAATGCAACTAAAAGAAGGTATAGAAGTCTCTGTCATACTCCATGAGAAAGAAATGTTTACTGAATTTGATTTTCGTCATGACTTGGGGTTAAACATCTGTTTACTTTTGCGGTGGGATGGCTTGAAACAGAGCCAAGTCAACCATGAGTATCTTTCCATTTAATTCTACATGTGATGGATTACTTTTTTATCAAGCACAGGGTATGATTTATTAGGGGCTACAGAATTTTTACAACCCCAGGTTTTTACATTCATTACTTGAACTACATGAGCAGAGAAAATAAGTCTGCTCTGTTTACAGCTATTAGGAAGTAGTCTTGTATCACGGAATCGCAGAATCACTAGGTTGGAAAAGACCTACAGGATCATCGAGTCCAACCATTCCTGTCAACCACTAAACAAGACCTTCAGCACCTCATCCACTCATCTTTTAAATACAGAGCAAGTCTCTTCTAGACTTCTAGACAGAACTCTTCTTTCCACCTATAGCTGACCAGAAAGAATTTTCAGGACATAGAAATGAAATCCTTCATTCCAAAAACATTTTCTGCTGATTGGATAGTTTTGGTGTTAATGATTTGCTGATTTAATATGTAGCAATAGTTTTAAATCAATTGGAAACTACTTTTATTTAGGAAATGACAAATATGAGACAATTATTCACAAATGTTGAGAATGTAGGTAACCTTGGAAGTCAGTGGCATATAATCATAGACTCATAGAGTGGTTTGGGTTGGAAGGGCCTTAAAGATCATCTAATTCCAACACCACTGCCATGAGCAGGGAAAACTCCCCATTAGATCAGGCCACCCAAGGTCCCATCCCACCTGGCCTTGAACACCAACAAGGATGATGCATCCATAACTTCTCTGGGCAACCTCTTCCAGTACCTCAACAGTCTCATCATGAATAATTTCTTCCTTATCTCTAGTCCCTCCAGCTACCTGAAAGGAGGTTGTGGAGAGGAGGGAGCTGGGCTCTTCTCCCAAGTGACGGGAGAGGACGAGAGGAAATGGTCTCAAGCTTTGCCAGAGGAGGTTCAGGCTCGATATAAGGAAAAAATTCTTCATGGAAACGGTCATTAGGCAATGGAATGGTCTGCCTAGGGAAGTAGTCGAGTCACCTTCCCTGGAGGTGTTTAAGGTGCAGGTGGACAAGGGGCTGAGGAACATGGTTTAGAGATTGGTGGGAATGGTTGGACTCAATGATCTGGTGGGTCTCTTCCAACCTGGTGATTCTATGATTCTATAAATCTTCCGTCTCTAATTTATAGCCATTTCTCCTTGTCCCTTTACTACATACATTTGCGAATGTCCTTCTACAGTTTTCTTGTACACCTCCTTCAGGTACTGGAAAACCATTATAAGGTCTCCCTTCAGGTACTGGAAAACCATTATAAGGTCTCCCTGGAGCCTTCTCTTCTCCAGACTGAACAGCCCCAAATCTCTTAGCCTATTCTACAGCAGAGGTGCTCCAGACCTCTGATCATCTTTGTGGCCCTCCTCTGGACCCATTCCAAGAGTTCCATAACCTTCTTATGCTGGGGATTCCAGAAATGGACAAAATATTCCAGATGGGGTCTCAGAAGAATATAGTAGAGGGGTAGAATCACCCTCCTCAATGTGCTGGGCACATTCTTCTGATGCAGCCCAGGATCTGGTTTGGCCTTCTGAGTTGCAAGTGCATATTGTCAGCTCATGTCAAGCTTCTCATTGACCAGCAACCCCAAGTCCTTCTCTGCAGGGTGACTCTCAAAATCTGAAATTGGGGATTACCCCGACCCAGGTATAGGACCTTGCACTTGACCCTTGTTGAACCTCATGAGGTTCACACAGGCCCACTTCTCCAGCTTGTCCGGGTCCCTCTGGATGACATCGCATCCTTCTGGTGTGGCAACTGCACCACTCAGCTTGATGTCATCTGCAAAGTTGCCGAGGGTGCACTCAATCTGATATCTATATAATTGATGAATATATTAAAAAGGGTCCTCCCTTTTGCTCTCTCAGCACATTCATGACCAGGCTATAAAATTAATTTTCATTTGTCTTTATTTGTGGCCCAGAATTCTTGCATTTGGGACTGAAAAGAACCAAAAGGGTGGTCCCTTGCTCTATGATATCTTGGAAGTTGTAGATTTCTTTATGGCCCCTAAATTTGACAAGTTGTAATGGCTAAATGTGTGCTGTTTGGGTTACTTTTCTAAAACTCTCACAGGTCGGTGAATTTGCAACACCAACATTGAGAATTGCCAATTGGGACATTAAGCAATAGCAGCTAAAAAGGAAGTGTTCAGACTCTTGCACTATTTCTAATCCCTGTTCCCCTGGTAGCACAGTCATTTCATGTAATATTTTTGACACTGGGATAAGGACTGTGAGAGTGTTTATAGAGACACAGGGGAGCCAGTCTTCAAAACTACTCAACAGAAGTCCAATTTAATTTCTCGACAGCTGTTAAACTAGCTCAGAACAGTTTTGAATATACTTCTTATTCCTTTGGGAATCAGTTGATATAATGATGAAGAAAATGTAGCAGTACGTTTGTTTTCCAAGTCTTGTTTTTTAACAGCAAATGACAAAGCCAGACAACAGTGTTCCTGTTGCATGAATTACTGAGACTTAGGTGTTTATGGCAGGTGACAAAGCAGAAAGAGAACAAGCTTCATTTCCTACCAACTTGGCTGTGCCTGCAAGGCTAAATGAAAAATTGTTTTCAATGAACATCCAGCAGAAGTCAGAAATTGAATTCTACGAAAGATTTCTTCAGGGTACATAAGTATAGGTACCCTCAAGTGCCATGTTTAGAGTGTAGCCACATGAAGAAAGTCTGCTAAAAAAAGAGAAGGGTAAAGCAAGTGATCTCCTGAGGCTGAAGATATTTTTATTTATTGGTTTAACTGAATATGTTTATACTATGATAATTAAAATATCATTGTTAAGAAGATCCATCAATTCTAATGGAAGATTTGCACCTTCAGAAAAAAAATCAAAACACATATTTACATATGTAATGCTACATGTCCTCCTGTGACTATGTGACCCCATGCTTTGGCTAAGTTACCTCTTTTGCCAACTCTCTTTATGAGCATCAGATCATATAAGTAGTTGTAGGATGTCAAGTGAATTGGGCAGGTTACTGTACCACTTTCATAGAGATAAGAAGACCAAAGGAAACATTTCTCTTTCTGACATGAAAATTTTGGCCGCATCATTCATTCTAGCAATTACTTTATCTCTTCCTCTACAAGAAAAGGAAGAAATCTATTCATATAGATATGTAAGGAAACATCATAAGATTTCCTTGTTCTTCTCATAACTCCCTCTATCAGCTATTCTACCCATGGCTGGTAGGCCAGCTGGGACTTCACAGGGAATATGGTGTGCAAACACCTGACCTCCCTTTCTATTGCTAATTCAGGAGGCAGTTCTATCCCTCCAGTGTTTGAAACAGTAAATCTGACAAAGTCTGAAATTAATCTGCTATTCAGACCTCTAATCAACTGCCGCTTTTTGAAACACCCTCCTCATGTGAAACAATAACCAGTTGATGGAGTAAGCTGTGAGTATTAGTGGGACTCTGGAGGTGCCACCTTCTGTGACTGCAAGGGAGGTGAATTAAGGAGTGGATATGCAGCTCACAACTCTTGATTTTGCTTTGGAAAAACTTTTGTGCAAGAAAACACTTTAACAATTACACTAGATTAGTCAGAAGTTGCGATGAAATGAATTCTAGAAAGCTAGTTTGATTGTAAGTTAAACTTTACATGACCTTTGGTTCATGTGAACTTTTGGAAAATAGTAACATTTAAAGCATATGAGAATATTTCTTTTGTCAGATTATTTGTAGTGTGTGTGTTTGTGCGCCTGCGTGTGTTTGTGTGTGTGCATGAGCATGTGTATATATAGGCCATGAATATTTTCTACTGATGTGTCCATCCAACATTGTTCTATTTCTGCCTTTAAGAAAGCTCTCCAGGAATCACGCACAGTTGAATATCACAGAATCACAGAATCACAGAACAACCAGGTTGGAAGGGACCCATCAGATCTTCTAGTCCAACCATTCCTATCTAACACTAAACCAAGTCACTCAAGACCTCAAGTGCTGTCTCCCAAGAGACTTTGCCAACCAGCCTTCTAAACAGTTCAAAGTCTGCCCTCTGGAAATTTAATGCAACTGTCCTGCTTAGCACCCTCTTCACTTCACCTAGAACAGAAAACCCTGTCATCTCATGATCACTAAGTCCTAGGCGACCCCCTACTGTCACATCCCCCACAAGGCCTTCTCTGTTGACAAACAGCAAGTCCAGGAGGGCACCTTCCCTCGTAGGTTCATTAACCAGCTGTGCAAGGAAGTTGTCTTCCACACACTCCAGGAACCTCCTAGACTGCTTCCTTTCTGCTGTATTGTACTTCCAGCAGATATCAGGGAGATTGAAGTCTCCCACAAGGACAAGAGGCATTGACTTGGAGATTGACCCCAGCTGTTTGTAGAAGAGCTCGTCAGCTGCTTCTCCTTGGCTGGGTGGCCTGTAACAGGCTCCCATCACAAAATCTCCCTTCTAATGGGCTCCCTTGATCTTAACCCACAGGCACTCAATCTCCTCATCGCCACAGTCCATCTCAGAGGTGTCCAAGTCCTCCCTTACAAAGAGGGCTACTCCACCTCCTCTCCTACCCTTCCTGTCCCTCCTGAAGAGTTTATACCCCACCATACCTCTCCAGTTATAAGAGTCATCCCACCACATTTCCGTGATGGTAACGACATCATAGGCACCTTCTGACTCTCAATAAAGATACAAACTAGTGTCAATTGTGATTACCTTTTTTAATAGTATAGACACCTGTTCACTGGAAACTTGACTCGAACCAGCAGAAAGTAGTTACGATTTCTATCCACTTCAGTGCTGGGCAGCGTTCACATCAGTGGCATAAATCAAAAACCTCAGTCATCCATTATCTGTCACCCAAAATATACAGTCTTCTTGAATATATTCAATTCTTCAACATTGATGAAAATAGCTTCATTAAAAGATGTATTCAAGGGCCCTGGAGCTTTAGCCTCCAATGTTTTTTATGTAGGCCAAAGAGTACTTGTTCTACAGGATTGAAGGAGGATTAATCAGCAAATTGGCTGCAACTTCCTTCAGAAACAGAATGCTGATTTTTAACTACTGTATTTTAATGGTATGTCTGAGCCTGAGACCTGATTTTGTAGCATTCAGCATGTGACTCATACTCTCTTATAACTGTGAATTACGCAGTTTATCTTCCCTACTGATTTTGATTTTTACCCACAAAGGTCTCAGTCACTCCCAAATAAAACAAACTGACATGTTTCTAAGGTTTTTTTGGTTTAGTTTCAGAGACCCAGGGTCCATCCTTGGACTGAATATTCATGTCTGCCTGAACACATCTCACCAACTGCCCTGCCAAATCAACCATTTCAGAGTATCTCACTTTCACTCTATTTTTTTTGTTTCAATTTTGAGACTTTGGAATTCTTTCTTTCCTTATGGGGTGGAATGGCAATATTTTTTTAATGCTTTTCTACCAGGAAATCTATCTGCTGATCTACTATGCTGTCTCTTTAAGCTACCACAAACGGTCCATAAAAAGCAGTTGTGATCCAGATTAGGAAAGATCTTTCTGCATATGGTTTTCTGGCAGGCAAACTACTGCAATTTTTAAGTTGCCTGACTTATTCCTCTCTTTTGCTGTATATAGGACCACAGGTTAGTTCAGTCTGCAAAAGGCAACCTCCTGCTCATAGCAGGGTGAGTTACAAGTTCAGTGTCCTCCCACCACATACCACTCTCAAGAGTCTGAATCCATCCTCACTGCAGGTGCTTGGGGGCTGCTTTTGGGTGCCCCCAAAGCTGTCTCCTCTTTAGGTTGAACAAGTCCAAGTCTCTCAGTGTTTCCTTAAGTGGAAAGTGCTCTTTTTCCTCCCATTGTGCTGGCCTCTACTGAACTCCCTCTGGTTTATTGATGTATTTCTTGAATTTGGGAGCCCAAATGTAGTCTAACAAATGCTGAGCAGAAGCAGTAATTGCTTCCCTTTCTCTGTTGGCTCTTTTCTATTCATACAGCCAAGGATATTGTTGTCTCTCATTACTGCCAGGCCCAGTGCTGACTCATGACCAGCTCACCATCTAGCATACCCAAAGCAGAGACAGTCCACCTGCAGTCATTGTTTTTCCCTGCCTAGGGACACAAATTCATGCTTTTCTTTATCAAATTTCATGAGGTTGCTGTTGGTTGTTCCTCCAGGCTGCCCAGGTCCTTCTGAACACAGTCCTGCCCTTGGACATATTGACTTGAGCCCATGCTTAGATGTCAGCTGCAAAACCTTGCCTAGCTACTCTGGGTAGTCTCTTCGCTCTTTTCACCACCTCCTTTTCCCTTGATTCCTTTAGTTTTTATCTTAACTGCTTGCTAACCACAAGCTAAATTGCACTCTGCTTTGCTGTTATAGCTGGCAAACAGAAGTCTCCCTGTTTTAATCCAGATCACACTCCTCCTGACACAATCCTTTCTCATTTATAACATCCAACCATATGCACCTAGAGAATGCAAATTTCCTCACTATTGCAACAAGGCAGTTTTCTAGCAGCAGTGTAAAACCTTAATCGGAGCTTACAGGAGCAGGGAATGCAACAGAGTACTTTTTGTAATGCATCACTAAGAACAAATGTCAGCCCTTTTAGTGACAGCTGATTAGTCTTATATCAGGCAAACCAGCTAGTAAACTCTGTAGTATTTCCAAACTTGATTCCTTTCTCTGATATGCAAACAGTTCCTTAAAACTTCCAAAATGATGTTTTTATTCTAATGAGTAGACTTTTTGTTATAAGAAGGCTTTTGTAATCTTCATTTTAAACATTGACAGTTCTCAGATCAGCATGGTTCACAGGTTCTGACAAATTAAAAGGAAGATTTGGTCATCCTATATTTGCTTTAGTTTTCTGGTTTATAGTACTAATTAAAGGTTCTTTAATTTAAAACTGGTTAATATACATAAACCTCCCTGTAAATACAAAACTCAGCGCTCAATTACAGTTCCACATTTGCTGATGCCCTGTGGAAAAAATAGGGTAAGGGTCACTGTTCTCAAGAAACACTCAGAGAATATTTTGCAGCTCATATATGTGTCAGCAAGTATTTATGAATTAATAGGATAACACCAAATAGATGATACTAAAAATGTCAATGATAACATTAGGATGGAAATACATCTCCTATTTGTTTGTCAGCCAGATACTAAACCTGGACTAATGCTTCTCCTTTGCAAGCACTGTCTGTTTTCTTCAAGCCTGTGCTTAGCATTAAAGGGGAAATCATGTGTTCTGTATGCCTGTAAATATTCACAAATCCCATTTCCCTCAGCTGCTATTTTGTCCTCTGACTGAGATATATGGATGTTTACCTGAAAAGCAAATACCTGACTGTCATTACTCATGTCAGAATGCCAGTTCCAGAGCAAGGAGAAGCCAAGGCTCTTCAAATAAGCAACAGTCAGGGAAAGTTTCAACAAGCATCCAGGAATCATACCTTTGACAGTGGTTTCTTGATGACAAGGCTGTTCACTTCCAGAAGGCAGCAACTGAAGAGGCAGATGAGTGTCAAGACCAGGCTGTGTCTAAGTCCTTTTTCCAGATACCACTGACTAGTTATATTGGCAATGTCAAAAATAAAACTAAATAGATAATAATACCAACCAAAGTATGTGTAGGGCAGCAATGAAAGCATTATATAGCAATGCAATTCCTATTTATTTGTCAGTCATATCCACTGCCTTCTTTTAAAAAACATCACTCAACATCATACATGTTAGGGCAACGAAATTGTTGGATGCTCTCTCTGTTTTCTCCAGAGGATAAGGAATTACCAGTTGACAGTCCTTCAGTGATTTATATTTTATTTGAGCACATTGGCTTCCTAACTCTTCATTTACTGCTTCAAATTGTTATAATTTAGGATTATTTGCTGTAGGTGCCTATAGGTCCCCTAGACAGTTCCACCAACTAGAGAAAGGTTGGCAGCATCTATCACCTTTCTCTTTGATCTTTCCCTTCACCATAGTTAGGAAGTGCTGCATGTTGTCTGTCACTTACCTAGTACATTTCTTTGATGGTAATAATTCTCCATGGTTTTCCTTTATTCTGAAAAAAAATGTTAACATCTGTCAATATGCAAAGGTCTGTATCATTTATGCTTTGCTAAAGCACTTGTCCGAGTGGTAAGAACACAGTCTGCACTAAAAGCAAACACACACAAAAAGATATGAAGAACCTGAGATTCTATCCTGATGGATATTACAGACATAGAAGTACAGGTGAATAGATGAAAATATTATATAATTATATATATATAAATGTATTTATATATATATTATACATATAATTATATATATGAAAATATTATATTATATATATTATAACAGCCATGTTAACAGAAGCAACCCTACAGAAAGAGAGAACTCAAGCCGCTAGCAGCTTAGAATAGACTGTTTCATATGCTGACTTGCTTTGCTCTTTCTGCAAGTAGTTAGTTCACTATAGAGCAAAACCGCGACTAGCTTGCAAATCCTTACTTTGGATGGCGTGAGACACTTATGAGACAGTCCCATGCAAGCATAGATATAATACACCCAGGAACCATGTTTTTCAGCTACTTGGGGTTTTCGTATAGAAAATACACCACACTTATCAGATACTTTTCTACTTGCATCATGAATTGATCCCATCAGCTTATAATCTTCTGAAGATATTTTTTTTTTTTTCAAAAGCAATTCACTGCAAATTCTCTCTCTCTTTCAATAGAGAATGAAAGAGAAGATGGAGCAAAAACAACAGGCTGAGGATGCCATATGGCTCTTCGCACTAGGGCATTGTCTCACGATGCTGGTTGGAACAAGCAGTCTAACCAGTAACAGATTCTGTAATCAGAATGCCCTGAGTTGCATTGTAGACCAGTCTCACTAACAAAGTCTTTTTAATGTCCCATGAGTTAGCTAACCCTTGTGTAAAACCCACAAAGTTAATGTTTGCCAGAATTCTAAAGATATTTGCAAGAACGTACTTAAGAAATTATTGTCACTGATTTATCAAAATCATCTTTTCGGTTTATGGTCATATGAGACATGAAAACACTTCCAATTATATAATTCATAGTGACATATTTTAGATCTTTTAGAATCTTTTGTCTCCAAAGCCAAACAACCTGATCATCAATGATATGGCTCTGCAAGGAAGAGACAGTATTTTATCTCAGTTTTATAAATGAGAACCTGTCTTGTGAAAAAGGACATAAATCTTGCTGCATTACACTGGGAAAGAGAAGACAGAACAGGGAATGGAAATATAGGGTGGAAGTCATCTCAGCACTTCAGGCATTAAATATCCAGTCTAAAACCATTTTTGAGAGAGCAAGAGAGACATCTCCCAAACACAGTACATCACGTCTTAAGAGAGATAGACGGGGCACAGTGCCCTCTGAAGATTTCTCTCCCCACTGATCCTGAGAGGAGTTCAGGCAGCCCTATCAGGCAGCATCTGACAGCTGAAGGCTGAAGTCCTACTTAGTATTGCATCCTCCAAGGTAACCATGGGTGTACCTTGCTTGTGCAACCTAGGTCATTTCTGCAAGCAGTTTAGTACCAAAAAAGAAGATTTAACAACATCACAACTGACAATTACATTCCATTTTTAAACTAAAACTATTTCTGTAATCAGTATATAATGCACGATTTCACAGAAGAAGCAAATGTTCTTGAACATAATTAAAATACTATAGTTTTCCCTGGCAGGTAAACTAGTAGGTTAGACCATTCTGTTCTGTAGTCTCCTCTGGGGAAATCTGCAGCGTGCACTCTGCATTTGTTTTTAGGGGACAAGCTGTGCTATCTACAAGAAGAGATAAGCACTGAAATTGCAAAGAATTCACAGATCTCTGGTACCACACAGAGGGGACTCGTCAGTAAAATCAGAATATTGTTGGTTTAGTTGCACAAACCTTTCTTTAGTTTATGCTCTGAGTCCTGAAGGGAGAACAAGAAGTCATGCTTTTCTGCTTACTCACACAGGGAGAAGTAAAATCTGTTATGAAAGAAAAAATGCAGTATGAAAGACCTAATGCCAGCCTAATCACTCTGCAAATCTTGATCTTACATGGCAAAAATGCTTGTGCTTCTCAGTAACAAAACCCAAGACTGAAGCCAAGTAGGGATGAAAACCAGAAATGTTTTAATATGCCTTGGTTTTCCCCTTCATTCCAAAGTCTTGCTTTCGAAAACCAGTTCATGTCTGCATTATTAAAAAGTGCCATGCAATGAAAGTGAATCTGCAGAGTGGGATAGCTGGTGCTGAAGATCTGCAGGTCACACTGTCCTTGTTTCAGGGAGCTCCAGTCTTGTCTTGTGGACTGAATGCACACTACAGGCTAGAACACACTAAAGCCTCTACTGAAGCCCATCATTTTGTTTAGATCAACGAAACACAGTCCAGTTTGCATGCTCAGATACTGGTCCATGATCCAGTACAAGGTGCACAGGGACAAATGGGAGATTTTCTTCAGAATGTACCCTCAGTCTGTACTGAAGCCCTGATCTAGGTTCACTATGCATCATTTTCAAGGACTTGCTGGCAAATAAAAACTATATGGCTGTGCAGTTGACTGCCTATAGTTTCGTCTACGCTACTGAAATTAGATTGTCAAAACCACCTAACAAACATGCAGATCATACACCAAAAAAGAACTATTTTATAGGCAACATTACACCATATTTATCAACACCAGCCTTTATATTGGCAACTTTTCCCAGAATAAACTACCTACAAGATTGCATTTTCCACTCTCCTAGATAATGTTGCTACTTCAGCAAGAGTCTTTCATTTAGGCAGTTCATAAACTCTGTGAAGTCTACACTATTTCAGACCAAGAAAAAAAGAATCCAGGAAGGAATCAAAGTACCTCAACCCTCTGCTGACAGACCAGAGTGCTTTTCATAAGCACATTTGATTCAGTAAAACAAATCTGACCTCACACGTTGAATGCTTGCTCCCTGCCAGTCTTAGCTGAACTAATCGGATATTTTATGAACTAGAATCTACTTTGAGTAATGCTTGAATAATCATGGAAAGAATGTGGCCCAACTGTGAGAAATCTTTAATCCCCTTTTCCCCTCCCCCAAATGTAGATGCATACAACAACACTGTGTAAAATTTTAAACACATCTGTTCCTGGACCTTTTGTGCTTTTCAGCCCCTTTGGTATATAACCAATTCCCTGTGTCAAATTACATGTTAATTAATTTCATTTTCTCCAGGTTTATCAGGTTACCAGAGAAGTAGACAACAAGACTGTTTTGACATCTGAGGTCTGGATCCAACAAAAGTTATGAGTATTTGAGAATAAAACTCTGCAAGGTCTCTGCTAGAGCTAAGATTTGGCTTCAAAAAGGCAGTTATAAAAGAGACATGAGACCTTCCCCAGGAATAATGTAAGTCTTGCCATTAGGAAACAGTATGCATAATAGAAAGTCTTAAACCCTGTCTCTCAATAGAGTTTAACTGAGGCAAGACTGTAGGAACATATTTTCATGTATATTTTTATGTACAAATACACATACATATATATATGAATGGGAAAGTATAACTGGTCTTTTCAAGGATGGAGAAAGCTTCTTCTTTTCACTAAGGAGAGTTGGAGGTGCTAAGGTGGCTATGCAGAAAGTAGGGAGCCAAAGCCACTTCCTTCTTCAGCTTGTGTGGTTGCAAGCAACACCTTCTATTAGCTTATTCTAAATCTACAAGCAAGAAGTGTAATATGGGTGTGGTTGGAATCCATGCCTTTTCTTGATTACACAGGAAAGCTCTGTAGACTCTGGACAAAATCAGAGAATATATGTATTTTTTTAAATTGAAACATATGCATTTTTGTCATCAAAACAGAAGATTCAGGATCTGATATTAATATCCAGGAACCTTTCTTCTGTTTTATCCAAATGTATGAACAGCCAGATGACAAGGTACCACAATTTCCCTTCCCTCCAGAAGGCACCATCATGATAGAGGAAGAACAATCGCTGTTCCTGGCTCATTTTTGTCCCTACAGGTGAAGGCGTGACATCCTTGCCCACCACTTACAGAGCCACAGAGTGCTCTGCTGGAGTTAAGGTAGAGCCAGACTTGCAGAATAGGAGCCCTTGTGGCCCTGGCTTCTTGAGAGACTGTGCCATCACAGT
This sequence comes from Coccyzus lansbergi, assembly GCA_033558105.1. Taxonomy (NCBI): domain Eukaryota; kingdom Metazoa; phylum Chordata; class Aves; order Cuculiformes; family Coccyzidae; genus Coccyzus; species Coccyzus lansbergi. The sequence continues at coordinate 2,100,484 of JAUMJK010000151.1, forward strand.
GCAGAAGGGGGCCTCCTTCATCAGCTGTCTATTTGAAAGTGAATTGTCTATTTTTCTGGGAGAAATAAACAGCTGGATGCTCAGTTTAGAGTAAGTGGTAACACTTCCAGCCTTGCACTGGAGCATGAATTTGGGCACTTGGGAACATTTTGTCACTAAAACTCAGTGCTTTCTGCTGCTTCGGTAGGCTAGGCACCATGGGGATGGAAAAGAGAAGTGTTTTTGTACCAAATTGCATGTAACTTGCCTCCAAAGTTCTTAAATACTGATTTGTTCCTGAAGTCCTTGAGAGTGAAACTGGGCAGAAAGCAGCAGCATGAAACATCTGCAATCACCATTCAAGAACTCCTCAACTGTGCCTTGATCCTGCTTCACATAGTGACATCCAGTTCCAGACCTAGCCTACATTCCAATGACGCAAATGCCTAGCAGGGAAGCCAGAAAAAATTATCCTGGGGTGTAGTCATCAGCCATCATCTTCTAGAGCATACAGATGCAGCTCACACAGATTCCAGGTGTTTTCAAATGCCGGGTCCTGCACTTAGGCACAACAACCCTATGCAGAGTTACAGACTAGGAGAAGTCTGGCAGGAAAACTGCCTGGAGGAGAAGGACCTGAGGGTGTTGGTTGACAACCAACTGAACATGAGCCAGCAGTGTGCCCAGGTAGCCAAGAAGGCCAATGGCATCCTGGCTTGGATCAGAAATGGTGTGACCAGCAGGTCCAGGGAGGTTATTCTCCCTCTGTACTTGGCACTGGTGAGACCGTTCCTTGAATCCTGTGTTCATTTGTGAGCCCCTCACCACAAGAAGGATGTTGAGGCCCTGCAGTGGGTCCAGAGAAGAGCAACAAAGCTAGTGAAGGGGCTGGAGAACAGGTCTTATGAGGAACAGCTGAGAGAGCTGGGGTTGTTTAGCCTGAAGAAGAGGAGGCTGAGAGGAGACCTCATTGCTCTCTACAACTACCTAAAAGGAGGTTGTAGAGAGGAGGGAGCTGGTCTCTTCTCCAAAGTGCCAGGGGACAGGATGAGAGGGAATGGCCTCAAGCTCCGCCAGGGGAGATTTAGGCTGGACATCAGGAGGGAGTTTTTTCACACAAAGGATCATTGGGCATTAGAACAGGCTACCCAGGGAAGTGGTTGATTCACCTTCCCTGGAGGTGTTTAAGGCACAGGTGGATGTGGTACTGAGGGAAGTGGTTTAGTGTTTGATAGGAATGGTTGGACTCAATGATCCTATGGATCTCTTTGAACCTGCTTGTTCTATGATTCTATGATCTGAATAAGGGGATAAGCTCTCCAGTTACTTCATGAGATGTGGCTGGTTGGTTATTTGGACAGAATAAAAATGCGATATTGGTAAAACAATAAGCTGTTTTAAAATCTTGAGATGTGTGTCAAGCTATAGGGGTGATCATTTTCTTGCTCTCCTACCTTCACCACCCTTTTATTTCCTCAGATGGTTCTAATTTTTGTCCTGAGTCCATTTACTCTCTGACCATCAGTGTGACGGTTGAACCACACTCAGGAGGTAAGGCTCACTTGCCAGACTGCCTGGCAGTGATACTCCTTGGACAACTGTATCTGGCACCATTCTCCTTTGGAGGTACTAGGATGATTTTCAAAATGCTGTATTACTGCATTTTCATAGATGAAGAATCCTCACATGGGCCCTGAACCGTTCCACTTAATGATGTACCACAAGAAAGTTCAATGATATACTCAATAAATTGTTCCAAGATTGAAAGTCCAGTGGTACTGAGCACATGCAGGAATTTATTTGAAATCTTGCATCTTTGTGAAATGCAGATGGCAGACGTGGGCAGTTAGTTACCAAAATTTTTACCCCATTAATCTCAGAGCAATACTCCACTCTGGGAGAGATGTTACCTTCAATGACTTCACTTAGGATTTCTGCAGTAGGATTTCCTGATTCATCAACTTAGAGAATAGGCTTTCATGTTTGGAAGGTTCAGATTCTAAACTGGGAGTACACACTTGGCTTCTGCTCCAGGCAGTGCTTGGAGTTAATCAAGTTTCTACCTGTTTTATGGGATAAGAGTGCACCTTGCATTTTGCCGTAATCCTTTAAAAAGTGGAAAAGTTAAAAAAAAAATAGTGCTTCTGACCATACCACTATCCTTTTCTTTCCATTAAATCCAAGGGCCTAGTTGAAAAATAGTGAAATTGACAGTCATCTAGCAGGAGCACATGCATCATTTCTGGGGCATCTGTGATAATCAGGCAGAAGAGACCACTTATAACTGGGAGTTTCCATAGCCCTCCACAAGCAAAGAACAAGAACATTAGAGCTGTCTTCTGCAAAGCCTTTTGCAAAAATTGTGGAAGGGAAACAGATTAACATGAAGATATCTTTAAGCAACTCACTGATAGGGCTTACAGGAAAGAGCTTGGTCTGTGAACGTTACATGGACATGCTGTTAAAAACCATGAGTGAAATGCATTTAAGCAGCTAGCTGGAATAAATTAGTTTTAAAATATATGATATTTTTCATTCTACTAATTTATGTGCAAAGTAAAATGATTTTAAATAAATTTATGAGGAAAGAATAAAGTGGTTGTAAATAAAGCTTAGAACCAAATGGTGAATTACAATGACCTATTGAATGAGGAAATCTGCTCATTATAGTTTATTAATCAAGCAGCTGAGAAAAAAAAATATCTTAGGTCTTTAAGAGTAAAGAGGTCTTCACCAGAATATAAAGTTCCTCAAGTAGTTTGCACTGAGGGAGCAAAGATACAGAAGTGACACATATAAAACCTGCTTTTTCTTTCTCCGCATCTTTCTTTTTCCTGGAGAGAATAGCAAGTTGCCAGATTTCCCTAAATGTGACATCAGGCATTATTATACCTCGAAATTTTTAAATGAAAAAGACTGCACCTTTTTCTCTATGACCGTCTTGGACAAAGAAAGCTCTTGCATTACCAGAGGACACTCTACATATCTGCACTCTAATATCCTTCTGAGTTTCTGGGAAAACAAATAAATATCTCCTGACTTGAGACATCCATGCAATAGACACCACCTTCTGACCTGGCTGATAGCTCCTAGGGTAAGGAGGGAAATAGGTGCTTCTAGATTATGACTTCAGCATGAAATGAAGAGCACGTTACAAGCTCTTGTTTCTTTCCAATGAACATAAAGAAACTCTAGATAGTAAACACTGATATAGATATCCACCCAGGATGTCACTGAAGTCCGCAGTAGGGGAATTGTGGTATGCATCCGTGGGTGAAGATGAAAAAAAATATCATTACTCTTTACACCCTTATTAGCTTAGGAGTGGATAAACAACTGAGTTATTGGGCGTCTTTGGCCATGTCCTGCCTTGCCTTTCAAGGTCCATACCTTGTGAACATTAGTGCTTGGCTGTCGTACTTTGAGTAATCCAGTGATTTCAAATGTAAAAGTGCTTATATGCACATGATTTAGCATGATTAAGGCCTGCACCATGAGTTACTTCAATATTCTCATGACAGTTTAATTACTGAAAATGGATGCAGAATCTGATGCATTTGATGTGGAAAGGCTGAAATAAGGGTTAGGAAACAAGAAAGAATTTACATACTGAAAAGGGCTTTTATCTGGTCTCTACCTTCTCTCATATTATTTCTATCATCTTTCTTAGTAAAGCTAATAAATAGCTCTAAAACCAGACTAAACCTCTTATATAGACACTGTTATTCTAAAAGAAAGGAGGCTAAATTCAATTTCATTTACATCACTTCTGAAGTCCAAAGGGAAGCAAATTATTGTGACTGTGAAGAAGTTTCATCTGCATAAGAGTTTCCACTTGCATGAGGGATTAACGTAACTTCAATAATCAATTTAAAAATCACTATGTTTAATTGAAATCATTTCCTATCAGCATCAAAATATAGGCAGGCTCTAAATGGAAGTTATTTGCTATAGTGCATAAGCCCTTAAGAATGGATTAAGAATACTTTTTACAAAATAAAAGAGTCAATTTCATTTGCTGGAGAACCACGAAATGAAATGTAGCAGTTTTCAATCAACCATTAATGATGGTCAGTATCACTATACATGCTGTATTTAACCAGCAGTCTGCTGACACAATAAACTATCATGCTATAATGGAGTGGTGTTAAAGAAGTACTTCTAAAGCAACACGATCACACTGAATTTGGATGATCTGATTCTGTAGGGTTTGAAAAGGTCAGATAGCTGAGATCCACTTCAAACACATTCTATCTCATAGGTCATAGATAAGAATTTGATACAAGCTTAGGTTTTAGAACAGCTTTCATGTTCCAAAAATGTTGTCACAGGCATAGTACTGAACATTGATTTGGCAGGATACCATTCTTTTCACTAGCACTGCGACATATGGGGGTGGAGGAGGAGTAGAAATGGGAGGGAAAGGTGGTTGCTTTGCATCCCTACTTAGTTATTTCTCTCTCTTTTTTTAACACAGTCATACATTGCAATCAGCTGTTGCATAAACTTGGCAGGCACAGTTGCCAGATATCAAAGCCCAGCTCTAATACTGACATTTGGCTGTGCCACTACCTTATTCATGGACAGTCCATTACTTACTTAAAAATTATAAATCTTTTGAGTTAACTTCATTGTATCTCTGTATTCAATTCAATTATTTGCAAAGTAGACACTTTTTAGCCAACTAAAATTCCAAGAACTGCCCAAAAATTAGTAACCCCATCCGTTTTATTTTTATACTAGAGGTGACCTAATAATATATGGTTAATTATCTCCTTCCTTGACAATCTAAAATTACAAAGCCTGTTATTGAATCCGAGTACCTCATTCTGTAATGAATTCAGTAAGCTTACCTTAGTCTGCTTTTGTCTTTGCAAATCTATTGTGGATGCCTGTAAACACCAAAGAAATGTCACAGTAACTTGTGCATTAATAGGGGCAGGCTCAGAGATGGCTATATATCAAAGTTAATTAAAAAAAAATCTTGGAGAATATGAAAGCCTTTCTCTGAAGTGTTGCTCTGTTTGACAGCTGAAGATGCATACCAGAGATTGCCACCTTCTGTAGGGAGTCTAGGTTTTCTTATACAAGTTTTTCAGCATGAACAGGGACAGCTGAGCTGGGCTTATAATAAAAGGGTTTTTCCTTTTGTGGAAATAGCAGTCTGCTACCTAATACATTTGAAAGGTATTTATGGAGCTATATATATTGCTGCCCAGAGATGGTGAGGGCTGTAGGAGATGTGTCATCATTTCAGCTCTTAAAAAAGAAAAAAGAAAGGTATTAGTTTGAGGAAAAAAAATGCCATTATCAAGAAGAATGAAGATTGCAAGCCAAAAAGACCCCACATCATAGCATTACTTTTAAATATTCATTTTTTATTACTTAAATCTACTGTTCATTTTTATTGACTAAATGTGCTTCATATTAATATTGGAAACTTTTATATGGAATCTACTACATTTTAATTATTTCTTGCCCTGCCTGGGATATTAATGTTGTGATTATCTTTGAAGGAGTATTTCCATTGGTGATTTATTGAAAACTCAGCCAGTTCTATGACTCTATCAGTCTGAATTAAAACAAGCAATGGAGGAACTATGCTGCTACCATGTAAGCTGCAGACCATCATTATTTTTAGTAGCTGATGTGGTCAGTGTACTTAAAACATCACATATTGTCAGTATTCTGGAACCCTTCCTTTCCTCGAGAAGCGAACCACTAAAGGAGAAAAACCTTAGAGATTTGGCTCTATGATTCTATGATTTAGAACTATAATAATCTCATAAAGTAATGTGTTTCCTCTGCTGCACTTTGTTTAGATTCAGCATTTCAGGCCAATGCTTTTATAGTTTAACTGCTAATAACTGAGCTGGTCAGAAAGTGTGTTTAATAGATACAATTTTCTGGTTGTGTTAAGCTCTATATTAAGCATCTCCTGACATTTTGTGCTGCTGGGTTTAGTCACAGGGGATTTGTACCTACTGAAACTGAGTTACTTCAAATGTTTGATAGACTCATTTATCTCAATGACTTAAGATATCTGGGGGTCACAGGGTGTTGTGGTGAATCCCAAGGTTCTTGTTTCTCTAATTACTAATTTGGCTATGGTCGTTTAAAATCTCCTCTGGAGTTGGCAGCTCCTTCCTAAACCTATTCCAGAGCCTACCGGAGTTTGCTTTCATTGTCAACAAGGGGGCATTCTGCTTTCCTGGACAACAAGAAGCTATACTGTGATGCCTGATCTTACTAGCAGCTTACTTAAAGCTTTGCTTTAGTCTATCCAAATTATCAGCTACTTCATTATCTTTAAGCAGCATCACTGAATCTGTCCTCTGATCTAAGTAACTTGTCAGGGAACCTATGGCTACCACACAATATTTGCAATTTAATCCCCAGAACTGGAACATTTTTTGGAGAGAGACAGAGGCCGTGAAGGCAGCAGCTGGTAAAAAGTGAAGCTTTCACATGGCAGAGCTGTTGACAGCATTAAGTAGATGTTTGTCATTTGTAAAAAGAGCATTTCTCTGTTCCTCTGGCCATGGTCAGTCCCACTGGAAGCTGTGTAAAAGCTGAAGTATAAAGGCAACATCAGAGCAGAATTGCCAAGGGACAAAGTGAGGGAGTTTATTCTATCCTGTTTTTCTTACTGTTTCAGTGAAAATAAATAAGAGATACTGAGAAACCCCACAGCAAATCTCAGTCTAGATTTTCTCCACAGGAAATGCACTAAGCAAAGGATAATACGAGGCTATAGTTGTCATGAGTACTGACCCACCTACAGGGAGATGTCCCTTCTCCTTAGTCTTGCATTTACTCCACACTATAGCTACAGAGGCATCCAGGTGTGAAAATGCTAATCACAAATCTAAGTTCAAAATCCTGGTTGCTGCATGATATCTAGATCTAGGAAAACTAATCAGCTTAAAAAAAAGGAGTCACAGAAGCCAGCATGCTGTGTGAAGGACATCTAGTCCAACCTGAAGGAAACATAGGAAAGGTGTGTTTGATATCTTGTACTTCTCTTGTACATACTTGCAGTTTAACTCACTTACTTGTTAAGAACTGGTTTTACAGTCTAAAATCATTATGAGGAACATGTTTTCTCTTAAAATATGACTGCTGAGTCTAAAAGACAACACTGTTTATTTATCGTACGGAAATGAATGAAACAGAGACTGTACAGCAAGGGAATGTTCTAGGTCTCTTAAGTCTGGGAGGGTTCAAACTCACCATCCCATGAAAGAACTCACACCCTGGGATAGGATCACATTTTGCAACACTTTCTGAAACCAGGTAAATAACAAGGAGGAATATGAGATCAGTTGGTCCAGCTTTCTGCAACCTTGAGCAGAGTGAAGACCCTCTGCTGTGCGATGGGTTCTTCCATTAAGGGAAGAAACAACATGGGTCTAGGTCTCTATAGCTCCATGGATGAGTACCAGTGTTTAGACTATCATATAAAAGACATTGTGTTGCACATATGTCATCTACTAGGATGAGGTTTGGTTCTACAGAAGAATACTTACAGTAACATACGCTCAGGAATATATTTTGCAGGCAGATTGAATAAAAGTACTTCCCTACAACTCACACTTCTCTTTCTGGGTTCTGGAGATGGACAAGAATTTTGACTCAGTTCTTCTTAGTGTTTCTTGCTGGCTAGCTCTACACATTCTTCTGCTCAGTGAGAGGTTTTGAGTCCCCAGACATCATTGAGGGTGTGCTATATATGCTTCTTGTCTTTCACTCTGGGAAGAAAGCATCCACTCTCCTACACCTTTTGTCACTACAGAAAAAGTCAAATGCTGTCTCATATTGCATATGATTTACAAAAGCACTTAATTTCCTGTACTGACAGGGAAATCATATGAGGTAACTGAGAAATAGCTATGTGTAGACACAATACAAAACAGACAGGGCATAAGGAAAATATGTAAAGAGAACAAATGGAAATCCACTAGCTTAATCACTACTACCATTATTCCATGTGGTGTTGGTGAAACACTGAAGAGGCCATCACAATTACCTGGAGTTAAAAATTGCAAGATCTTTCATGAAAACCTACACATATACACTGTATATGTGCATCAAGAATATGAATTCATCTAAAACATTCTGATTCTTTGCTTGATCATTATAGAGTTGTTTACAATGCTGTTTTCTTGACAGAACCACATGTATAATCCTCCTAAGCATATACTTACCACTGCAGGAACCACAAGGAACAACGTATCATCATCTACTCATTAGGTACGTTATTACTATCTGGACACCACTCTATGGGCACTGTGACCAGACTCAGAGAGTATATTTACACCAACTGGGAGTGTGTAGGGTGGCACATTCTCCTCATCACTGGGAAGAAACACCAAACATCTTTTTCCATCTGCACTGCAGGTAATGCTACCTACCTGCTGCTGTCTGAGATTACATAGTATTTGCTATAACAAGTTGAATAATTGCTTCAACAATATTTAAAGAAGGAACATATGTATTTTTGAGTGGCTGCCATTAAGATAGGTATCCTGGGTACCCTCGGTGAGACCATCCCAATTGATGAAAAAATAACTGTGTTTTAGATAACAGCTTCTGGAAACTTTTTTTGGCATAGCATGAGAAGGCACCCCTAGATGGTCCTCTTCCAGTCTGACATCACTGTGGGCAGTAGACATACTTTCAGAATGAGGAAACATTCTTAGTGCAGCGCGTGGTTTACTGTGTAAAGGCAAACTGCAATATGCTTGGAAAGGCAAGTGGCCAGTTCTCGAATCTTTCCCCATTGTACTGGCTCAGACTTAGCCCCACACATCTCACAACTGTACTAATGGCCTCTACCAGTCTGACCCAGTGGTGTGACCATACCAGGCTGCTGCTGTCATCATGAGTACAGCTAACCTGTCCTGGTTCCCATGAAAAATGCAGAAGGAGGGAGAGCATACACAGAGATTGAACAGTATTCACATCTTGCTAAATATGTTTTATTTATGTGAAGCTCTTATTTATAATGAGAAAAGCCTTTAAAAAACCCCAAAAAAACAATAAGTAGCAAAATATTATGCTTAAGATTTCATAGAGTCATAGAACAACCAGGTTGGAAGGGACCCATCGGATCTTCTAGTCCAAAAATTCCTATCAAACACTAAACCAAGTCCCTCAATACCTCATCCACCCGTGCCTTAAACACCTCCAGGGAAGGTGAATCAACCACCTCCCTGGGCAGCCCGTTCCGATGCTAAATGACCCTCTGCCTGAAAAACCTCCTCCTAATCTCCAGCCTAAATCTACCCTGGCGGAGCTTGAGGCCATTGCCTCTCGTCCTGTTTCCTGTCACTTGGGAGAAGAGGCCATCTCCCTCCTCTCTACAACCTCCCTTCAAGTAGTTGTAGAGAGTAATGAGGTCTCCTCTCAGCCTCCTCTTCTCCAGGCTAAACAACCCCAGCTCTCTCAGCTGTTCCTCATAAGGCCTGTTCTCCAGCCCCTTCACCAGCCTCGTTGCTCTTCTCTGGACTTGCTCCAGAACCTCAACATCCTTCTTGTGGTGAGAGGCCCAGAACTGGACACAGTATTCAAGGAGCAACCTCACCAGTGCTGAGTACAGAGGGAGAATCACCTCCCTGGACCTGCTGGTCACACCATTTCTGATACAGGCCAAGATGCCATTGGCCTTCTTAGGCAATTCCCTCCAAAACAGAGATACAGAAGGCCTACTGGTTTGTCTGCTCACACAACTCATATTGTGGGTTTTATGCTAGATGTGAACCAGTAACTAATGGTGTCCTTCTAGTTCTAGGCCAGAAGCCGAGGTAATTGCTGCTAATGCCACTTTGTACACATTACATGTTCTCAAAGGCTCTTTGGACTTTAGCCTGGTCCATTTCTGCTTTTAGGTCCAGGATCGGGAGAAGTTTTAAAGCGGAGTTCACTGACATCTTTTTATCAGAAACAGCTTTTAACAGTGTATGGTTAAGGGTACAACATGTATGTGAAGAGGGAACCTGTGAGAACCTCATGAGGTTCAACAAGATCAAGTGCAAGGTCCTATACCTGGGTCAGAGTGATCCCCAATTTCAGTTCGTGATGGGGGATGATGTGGTTTGGAGTTGCTCTGTAGAGAAGGACTTGGGAGTGCTGGTCAATGAGAAGCTCAATGTGAGCTGGTGATGTGCGCTCATAGCCCAGAAGGCCAACCACATCCTTGGCCGCATCAAACGAAGTGTGGCCAGCAGGTTGAGGGAAGTGATTCTGCCCCTCTATTCCTCCCTTGTGAGGTCTCATCTGGAGCATCTGGAGTACTGTGTCCAGTTTTGGAATTCTCAATTTAAGAAGGATATGGAGCTGTTGGAATGGGAGCTGCTGCACCTTCCCTATGAGGACAGGCTGACAGAGTCGGGATTGTTCAGCCTGGAGAAGAGAAGGTTCAGAGGACATCCTACAGCAACTTTCCAGTACCCGAAAGAAGCCTACAGAAAAGTTGGAGAGGAACTATTCATAAAGGTCTATGGTGACAGGATGAGGGGGAACGAGTACAAACTGGAGAGGAGCAGATTTAGGCTTGATATAAGGGAGAATTTCTCCATGATGAGAGTGGTGAGGCACTGGCACAGGTTGCCCAGGGAAGCTGTGGCTGCCCCATCCCTGGAGGTGTTCAAGGCCAGGTTGGATGGGCCTTGGGCAACCTGATCTAGTGGGATGTTCCTGCCCATGGCAGGGGGGGTTGGAACTAGATCATATTTAAGGTCCCTTCCAACCCAAACTGCTCTATGACTCTACAGAAGAGGATGAGTGGTATAAGGGCTGGAGAGATCACAAGGGTACCTCAGGAGATCTCTGTGTGGAGCTCTGGGCTAAAGCTACACACATGCTTCTGATAAGCTCATGCTAGCAAACCAAATTGTGTTCTAGATGGCAACTTCTGAACAAGGAACAGCTTTCGACCAGATGAGTTTTGGGAGCGAAATCCACTTGCGCCCCAACATATGTGTATCTTGAGAGACATGTGCTTTAAATTTCAAGTTTCAGAACAGAATAAATAATTTTATGTAGTTTTCTATTTAAAAATTAGAGGGGCAGAAATAAAATTCCTGCCAAAGGAAAGGGAGTGACAAAAGTCTTCTCAGACCATATGAACTTAAAAACTCATCAAAGAAGGTTAAATATGAAAGAATATTCATCAACATACAAACTGTTATTTAACCTGAAATATTTCTTTGAAGTCTAATAATGTATAAAGCATATTATGCATTTATGGGGCACAATGAAGAAAATAGTATTGGTCTCGTTTACTTTCAGAACTTTATAATAACCATTTTAAAACAGTTTGCATTTTATCTTTTTCCTAAGGAAAAAAACCCATCAAAGGCTGTTGATGGAATGAGTAACAGCATTTATTAACGTTCCTAGGAGATTCTTGAAGAATCACAAGACAACCAATGCTTTCAATCTGTGCAGTACCTCTTCACAAGATAGCTTACTACAATTGTGTCAACATGTCAATGAGAAACATGAGGCATTTGCAGAAAATGTGATTGAAGAATAATCCAGGAAAATGGAAATTACTTCAGGAAGTAAAGGTCTCATGTAGAGCTCTCTACAACCCTGAATGAACATGGTCTTGACTGATGATTTGTTTTCCAAATGGCAGTACAGGAGGAAACCTTTGGGTCTAATCAGCTTCATAATAAGGCACTGAGATTGTGCATTACCAGAGCCTTTTTTTTTTTGCAGCCTGTTAGCAGAGGCGTACCACCTATTTCTTTAGTATAATGCATTAAGGAAGGTAATGCGTTTACACTTCACCTCAAGATTACAGTCATACAAATACTGTTGTCCTTTTTACTTGAGTCTGTGAGTTTCTCAGAAATGCTTCTGCAGCTACTATGCTTCCTAAGTAACCATGCTTTGCCAGTGCTGTGATTCAACTTTAACAACTTCTCTTCAGTCAGGTTTGATCTTCTTTCAGATAATTCTGGGTAACAGAAAGGGTCTTTAGCCAAAAAGAGCTACCTAGTAAGAAAACAGCTATGTGGATATATATATATATATATATATATATATATATGTAAAACTAGTAAGGAAGCAGGGATATTATCAAAGTCCATAGCAATTTAAGAGACAGAGTGAGTAAGAACAAGGCTGAAAGAGGCTAATTACATTTGCTATCTCTGGATCTTGATGACTAAGAACAAAATTATCAGAATAAAGTGGATGGAATCTCTTGGCTGACTATGCAAATTCTTCTTTCCTGTTATTCTGCACATCCTGCTGGTCTCTTCCCCAGTCACAAGTCTATTTTCTAAGATGCATCCATCTTAGTGTCCTATTCATATCTTCTGTGAATCCTTTACATTTCATAGATACCGGGCACTCAAGTCAAATTGTAGAGACAAATCTTTGCTAGCAGGTGTATGCATAAGGAAGAAGACAAACAGAATATAATTTTGATCCATAGTTTGGTCCAATAATGCTTTCTAAGGACCACCTCATGTTAGAATCCTTATTTGGTTTCAACCTTTGAGAGCTAAGTTGTCTATTTGCTTAATTTGGCTTCATATACTGAACATCTTGAGAAGTAGAGTTATGTTCTACACAATATTTTGAAAACACAAAAAAATCTAGGAGGACATGCCTAGCTCTTCAGCTGAATGTGAGTAGAGAAGTTCACCCATTCCCACTCACAGATATTTCTCCATTCTCCTCACATTTTTTCTAGCTCAGTAACTTCTAAAGGAGTCATCCTATCAAATGCCTTTCCTGGGCTCAGTATTCTAGAAACACACTCCTCCCATCAAACATCACCATGTCACCTAAAACAAAGCCTAAACTAATTTACCAATTTGGATATAAATAACAAAGAACACCATTGAGATAATAGCTAAAAGGCAATCCACTACATGACAAAGCAGATCATATCTTGCAGTGATTCTAGGAATCTCTTTCCAACAACTGAAATATAAAATGCCCCAAACCCTTTTGCCAGAGGTCTTCATTTTTCCAGATTAGCTACACTTTGACAGCTTTGATGAAGCTGTAACTCAACGATCATTAGTTTACTTCCTTTGGCTTTCTACAGGAAATTAATAGAAAAATGTCTTCCAATAACTTTCACTTGTATGGTGCTCAAAGGCTTAAAAGGATTCCTCTGCGGTGGCTACTAAAATAAGGTTTCACTTCTTAGGTGAGATTTTTCTTGCCAGATGATAGCTCAGAATGACATTTTTTTATGGTTCATTATGTGGGCATATCCGAAAACTTTTAGTGCCAACAATAGATTGACTTTTAATGAGAATAGCACTTACCAATGTCCCAGTAATTCACTTATCACATATTGTCATTAATGTACTAGTAATTGTAAATTGCTGCTGCCTACAGAAGCTCTGCTCATGGGGTCCTATGAAGTCAGCATCTTTGCCTTTACATAGATTGCAGCATCTTACTTGGCTAGTGAATCTAATGTGCCATTTATTTTTACTGTCTCATTTGTATATTTTCCCCATTTCTTTCAGAGGTTATATTCTGCTTTCTGTGACCAAACTATCAATCTTTATAAAGGGATAAGAATCCTTTTAAAGAGGATGAGTGCCAAATGCCGTACTTTGTTGACGATAAAATACAGGCTGCCACACTGTACTTGAAAAAGCAAACAAAAGAACAAATTGAAGAGCCGTAAGAATTCAGAAGAGCTGTTTGGCAGACAAAATATCTCTCTGCATCAGAACTAGTGAGTTTATTAAAGTCCTTCTCTGAAATGTGTACAGACTTCAACATACATGAGCTCTCCAACATCTCAGGAAAGTACTTAAGTGCTATAATGATTAATCAAAAACAGAAAGAGGAAAAAATACCATGAGAATTACTATGCAAATGTAATTTCATTGTTTAAAGTATGTCATGAAAAGGAAGAATGTAAGTTTTGACTGATTTTTCTATGCCTATTACTGATTCTTTGCAAAATTAATAATTAATTAACACTAACAGCAATACAGAAATGACCAATCACAGGATAAAAATTCTATAAATGTATCCGTCATAATTACATAAAACTCTCAGCACACAACCAGTTACCATTATCCTTTCTCTTCATGGAGGAATACTACAAAACTTAAATAATAACAGTGTGGTTTTGATTTCTTATTTACTCATAGAAGAGTTGCATCCAAAGCCTGCAAGCAAGCAGTACATAGGGTTAAAGTATGATTTATTTTAGAATACCCTTACTTGGCCTCAGTATAGGTTTGGAAGGCAAAAACTGGAGGAGAAAACACAGCCATTAAAGAGGAATTATAGTAATTTGCAAACAGAAAAGTGGGTCAAACCTGCTGCATAAATTATTTATAATGAATTGTTCATTCAGATTTATACAGGATAGATTTGAAAACATATTGAAACTGAGATCAGAATTGTTGTAAAGGCAAAATTACTTCAACCTATTACTAAGAACAGCTATAGTATTTTGCTTTATGAAATATCAAGTTGACATTTATTTATTCATTAAGTTTACCCGCATTACAGTACAATCCATCCATTGAGGAAACTCTGAGCACAAAATGCCACGAAGAGAATGTGCATTGCATTAATAGGTAGTATTTAAGGAGAGTGAACATGAGAGAAAAATTGACTAAAAATATCCTTTAGTAGTAGAAAACCACACTACAGTCTTGAATGCCCTGATAATAGGGTTCAGGGCACTTCAGCAGGCACAGAAACTGAATGCAAGATGCATCTGTCTTTAGGACTGATTCATCCTTTCTGCTGGTACAATCTGTTTTCCCTAGCATGCAAACATTTAATCCAGGCCCCTGGGAGATGTATATGCTGATAAATAAAACAGGCTCTGTTTTGACCTTGATAACTAGTTGTCTCCCATTTACATCCACTCTAAGCGATACTAGCCATGTGCACTGTGGGCACAAGCCTACTGGGACTGTCAGTCTCAGATGTGTGCTCCTGCTTTATTCAGAACAATAGCCTTGGAAGAGGTAAGGAGGCCCCCATTGTTTTCCCTACCCCATAATGGAGAACTGACAGGAGGAGACCTGAGCCAAGTGTTTTGAGTACCTGATCAGAGCAGTCTGTGTAGCCCAACCTCTTGGACAGATTGGTCATTAAAGCCCCACAGGCAGCATCCTGCCATAGGAACGTGACCTCCAACAATATTTTCCTGAATCCAGCCAGGAAGCATGGATTTGGGTAAGATGTGGGGTTTTTTCAGGGAGAACTGCTTTATTTTTCCTAATTTATTTTTGGCAACAACTTAGGTTTAATAAGCACGTTGTGGAGAATTCACCTTCTCTTGAGACAAAATTTGTCCTTTACAGAACTTCCCTGATTAAAACAGTTACATTAAGGATGAATCTGGCCAATTATCTTCTCAATCTGAGTAAACATCACTGAACTGGTTTAGTATCATTTGCTCAGATAATCAATACACGGAGAAAAGAAATTAAGGTAAATCTATGGTGTTCCTCCACTGGACACAGTTGAAGATATATGAGTATGCTATAGCACTTGAGAAAGTGCCATAACTTGAAAATGTGTAGTATGTCTCTCAGTAAAGGACAGTTCCTGGTTTTAACCATGTATATGTCCAACCGAACACTTTCTAAATGCTCATGGCTTCCAACTCTTGGTTTTTTTCAGTACAATTGGTACAAAAAAGAAGTACCTTAGGTACTTAATAGTGTGCAGGATTACACAGCATTAGAAAGATGACCTTTTTATTCTTCCTCACAAGTTACATAAAGTGCTTGTAAAACATGCTGAGTATTGCTCCCTGGGCTGCTGAGTGGCAGAGAAATTATAGTAGCTGAAAGGGAAAGGTACAGGTTAGATAACTATTTTAAGAGAACTTTTTTCAGCCTTTTCTAGCAGCAGCAGGCATTTTATTTATTGTACATTTGGAAAAAAGTGGTAGTTCAAATCTTCTTTACTTCATGCATCATTTGAGGAGAGAGAAATTCTGTTTGAGAAACATGCTCTGTTTTGTAAATGTTAAAAATCTGCATAAGATTTTTGCATGTCCTCACTCAGTACGACAGCTACCATCCAGGCTGAACTCTCCTTTAGAAATGTTACCAGCCCTTATGACCCCTGGCTACATGTGGTTTAGGTCAGAGTGGTTGCCCTCCCTGGCTTTGGACGGGAGGATGTAAAGGATGGCATCCCCATGCCCAGCTTCTCTGGGATCAGTGTAGAACACCTTCTTCTCTCCCCTCTCCCTTTTGCTGCAGTAACCAAGGTCATATTTCTCAAAAAATCCCCACTCTGTTAGAGCTGACACCTGCAGAAACACATGAAGATAGATGCAAATTTTCCATTTGGGTCTGGAAGGTCCAAACCCAAGTAGGTCATAGCTAGATCACAAAAGACAGGGAAACCTGTGGTTAAAAACATTGAAATCAGCACAGATAGGATCCCCTTGTAAAGGCCCAGAATGTACTGGTTCTCAAAATCTCCCTCTGGAGATGAGTGTCTATGTTATTTCTCCCCTACTAGTTTAGTTGTAGTTGAACCTACAGAAAAGCAGCTTCTTTGTTGATTTGGTGACACCGGTTACCAAGTTATCACCAAGAACAAGTCACTGGTGGGTAACAGCTGTTCTCTACTTAGGCATACGCTTCTCCTTTGAAGCTCTGGTTGAGCATGGAGGTTAAAAAAGCAGCAGGGAAGTCACAGGGCAGATTTACAAATAAATAGATGGTCTTTCACTCACAGGGACAGTCAGGGAAACAGCAAGTTGTTTGATATGGATTTAGATAGACACACAGAATAGTCACAACTAGGTTACCATCTCTGCAGAAAGAAAACAGCACTATCAGCATCTTGCCTTCCTCAGGTCCTCATCCTGCAAAAGACTCCTGGCCTCTCACTTCTGCCTGCTAAAGCTGCTCTGGCCTTACTAGAGCTGAGTACAGGGGCAGAATCAGTTCCCTGGTCCTGCTGGCCACACCTTTTCTGATACAAACCAAGACAGTGTTGGTCTTCTTGGCCACCTGGGCACACTGCTGGCTCATGTTCAGTCAGCTGTCAACCAAAACCCCCAGGTCCTTTCTCTACCAGGTGGCTTTCCAGCCACTCTTCCCCAAGCCTGTAGTCCTGCCCGGGGTCAATCATGTCCCAAGTGCAGAACTCTGTACTTGGTTCTGTTAAACTTCATCCTGCTGACATCAACCCACCAGTGCAGCCTGTTCAGATCCCTCTGCAGAGTCTCCCAACCCTCCAGCTGATTGACACTTGCACAAAGTTTAGTGTCATCTGCAAACTTGCTAAGGGCACATTCTATCCCCTCATTGAGGTCATTCATAAAGATTTAGAACGGGATTGGACCCAGCACCAAACCCTGGAGGACACCACTTGTAACTGGCCTCCAACTGTAATTAGTTCCATTTACCATCACTCTTTGAGCCCAGCCATCCAGTCAGATTTTTACCTAGCAGAGGGTGTGTCAGTCCAGGCCAGTGGTAGCAAGTTTCTGAAGTAGGATACTGTGTCAAAGGCCTTGCTGAAATCCAGGTGCACTACAACTACAGCCTTTTCTTTATTCATCAAGCAGATTTATTTGGCAGGATGTGCCTTTCATAAACCCACGCAGAGTGGGCCTGATCAGTTGTCCTGTGTGTGCTGTGAGATGGCACCCAAGAAGACCTGATCTCCCCTGGCACTGAGGTCAGACAAATAGGTCTGTATTTTCCCGGATCCTCTCTCTGTCCCTACTGGGTGTAACATCTGCCAGCCCGCAGTCCAATGGAGCTCACCAGTCAGCCAGGACACGCTATGGTCACTTTATTATTTACATTTGGAAGGCTTGTTCCAATTGGCAGCACTTTCATGGCCCAGTCTCCCAATTACTCTGGCTTTCAAAATGTTTACTTCTGGGACTAATAGCCTTCTTTTGTTACATGATTCCCATCCTGCCCTGTTACCACAAGAAAATGTTAGAGCCACAAATGGATACACACTCTTTGTTCAGCTGCTGCAAGTTTGCTGCAGTACACTTGCATCACCACAGGACAGATGTAGCAGCCAAAAGAACAGAGCAGGGGAGGCTGCAGTCTGCACAATCCACAACCTGGTGACAGAATGGCTTTTTATTCCATCACTAAATAGGATGAGTAGATTGAAAAAGAAAAAATATAACATCCCTGTTGGCATTTCAGAAGCATCACAATATTGACTAAGGATGCTATTTTATTTTATTCTTGTCATATTTAGTTGGTACCATAATTTTATTTGCATTTGATTCACAGACACAATAAAGGGGAAAGTATAACACTAGATGGAGGCAAGTGTTATGTGACAAGAGTATTAATCTCACAAAACAATCACCTGCATCGAGTGACTGGGGTAAGAAATAACGGCCTTTTAGTAGCACTTTAGTGTGTCACACGCTTATTAGAAATTACTTCGCATCATTCCATAAAAAGCTGTTGAAATATTTATTTGACCTATACGTGCTTTTTCATGATAAATACAATCTATGTTGATGTTAGAGGCTATTTCCTAATATTTCTCTCTGTATTGGGTCAGATAACTTAAAAAAAATCTCTCTCAGTCAGATACAGGATTTCATGTGTTAGTAATTTTCATCATTACTATTGAAACGGCATTATAAGCCAGCAGTGTGCCCAGGTGGCCAAGAAGGCAAATGGCATCTTGGTCTGTATCAGAAATGGTGTGACCAGCAGGTCCAGGGAGGTTATTCACTCAGCAGTGGTGAGACCGCTCCTTGAATCCTGTGTTCAGTTCTGGGCCCCTCACCACAAAAAGGACGTTGAGGCCCTGGAGTGAGTCCAGAGAAGAGCAGTGAAGCTGGTGAAGGCGCTGGAGAACAGGCCTTATGAGGAACAGCTGAGAGAGCTGAGGTTGTTTAGCCTGGAGAAGAGGAGGCCGAGAGGAGACCTCATTGCTCTCTTCCACTACCTGAGAGGAGGCTGTAGAGAGGAGGGAGCTGTGCTCTTCTCCCAAGTGACAGGAGGCAGGACAAGAGGGAATGGCCTCAAGCTCCGCCAGGGGAGGTTCAGGCTCAACATAAGGAAAAAATTCTTCACAGAAAGGGTCATTAGGCAATGGAACAATCTGTCCAGGGAGGTGGTTGACTTACCTTCCCTGGAGGTGTTTAAGGGACAGGTGGACGAGGTGCTGAGGGACATGGTTTAGTGTTTGATAGGAATGGTTGGACTCGATGATCCGGTGAGTCTCTTCCAACCTGGTGATTCTATGATCTATGACCTGTATTTGAAAATCATATGTTGTTATCCAAACTACAATCTGCTTGCCACAAAAATGTGGGCAAATGTAGTTTGATTTGATTTAATAACCAAGGAAGAACTCACAATATCATTAAGAAATAGCTGAGGAAGGGAAGTTTTCTTCATTAATAGAAACAATTAACAAGTTGCCCAGCTGTGTTACAAAGCAGACTGTTACTTCATCACCCCAGCATACTAATTATCCAGTGCTAATTGGGGTATACTAGGTGGGATGTTCAGCTTTTGTTTCTTATTCATATTACTTTCCATTCACAAGCAGATCTGTTTCGAATTTTTACTTAAAAATAACCCTACAACTAAACTTGATTTATTCTGAGGCACCAGGCAGCCAAACCCTTGTGGTACAAATGTTTCAGAGGACTCTGAAGAAGATTTGCCAAGGAAGAGTGCAGTCTCATACTGTTGGTGGGGCTGTCACAAAGCATGTAGCAGCAGGGGAAGGTAGCTGTAATTTCTGCTTCTCTATCCTTGCTCTCCAAACAAATGCGACAAGAAAATAAAAGCATTGTTCAGAGCAAGGAGCAGTAAGTGGGGCTCAGTGATTTGATCCTGCAATAGCTGTGGAACCAGACTGCGTGCAGGATCTTCAGGGAAGCATTAGGACTTGCTAAGCACCTGTGCCTCTTTCCTCCCACTTTGATGGTGCACTAGCTACAAACAAGAAAAGCAATGTTGCTGGGTGCGTTCCCACAGTGAAAGCCCCCCTCTCAGTGGGTGTTTATTGTATTCCCCTAGTGTGTTTCTTAGATCAAAAAAAAAAAAAAAAAAAAAAACAAAAAAAAAAAAAAACCAAACCCACAACCACAAGCAAAGAAGAAGGAAAAAAAATAAAACCCAACCAAACCAAACCTCCAAAAATAATAACAACAAAAACCCACCAACTGAGAAAAAATCAAAAGCAAAACAGAAAATAAGTGAACCACAGACACATACTCAAAATCTGTACTTGCTGATTATGTCCTTATTCCTACTAATTAAGACTAGCCACGTATGTAGCACATCTGCTTCTTTTCTTAACTGGAAAACTCTTTCACGCAGATCATTTGGATTTAAATCAGCTGCCACAGTGAGGCATTTGGATTCGCTTGTATTCTGCAAACAGTGCCCACATTGGTTTGGTACCCTCTGCCTAACTCCAGCTACTTTCTTTGTTCTGTTTCCTCAGAACATGCAAAACAGACATTAGCAAAACCTGGGTCATCTGAAAAAGCCGCTGTTTAACTTGAGACTATTACTTTCCCTAACTTGCAGCCATTGTTTTTTATTTACTTGACTACAGCTTTCAACCCCAAGTGATTAACTAAGCCTTTCATTCGTCTCTGGAAATTAAAGCATGAAGCTTTAGATTCCTCTTGGATGGCTGATGGAACACAAGACATCTACTGGGGGTTCAGGAATATGTCCTTTCCTGACTTCTCTCCTACCTATAGAGGCATCTGTATTGTTCTCTGATGTCCTGTCTCAACAAGCAAGAATTCACAGCAAGTTAGAAAAAGAGGTGCTACAGGTCAAGGTGTTCCCTTGCAGCAGTCTGGACGCAGTACAACTTACTTTAAGCCAAGTAAGTCAGACTGAGAGTAAGAGAATAAAAAGAGCATATTATGTCAACTCTGGCATAATTTTCCACTTCCAACTTATAAATTATTGGCTGGACTCCATCAGACAGCACTCATCATTTCAAGTAAGGCATTCTTTCTATTGGTAAATGAAACAGCCTGGGGCAAACAAAAAAAATTACTTCTCACTTAGCAAAATCATATTTGCCAAGCCACACAACTGAGTAAACATCCTGAAGGAAAACCATTTGTCATAAACAAATGTATCACAATGTAAATATTATATAAAGAATGTAAATATACCTTGAAGGTACCCCGTAGATAAAATTGTAGCAAAATTAGTTTATTAGCTCAGGTACTACATGTATAGTATGGTAGTCATCAATCTGTACAGGTAAAATTTAAGCAAAGTGCAATGTAATCAATCAGATCTGAAGCTTTACTGCAAATGGAGGGAAAATTGCCTTTTAGATGATATACAGTACAGCACAACTGCATGACCATTGACTTTTAATCAGCTGGGACACAAGAAAAACCCACCAATCATGAAGAATATCCCTGGCACTGATGGGAAGTTTTTAAAGATTTATTATCTGGCATATGTCTGACCAGTGTTTCAGTGTGTGGTTTTGTTTTGAGATTTTTTTGCTTAATAGCTATAGTTTTACACAAACTACCTATGCAGCTGTGTAGCTGTGCTCAACACTGGTGAATTACTTCCAAGGTCACTCTTAACCAACAAGAATATTTCATTCATTGTCTTTTCTTTCTATATTTCTTTATAAATAGGAGAATGTTTTACCACAGCTGGTGAAATATATAGATTAAAACGGAAAATCTAAAGGGCTGTCTGACCTTCATAGATTTAGGTCAAACCTAGCTACAAAAGTCAGCAACTTCATCTCCAAGAAAAAAATTTAAATCTAAAAAATCACAGACTCATAGAATAACTAGGTTGGAAGAGTCCCACCAGATCATTGAGTCCAACCATTCTTATCAATCACTAAACCATGCCCCTCAGCACCTCATCTACCTGTGCCTTAAACACTTCCAGGGAAGGTGAATCAACCACCTCCCTGGACAGCCTCTTCCAATGCCCAATGATCCTTTCTGTGAAAAATTTTTCCTAGTGTCCAGCCTAAATCTGCCCTGGTGGAACTTGAGGCCATTCCCTTTTGTCCTGTCCCCTGACACTTGGGAGAAGAGGACAGCACCCTCCTCTCTACAACCTCCCTTCAGGTAGTTATAGAGAGCAATGAGGTCTCCCCTCAGCCTCCTCTTCTCCAGGCTAAACAACCCCAGCTCTCTCAGCCGCACCTCAAAGGGCCTGTTCTCCAGCCCCCTCACCAGCTTCGTTACTCTTCTCTGGACTCACTCCAGAGCCTCAGCATCCTTCTTGTGCTGAGGGGCCCAGAAATGAAAACAGTATTCAAGGAGCAGCCTCACCAGTGCTGAGTACAGAGGGAGAATAACCTCCCTGGACTTGCTGGTCACGCCGTTTCTGATACAGGCCAAGATGCCACTGGCCTTCTTGGCCACGTGGGCACACTGCTGGCTCATGTTCAGTCGGCTGTCAACCAACACCCCCAGGTCCTTCCCCTCATGGCAGCTTTCTAGACAGACCTCTCCTGGTCTGTAGCACTGTATAGGGTTGTTGTGCCCCAAGTGCAGGACCCGGCATTTGGTCGTGTTAAACCTCATGGCATTGGACTCTGCCCAGCAGTCCAGCCTGTTCAGATCCCTCTGCAGAGCCTCCCTACCCTCCAGCAGATCGACACTTGCACACAGCTTTGTGTCATCTGCAAACTTGCTAAGGGAGCACTCAATGCCTTCATCCAGGTCATTGATAAAGACATTGAACAGGGATGGACCCAGCACTGAGCCCTGGGGAACCCCACTTGTCACTGGCCTCCAGCTGGATTTAACACCATTTACCACCACTCTCTGGGCCGAGCCATCCAACCAGTTTTCCACTCAGGAGAATGCGCATCTGTCCAGGCCAGAGACTGACAGTTTCCATAGCAGAATGCTGTGTGAAACTTTATCAAAGGTTTTACTGAAGCACAGGATGATACATCCACAGCCTTTCCCTTGTCCAGAAGCCGAGTCAATTTATCATAGAAGGAGATCAAGTTAGTTTGGCAAGACCAGCCAACTCATGTTGACTGGGTCTGATCACCCGGTTCTCTTGTATGTGCTTCATGATAGCCCTCAAGATCACCTGTTCCATGACTTTCCCTGGCACTGAGGTCAGACTGACTGGCCTGTAGTTCCCTGGATCCTCCCTGTGACCCTTCTTGTAGATGGGCACAACATCAGCCAGCCTCCAGTCCAGTGGAACTTGCCCAGTCTTCTGGGACTGTTGATGAAGATGATGTAAAGGAGTTTGGCCAGCACATCCACTAGCTCCTTCAATACCCTTGGGTGAATCCCATCCGGCACCATAGACTTGTGGGTGTCTAGTCAGGCTAGCAAGGCTCTGACCACCTCCTTTTGGACCGTGGGAGCCTCATTTTTTCATTTTTGCCTGTAACAGACTCCCATCACAAAATCTAGCTTCTTATGAGCTCCTCTGATTTTAACCCACAGGCATTCAATCTTCTCATCGCCACAATCCATCTCAGTGGTGTCCAAGTCCTCCCTTACAAAGAGGGCTACCCCGCCTCCTCTCCTACCCTTCCTATCCCACCTGAGGAGTTTATACCCCACCATATATGCACTCCAGTTATATGAATCACCCCACCACGTTTCCGTGATGGTAACGATGTCATAGGCTCCTTGCCCTACAACAGCTTCCAGCTCTTCCTTCTTATTCCCCAAGCTGCATGCATTGGTGTAAATGCACTTCAG
This sequence comes from Coccyzus lansbergi, assembly GCA_033558105.1. Taxonomy (NCBI): domain Eukaryota; kingdom Metazoa; phylum Chordata; class Aves; order Cuculiformes; family Coccyzidae; genus Coccyzus; species Coccyzus lansbergi. The sequence goes on from JAUMJK010000151.1 coordinate 2,124,137, forward strand.
CTGACCTGCCAAGCCTTCAGCCCTCTTAGAGGGAACAGAGTTAGTTCCCAATTGACTGGTAACTGGAGTAGCTTGTACCAGAGTACCTGTATCTTCCTTACCACCCCTTTACTCCTGTCTAACCTGGTCTCAATCCCCTTCTCCTTCACATCTAGTTTAAAGCTCAATTTATGAGCTTAGCTAGGTTTTTAATGAAGGCTTTAGGCCCCCTAGGAGACCCATGTGTCCCATCCATAGTAACAAAGTCTGGGGGTGTATGAACCACCCCATGATCAAAGAAGCCAAAGTCCCTTTCCTCACACCAGGCTCAGAGCCAGGCATTAATTGAGTTCTTCTTCCTGACTTCCAGGTCCTCTCTGTTTAGCCTTGGGATAGAGCAGAATACTATTTGTGCCCCAGAGCCCTCCATCATTTTCCCAATGGCCCTGAAATCTTTCTGCTTACTAAATCATCATTACTGTCACAGAATAGTAGTCTGTCTTGTGGACCAGGGAAGGAAGTTTTCTAGCTACCTCCTTCCTTGATGCCCCTGGTAAGCAGCAGACCTAAAAAAAAAAAAAAAACCAAAAAAAAAAAACCAAACTGAACTGAATGCATCAAACCTTTGTATTCACATCCCTCATAAGGCAAACTAGATAACTATCATGAAAATACACCTACAAATAGTAAAAAACCCTGTTATCCGGCACTATGAAGATGCCCTTATAAGATAGTGCCATTTTAATACAGTTCCCTCTATATAATTACTACAGTTCCCTCTATATAATAACAGTGCTTTTCCTATTTGACCCTGTTACAGATGCAACAAATCATTACTGATCTGCTCAGCCAAGTTACATGACTAATTGGTTTGTACTAGAAGGCATGGTAACTTGCTTTGGTGGCTACGATTGAGAAAACCTAATTCCTTCTTCTGCCTCAGGGACAAGTATGAAGGAGCCCCCTGGGACAATGTTCTCTGTTATTTGAGTGCATTTTCCCCGTCCAGGGACACAACTGCTTTGCTCCCCACAAATTCCTGGCCTTTGTTATTACTCATTATGTAGGCCAAATAGTACCATTTGTTGGTCCCTTTTGTCTTCACTCAGCTGTACCATGGCTGTGGATGACACATCTGTCTGTGTCAGGCAAAACCTCTTGGAGGGGCTGTTATGTCATGGGGGTGCAAAACCCTCATTACAGACTAACAATGTAAGATTTAACCCATGCTGACAGCAGCAAGTAGCCTTACCCAGTGGTTCTGGACATACATGCCACCTCTGGGTGCTCATGCTAAAAGGGACTCAGTGTCATTTAGGTGAATTTGCTGATAGAAACACAGCCAGTCCTTAAGTCATCTGTAAATCTCACCTCCCTGACATACAGCCAGTGCAGCAGCACAGCTCGGGATGCTTTCCCTACCTTGAATCTTATGCCCTTCTCTGTGACAGCTCACAGTGAACTCATCACAGAGAAGGGGGTGCAGTCTCCTTGTGTTCTCGTGCTGACTGGATGTTGGGAGCTGGGTGAGGGACCAGTTTCCATTCAGCTTGGAAGTGTCTGCTATGAGCCAACAGCAACTCTTCCAAAGGATACTTGCTAGTGGAGGTATAGCATACCCCTGATATACTGTGTTTTCTGCACAGTCATTTAAAGACTGTCTTTTACAGCATGGCTATACATTGCCTAGATTGATAGAGTCTTGATCTCAGTTAGGTTCTCCTAACTCAACCACAGTTCAAATATAATAAATTACTTAACCAAAAGCTTTGTGGGCTCCCGACAGCTTGTTCTTTGGGAAAACAAACAAACAAAAAAAACAAACAAAAGAAACCCTTTGAAATGCTTATGCAACTTGGAGAATGACTGGGAGACTATATTTCTCTTAGTGAGTAGAAGAAAAGCAAACCCTGCTACACTGTTTCATGGACTCTGGAACATGTTAACAGCTAGCGGGCAGGATAACATAATGATACGCCAGTAAAACTGAAGCCCAGATCACAGCTGGAAATACAGGTATTTGTTCACATTCTGGAGGCACTTTCTGTGGTATCAGACAGGTGACAGTTTTATGGTCTTAAGTAATAGGTTAACTTACATACTTTACCTTGTATTTCACATGTTTAATAGTATAAGACGACAATCATGAGTCTCTAACTACTTTGTATCTGAAGGGCATCAGTCATAGAGTTTTAAAACATTTGTTTTTTCTCAAATGAATTGGAGCTTAAAGCACTGCAGTAAAAAAGAGATATTCTTATAATTTTGTTATACAGTACTGTGAGTAACAAAATGAAATGTTAAAATTACACAGATCAGTAGATAAAGCATTTACTGAAAATCTGTTTGGCAAAGAGGACATAATTTGTTTAAAACACTGCCTGAACAGATGTAACAAACACAAAATGATGTATCTTCAGCCTACCTTCAATACTCTACTTCAGTTTAATTAATTTCCTTCACTTACGTAAAATTTAGGGTTCATGAAAATACTGGCATCCTTAGTGAAATTTTCTACCTGCTGTGGTACAGTGGATTGAAGAGATCAGGTGTTTGTCTTCTCTATGTTGCCCTACTACTGTGATTCAGAAAACGATAGTCTCATTCACAGTACCTTAGTTGGGGTGTGCCTGTCCCAAGAATAAACAACACGGCATAGACAATATAATGTAGCATAGATACATAGCATAGAACTGGACAGGTTAGGAAGCAGAAGACAAAGGTTACAGTCATTTTACTACCATGCTGTGTAAACCAGGGTAAGCACAGACCTGTCCTTTCTGTAAATATAAGTTATCGCTTTTAGTAGTACAACTCACAGAATCACAGACCAGTATCCACACTTAATGCAGAGTTATACTGTCAAAATTGAAGACACTAAGTCTTGGGTTCAGTTCCCAAGAAGCCTCAGCACTGGTATCAGTATGTTTCCCTAGGCTGATGTCTAGATGGACACTTCAATAGCAAGACACTCTTCATATGACTTTAAAAAAAAAAAAATCATTCTGCACTTCATTCCCTGTCTCAATTTTTAGAATAACCTGGAGCTTGACAGGCAAAAGCAGCAACGCCTGCTGAAGAAGGATCTGTATGCTGACTGCTGATTTTCCTTTTATTTTTTTTGTCCTGATTAAGCAGTTTCAGGTCCAACACTGTGGATGGTTTAGACAAAATGAGACTTATGATTCTTGGAGCTGTCTTCAACCTTCTTTGAGTAGCTGGCAGCTTTGCAAGAGACAGATTAAGCCAGGCTCACCTCACTACTGTAACAATAATGCCTATTAGGAGATGGGAAATTATAGCAGCTCCCTGAAAGAAGGGACACAGATCACAGCATGATTGACTTCATATTTTTATTAAGATCTTCTTTGGAAAAGTGCACAGCATTTATCTTACTTATCTTTAAGATCTGCCAACCACTTCGCTGCTGCCTGCTGCTGGATTTATCAGGGCTGTGGCAGGATGCAGTTGAGATGCACTGTCCTCACACATGCTAATAGCCTGATTTTCATGGGAAAGAAGAAGAAATGCATAAGAGAGGACACTTCATCTTCTTAAGAGTTAAAATCTACATGTGCAAAAGAAAGAAGTCTGGGTACACATACTAGATAACAAGCAGAAAGTCTGACAGGTTCACAGCTTCTGAGATGGCAAACAGAGGCAGTACAAACCTTATGGAGGAAAATATCTATTAATTTAGGAAATTGCACCAGCTTACACAAAAGGTACATAGAAAACATGCTTTCAAAATCTCCCACAGCTAAAGAACACCTCTGCCTGCACAGTCACGATTTGCTCAGCATAGAGACAATTTTCTTTCTTTCCCTCATCCCACACTACAATATTTTTCTTCTTTCTTTTACAGCTGCTGTGTATAGCCATATCAACCCCTGGTTCAAGCAAGCCCCTGTGTGACAATCCTCTGAAGAAGTATCCTGCAGGATGAATTTCAGCTTATTGGAATGCAGAGTAGCTATGATGCCATTCCACTGCTGTACTAGTAGTCCTCCTCTCTTTGCAGATGTATGCCATCAGCTACCCAAATGACATGCACTGACACAGGACTGTTGTTGCTGCCTTGGGAGCTGCTTTCAGCTCAGGCTTAGCTATGGGACATGACCAAAGCTGTAGCCACTGCCACATCACAGCCAAGGTGCCAGCTAAGGTGCCTTGCCTTAATCATATTGAGACTTTTGCTGAAAAATGATCAAAACCATTTATTTCATTATTATTTATAGCAATCTTCCCTCCCTCCATATTAAGATAAAAATTATGTCAGTGTAAGTGTAAACTATTGTCTCACATCACTTTGATATACCTCATGGTACCCTTTGTAGAAACTTAGAATGGTTTGGGTTGCAAGGGACCTTAAATATAATTTAGTTGCACCTTCCCGGACTTGGGCAGGGACACCCTCCACTAGATCAACTTCTTCAAAGCCTCTTCCAACCTGATCTTGAACACCTCCAGGGATGGGGCATCCACAGATTCTCCGGGCAATTTGCTCAGGTGTCTGATCACCCTAACAGTAAAATATTTCTTCTTAACATCTAATCTAAATCTACCCTCTATCAGCTTAAAACGCTTACTCTTCATCCTGTCATTAGACCCTCTGGTAAAGAGCCACTGTCCATCTTTCCTTAAATACTGGAAGGCTGGTATTAGGTCTCTTCAGAGCCTTCTCTTCTCTAGGCTAAACAACCCCAAATCTCTTAGCCTGTCCTCATATGGGAGGTGCACCAGTCTTCTGATCATCTTCATGGCCCTACTCTGATCAGAAAGCTGATTCTCTCCAACAGATCTGTGACCTTCTTGGCATCATCAGCCAACTTGCTGAGGGTGTGTTCAACCCCACTGTCCATGTCTCCAACAAAGAAGTTAAACTACACTGATCCCAATACCAACCCTTGAGGAGTGCCACTCATTACCTGTCTCCCCTCGAACATTCTTTGAGTGCAATCACACAGCAAATTCCTTATCTACTTGGTACTCCTTGAGGATTCTTTCTTAAGGAAGGTACTCCTTAGGGTACTAATCCCTAGCAAAGGAGGATAATTTAGTACCTACAAGGAATTTCACTTGTATGATGTACAGTCTACAGTCACATGAAAAGCTCAAGTGCTTCTCTCTCAAACACATTTAAGAGTTTCCCAGAGGATGGTAGAACATTTTCCTCTAAATCTCTGTCTTCATAAACATTTTCCTCCTTCTGTTGATAGCTGATTGTAAATTTTTTTTTATGTTTCTATTAGCAATAACTGTCTAGGAAATATATAGTGTTAGACCATGTAACACCTTGTCATTCTTTCTTTTTATTTCTTAAAAACACAATGTAAATCCAGTTTTAAATATTGTGCAGAAATTACAGCAACAGAAATAAAAATACTGGACAAATTTTCCTCATAGATAAGGTTCATAAATAATGGGTCTGCTTCTGGTACTAAGTGCAACATATCAAGAGTATTAATCTGGCTGTACAAACACATTTTTTGATCATATGCTTTATACAACATTATGGATTCAGTTTATGTTTCTGTAAATGTTAATTAAAACTGAGCCGCAGATGTGTTTCCAGATAATATGCAAGGTATGGTCTTCTGCCTAACAAAAACATGCTCAACTAAAATTAGCCTTGTTAAAAAAATCTAAGGTTCTAAATCTAAATCTAGCTTTATCGCTGTTCATTACTCTGCAATTTCATTCTGCTAATTGTTAAGTCTGTACTTAGGAGCACAACTGTGCAATGGCATGCAAATTTTGTCCATGCATCTTTGCCATTTTATCCTGTAATTATATAACTTGCAGGAGTTTCCACCTAGAAAGAAAAGGACCTGCATGCCTATGTGCTTCCTAGTGCCTGTTGGTTCAATAGCTAAAATGACAAATTTTGGAAACCTTGCTTGTCTGCAGACATGTACAATCCACTTGGTTACAGGTTGCCTAAAATATGACCGACACTGTTCTTGTTTCTAGGGTCAGCTGAAGCAATTTGTTGTAAATATCAGATAGATACATGTTCAACCTGCAACTAGGCAGTCTTTTTTGAGGGATACAACTTAAGCCATAGCGCAATTCTCATTTTCAATTCATTTAGTGACCTGCATCTGCCAGCAAGATCTGTATCAGCAGCGAAACCCAGCCAAGCATATATCTAAATAGTGGTACACGTACCAAACACATCATAGAATCATAGAATAGTTAGGGTTGGAAGGGACCTTAAAGATGACCTAGTTCCAACCCCCCCTGCCATGGGCAGGAACATCCCACTAGATCAGGCTGCCCAAGGCCCATCCAACCTGGCCTTGAACACCTCCAGGGATGGGGCAGCCACACCTTCCCTGGGCAACCTGTACCAGTGCCTCACCACTCTCATCATGGAGAAATTCTTCCTTATATCAAGGCTGGATCTGCTCCTCTCCAGTTTGTATTCATTCCCCCTTGGCCTGTCACCATAGGCCTTTATGAATAGTCCCTCCCCATCTTTCCTGTAGGACTCATTCAGGTACTGGAAAGTCCCTGTAAGATCTCCTCTGAGCCTTCTCTTCTCCAGGTTGAACAAGCCCATTCTCTCAGCCTGTCCTTGTATGGAAGGTGCCCCAGCCCTCTGATCATCTTTGTAGCCCTCCTGTGGGCCCATTCCAACAACTCCATATCCTTCTTATACTGAGGATTCCAGAATTGGTCACAGTACTCCAGATGAGGCCTCACAAGAGAGGAATAGAGGGACGGAATCACCTCCCTCAACCTACCGGACACAGTTTTCGTTGTAGCCCAGGAAACAGTTGGTCTTCCATGCTCCAAGCACATATTACCAGCTCATGTTGAGCTTCTCATTGACCAGCACTCCCAAGTCCTTCTCTGCAGAACAGCTCCCAATCACATCATCCCCCATCTTGTACTGAAGTTGGGCATTGCCCCAACCCAGGTGTAGGTCCTTGCACTTGGCCTTGTTGACCCTCATGAGATTCTGACAGACCCACTTCTCTAGCCTGTCCAGGTCCCTCTGGATGACATCCCATCCTTCCAGTGTGGCAACTGCACCACTCTGCTTGGTATCATCTGCAAACTTGCTGAAGCTGCACTCAATCTTGCTGTCTATATCATTAAGATACTAAACAGCACCAGTCCCAGTACAGACCCCTGAAGGACATCACTTGTCATGGATCTGCATCTGGACTTTAAGCCATTGACCACTACTCTTTGAATATGACCACCCATTCAGTTTATTATCCGTTGGAGTGGATAATAAATAATAATAATCAAATCCATATCTCTCTAATTTAGAGAGAAGGGTGTTATGGGTAACTACATCAAAGGCTTTACAGAAATCTAGATAGATCACATCCATCGTTTACCTGCATCTACTGCTGTGGTTATTCCATAATAGAAAGCCACTAAGTTGGTTTTCTATTTCTAAGACTCCCCAGTCACCATTTTGCTGTCCCATGACCCAGGAGGCGTAAGAAGAGCAGTTTTCGGTGAAGACTGAGGCAAAAAGGTTGTTAAGTACCTCAGCCATCTCCTCATTTGTTGATACAAGGCCACCATTCCCTACCATCAGTGGGAGTACATTCTCTTTAACCTTCCTCTTCCGACTGATTTACCTGTAGAGGCCCTTCTTGTCAGTCTTTATGACCCTTGCCAATTTCAGCTCCTGCTGCACTTTTTTCTGACCTCCTTTGAGGAACAAGTGGAAAACACCAGTTTGAAAAAGAGGAGAGAACTTTCCATTGACATTAAAATGCCAAGGAGTTGAGAAGACATATCTTTCCTTGGGTTCCTGTTCAGTGTTGTCCCACAGAGCTATTCTGGCAGGATGTGCTGGAATTAAGGATTTACTGTCTGTCACCTCTACCCTAGATTAGAGTGGTATAAAGTACCATGACAACAAAATACAAATAAAAGTAAAAAAAAAAGAGAAGATTAAAGGAAAAAAACACTATGTAGTAGGCAGAAAAAGATAATGCTAATTTATTTACCATGGACATGCTACAAAAAGCACAGATGTATTATCAGTATGCAGAAATAATATTTCCCTAAAAGCATATGAGAAAACCCTCGAAGTCCAAATAGTAGCAAACTGGAAACCCTAGATTTTGCACTAAAATGGGAGTAAAATATCTCAGAATTAAAGAGAGTCCTTTATCTGTAAAACAGCATTCCAAATAAGAAAGGTTTTAATTGACTTTGGTGGGGTTTACTTCTAATCTTGTCATTTTGAGTCAGTTCATCATTGGAAATAAAGGGCGTTGTTGTTCAGAAACAATTGAAGAAACTGTTGATACACTCCTCTGAGGCAATCGTCAGGAGAAAAATGTGCTGCCCTTTCCTTCCCTCTGGCAACCTCTGGAGAAAAGAACAGTTCTTTCCAACCACCAGTCCCAACATATTTACAATTTACTTTTCTCATATATTCATGAATCAGACCTTTGTGTCAATACCTCATATTTTTAGTTTACCTAATGCTATTACTGTACCTATTTATGGCCTAAAGGATTCCTAATTAATCAAATTATCCATCTAGTCTGATTACGAGTGGTAACTGACCCTAGAAGTTGATTAATACGTTCTCAAATTATTCAGGAAGTCTCCTGAAAGAGCCTACAAAATTTACCCTTTTTGCAACCACAAAGTGCCTTTTGAGTCCCACAGCTGCCTGAGGGCTGAATATAATCAATAATCCATAAAGATAATTGTCCCCACATGATTGGTGGACAACCTCAAGCTGAATGCATAAGGGCTAACACAGTAATTGATGTTTTTGTTGGGTTTCTACACTTAATGCAATTTGCTTTGTACAAGCCAACTCATCCCTTCTGTTGGACAGTAAATATAGATTTAAGCTTTCCTCCAGGGTAATTCACATGAAGAGAAAACATGCTTTATGCTCTGTTGTTAGTTAAAAGCCTGAGTTTAGCAAAATTTATATTTTAATTGCTCAAGATATCATAACTAATATCACTAATACTTCACAGTATTAGTCATTTCCATCTTATGCATTCTTCCAAATGATTAATTTACAGCATTGCTTTGAGGCAATTAATTATATTTTTCCCAGTTTTACAGATGAGGAGATAATTTCAGCCAATGTCATGTGTTCAAAAGCATTGACCCAGAGTTTAAAATCAGGCAATTGTCTTAGAAATACTAAGACATTAACTTTGAAAATATTCTGGGTTTTTTGCTAAGTTTTTTGTGGTTTTACCTGTTACTGGTCTGAGAAGTCACAAACCTTAACATCAGGGCTTTCTCCAAAATTCTAAGAGATAAAAACTCCAAGAGATGAAAGCTCCAATGAAACCTCAGCATCTTTCTGATATCATAAAATCTGAAAATTTAAGGGAAAATGAAGATATGATAGGGATCACAGTGAAACAATGAGGCAACATTCAAAGTTTTCTACAGTAAACAAAAACTCAGATCTGTCAGCAGTTGTATCTTTTTTTATTCTCAACTTCATCAAACTCATGGCACAGGAGCGTAGCTTATCCTCCATTTTGGTCCCTTGGACTTTCCTATGCTGTAGAAGAATTTCAGCAACATCTCTGAGTTTAGATTTAAATTTGCAAGAGTAGCATACACAAAATGCAAGCAACACTATCACTGAGTGACTCAAACCCCAGTGTCATCTCCATGTTCATGTTCTACCTGGCTCCAGACCTCGTGTAGGCTTCATAGGGTGACCTCTCCACATCCCCAAGGCTTCCCCTGGCAGGCTGCATGACAAGCACAGGCGCTACGAACAAGGGCATAGTTGCAGAGTTTCTTGGTGTATCGAGCCACCAAGTGCCAGTGGCAGGTGGGTACATCGTCAAGGGAAACAAGCATAACTACTTAGAATGGTGAATATATGGCCATTCAAGCTCTCATTAATCTTATTAGAATGTGATACTTCTGAGCATCTTAGCTAAAAGGGAGCTTCCGTATGTCATTGCTGACTGCACTACAAGGAGATAATTCCTGGAGTTATTACTCTTCAGAGACATATTCAGAGACTCAGAGAGATGGAGAAGGACAGTGAATCCAAGTCGTGAATGATTTCTATCTCTGGAAGGCATGAGGCTTATAAACAAGCACAGAAAAAGCTATTAACCCATGTTTCTATTATTACCCATGAATGGGGAAGTGTTATTAAACTATTATAAATATACTAAAACCTTGAATATATGTTTAAGATCTAAAAAGAGAATAACCTTACACAAAACCAGCATATTACTGCGGTTTGATTCTGCATTTTGAAGACTACAGGAATGATGCCTCCTCTTGTTCCTCTGGCATATTTCTCATCCTAAAATTTTGTTTCTTCATTTCCCTTCTTGAGATCTGCAGACATTAATATTTTGCCCAGAAAATGTGTGATCATGTTGTGTAGAGGAGAAAAGTTATCTGCCTGACTTTGCAAATCTTAAGTGATATCACAACCCCTGAGCTTTTCAAACATTTTTTCCTTGATTTTTGTTTCCTCCCTCTTTACTGTTCCCACAGGTCTGTAAGACTTTATTCTCCAGCATACTTTGATGCTGCATCTTCTGTATTTTGCAATGTTAATGATCAGATTTGTAAAAACAGCTGCACCAATGTTATTCCCTTCTTGTTCCAAGTTTTTGCGGGTCTCCGCACTGGCTTATCAGAAGGAAGATGAAGATGCATGGGCCTACTAGTCAATTCAATACTTCCTGACCAAAAATACTCTATATTGCTAGTGACAAAGGTACCTGCCAGAGAAACAGCATTGTGCTTCAGGTCCTTGAAATACTCCAGTGTCCTTAAAGACCAAGGTTGAAGGATTATATCAGCCTCCATCAGCAATGTTAGCATTGTGCCTGTCTTCAAAGTGCGTATCACTGATCTAACATGGAGGGGTGGGAAATCTATTTGCCTCATCCTGCAATTACAAATCAAACATCAGAAGACTGTTGGCCCTTTTGGCTAAGGTGGCACCTCATTGTCGTTACACAGTGCTATCTTATTGTCATAAACTCTGAACTTACTCACTCTTCTGTTATCTTCTCTACATCCCTTTTTATTATTAGCCTTTAAACTGTCCTGAAGAATCTGTGTTGTCCTGTTTATCCATGGTATGGTGAGCAATCATTTGTCAATGTAAATGAATGAACAACAGGGGATGTTTTGTTAATTTACAGGTGTATTTCGTGGCAAGAGGAAAAAAAATTACTTTCTGCGAGATTTTACTAGTGGTGGCAACGATTTTCCCAAGTTTGGGAACCTTGCTGCACCTTTTTTTATATTGCCTCCTAGATATGGAAAAGATTTCAGCATCTCTAGTTACATGGTGAGAAAAATTCCACAGAAGCACATATAAGGTTTGAACTAATTAAAGCCAAAAGTATGACTTGCAATATTCCCCAGCGCTGTCACCTTTCTGCTTTTCAGCACATAAGCCCATTTAATTGCATGTCAAATAATAGGGAAGCCCTTGACTATTGTATTCCAAATATCTACTGTAGCCTCTCTGATAATTTAATAACAGATTCTTTTTTTTTACATAATAGTAGCTTTGACAATGAGAACCAGTGGCAATGTTTCTTATCTACCATAAGAAATCCCAGCACTTTCTTTAGGGAAAAGCATAATAACAGAAAGTTCATGGAGGTTAAAGGCATACATCTTTAGAAAACATGAATTATAAAGAATTTTTGGTTTGTTTGGGAAAATTAGTATTTTTAAAGTGGTTTGAGTTAAGTTAAAGTGGTCTAGAAATTCTCTGCCACTTCATGGACAAAATTTTACCTCCCATTTTGTTCTCCAGTCTCTTAAGATCTTTTTGCCTTTCTTAACATTTAACCCTTGCCCTTGTTTATGGTTCTGCTATGAATACTTTTTCAACATTAGCAAACTTTGTCATGCCACTGTTTCCACCTTCCTCCAGATTGTTTATGAATATGTCAAACAGCCCAAAAGCCCACTCAGACCTCATCAGGAATCCACTGATGACCTCCTTCCACTGCCTTCATTCCCTCCAACTATTTACTCAAACTTTTAGTTTTGAAGAGTTGATCAGCAACACAAGAGGCAACAGGCACAAACTGGAACACAGGAAGCTCCACCTGAACATGAGGAAGAACTTCTTTACTTTGAGGGTGACAGAGCACTGGGACAGGCTACCAAGACATGTTGTGGAGTCTCCTCTGGAAGTATTCAAAACCCACCTGGATGTGTTCCTGTGCAATGAGCTTTCAATGAACCTGCTTTAGTGAGAGGGGTGGATTAGATATCTCCAAAGCTCAATGCCTACCTTTCTGTGATAGTGTGCCTGACTTTTGTAACTCTATGACTTAGCTCCCTTAAGCTAAAATCTGTCGAAGACCTTTCAAGTCTTCAAATGCATTCTGTCAACCAGACCATCACATCCACACTCCTGCCATGTCCCCTTGGGAACTTCAGCAAGTCAATCAATGATAAGGTGAAATCTCTCCTTATCAAGGCCACATCAATGCTTCTGAACTAGATGAGACTTATCCAAAATATCCACTAATTCTATGATTCTATATTTTGCATTAGTTTTCCCTGTGCAGAGGTTGGGCATCAGCTCCCTGGAACTCTTTTTAAAAACTTGAGCTCAGTGGGATCCTAAGGTCTAAGTTAGGTATAAGGTGGTGATCCTAACTGATCCTGGTGACTGAAACTGGTCTTAATTTAAATAATCAACAAGGGGTTTACTGTTATGGCTTGGATCTGTGTTTGCATAGTTGTGTTCACCTATGCATATTTTATTTTTAAAGACAAAACTGCTAGTTAGTAAGAAACAGGCATACAGGTGTATGGATTGCAGGTACCAAGAAGCACCAACTAGGAGTACCACCTGAGAAGGGGAAAGTTAAATAATGTGTTAGGGCCGTTTGACAAAAGTTCTATCAATTAAACTTTTAAAAATTCCTCCTGAAAGGATCATCAGAATCTCAGAGAAAATTGAGACTTCTGAAAAAAAAAAAAAATAAAAGAAATGAAAAAATATCTGAGACCCCCACAGAACTGAGCTATTCAAAATACTCTATTTCCATTGTGCTGTTCTGATTTTTTTAGTCTAGATATTTGAACAATACTGAAACAAACATACATGAAATTTTACAGAGATACACACATGATAATATAAACATATGATTGCCATAAAAAGAAACAACGAAACCCAACTTGGAACTAAAAATGTTTGACTTTTTCCCAGTAAAAATTTACAAATATCAGCATTCAGCATATTACGTTAGCAGAATGGATTTTTTTTCCCCAGGAAGACCATTCTGTTAAAAAGAAAAAAAAAAAAAAAAAAAAAAAAAACAACAGCCAACCCACAAACAATTGGTTTATTATCTCATTGCTAAATTTGACTGTACCCATCTTATTACCTGAGCACCTCAGAAATATTTCTTTTCTGTTCTGTTTTTTCTTACCTATGACAAGCACTATTCCTCCTAGAAATTAATGACAGTCATTTTCCACGGGAAAGGATACCTGTATGGGTAATACTTGATCTCCCAAAAAGACAGATCATAAACTTCCTGCAGAAGCCTAGCTGCAAGAAAATTTGGCTAGAAAGACAAAGAGGCAGCATTAATACAACCCAATTCCATAAATTCAAGTCTCTTTTTGGATAATAGAGACAGGTGAACGTTTAGGAACCAGTTTACATCCCATATAACAATGTGCATTAAAGCCTACCCATCTCCCCTAGTTAGAGGAGGAGCCTGCATACTTATCCCAGGTGGTGTGCTGTGATGTTAAATACCAATGGGTTATAATGAAGGAGAAGATGAATCCCACATGTAATGGCAAGTACCAATAATTTCAACAATTTACAGAAGAGCTGCAAGGTATAACACAACTGAATGTGGAGCCTGGTACTGTTCCTCCACACCAATAAAGTGTCTGTGTATCACTGATGAGGAAGAGCTCAGTGTTGATGTTGCTCTTGAATCAGAAGGCAGTGAATTCATGGAAAACACCGAATCAAAGGTAGACTCACAAATTAACCTTTAGGGAAGGAACTACTTCTGTTGTACAGAAGAGAAGACGTCTGCAAAATGGGGAGGAAACTGAACTGTGAAATTCTAAACCTTCAACTAACATGGTGACCTTTGGGCTCTAATAATTTAAGGAGATTTTAATAGGACATGTGGCATTTTTTAGCCTTTAAGGCCTTACACTAATCAAATTTTTGCAGTATGTTAAAGATGCAGGATTTTACAGGTTAAAGGACTTTGCTAGAAAATAACTTATCTCAGATTTAGTGTTTTTTGAGCACCACAGCACAGAACACAGAACTACTTTATAATGGTTCAACCACACAAATTGCTAGGTCTTGTTTATGTGAATAATTTTTAAGGCTATAGTTTATGATTACCATGCCATTCTTCACACCTTTCTAGTCAAAACTCTGTTAGAGCTTTTACTTCAAATTGCGTTCTTCAAGTCTATATTATTTTATTTGTTGATACTGCCACATCTCAATAAGCAACCAGGAAGCTCTGTGACTCAAGACTGTGTTGTGTGCATGTAAAATTCAAAAGAGAGGACAAGGAATCCCTGTGGGCTTCCCTCTGTGACTAGTAAGCCACAGGAGCTATCCTAGGTGAGTGCTCCTGCTGACCACCTGGCTGGTCCCAAGTATTTTTTCCCTGAGCCAGTTCTCATAATTTTGTTGAATGATCGCTAATTCTTTGGAACTAAGGGAGCAATTTTTAAATCCAAATCAGGAGGAACAGGTTTCCCACTGGTGTGTCCCATAGCCATGAAAGCCTGGAAACAGGGACAGCTTCATTCTCTCCAGAACATGCTATTCTGTAGGATGGCAGAGCCCTGGCTTTTCAGAATGTCACAGCTCCTTCAGGAAGCTATTAATTTTTTCAGCACCACAACTGAAACAGTTTCTACCTCTCTGCCAATAATGTATTCACTGGAAACTGGGGAGAGAGGAGGAGGGGGGACTGTTCCTGGAAAAGGTTCCAAATTATGTAGCTTAATACATTTTCTTACAGCTGTCACTTAATAGCTTTCTTAATGGAAAGGTATTTTTTTCCTGTACAGCCATGTGAGGTATTCCTAAGAGAAAACACGACTGATCTTCAGGAGACTTGAAATGATGTTGTTAATAAATCCAGCCATAAGACAGGCACACAGTGTGTTTTAGCAATCTGCTAATGATGGCTCTCCTGGGAGTGGAGAGGCACTAGGCCTGCTGTGTCCCACAGCAAGTTGACTGAGAAAAACAGGAGCAGATGCCCTGGCCTGCTTACTGCTTCTCCTGCCTCTTGTCCCTTGCCCTCCCTGGGGAAAAGCACCTCATTGGGAAAATGCAGAGTCTTGCTCAGCTCACTGCTGTCTCTTCCCTGTCTTAGGGCAGGCCTGAGAGCACCTGGCAAAGACACTAAACGATGCTGATTCCACTGATGCTGCTGGGGAAGACAGCCTGAAGCACGTACAATAAAGCAGCCTCTAGAGTACCTTGTGACAGGGGGAACTGTGGTGGCCAAATCATTGCCACCACTCCCCACCCCTCCAATAAAATATCCTTTGAAGCCAATGTTCTAACATGAAATCACCTGTGTTTAATCAGAGACATAATTAAATAGGTTCTATATGTAAGATTAGCTCTAGGATATTCCTGCACAGGGAGTTTAGAAGTAAAATGGTTGCATGCCATTAATATAATTTGTTCGGACCTAGCTGTCTGAGCCAGTCAGTCACAATATATCTGAGCTGCCAAGGCACAGTGGAAATAGAAACACCAATTGATTCACAGATGAATTTAATAAGCATTGAGAGTGAGATTTCCCCAGCAAGTATATTTGGGATTCAGTGCGTCAGCTGGGCGTCAGGTTGTATTTTCAAATCTCCCTTGCCTGTGGCTTTGAGTATAGTGGAAGGATGGATCTCGAAATTGCTGCATTGCCCACAGAAGGTTGATGTTTGGAAAGGTGGTGACAGTGGAAGTGCTGAGCATGTCTTATTGGTTTCTGACACTTCACAGGTATCCAGAGCCATCCAGAGAAGGACAATATCAGGGGAAATGGGACAGAGTGGAAGCTTTCACAGCACTTTACAAACACTATTGAACACTGATAATGCTGATAATGAGGACAGAGATTTTGCGTTTGTTTTGCCAGTTCCATGTCTCCATGAACAGAAATGCCTGCATACCCAGGAAATGCAGAAACTGGTACTATAAATGTTGCTATAATGGAAACATACAAAGCTGAAGGTGGGAATGTTGTTAAGTCTTGTGTAGAGAGTTATACAAATAACACTATAAAAGCATTATATATGCAACTAGTAAATGTGCACTTTATTTTTAACAGCTATTCTGTGACCTCCTCAACCCAGTTTTTTTAAGCAGTAAAAACATTCCCACTCCTTTAAAACCAAAGACAAAATTCCCATTGTTTCCAAATTCTTAGATCAGAAATCCCTTCCGATGTCTTCTTTGCTAGGTGCCTAGGTTCCCTATAGCATACACACCCCATGGGGCACCTAGGACTCCTGCTTCCTGAACATGTACTGATGAAAAGCATCTGCAATTTACTCCATAATAGCCTGATTTCTGGAGTTATTCTTCCCTTTGCCTTCTATAACTGCATACCAGCACCAATTGCACTTTAACTTAAATAAAGTGGGAGTATTAGATTCCCTATGGCTGAATGCTGCCAATATGATTTCTACAAGAAAAAATATGTTTATCTAACCTGTAAGTCTGATGGTTTGTATATTATGTTCATATTTAACAGACCTCTGATTACACCATGTGGTTCATATTTCATGCATTCAAAATCTCTTCTCATTCTTGTTTCCATGTGTACTTCCTCTTGACTGTGGGAAATCTTAAATGATATTGAACAGAATAAAACAAGAACCTTCAGTTGATTTGCAGAATATCACATCTTTTAGCAACTATACACAGCCTACACCATGACATCTGAAACTACGTAGTTGGATGTATTGGTATATTCAGAGAGTACTTTTATTATAATACCAATACAAACATGATAAACAGAAGTGTGAAAAGCAAGGACTGAATATTCAGAAAGAATAAAAAGGTATTGCACATCATATAGGGTTCCACTAACAAAGAAAGAAAAGGAAAAAACTGTTAAGGAGGGTGTCTGCTCCTGTGACTATCTTGCATGCTTTTGAGGACCAGGAAGATAAGATGGAAAAAAGAATCATAGCCATGTGAAATGGAGGAGATTTGGAATGGCTGAAGAACATCATAAAGAGCAATTACCCTCTTCTACTTGCAAAAAAAAAAAAAAAAAAGTAAGAATATAGTATAGAAATAAAGTGATAATAATGATCTGGATCTCTGTTCAGCCATCCTCAATGCACGTAGAGTCTATTATCCAGAGGAGTCCCAGGGAACCTAGTATGCCTCACTTTGTCTAGTACACTCACTGCTCAGCCCATGGAGGCAGCTTAGATGCTAATGAAAATTTTTGCACTGGTAAACAGAGTAGGCAAAGCCTCTGCAGAGGTATTTGTATGTCAGAAAATATGTAGTATAAACTAGAAATAAGAAGCTGAAAATTCAGGCAGTATGGGAATGAGTGGTCTTCTGGCCTGAATGTCTAGTACTTGCTTAACAATTTTGCTTCACCCTCACCATGTTTGCTGATGTCACTGGATGAGGTCGTGAGATGAACACATCAGAAGGAAAAGTCATCTTACTGAAAGAAATGGACAGGTTGGAATAGTGGGCTACCAAAACCAGTATGGAATTTAACAAGGACAAGTGCAAAGTCCTTCATCAAAGACAACATAACCAAGCAGCCCCCTTATAGGCTAAGATTGGTGTGACCAGGAAGCATCTTGCTGAAATGGACCTAGGAGTCCTGGTGGACAACAAGCTGAATGTGAGTCATCAGTGAACGGTGCAGCAATCAAGGCAAATCAACTCCTGGGCTGCACTTGCTTGGGCTTTAGTAGCAGAGGTAGAGATGTGATCATATTACTCTGTTCGGGGTTATACCTGGAATACTGTGTTCAATTCTAGTTCCTACAATTAAAGAAAGATGAGGACAGATTGGAAAAGGTCCAAAGGAAGGCCACAAAGATGACCAAAGAACTGGAGAACCTTCCCTAAAGAGGAAAGATTGAAAGAATGCAATATTTTCTCCACGGAGAAGAGAATGTTCAGGGGGGAAATCATTGCAGTATTCAAGTATTAAAAGTGTGGCTACAAAGAGGTTGAAGACTCTCTCTTCATAAGGAGTCATATGGAGAAGACAAGTGGCAATGGGTTACAACAGGAGAAATTTCATCTCAACCAAAGAAAAAGTAAGAACAAACATTTACAAGAACAACCTCCCCAGTGACATGTAAGAGTCCTCATCTCTGGAGTTTTCAAGATGTAATTTGATCAGGTTACTATATAATCTCACCCAGGTTTTCTTTCCTACAAAAGGATGGATCTGATGGAGTTCCGTCCCAGCCTGAGCTGTTCTATGATTCTGCAGTATTCCATAATGCTGCAAAGGTCCCAGGCCAAAAGAACACTACAGTACCAGTGGTAGGGTGAGGGTAATGGGAGAAGAAAATTTTCTGGTTTTTTCAACTACAATAAAAAATAGACCAGCAAAAGTGAGTAAATATTTCACAACAGAATCCTCCAGCAGGAGAAGAAAAAAGAAGAAAATCAGGGGAAGCTGGGCAAACTTTGATGACACCTCCCACGTAAATTTACTGTTCCTGGGCTGCCCAACTCAGTAAAAGTGATAGAACATTATTACAGTAAGAGATATGCAGGTATATAATAATATAAATATAAAAATTATAAATATAAATACAGACGTTGCTGTATTTAAAACACTTGAAATAAATTATGGAAGCCAGTTGGCCAGAAGGATAGCTACATCAAGTATTTTGAAATCAGTTATCTGAACAGGTAGCTGGACCTATAAGTTATTTCAAATAGTAGAAGTCTCCTTAAAAACAATGGCTGTTCATTGTGTATTTATGTTTTCTACCCCACAGAAATACGATATTTTCAAATCTACATCATAAAACCAATGAAAACCTTGAATAATCAGTAAAGAAAGAACAGAATGCAGTAAAGTAATTTTATTTTATTACACGCATTTATAGGCCTCAGCTGAAATGAGATGCCATTATCCCAGTTACTACCTCAGTGTGTAGGAAGCAGTACTTCCCTCATGAAGAATTTCCCATCTGAGATAATAAAATGGATGAAAGGTGTGATTGATCTCATGTAAATTTAGCCATGTAAAAATGAGGATTCAGATCTGAGGTAGTTTTATCACGCTCCTCCAAAGCACAGGGGAGAGAAACTCTTCCAGTGAAAAATATTTTACCTGCCTCAAACACCTCTCTTCAGATGAGGTGTACTATTCTGTACCAGCTTCCCATCCCTTACTTCTCTTCCCATCTCTCTCCATTGACTGCAGAGATATCTCTCTCTTAGATCAAATACTGAGCTCATGGATAGCCAAGATAAGTGAGATCCAGAATGACTTGTTCCATGGTTATGTAGTAGGCTAGCAGAAGCAGGTTGATGTCTGGAGGAAAAAGATCTGGGGGTGTTGGTTGACAGACAACTGAACATGAGCCAGTAGTGTGCCCAGGTGGCCAATAAGGCCAATGGCATCTTGGTCTGTATCAGAAACAGTGTGACCAGCAGGTCCAGGGAGGTTATTCTCCCTCTCTACTTGGAACTGGTGAGATCACACTTCGAATACTGTGTTCAGTTCTGTCTCCACTGAGCCTCTTTTAGCATAAGTCTGAATATTTTATATAACAGCAAATTCTTAACAGGTTTTTGGTAATCAACTTAGATCCTGTGACCTAGGAATGAGGTAGCGATGATAGCTTTACTGCTTTCCTGTGCTCCAACATGCCTGCAGGAAACTTTTACCTGGCTCTACCTTCAACAATCTACTACTTTCACATTCTGAGATGAGATGCATAAAAAATGTCTAAAATCAAAACAGTAGAAAATAATTTAAGAAATCAATAGAGAAGCAGCAGAACTGACAAATCACAACCTTAATGGCTGCTACCCTTGGTTTCACTGTACACCATTTGGTACATTTCCCTTAGTCATCTGATTGCTTATTTTTAAGGCCTGTCCTTGCAATTTACAATCTACAATACTGCTGAGCTCAGTGGAGACATTAATTTGCAAGCTCTTCAAGGCACAGTCTTTGTCATTATTTCTGTGAGGCACACAGAACGCTATCAGTACTATACAAATACTGAGATAATGTAATAACAACTTCTTCACAAAATGCATGTTAGGGTAGATTTAGGATTCTCCAAGTATCTTCTATTACAATGGACAAAGTAGGACATAAAACAGCCAGTTCTCAGCCCTCGTAGGACCAGCCTTAAGGGATTACCCAGTACTATCATATTTCTCACTGACACCAAACACTAACAACATCTCCAGTGTGCAAGCACTTTCGAGTTATCATCACCCTCAGTGCACACATCAAATAGCTGAAAAGGACCTGCTAGTCATCAATATATAAATGTGCTTTGCAACATCGGCTAGAGTAATGGAGCGCATAATTCTGGCATTGCTTCTAAGGTGAGAAAAATCTAAGTAGTGGAAGAGATATATTGAGTAAAATAAAGCTCATGGACAAGAAACGACCAGGTTCTTTATGGAATTTGTTGAATTAAATTAATCCTATTGAACTGCAAAAAGCAAGGATCTCATCCAGTTCCATCCGCGCCTAGGGCCAAGTAGGATTTGAGACCAAATCAATTCATTTTCAACCAGGTTTAAATTTCCAAAGACCAAGTTCAGCACAAAATGGAAGGAAAATCTTTCACCACAAAATGCGTCTTTCCCAACGGACTCAAGTGTTTGCCTTTTGCTTACACTTTAAGACTTTTTTATCACTCCTTGATAGTGTAAAATATGTGAAAGAAAACCAATGTGTCACTTGAAATTAGAAAAACATCAGACAAAGAGCACTGAAGTCTTCCTCCTCGTTTCACACTACCAAGCACAGGGAAGCCCAGATCCTGGGGGAGGGCAGAGCCCAGCAGCACACTGGGAACCTTGTGCTCAGGCATCTCACTGGGGAATCAAGGCACGGACAAGTCTCAACATTGAGACACACAGGGGTACAACAACATGTACCATCTGGATTAACTCCATTACATCAGCAACAGGGCAGCAGCACAAAACTGAGCATGAATGAGGAGAGACTGGTACAGCTCTCAGCTAATGTGTAAAATGCACACTTGGTTTCATATAATTGATTTGATCCACCGTTCTGCAATTACAAGTTAAGCATTTTATTACGAGCTTGACATCCAGAACCAATATGTTAAACCATGGAATAAAATACCACCCAATCACATTAAGGAAATGGAGAACATGAACTGAAACTTAATACCTAATTACATTATTAATATATCCAGTATACATTCAGATTATAGAAGTCTTCAATGACTAAAATATAGTTTGCAAGAAAAGAATCCTAGTTCCTGCTTAGAGGCTGAGGAATAAGTGTCTTCACACAGAAAGAAAGAGGTCACAGATAGAGCTAAAAGAAAAAAGACAAAAATGTGGGCAAGATCCAGCCTATCCACTTCTGATATCCAAACTGTGGATTACAATATTAGTAATAATTAATCCATTTCTCAGCAGGAGCATCCAGATTACAACTCTCTTTGCAGGCAGTAGAGCGGATAAAACTACACCAGAGAGCATCCATCTGCATGACCCTTGTTCTGCAGGCAGACACTAGGAAATGGCCATAACAAACTCCCACCCTTCAGAGGGGCTTTGGGCCAATAAATCCAATACAAAATACTTCTCAGAGTGATGATGGTCTGGCTAGGGAGTAGCATTCACATGCACAGAGATTGTTTAGTTTGAAAGACAACGACAAATAAAGAAAAGACGGGCATCAGCACTTTGCCTGGTGACTCTGGCCGTGGACCGGCCAGGAGGGCTGAAACCTTTACTGTGCTCTCTCCTGCCTGGTGGGTTTGATATATGTAAAGGAGTGCACAGAAGCACCAGACATTTGGGGTATTTGGATGAAAGGGAGGAGGGGAAAGATTCTTGCTGCAGCAGCCACTCTTCTGGATAGCCAAAGAGCAAGCTTCACAAGTCAGAAAGAAATGGAGTAAAGAACTATGGCCCCATATGAAGTTATGTAACGCAAGTAAGAGAAGGGAGTTCTGGTTCCTGGCTGTGGCTTTTATCCAATAAAGATCTAATGTAACATGCGTAAGCAGTCCAAGGACTTCTGTTGTTCATTGTCTTAATTGACTAAAGTGCAAGGATACTGTCCTAAATATTGATTTTTCGAATCAAATTAGTGCCTAGTATTTACCCTCAATATGCTTATTCTTCTGTTGTGCAAAGATCTCTCATGTCCTACAGGGTTAGTACCTCACTTATAAATTTTTTGTCCTGTAGCTTCACTGAATTTCGACAGAATGCATCAGATTCCCATAATCAGTAATAACCAATAGAAGATG
Organism: Coccyzus lansbergi; assembly: GCA_033558105.1. NCBI lineage: Eukaryota > Metazoa > Chordata > Aves > Cuculiformes > Coccyzidae > Coccyzus > Coccyzus lansbergi. Next base: position 2,146,583 of record JAUMJK010000151.1, read on the forward strand.
AGAGGTTTTGTTTGTTTGTTTGGTTGGTTGGTTGGTTTTTAATCAGTGAAGATCCTGACAGAGAATTAGCCTTGCATTTAGGGGAACTAGTTCCATTATCGATTGCACTGCTTCAGATTTTCTCCCTGACTGCATGAAAATGTCTAAGTTTTCATCTGTCTCAGTTTCCCACTAAAAAACCTGAGTGAGATGAAGACATCAGCAGTTTTAGACTGGAGACAGCAGTGAAGAGACTGCTTAGGTCTCTCTCCCATGCAGAACACGCTGTAGGATTCCTGTCCCTAGAAAATGTTTTCTGTCTTTCTACTTTTGATGACTTCTCCACCTGATACTCCATTTATTTGTCCTGAGAAGTAAGTCTTGGATTTGGTTCTAATTAACCAGGTGAAGAAAATATTATATACATTTCAGAAGTATCTTAGAAGGCAAAAGGTTAAAATCTTGTTATAGTGCACTCTGAACAGCCTACTCAAGGTAATCACATATTTATTAAAGGAGACAGCGTTCACAAACTGTCAGCATTGCAGCCAAGATGTAAACGAGACATAGTCCAGAAGCAACAAAATGGTTTATGGCACTTCCTGTTCTCCGAGCCCTCCTTTCTCATTTCTGATGATCTCTAATGAAGGGATGTACCAACATGCACGACAATCTCTAGGTTAGCTACTTCACTCAAATGCCTTTTTCAGTAAAGGAGACACCATGCAAGATGGCATATTGAAGATCAATGTCAAACTTCTTTCTCTATAGTGCAGTTAATTATACTCTGAAATTGCATCTCTAATAAGTTTTTAAATGCTTACTTTTCTGATGAGTAAAACAGAAATACATTTACTTCCTTTGCGTACTCAATGATTTATTTAGTAAATCAATTGTAAAAGAACTCGGGTATAAAATAAAGTGGGTCTGAGTCAGTTAGAGATTTTGAAGAAACAGCTACAGGGGTTTATTTTGTGCAGGAATGGGAGTGAGCTTTCAGAATAGCAATCAAACTAAAATGAGGGAACAGTGCAAGTGGGTTTGTCTCACTGTTGGTTTGAAGGACCAGGCAGATGGAGAAAATAATCGGGCATATTTAAATTTAAAATGGAGTAAAACATGGTGCCTGAAAGTAGACTCTTCATGTCACAATTACACCTCCTAGTAGTCTGGGATCACCAAAGAGAAGTACAGTTCAACACTGTAAACAATATAAATAGACACAACCCAGACAAGTACCTAAGCCAGGCTTATATGCCTTGTTGAGTGAGGATGCAATTCTGAACTTCATTCCTTACATGCTTTGGGCCAAAGTTTTGAAAATCGATCTAAAAATGTCAATATACCAGGATCACGATTTAATAAATTTGTTCAGAGATAAGTGAAGAAAAATTTAATCAGGATTTTCAGATACGTCACTGCTGAGGAAAAAAACAACTACATTTTAGGACAAACAATGTATTTGAAAAGGGCTAGAGTGGCAAAAAAGGATGATTATATCAGAACCTGGAACTTATCATGAGCTGCAGTTTGTGTTTAACAAAACCTCTTATAATCAAAACGGAAACAACAAAGTCAGCATTGCCTCCACATAGCAACAATCATCAGTGCACAATACTGAAAGTCACAGAGGAAACAACATGATTTCATTGAAATTAAATTTATAAGCTGCAAATAAATACCCATACATTTACCACAAATTTTAAAAAAAAAAAAAACAACCAACCAAACAGACAAAAAACTCCCAAACCAAACATAATAATAGAATTCTTTAAAATATGTAGAAATTTTTTAGAGTGACAGATATTTTGGTCAAGAGGCCTACCTATTTTCTATAGTATTTTACATATAAAAAACTTTCATTTCTAGTCTTCAGGCCCTAATTTGTCTTCTTTTATTTTGATATGGCTTCCAAGAAAGGCAAGGCATTGTAGTCACAGTGCAGTATCAGGTCTCTAATATGCTCTGATGGGCAAAGCATTTTTGCTGTCTTAGTCTTGGAGACATTTATTAATGGATGGGCTGATAATGCTTATTATGTGCCTGAGATAACCTCAAAAGACCCAGGAAATACAACTAGAGGTGAACAATGTCTGTTCTTGTGAGAGTTTCTTAGCAATAAATTGGATTTTCAATGCAAAATATATAACATCTTTGAAGAAAATGCAATCAGACCTTTGAGAGCCTGCTAGCTGTGGAAAGTGCTTGGGAAATAAGCAAAGTCACATTGCATGTTTTCAAAATCATTTAATTCATCAAAGGGCAGAGAGATCAGCATCTCATTGAAACACAGCCTTCAGTATCCTTCTGGTTCTGAAGGTAAGGAATACAAGTTTTCAAATATTACATTCTCAGGTAAGCAGGACTGTCAAATACAAACTCACATCATTCAGGAAATAAAGACAAGGTGATCCTCTTTTATTTCCCTCATTAGTATTTAATCATCTACTTCAAAAGAATTTCTGAAAACACAGATTTTCCTAGTACCATCACACCTTAGAATCCACAGCTACAGTTCGTGTTGCTTTTATATTAAATTAGTCTTTTGGGCTTACTTCTCTGACAACTGCTATTTGTCCTGCAGAAAAACAACTCTCTGAAGAAATGCAAATAATTCATGGTTCTTGAGGGTTTTGGGACAATTGCTATGCTATCCAAGTTGTATAAGTAGGCTATACATCCTTGGTATCATCATTCCATATGGCTGCATCCAAAATAGGATGCTTTTGTGGGTTGTAAAGTAACATAGTTTGGATACATACAAGTGTGTCTTAAGCTTAGTTACAAGCTTTAGGCCACGGCCAGCTCAATACAGGTCAATTAAATTCTGTGAACATTTTATTATCTGGGAGATGAAAGTCTTTAGCTGAGATTAGACAAAAATGGATCTTCACAGATTATGAACACTGCACTGATTCACTGTTACAGTTATGCAATGAATATCATCTCACATCACAGATAAAACTAAAAAGAAAATAAGGTAAATAGGCAATTTCAGGAGACACTTTAAAAGCTGAGAATTGATTGCTTATTTTTTACACATGGGAGCTGTTATACAGGACTATATTTGTAAAAGCTATGCAAGTAATTAAGTAAGGAAACAAAGACAGATCAATAGATTTTCTAAACATACAATTGTAAAACATTTCTGCATTATCAAACTGTATTTTCACTGGAAAACTTTCCCCCAAATACTCCTGTCTAGCTCTTGTTCGCTGTTCTCACTCTATTCAAGATCACCAAAATAACAGAATTTTTGTAAGACAAAGACCTTTTTTTCTCTATGTTATTGCAGTCTTGTCTTATTAGTTCTTAAAGGAATCTCATCATGCTGTTTGCAAGAAGGCACAGTGGGGGCCAGCAGTTACATTGAATTTTTCTGCTAATCTTCCCATCACCACATTTCATCTTTTAAATACTTTTGCTATCTTGTGGGATGGCCTGCATTGTAGAGTATGAAGTCCCAGATCACAGAATATTTGGGTCTTTTCTGCTTTCAGTTTCCCCTCCTTTTCCTTCTTAATCATCTCTTAATTCTTAAAGTAATTATTAATTTATTCTTATTTAAAAATATTCTTAATTTGATTATTCTCATTATTCTTGCAATTCTTCTGATTTTTTTTCTTCCCCTTTTAAGTATTTTTAGAAAGTATTTTCAATGCAAAACAACTGCAAATTTTAACACAAATGAATGCAAATGAAGAATTATTATTCGTAAAATAGATTAGGAGTTTATTCAAGTGTCCTAGCTACTTCACAAAAACAGTTCATGGATCCTGGACCATGTTCTGAGGCACTTGCAATTCAAACTTGACTTAATATAAAAGAACTATAAACCAGGAAAGGGATGGGAAACACACAGTTCTTTCCCCAAGCAACAGAAACTTGACTGTATTGGGTCAGTGACAGCATTGATTATGCTGAATACGTAAACAGATCACCTTTATTAACAATCACAACCTAAAACTGAAAATAAACTCTATTTTCTGAAACATCTAATATCTACTCTTTCAAATTATAGTATCTTATCACTCAGGAAGCCTTAACAGATAGTTCTTCCCAGTTTCTTAAAACACAGTACTTTGCTTCATCTACACAGGAGACAATACGCAAGGGATTTCTAAAATAAAATATAAGCAGATTTTTTTAAAGATAAAATCATTTAAGTCATTAAGAAGATCTGAGAAACAAATGTCACTGCAAGTAGGTTACAGTTTTTGTCAGGTGAATCAGATATAGATTAGTGTGACACTGCATTGCATTTTAAGAGCTACCATCTAATTTTCTATGGATTTTTAAAACTTACTATAAAGACATTATGGAGAAAACACACAGTGATGGTAGAGGGGCTCATTGCTTCAGTGAAAAAAATAAGTTCTGAGATAAATGAAAAGCCATATTACTTTGGGTCTGTATTTTCCAATTTTGAATTTCAAAATTAGTTGAACATTCTAACCAGAGTGGCCTGGTTTCCAGTAGCACCAAACATCCCGTATAAAACAAAAAGGCATATGTTCATACCTGTGAAAACTGGACTTCATTTTTTGCCCTGAAGCTAGAGATCTGCTTTGGATAGCTAGTCTGAGAGCTTTTGCTTATTTCAAGGTAGTTTACGAAATGAATATAAAACATCAAATGACAAAATAAGTTTTTTAAGCTCACTCTGGCTATTCTATTTCCTAAAAAAAATTGCAGGTAATGCAAGTTATCAGGAAGCTGGAAACATTTTTATACAGGAAGTCACAAAAATAATATCACTGTTCATGATTTATAATACAATACTGCCTAAGTGTTAGATACTCCTCTTTGCTGGACAACTGTGTGCACATAACAGAGAGATGAATTCTGCTCAAATTGTTTTGCAGCCTAAAATCCCAACGGTTGTTTTTCTTTAAGAGGGAAAATGGCAAAGATCTATAGACCAACAAATGATATGAAGAGTACAGACAACATGTGCTGGTTTGTCTCCTCTCATTACACAAAAGGGAAAGAACATTCAATGAGATAACAGGTATCCAGCTGCTTGAAGGATGCAAGCTTTTTGGTGAAACATAATTGACTTTGGGATTCACTGCTGCAAGATGTCTCTGAGAATCACTACATGGCTAAAGAAAAAATGAACAAGGAATTTGCTTATATTCTGGACCTTCAGGCATTCCCATTGCTTAAAAATTATGTCTTTGCTGTCCCAGCAGCTCCAACTTACTTTCTTGCAAAGCAATCTTCGGGAGTATTTCCCTTTGGGAAATGTAGTGGTTCTTGTATAGACCAGTTTGTCTCTTTCTGCTCTCCAATTACATCCTCAAGGGATCAGGTATTCCCAGATGCACTCCAAGCCATGAAATAGAGGTATCCAGTCATGCCACTGTTCAGATAATACACCCCTCAATACACAGGGGTCAAACAATCCTTTGCTATTACTCGTCTCTCTTAAGTTTAAAGCATTAACCTGTTTCCAACATGAGATACTATATTATCACAGTCAACTATGTAAATTATTTACTAAATCTTCCTACAGAGGTGTGCATTTGCTGATAAGGATTGCTTCCTGAATGGAATCAGTGTCCTTAACTGCCCTTAGTGAAAGTAGGAGATGCTTAGCATTTTGGGATTAGACTTGAGTCCCTCGATTCTTGCCTGATTCCTGGCAAAATCTGTTGTCTGGTGAATTTTCCCTTCAAGAAGAGAAAAAGAATGGAATAGGAAGGAGAAAAGATGGGACTCCAACTCCTATTCCCCAGTTCTCATACACAAAAAGATTTTGGAACATAGTGTTTTCTCCTTAACCTTTGCCTGTTTCCTTAAGTACTCTTCTAGGACACAGGAGATAAAGGTGTTAAACTATTGATTCTGAGGGAAAAGTCAGATCTCCTACTTTATAGGAAACTCTTGGTATTTAACCTGGTACATTCAAATACTCTGCCTTTAGTCACGTGTTAAAAGAAAATAATCACAACTGCATTTGGAGAGGATTCAAATCTTTGCAGTGTGAACAGTATGTTATTGGAAAATACTGACTGAATTCAGGACCTAAGGGCTTGCAGGCAGAAGAATTTTTTTGGCTATATATGTCTTGGACTGGAGAATATGTTATCATAAAGGTGAACTTTCAAGGGAGGCTCAGGTATCCCAGGAGTTTAATGGTGTCTAGATAGGCATTTTTATATTTAATCTTTGGACTCCGGGGAATTTCAGGCACCTATTTTTTTCCATAGTACCAAATCCCTTTGTGCAGTTTTCATATTGTTTGAAACAGGAACTAACCTGCAACTGAAATAAGAAAACATTTAAAATTAAAATAGTGTTGGAAGGACATAGAAGCAGAATAAAGATATAGTGGGAGAAGAAAATGAAGAAAATTATGTAAGAAGAGAAAGGCAGTATTAGGACGGAGTGGGAGAAAATGAGAACCATCAAAATTAAAAATAAATCCCAGTCACTTTTTATGTTGAAGGCTCACAGCCAGTAAGCTGACTGGCAACTTACAGCTCTGCCAAAGTCTTATAGAGAAAGCATGTGAAGGTACTGTCATGTCTATTATGTGTTTCATAATCACATTTGTTAATTGAAAGTTGCTTGATTTCATAAGTACTAAGGTCTAGTACTTTATCACTAGAGTCTCATTAGTAAATCTTGTAAAGAAAGTAATGCATGCTGATGCTTTGCTCAGCAAGCTTGTACGTACAGTGGAGGAATATCATCAGTATTAAATACCAGATAAAGTTGTGGCCTTATTAATTTTCACTTGACTCTGATACAAATACATGAACCATGCAATTATTTCAAAATCCTAGTGGCACTAGTTTCCCTATCTCATACCTCTTCCTCATCTCACTTATATCCTCAGCAGCTGAGAACACTTTCTCCTGATAACCTACCATAAACTCTGCTTACAGCTGCCTTCAAAGAAGATCTGCAGAAATTTAAAAATAAATGAGACAAGACTAAGATTAACAAAATAGGCAAGAATAATTGTTCATTTTGTTATGACCAAAATTCAGTCCATTAAGGAAAGAGAATAATACTCCTTTCTGGTTGAATTGACTTAAACATTCTGCAACAATGGAGAATAACAAAGCACAATTAAAAGTGAAAGTGACCTGGGGCTTTAAATACTCAAGAACCACATAATGGAAGAAGGCCATTTAAAGGTCAGCAGCTTATAAATAGTATCCTCAGAGCAATTTCTCAAGAGGAAAATAATTTCAGATGGACCTACCATGTAGTTTATAAAAGAAAAGGCTTCTCCCATCCCAAAGGAAGACAAGTTAAATTAAATGCCTACTATGAGGCTCTGGCAGCCATTGTTTCATGTCTCAGGTTCAAGAGGAGATGTTATTATTCCAACTGGTATTCAGTGGAGTTGCCTGGCAAGGCAAATCTCAGAATATGATGCTTAGAGAGTCATGCATTTTCCAAAAGATTTTGACTGCAGTCTGTGAGCTCTGCCTGCACAGTAAGTAGATGTTACCCAAGCACATCCATGACTGCACATCAAGAGGCAAAAGAAAACACTGAAGCTCACATTTCATTCTGGGCAATGGTGGGAAACAGTATCCATCTATCCCTTCTGTTCTCTGCCCTTCTGTTCTCTGCCCAGTTCTCCTCTGGCAGGATTTCTGTGGCCTGTCATAAGCACACACCTCCCAGCCCACCCTGGGGTCCAGTACCTGCTGCCAACTTTCACAAGCAGTGAGTGTCCTGGCACTGCTATGGGAGTCTTCAGCCCTGTCTTATTGAGATTGCTCTGGATGCATTAGTCAATAACTTTGGGAATTTGTCCCCAACGGTGAAAATACAGAAAATGTTTTAAAAATCTTCTATTATTTCTCAAGTTTACAGAGATTCTGCAAGCTCAAAAAGGAAAAATATTCCTTCTCCACTTAGAGACCTTTTTTCCCTTCTATTTGCAGACATAGATATAGTTACTCATTTCAGCCAGGGTCTGCACCAAAGAGGTGGAAATATAGATTATGTCCAAAAAATTTTGATTGACTACAGGAAAATAAGGCAATTCATGTGAATATCCACCAGAAATCTGTTAAAAATATATAGCTATTATTTTGCATCCAAGCAGACATATTGAATATAGTGGTCCAACAAATACTGCACTGTGTCAGAATTCACAGCAAAAAACTGCTAGGAAAGATCCAGTGAGTTATTCTACATCATTTAAATCCATACTGGGGGGAAAAATATGTGGTCATACATATTTATGTAGCCTGTGCTGTATTCCAATCATTGTGTAACACCTCATAACCCAATATACAGGGGAAAAGATGACAGGATGGTTGACACAAAGTATTATCACATGTAAGGCATGTTTTATGTCTCATACAGCTGCATCAAAGACTGACATAAACCAGTGGTTTCAAAAGACAGAGAAGAGTTATGCTCAGGATTTTGGTGACTTCTTTGCAGATGTGTCTAAATTCATGAATTAGCCTATTAGTAATCCTGCCTTACACAACACAGTTTTCACTGGCTATTTATGGGCATGTAATATTTCAGTTCCCTTCCTTCCTTCCTTCCTTCCTTCCTTCCTTCCTTCCTTCCTTCCTTCCTTCCTTCCTTCCTCTCTATCTATCTCTCTATCTCTCTTTCTCTCTCTTTCTCTCTCTTTCTCTCTATCTCTCTTTTTCTCTCTTTCTCTCTTTCTCTCTCTTTCTCTCTTTCTTTCTCTCCTTCTCTCTTTCTCTCTTTTTCTCTTTCTCTCCTTCCTTGCTACTTCCTTTTCCTCTTCCCCTTCCTCTTGCTCTTCCTCTTCCTTTTCCTCTTCCTCCTTTCTCTTCTCTCCTTTCTCTCTTTCTGTTGTCTTTCTTCCTTCTGTACAGTGCAAGTTCATTGAATATTTTACCCCCCATTACTTTCATGATCTGTTTTATCCAAAAAACTCATCAACCCAATTAACTGAAGCTTGGTCCCCCTGTTCAGGTTAGCAAAAAAATTAGCTAAAACTCAAGCGCTGTGGACGTTGGTTGCCTGTAAAGTACCGTATGTATTGGGATTTTTTAAAAAAAAATTACATTGAGTAGTGTTATTTATTTTTCAAGGAAGTTTCTCCTCTACATTTTGTGCTGGTACAGTTAGTTTACAGCAGGCTGACCATGGGTTCACTGTGCACAGACAATGCATGCAGAGTCACAGGAACAGCTGATCAAACATAACGAAGCTAAATTCAACTCAGTACCTTTTCCATTGCCTATAAAAGAAATGCATTTTCAATAGATTTTGTCTGGGTCTTGCTTCTGAGCTATAGGTGTAAAAACAAGACAGGAAGTTGTATAGATTTTCTTCCCTCAAGACTCACTCAATAAACCTCCTTCTATAATAAAAGATTTTAAATGGTGGTAAAAATCCTGGCTCTACTGGAGTCAGTCATACACCTCCCATTCACATCAGAAATGACTGAGTTCTGTACAAATAGAAGCCCTTTAACTACATAAGAGACATTACATGGCGACTCCATAGAATAATTCATTATAAACTACATGCTTTTCTCCAGATATGATTCCAAAATTTTTGTTAATATTATATTTTTAAAAATACTGATTTCTTTCATGAATAATAGACAGTCAATATAGCAATGCTCATTAATAGCAATTTTAAAAAGCATTCCTGAAGACAGGAATGGAAATGAGCTGCAGAGGAATAGTCATACGGGTCAAATGAAATGATCAAGGCTGTTTTATGGCCCTGTTGGAAGCTGGTATATCTAGGACCAAAGTAAATGTAAAAAGCATTATTGGTCAAGATAGACCGGCAAATTCATACAAAACTAGGATGAGTTTGTAGGCTTCATCTGTGCCTAATATTTTTGTTTAGATTGACCAAAGCCTGCACAGTAAGCACCCTGACAGGATAAAAAGCGAATTCAATTTTATGACCTGTTAAACACTAGCTAAAAATGAATTTTGGAGAGAGCAATTCACATTGCCAGCTGTCTGATCACCGTGTGGATAAATCCCAGTGTGTAATCGCAGTAGTAGTCATGCTGGCTAACAAAGGGACTGCAGTGTGGGCAGAGGACCAATGATGGAGAGCAGAGAGGTCATCATGTGTCCGAGCCAACAGCTTTCCTCACCAACCTCCAGCAACAGCTCAACTTACATGAGAGGAAGCCCTGTCTGGAACACTATGCTCACTGCTGCCCTCTACCTACCCTGCCACTGGCTCCCTTGTTTCAGGCATAGGTTGGAAGAGGACAGACAAGATAAAGCGTTTCCAAACCACTCTCATGTCTGAAACAAGCTGCTTCTGAATTCAAGCTCTAGGCTAAGAAATGTGTAACTCTACAAGTGTGAGATGAAAGCCCCTAAACACACAGGAAACTCTTTTGAAGATATGGTCATACACATTTTTTTTTTTTTCAGTAAATCCATAACTAAGTGAGACCTTGAATCCAGAAATATAGTCACCTCTTGCGATGGTTTCATCAGTTGATAGGGTTGTTCATCTTAGAGAAGAAGACTCTGAGGGCACTTTATTGTGGCCTTTCAGTACATAAAGGGGGTTTATAAGAAAGATACGGAAAAACATTTTAGCACAGCCTGTAGCAATAGGACAAAGGGTAATGGTGTTCAACAAAAAGGGGAGAAGTTTAGTCGAGATTTTAGGAAGAATTTTTTTACACTGAGATTGGTGAAACATTTGAACAGGTTGCCCAGAGAGATGGCGGATGCCCCATCCCTCAAAACATTCAAGGTCAAGTTTGATGGGGCTCTGAGCAACTTGATCTGGTTGAAGATGTCCCCATGCTCTAAACGGCGCATGGACTAGATGACCTTCATGGTCCCTTCAAATCTAAACTGTTCTATGATTCTATGGTTCTATGAATAATTGTAATAGTGACATCTCTTAGATTTCCACTGTTTGCAGGCATGGATGATCGGCATTATAAATGCAGTCCTAACAGAGGAGTCCATCAAGAAGTTTGTTAGATTTGCTGTCATTTGAAGTCATTAAATCAAGTGTGAATGTATTTGAAAATCATGTTCTAGCTTAATTGTACAGGTGGAAGATATGATGACAATAACTCTTGCAAGTATTAATAGTTACAAATCTTTGAATCTGCTTTGCCTGATTGGTTTAGATTTTTTTTAATTCCATGATTTGGGGTTATTTCAACATTCATATTTGTCAGCTTGAAGGGAAACATCAAAAACAAGAGTAGAAAGCCCAGCCTTTTAGGATATAAATAAACAGTCCCTGGAGGGAAAGCTACCTGAAAGACTCTGTCTGATTCTGTGCCCTTCCACTAGACTGCCGTCAGACAAAACCTTCCCCAAAAACCACTGTTAAGAGCATTTGAAGTGGAAGGAGATATTGGCCACAAGACAAGCACTTGAAGGGTAAAAAGTTCATAAGTTTTATAAGGAGTTAAAAGCCTCTGAGGAGGACAGCTATTTTAAAATACAGAATAAAGGCAGAAAGACTGAGGTAGCAGTTTCTTTTAAAGTTTGGAGAGTGCTGATACTGATCAAGAGTATTTCATGGAATGCTGAAGTACCCAGCATTGCATGAAACATAAAAAGTCTTCACCATGGCTCCAGTGTCCTCCCAGTGAGTGCTCCTTGTACTCAGGAGGAGCCATGCCAATTTATCCATATCAACAGTAAATTTGAGCCACTGGATGAAAGCAAAGCTTTTTTTCTTCTGTCCAGTCACTGAGACCATGCTGTTACAAACAGTAAGGAAATTTCCAGAGATACAAATAAAATATGTGCTTAAATACCTCCTGATCCTACACTGAGGTGGACACCATGGACCTCTCGGCTGACACACAACACGCAGGAATAAGGCCGTAAGTCTGCAGGATCTTAATCTTGTAATGAAGTTTTCAGGGTATTTAGACTGAAGCCAGACAAATCTCAAACAGTGAAACATGCCTTCCAAACAGGGACTTTTGTTTCTTTGGACACATGGCACAGTAATGCTCCTGAGACAGAGAGACATTGTCACCACAGAATTGAGAAGAGCACAGTAAGTAATAGGAGGTAATTTGCATGATGAATCAATAAGTTTTGTCCTGAATTGTTAAGCTTTTAGTCAGCTTTCTGTTTCTACCAGCGTGTTCATTAACAGCCAGACTCTCAAATCATTGGCAAGCCATGCTGGCAAGGTACTGGAGCTTCACCGGCGGGGTGCAGGGAGGGTGATTTCAGGAAAGTCACTAGTGAAATGTATGACATGTACAAAGAAAAGCCTCAAATTTCAGACACATTTACTTTTCTCAGACACCTTTGGAGTCTCACAAACAGCTCATAAAACCTGAAGTGTCTGCAATGACAAAATGAAAGAAGAGCAGGAGTGTGGAGAGAAATAAAAAGGAGGGGTTGAGAAAGCCACTCCATACATGGAGTGTTCAAGAGTGAGAAGAGAAGAGCTGTGTTTCATAGGAGTTAGGGGAACAGGAGGTCAAACACTGTGATGATAAGATGCAATAGGACTTACTATGTTTTGGGGCTAAGAAGCAAAGAAATAGGTAAAAAGAGGACACAAACCCAAGAGGGAATTAGCACCTGTGAAAGGCAAAGTAGGGGAAACCAGGGAAGAGGAGATAGGGATGAATAATACGCAAATGGTATTTTTTTTGGCAGTTGGTGAATCCTCCTTAGGAACTTAAAGAGCAAATACACTTCCCTTGGAGAACCTGATGTGTTCTCTTTGGGCAGTGAGATGCCCTGTATACCAGAGCAGTTTTGCATCCAAACAAACAATGGTTTTGTTTACATAATTCTCTAATCCACTACCAAAAAAATAGGACAGGTTGTAGCAAAATTGTTCTCCAGCGCACCCTTACCTGAAAGAGGATCTCCATGGTAACCTGCCAATAGTATATGCAGTGGTCAGCTCTGTGGCACATGCCAGCAGGTTTGGAGGGGAATGACACCTCAGTCGCCCATCGATGTCAGAGACCCTGGACCTTAATATTCAGAAATACCGATTTCTGTATATGCAAAAAAACATTTGCCTGGGATGTATTTGACATTTAAATGCATAGGATTGAAGTTGTTCATAGTCTTTGTGGTGAGATGTCTGCATTTTTCCACCCCCTCACCATAACCTCTGTGCCGCTACAGTTCCCCATCATCTTAGCTAAAACAGCTTGTTTCTTCCTCCAAAGAATACAACAATATAATTAACACTAAGTAAGAGTTAACCCACAACTGTATGCATTCTCTCATTCTCAGCCAAGCAAATCTTTCATTTTGTCGGGTAATTTCATTTTAATGTGATGGTTGCTATTATTTCTTGATAGTGATAAAAGACCTGAAGGAAAACCCTTTTCACAGAATTCAAGAAGGGGGAAAAAAGTCTTTGTTGGCTGAAAGGAGCATATTTCATGCACGCAAGAGGTGTTAATTAAAAATTCTTAAAGTTGACATTATAGCCTTAAAAATCAGGAATATTTTGAGTCTTAAATGTCTCAGTTATCATTGCAGAACTTGTCCACCATGGCACCCATTTCTTTGCCCTGAGGCATTACTATAAAATTAAAAATGGACATTTGGAGCTAGTAAGCTTTGATCTAATTGGATTTGTGTTAGGATCAAATCATAATATGCCCATGATCTGCTGATCTCATTCCTCCCTTCTGGCAAGGATTTGTCAAGGGACGCTAATAGACCCTTATAACCTAGTAAAAGATTTACTACAAAATAAGCTCATCTTTCACAATATAACTTATTGTTTTGTAGGGGCTTAACAGAACAGAACAAAACAAAAGTAAACCACCTGAAATTTGCATACAAATTAAATGACAGAGGAAGCTCCAAAGCTGTCCTAATTCGGTAGATATGACACTTACCTCTATGTTTTTCTTTCAGTGGGCTTGCACACACCCCATTGTACAAAGTCAAAAATCAATTTTTGTAAAGAAATTATTTTTATACACTCTCTTCTGTGAATCAAATTTCTCATCTGTTCAGAGAATTCTTTTTGTATGAGCAGAGCTAAAATGGATGAATATTAAAATTCTGCAATCTAATAAAGTTTAGTTCATTGAAACCCAAGTTTCAATGAAATAGTTATGTGTTTATATATACACACACTTATATTTATGTTATATATATAATGAAGGCATGATCAGTGCATAGGTTTTATCAACTCAGAGTTAGAGGTTCTAAACAAAAAATAACTATTTTATTTTTATCTTTTAAGATCACAGCTAGAAAAAAAGACTTTTACAAATAAGAAGTGACACTAGTCATCAGTGAAAGGAGTGTAGGGAATCTGAAATAGCAAAGCAATTGAACATGAGAATTTGGCATAGAAAAGAAGGGTGAGTAATTTAAACCCACTCAGGAGCAGGTGTGACTTGTTCATAAACCAGTTATGAAAAAAATTTGTTCAATTACTCCTCTCTGGTAAATAACAAATTACCATAGCAACTCCGTTTTCTAACAGCATATGCACGTATTTTGTTTCAGAATATCAGGTTTTTACTACCACACCATGCCTTCTTTCCTTACTTCAGGATATGAATTCCATAAACTTCCAGCTCCTTATGATTCTATTTATACATGCTGCCTTGGCCATGACCTGAAACCACCACCTTAAGGCTGACTATACTGCTCAATCCATGCCTTAAAAATATTCTGCCTGTTTGTTGAGACTGTTACACTGAGCCAATCCAGTCAGTAGCTTTTGTAATAGAGAGAGTAAAAAGCTGTCATTTTGGGGGTGGATTCCAAATGATTAGTTAAAAGCAGATGGCTTTTATCAGCAACTACAAATAACCTGAGGCACATGTGTGTATGCAAGTGTGTATTTAAATTTATAATTATATATGTTTGCAGTAGTGGTTGGGAATTTGTGAACATTTCAGTTTTCAAGAAGGGAATTATTCAAAAGGGGATCTCATCAGAGTTTGAATTTAAACACATTTTGAAGTCTGTTGAATTTAACTGAGTGACCATGAAGAATCCAAACCCTTCTGTAGACTTACACAGGTCACATCGAGCAGAAGGAGTCTCAAACCCAAGTGCACCCCAGGCTTTTCTGTACAGTAACATGCACACAGTCGCTTCCAAATCCTGGTCCAGACTTTACAGAGGAAACATTTGTAGGCAACAATCCATTTGCAGCATGCGACAACTCATCTTTTTATATTAACCTATCCAGATTAAAATAGTCTCTAAGTGGTCTTCAGACTTGCAGAGGTGATCAGAATCTCTTGTCCTTGACAGGTTCCCATTTTGCAGTCAGCAACAAATGGAAGTTTACTCAATGTTCCCATAACCATCTGTTGCCTCCATTATGGTAATTTCAGTCTGGTTCTTTCTCTGTTATCTACATTTATATGATTCAGATGGCCAAAAATATCCGAATGGGCAACAGCATAATGAACACTGACTTCTTTCATTTTTTAATGTGTCTCAAATCCATTTCTGGTTTTATAAAAATATGCCAGAAGTTTGACCCAATAAAGATAAACCATGTGGAAATATAAGCTCTGGTACCCCATCCACATTTTTCTAAACAATAAGGGAAGAAAGTGAAGTAGAAAATGCAGACACTTATTTCTTAGCTATTCTCAACTCATAGTTCATTGGGCATCATTTTTGCTTGAGGAGATTCTCTGAACCAAACCACTCAATCTTCAATAGATGCAGTGAAACAAATCTCTTCACATTCCATTGGAAATATGCAAACAGTAATACATCTTTTGCCTGGAGAAGAATTCCCCATTCATATCACACTAATTTATCTCGCAGAATTATCTTTCTTTTTTTATTCATTCGAGAAGATCTTAATGGAAAAAAATAAAGGAACCAAACTGAAACAAACAATGCTCATCAACAGCTCGAACACAGTTAATTGATCAAGTTCATGTGTGTTCATTGGCTCAAGTATCTGAATTGCAAATCTTTTTTCAGGTCACACTACATGAGCTGCATCTGTAGTAGTACTTTAGTCTGTAGTAGGCTTGTGGTTTTGAAAGAAGTCTCCCAGTTGCAGTACCTTTGTTGACACCATGAGAGGAGTCACTCTGCACAAGCCGGGCTCCTCCCAGTGGAACTAAACTGGCAGGTGCATTTCAAGGGAGCTCCTATAATTCTGCAGCCACTTATGGGTCTTCAGTCCAGACAGGAAGGTTAGAGCTAGGTCAGAGTTATATCTCCTGACAGATAGATATGCACTAGGTCCACAGCCTCAACTGCTTTGATTTGCAGATACATTCCTCTCTGGTTGCGTTACTATTAATATAGGTACATCTATTAATATAGATGTTTTGCCACAGAGCTTTGCTTTAGAAGACTTTCTTGCATGTAGTAATTATGTCAGTGGGATTTTATTTATATCTTTGGTCACATTAACTCCCACCACCTTTTCATCTTTGTGGTGAGGTAAGAAACGTAATTCTACACAGATATAAAGTTATCATATCCTTGCTATAAACTAAGTGACATGATAACCTGTCTTGTCAAGTAGTTTCACAGTGCTATGCATCAGCTGAAAGGCTGAGAATGAAGCAAATATTTGAAGGTTTTTTTATGTCTCCCCCCCAAGCCACAAGGAGATGTAAGTACTGATATGAAATGACATTACATTTTGTTTGGGAGAACTTTGCAGATTTTGTTTAGCCCAAGATGGCAGCTATTACATAAGTGGCAACAACAGTTTCTCTTCCAAATACTTCATTTTCTCTTTTTTTTCATGCAGATGAGTACTTGGAGCTCAGTTAGCTTTCTCTTTAGATAATGAGAACAGAGCATATGCTTAAATCAGCATGTTGAACTTTTTGATCAAGAGACATGGGAGCTTGAATGAAAACAGTGCCTCCCAACACTGTACAGATGCCTGAAGCATGCAAAGGTAGAGTGAAATTACAGTAATAGCATCTGGAGATAGGACAAAGGCAAAGAATCCTTTCTTGCAGCATCATTTAATAGTTTGCAGTTTTGAACTTCGAAATTCTTGGCCCTTGTTGCCATGACTGTCATACAGCCATAGAGCATCGCCTCTCTCCAGAACTGTTAACCTTTGGGCCTTAACTTCCTGCAACTCCATGGTCTGAGCAGTAGCAAAGGTGGATTAGATCCTTTCTTGGCCTCTGGGGAACTTCTAGTCAGAACAGGTATCCAAACACAACTGTTACATGATATTTTCGAAAGTATCATTGGCCATGTTAGTTGCAACACGACATAGGCAGATCTAAATGAACACAGTAGCAGAGGCGGTTGTGGTTCCTTGCCTTAGTTTTTCTGATCATTCTTGAATGCTCCTTGGTCACTGCTGTGTAGAGCAGGTCCTCAGTTTTATTTCAGCCAGTGTTTTACTACAATCCATAAAGAATTTTCTTCATGGTTCCCTGTAGTAGGTAACCGCTGAATTGTATGGGTCAGAAAACCTGCAAGGATGAAAACATTTCAAGCGTCATAAAATTTTCTTCAAAACTGAACAATGAGGCACACACAGGAGGAGTGCTGCTTTATATAGTACTCCTCAGCTTTTTTAAGCAGTCACCACATCTTTGTGAATCATCACCTGATTATTTTCTAATAACAATATTCTAATAAAAATTAGCCAAAGCTTCATTTATTAAATTTATTTTTCCACATTGTATTTCATATTTGCATGTTTAGAAATGTGTGTATTATTTTTTTGATACAGTTGTTCTGTAGACCATGTTCTGATTTCTCATGGACCTCTTCAATGTTGGAGATAATGGTCTCTTAAACACTCCTGAGTACAACTACAATCTCCTGTTGGAGTCTGGTTTTTATTTCACTTAAAGATTATAATCATCTAGTCTGTTGTGGGTTTTGTTTTGGGCTCGTGACAGCTATCTTTAACCTTAGCCGGTCTTAACTGAGAGAAATCTTCAGTACCTCCAAAAATACTACAGTCTCTTTCTTCAATTCTCTTCCACCTTATTTTTAAACACTTTCATTACAATAGAATCATAGAACCACAAGGTTGAAAGAGACCCACTGGATCATTGAGTCAAACCATTCCCACCAATCTCCAAACCATGCCCCCTCAGTACCTCATCCATCTGTACCTTAAACATCTCCAGGAAAGACAAGACAACCACGTCCTTGGACAGACAGTTCCATTGCCTAATGATCCTTTCAGTGAAGAATTTTTTCCTTATGTTGAGCCTGAACTTCCCCTGGCAGAGTTTGAGGCCATTCCCCCTTGTCCTGCCCCCTGTCACTTGGGAGAAGAGGCCAGCTCACTCCTCTCTACAATCTCCTTTCAGATAGTTGTAGAGAGCAATGAGGTCTCTCCTCAGCCTCCTCCTCTCCAGGCTAAACAACTTCAGCTCTCTCAGTCACTCCTCGTAAGACAGTTGCTTCCTTGAAACCTTCTGCAGTGGTCCCACAAGACCAGCTTTGTCATTTTGGCTTTCCTGAGTTGTCTTACCTTAACTTACCCATGGTCAGATGCTGGCTTGCACAATCTCAATTTGTTTTGTTTTGTAGCTTCCTACAGAGTGTGAAATTTCACCTAAAGTATCCCATGGCTGAGTCACTGCAATTGAAGTGCTTTCCAAAAAGTAACAGGAATTCCAAGACTACACACGGATTCTCTGTTATCATATTGACATGCAATGAATTAAAATTTAAATTTGAACTGTTTCTCTTGCCTCCAGAGCTATGGAACAGAATAACCTTCCTTGTCTTCCCCAACCACAGCAGCACAGTCATTGGACCTCTGGCTGAAGTCATCTGTAGGGTTCAATTTCTTCCCATAACTTCAAAACACAGAGATTGTCAGAAACCAAAGTGACTGCAAGGAAGATCTAATAACTGTCAGAGGCCCTGCATGTCTAATAGCAGAACTTGCTTGCATTAGAAAGGTTCTGAGCTTTCCTGGGCATTGAAGGATCAGCAGTTCACTTTTACCTCTGTGCCCAACAGAAAGGACATGGTCTTTTCTTCCTACTTACAGCTCTAAAGATGAATCATGGAGGGTATACAAATGGCACGCTCACTAAATTAGTGTGCTGAGAAAATAAGGGGTCTTGTGAAGATTGCTTTTAAAATCTCTTGACATTTTGGAGTTACAATAATTGAGAATTTGTGTCCCAAAACAAGATGTCTTGGAAACAACCTCTGCCATGACATGAGAATTCAGGAGACTGTTGACATTTCTTTGCTCCATAGTGAACTTGGAAAACTGTGTGAATACCATCACTTGAAATTTCAAAACTAGGCTGAACAATTCACCAGAGAATATAAGGTAAGAAATAAACATCCTCTGAGAACTGACCAAGACTAAGCAGGATTTTTCCAGCTTTTACTTTTATTATTTCTTGCTGTGTGATTATTTGGGAAGGCATAAAAGTTCCTATCAATTTAGAGAGTATGTTTTTATATGTAACTCAGAGTACAAATCTCAGTACAGGGAACTGCACTTTGCAAACAACAGTTTCAAGGGCATTTCTGGAATTCCATTTCTGTCAGGCATGTTTACATGTATCCAGCCAACCTAAATAACAGCTATCCAAATTTCTTTTAAATTCTGACCTTGCTTCATTGATTCTACTTTGATTCTATAATAAAATGGTGCTGTGTAATTTTATTCTTCATTCATAATTGTCCTAAATTTTTTAAAATAACGTTTCTTACTAACTGCAATGTGAGCTGCATTCAGTTTGTTGTGTTATCTAAATTTGGGCAAATATTACAAAGCGTATGCTGTTCCACCGAGGGACAGAATGTTCTCATTTCTTCAATTACTCACTTTTGAATATAATGCTTACAAAGACATTTGCACTTGTTCTTCTTCCTTATAATTGGAAACCTTAAGATTAACACAGTTATTTAAAATAAGATACATTTGGGTCAACAAGCCTTTCTAAGCTTAATTTTCAGCACATCAGCAGGTTACTCATTTTTTCCTGTTCTAGCTCTCATTCAAATGCAAACATACGTATTACACAAAAGTACATTTTTAAATGTTCTTGCTGATTTAGGCCCAGTTTGTCATAGAGTTCTTGACCTAATTATGCCAGCTCAAGCACTGCAGCTACTGGAAACATCCTTCAAAGAGATGTGTCTTTTAGTAAATTCAGTAGAAATCTCCCTACTGCCTGCAGGGTCACTGAGATGCATCTCAAGCGTATCACCAATTAAGCACAGCCATCCAGCTTCTGAGGTTATGCTTGCAACTCTGACCTCATGCCTGCACCTTGGATAGCTATTCTAGAGCTGGGTCTGAGGAAGGACTTGTCTTTTAAAGAAGTGATGCTTTGTGTACGCAAAGTGCAGGGTTCTTGGAATATACCTGAGCCTTCACCTCCTTCAAACAAAAGAACAATATCTCCTTGTATAAAAGGCAAGCCATAGTAAACATGTTTGTATAGAGCTGAAAGGGACCTCCTAGGTCATTGATTATGATCAGCTGATACTACAAGCAATCATCATAGAATCATAGAAGCATCGGGTTGGAAGAGACTCACCAGATCATCAAGTCCAAACACTCCTACCAATCTCTAAACCATGCCCCTCGGCACCTCTTCCACCCGTACCCTAAACACCTCCAGGGAAGGTGAATCAACCACCTCTCTGGGTAGCCTGTTCCAATGCCAAATGACCCTTTCTGTGACTTTTTTTTCCTATGTCCAGCCTAAGTCTCCCCTGGTGGGACTTGAGGCCATTCCCTGTGTCCTGTCCCCTTTCAGGGAGTTGTAGAGAGCAATGAGGTCTCTTCTCAGCCTCCCCTTCTCCAGGCTAAACAACCCCAGTTCTTTTAGCCGTTCCTCGTAAGGCCTGTTCTCCAGCCCCTTCACCAGCTTCGTTGCTCTTCTCTGGACTCTCTCCAGAGCCTCAACATCCTTCTTGTGGTGAGGGGTCCAATCATGTCATATTAGCAGTCCAAGCAATGCACAGAGCTGGGCTGATCACCTTCTTGCACCTCATACAGTTATCCCAGCCTGTACTCGCTAAGCATGGCCCTTGAAGCTACGGCATCTACTTTCTGCTTGTCTATTGGTGGAAAGCAGCCAGCACCCTGGGTTAAGCAGGCTCACCACGTGTCAGCACAGGAGGTCTTGTTGGACTGAGGATGGCACAACAGGGCTCCAGCACCAGCCGGGGTTGGAGGGTGGTGATGTCCAGATTTCACCAGCCAGTAACCCTCACACATAGAAGTAAAACAAGGTTCAGGGTTTGGTCAATATTTTACATTTAACTTTTAGCCCTTGGAATTGGAAATTAGAAACCCTTGTTTTGGAATGGAAATGATGATGCTTCCTACTGATGAGAGAATTTGGAAAGCACCCAGGATCATCCCTCCAGGCTCATGGCAACATCCCCCTCAGGCACATAGTGCCATCCCCACAGGCACATGAAGGACAGAGGTGCATCTTCTTCCCATGTACAGTCCTACAGTTTGTTTCACAGTGTTCTGGAGGAACAAGAGATCCTTTCTTTGAGTCCTGTTTTCTTTTTCACTATTCTTCCAGAACGATGCATGTGCTTTTTTCAGTAGAGATTAATCACAGAAACGTGGTGGGTTTTGACAGTAGAAGGGAGCTGCTGTCTGGAAATAGCATGAATTGTAGAATACTTTCCTGGCACACAATATGAAGGACATCATAAAATTAATGGCTAGAAACAAAGAAATATAGACATTTTATTTAAGCAGTATGGTATTTAATGCCATAAAGTGAAGGGAATACAACAAGAATAAATAAGACATAGCAAGCGGATTAAGGACATAACTTTCTGCACATAGCACACACTTATAAGTAGGAACAACACATACCTGTATACATTTGGAACTAGATGTATGCATAAATGGATCCTTTTTTTACTTAAGGATATGGCTCAGAAATGTTCTAAATGAATCATTTGTAGTAAAGGGATTACGACAAACATCATATTTGAGGTCCACCCTAAAGTAAAGACTGTTTTTCTCAAGTCTTAAAACACTAGTGAGCAGCTATGCCTGGCCTGAAAGGGGGTATTGGTTTCTTTCTGTTTAATGAATTCAGCCGCCCTGCTCTTTATGTATGGGAAGTACAGTCTGAGACACATTTAAATAAAACCATTCGGGCAGTTATTTGCCTCAGATGAAAGAAAGTAAGACCAGCTTTTCAGCTGGGTTTGTAGCTGTATATGCTTTTTCAGTTTCCCAAAAGTTATGTTCTCATTAAAATGTCACCTAACTATAATTCTCTAATGTACTGGCTTCTACCTTCATTAGTTGTTTAACCAAAGCTAGTAACAGAAAAACAGATTACCTTGAATTTACAATGGGCTAATTCCACTCCTCTCTGTCATAGTGATAAATCACCTATTGTTTACAATTGAAAGACTAGTAATTTTGGCAGAATGACTAATGGATGAAAAAATATTGTTTTAACTATTGGCACAGATTGTCATGGGGCCCCAAAGTGACAATATGATCAGCAAGTAAAATGTAAAAACAAGCTCTGGTAAAGCCCAGTGAACAATGCTTTCAAATTGCACTTGTTTTAGTCAATTGAATAATGCACCATTTAACTCTGACACTGGATTTGACCCATGAGGAATTTTCTGTCACAGACACAGTACTTTTATAGGAGAGGAGGAATTCAATACATCTGCTCAGAGACTTTGTTTCTGAATGTCACCATCTAAAACCTTTCTGGACTGAAAGAAAATTAAGCGACTGAAACTTTTCAGGATGTAATTAGAGGACTAAAAGAAAAATTGAGGTCGAAACCAGTCACTCATTTCTGTAAGCAGGACCTTGCAGGCGGTGAGAGGAGTGGGTGTTCTTCCACCCAGCTGACTTTAGAGCTTCTTTTGATGTTTCTCTGAGGCAGCATCAGGACCGGCACACATCCTGCAAAGTACTAAAGCATTTATGAAATAAACTCACGTTCTGACAGGCAGTAGAGGCACCTTCAAACTATCCTCTGGCTCAGGGTTCCCCCAAAACCAACTCATTTATTTTGGCTTGTGCTACCTCTGCAGGTGTCAACAAGATCAATCTTTGCTGAAGAGAAGCTCTGGGATATATTTCTCTGGCTATTTCTGTGACTATATGGAGTAGCTCTGTATTAACAGAGTGAAACTGACCCAAAATTCTTTAGTTCTTAAATGAAAATATTTGAGGAAACATAAAGAAAATACCTGGGAGAGACAGCACTAGAAATCACGCTGAAATCAGTAGTACCTAAAAGGTTCCAGATTTCGTTCACAAAGAAAACTTACACAGAGCCTCTTAAGGGTAGACAGAAATTCAGGGTTTGTTTTGGTTTGTTTTTTTTAATTAGTTTATGCTTTTTAACCCTTGTTTAAAAGCACAGATAGAAAAAGGCAATGAATAGGGATATCATACAGTATCACCGGCTTAGTATATTGCAGGAAAAAGTCTTACCTTGGTAGACATGGAGAGCGAATTGGATTCATTATCATATGTTAAAGAGAGGATAGTAAATCCAAATTTATAACAATAAGTAGCTACATTATCTGTGATAAAAACTAAAAAATCTGAGAATACACTAGAAGCTTTCTATAATGGTTTTTTTTGTACCTGTCAAAGTACATTGTAATTCTGTAGAAAGTAGATGATGAGTATGAGATTTTGTGTTAAAATACTCATATTCAAAAGTAACAGTTCCACTTCTGCAAATTAATTTCTCTATGTATACATATCTAGTTACATACCTACATCTTTCTGTTTGTTTTTATTTTTCATTAATAGTAATTTATCTGTACTGTATAAAATTATGGAATAACAAATCAAAAAAGAAAAATGGATGCTGTTGGGACAGAAGTTCCTGAAGTGAATGAAGTGAAACATTCCTAAAATGAAGCGAAACATTTTAGCTTATCAGGCAAATGCCATCTCAGACACTGATAAAGGGCAATAGTTCCATTTGACTGGTTCAAAGAAATAAATCCTCAGAACCTGTTTACGTTCCTTTTGATTCCCAAGCAAAAAAAGTGGTTGCAGTTAGGATATAGATTTAACTGTTGAGGTGGGAAAACTTCTATTAATTTTTCTTTAAAAAAAGACTCCTAAAACTAATCTTTTTTTCCCTCTGTCTCTCTTGGGGTTATGAACTGGACTTCTATACTCTTACATAGGGTTTAATGTCTTGTCTCAGGAATCAGGACAATAAGTTAATACAGTGAAAGAAGGGTGTGGCTAATGAAAAATGCAATCTAATTTATACAACCCACAGAAATTAGTTGATTTAAAAAAAAAATACAACTGTATTCTTTTTAGCCTCAATAACCTAAAATACCATTCTTGCTCTGGAGTTGACAGCCAATGTATTCCTACTCACCACATTCAGAAATGAATTTAGTTTTGCCCACAGAGCAAAGTTTATCAGAGCGAGATATATTTGTTTTATGTATGAACTGAAATCTGCAGCAAGCTTTCTTCCTCCAAACCGCAAAGCAACTAATGTTTGTGGTTTATGTTATAAAGTCTCCCTGGGTGATTTTGTCAGGAATCTACAACTAAGACACTGTGAAAATATCTTCTTTTCTCCAACTATTTGGTTGTTTCACTTATTTAAACCCCAACTCCTTCAGGGTATTTTGCTCTTCAAGTGTACAATGAGATCTTTCACTGTTTATGGTCTAAGGAGTTATCACTGTTGTCAGCTGTGCCATTTTTATTTGACTCGTTGATATTTGGTGTTTTTCCTAAAGTTCCTAAACTCCTTGGCTGAAGCAACTATGTTAGACTTAGCTTTCTTAGCACTTTGAGTTAGAGGAAGAAATCTTTAAAAATTTGAACATTAAAGCAAACACTGAGAACCCAGTACTTCTGAAATAGTGATATTTTAAATACTTTCAAGACTTCATGGTACTCAGTATTAACAATTTTGCTGCAATAATGGAGATAATATATAATAATAAAAATGTTTGCAAAAAAAAGATCATTTATGAGCAAGCAATAACTCTTCTGATTCAAAAATAGAATTTAATCAAAAACTAATAACCCATGTGCCCATACAAGTATGTCTTATTTCTATGTCTGTAATTTTCCTCCCAGTGTTATGAGAAAAACACTTGGCTCTCTTTGGCTTCCTTATCTTCATGCTGACAGGTGTGAAGGTCTGTCTTTATAAATGCTTATAACCGTTTCTTCTCATCAGTCACTATACTTTTTTCATTTAACAATGCTGATTTGTTCTAAGAAGTGTTAAATATGCCCCAAATGTGCTTTCCTATCGTCTTTGCCCCAAAATTTGGAAAAATATCTTTCATGTGTTTTCTGACTTACAAGTCTATTTCAAGAGATGCCCCTTGTGTTCCTGAGTTTCCCTTAGCATGCTTCCACTTATTAAAAAAAATTGCTTTGATAATTTCTGAAAAAATTTCTTTGATAATTTCAGTTCTGAAGAGAAGAGTCTGTTCTCTTGCCAAGTGATCAGTGTTTGTTACACCTAATTGGTTTCATAGTTGATTTTTTTTGGGGTGTTATGGGCCTGAGTACCACTCAAGATGAATCCAAACTCTTTTCTTCAGCCCTCTCAGAGTCTTTATTAGTGATTTTGAAGTTTTAATTTCTGCTAGCCAACAATAAAGGTAATAGGTAGCAAAATACAATGAGCTGCTCCAAGCACCATGGCTGGGTGGAGTTGGCAAAGTCACAAAAGGTAGTGATGACTCTGTTGCATTATGTTAATGAAGAAACTGAGGATGGGGGGCAGGAGGTGCAATCTAGCAACATAGTCATGTGGTTGGGCAGTGGCCAATGAAGACTTGATACTAGGGCAGAAGAGACCAAACAATGTTTACCTCATGTTTGGTGAGCTTGGTCTATAAAAGCAACCAGTTAACCCAAAATAAAGTACTTAATGTGAAATCAAATTGGTTTGTCCTGAGGTTCACTTGCTTCCTCAGCCACATAAAGGGTTTTTTAGGAGCACCTACAATTGTTGGGCAGGCAGGAAATGGTGCTAATCTGATCTCTGATAGTTTTCTTTCATCAGCAGATCCTCTCCTCTCTCCCTCCCTTCAGCTGCTGGATTAGAGCAAATTTAAACCAGACTTGTGCTTGCCAAGCAGTGAAAAACACAGTCTGTCACCGTCAGGATCTAGTCTTGTAGCCTGAACACCTTTTGCAGTGATAACATGATGATTTTTGTGAAGAATTTAGGTTGTTCTGCATTAGTATGTTGCAAATCTACATGTCAAACCTGCTTCTTACCTACAGCATTCACTATAGGACATTGCAAGGATTCCTGGGGAAAAAAGGCAAAGAAGTAAAACTAGTCCCAAAATAGTAGGTAATGCAACAGACACAGTGGAAGCAGAAAAAAAAAAGCAGGGATAGGACCATTCAATAAGATCATGACAGTAGGTAAAATAAGAATTAAGACAAAGAAAATGCTAACCAGCATAAAAACTGGTAAAATTTGCATATTTAGTGGGCTTGAGCTTGGTATATAAGGGAAGTATTACTGATCATCTCCTGAGCCTATTTTTTTCTATTACTCTTATCCTGATGCAACAGATTCTGCAGGCAAGATGAATAAACAAGTTAAAAGCATAAAGAATTTATTTAAATGCAAACAGAGAAGCAGGTACCAGTGGTTAACTTAATCAGCTCTCAGGCTAAGTATATGTGTGTTTCCCACCCTTAATGAAATACCTCAACAGCTTTTGCTGAATAGGCAGACACAAGCCGGGAAGGGCAAGGCTGGCCTCTGCAACTCCTTAGAGTAGGTTCTCAGCCTCACAGGGTTATTCCTGTTCACCCACTCCTGATGGCACTGACCATTTATTTGCCCTGATGAACTGAATCTTTGCAACTAGCAGCCCCGATCAGCTTGGCCAGTCTCCCTAACATTTTCATTTACTTTCACACATCTTTCCATGCTGATGTTTTCCCTCTTGAATCCTCCAGCTACATCTGATCCTATCTCAACAATTCTACTTCTGTCTGTAATTTTACCTTCCTTATCTTGGTATAGCCTTTCTCACAGCGTTTTCCTAGCAGTCTGCATGGAGGTTATGCCGTTGTGCTATCTGAGAGCTGAGTTGTGGCTCCCAGTACACTATCACAGAAACTAGGGGTGGGGGAAAGCTTACAGCAGTGGCTACAAGGAAATGTAGTAAATTTCTTAAAGCAGCAATATAAATCTATTGTTTCAATCAGCATAATGTATCCATTACACATATATATACACATATATATGTGTGCGTGTGTGTGTATAAATTCCCTGTGAGTTAAAAATATCTTACTCCTGTAAACTATCTAGTAATAAGGTATTTTACATAGCAAGCAACCCATGCCTTGGACTAGCCACCCAATTTTTCACATTAATGCAGTATTTCAAATGCTTGGCCTGTCATGCCTAGGCACCCATAATTCCTAACCTCCTGAGAGCTTTAGAGACACAACATCTGTAAGACTGGACCTAAAATGACAGAAAAGTATAGGAGGTCATGCAGAATAATTTACCTTGGCTTTGGGTACTTGATAGATGTGGAGACTCTTACTCACTGGAAATGTTAAGAAGCATTATGAGAACAAGAGAGAAACAGAAATTTATAGATTCATAAATTTTAATGCCAGAAGAATCACCTAATCTGACCTGCATACTGTAGGCCATGAAATTGCACCAGTAATTGCCACATGAAGCTCATTAATTCAAGGCTAAAGTAGCACTTATCTCCCCATAATAAGAATTACCAGGCAGCATCAAGAAACTATTTTTTAAGACCAAGGGGGAAAAAAATTGCTAGTACAACCCCATCCAACCCCTTCTTTCTATGCATGCTTGGTAGAAGTTTTTAGAAAGCTGTACCACAGTAAGAGTACAGAGAATAAATGAGAGGTACCTATGCAGCTTGCACATGACATTGCACTTCTTGAGTATCTAGCAGCTACCAAGAAGAGGATAATAAATTATGTTTATGCAGCAAGCAAAAAACAGATAGTTAAAATAAATGCACAGAAAACTAAAGGTGGCATAAAGCATTTACACTCAAGAAAAAATATCCTTGGCAAATGGAAAGTTACAAAAAGGCTGCAGCATACATTACCTTAAATAGCTTTTCACTTTAGAAAATTATGATTATGAGAAGGAAATTATAAAAAAAATCTGGTATAGACAGAGAGCATCTGAAAGGATGAATGCAATTCTGGAAAACAACAGAAGCATGTCCTTTACAGAGAAGATGACTGGATGTGTAGGTAGGTAGCTCTTTGTTACCTAGGCCAGAGCATGAAAAGTGAGCAAAATAACAGCAGAAGTTGAATATAAAAGAAAGCATGTTGGTACATGAACAGTGAAGCTGAGGAAACCACTACATTTCACAGGGATTTGTCTTTTATGTCCCACATCATATTTACTTACTTCAAAAACAAGAGCTTCTCCATGTACCTGCAAGCACTCCCACTGTATCTCCACAGGGTCTCATGGGCTTTTCCCCACACCGCTCCTTGCTTTGTTGCCAGTGCTCCCACACCATGGTACCCTCACCTGACCGTATATCTCTCAGGGGCTTACTGGCTGGGCAAAAGACCACACTTGCAAGAAAGGGGAGGACTCTGGACATCCTGACTTGTTGTCCCACGCCAGCTCTCTGGGTGGCTGCTGTTAACCTGAACCGAGTTGTGATCAAGTTGTTTGTCTTTTTCACTCAGAAGGGGAGTTAATAGAGTCAGTCTTCTCTATTCAGTCTCCAATTATTACAAAACTTGTCAGATTTAATAATCTTTGAGGCATCTGCCTGAATTGGTTAAGAGCAGACAAGAAGGGAGAAGAGGAAGTGGTGGGCAGTGAGATAACACAATCTTATTAACCATAAAAAAACCCAAACCCCCCCATGCAATTTATGCAGTAGAAGAAACAGAAAAAAACCATGCCATCTTCCCAGTACTAAATCCTGATATGCAGGCTTAATATTTTTGCAAATAAAATGTAAAAGTTTCTTTAAACACAGTTGTCCGGTTGCCAACTGCCTAATGAGGACAATAAGGCATCTCAATATGAGTAATTAATTTTTGTTTTAAATATATATAGGAGTTGGAAAATTGAATCTAAACATTTTGGTCAGAAACAAGGCCATTGGGACTGTCTTGTGATGGAGGAACACACTTCTGGGTGTTTCATGTGGTGAGTGATGTACAATTGCTAGTACAGAGGATGATACAAAATGTACCCATCTAGCCAGTGAAAGAATATCTAAAATAAGGCTTTAAATTAATAAATGTATAAATAGATCAATTAAAGAACTGTAATAGCAAAAGTAATTTCTGTCAGAACTAAATGAAACAAGTAGGCATGCCATTTTTATCAAAAGTTCCTTATTTCCCTTAACTATAAATATTACAGAATCTCTTAGCATATAAACTTACACAAACAAGTGTTTAAGTTGATAACACTTCTATAAATATAACAAATGTTTCTATAAATGCAACCGCATCCTGATGAAGAATGATGATTTTTCTGTTTTCTCAAGTCCCTCAGCAATAGATACTTGAATAAATGTGAGACAGCACCATTCTACTGTAGGAAATGCAACTGGGGAGATGGAAAGGAGAGACAAATCATAAATTATTTATCATTGCCACTGCTAAAGCTTTTTGCAAAAAAAAAAAAAAAAACCACCAAAAAAACCACCTGAGTGTCTGCTAACTTGGTGGAGTTTGGTACTACTGATAGAAGGGCTGGAATCTGTTTCAATGATGATGAGAAAACACTGATGAGCCTTCCAGCAATCTCATATCTAAGTGCAAAAGGAGATGCAACCTGTCTATGTTGCTGTTTTCAGGGCAGGATTTCATACCTTAATTATTCTTCTAGAACCAATTGCTGCCCAGCTGCTGCTTTCTTCCCAAGAGAATAGTCAACGGGGAACTCCTCCCTTGTCCTGTTCTCCCTGTTTTTCAGTGCCCCATCAGGAATGAATTAGGCCTACCTAATGTCAAGGCTGCTTTAGCTTTCCTATGCTGCTTAGCAGTTTTTCACTAGAGTCAATGAAGAGAAGTACTTTTAGTTGTTGGCTGACCTATTTTAGGTATCAATTTTAAGTCCGAAACATTAAGTTTAAAATAAAGCATACCTCTTAGGGTTGATTTTTGCCTTAGTTCCCCCCACCCCACCAAGTTGAGGGAAGGGTTGTACTTTTGCCAATTTCTTCCTCTATTTTTTTTTTTTCAGCATTGACTTTAAGAAAGAAAACAGTCTTGTCTAAACACCACTGATACACTCTGAACTTGCGCACATAAACTTTTGATTATGCTCAGAGATGTCTGGAAGGAAAAGATACAGTTTATAGATGCATTTATTGCAGTCAGCTGCCTGCGAAAGCTGTCCTGGTTCAGGCAGGAGGAAGAAGCGATCCAAGGGCACCAAATACACCAGTGGCTGGAGGTATGGTATGCATGATTCCAATTATACCTGACACTGAAGTTGATACCTTGATGAAATAATTACTGAAGCTTGGAGGAAGCTGCAAAGAATCATACATATGCATCAAGATCCCTATTGAAATATAGGAGAGCAGCAGCTGAATTCATTCGTAGTCACTGTGAGACAATGACATTTTGGTTTTTGTCTTCCAGTGTATAACAACTAATTATCCGTGTCCACTAATTATAATGTTAAAAATAAGTATCCTCCTTATTGTATATGCTCTTCTCCTACAACTCCTTTGCACTAAACATCTAGACCCCTAACTCTACTACTGATTTTTCTGTTGAGATTCACACCAGCTGAAGCCCATTAGTGTTATCAATGATCAAGGGAAAGCGGGTTGTGATGGAGACAGAGGCAACTGGAATAACTGGAAGACCTTCCCACTGGATTGGGAAGAAATGTGAATCACCTTGAGAAGCAGCTCATCTGTGAGCTGAAGGGAACCCAGCTTGAAGCCAAAACACTGTGCAAAGCAGCTGAAAAGTCCGCTATTATTTCCCTTCTCTGTACTTATCCTAAATATAGAAAATTATTTCTTACCTTTGCATTTCAGACAGATGTTTTCCTGGGAAGCAGAAATTTGCCTAGTAGACCAGCAATCACAAAGGTGTGGGTGAAATCCCAGTTGCCTCCCAAGATGGAGCATTCAGCCTCCATTTAGGAGTCCCAGAAAAGAGCTGAGACTCTCTCTCCCTGCGAGGCTAGGCCAGATGATAGTTTGCAAGGAAGGGAGATCATACCATGAGCTGTCCCTTGGCAGACAGCAGGGAGTTTGGGGGCTGCCAAGGGCTGAGATGTTCTCGCCTAACTTCCTACCTCCACCAATTACCACCCTCAGGAGGGGAACAGCATTTAGAATCATAGAATAGAATCATAGAATCATCAGGTTGGAAGAGACCCATCGAGTCAAACAATTCCTACCAATCTCTAAACGGTGCCCCTCAGCACCTTGTCCCTCTGTGCTTTAAACACCTCCAGGGAAGGTGAACCAACCACCTCCCTGGACAGCCTGTTCCAATGCCCAATGACCCTTTCTGTGATTTTTTGTTTTTTCCTAATGTCCAGCCTAAATCTCCCCTGGTGGAGCTTGAGGACATTCCCTCTTGTCCTGTCCCCTGTCACTCAGAGAAGAGGCCAGCTCCCTCCTCTCCACAACCTCTCTTCAGGTAGTTATAGATAGCAATAAAGTCTCCTCTCAGCTTCCCCTTCTCCAGGCTAAACAACCCCAGCTCTCTCAGCCGCTCCTCCTAAGACTTTGTTTACGTACATGACCCGCTCTTTTCTTGTAGTTAATAAAGAAAAATTGAGTCCTATTTTGTTATGTGTCATACATTTATGAATGCAAAGGTTCCATAGCTGGGAGGCCTTAAATCATACAGAATCAGGAATCCTGAGGTCAAGAGGAATGTTTCCCTGACTGATCATTTCATTCACAGCTCTGATTTTGTGTTTGCTTTCCATGTCAGGAGCAGGGTGTGGGTGTACTAGTGTGATGGATAATGCATGTGTTTGCAGTCGGGGAGATACAGTGGCTGTCAAATAACTATTCTCTGATTTCTTAATTCTGTTTACCAGCTTCATCCCTCCCACAGATTATTTCTGCTAGCACGTCCTTTATTTCTATTTTTACCACTAGATGGTAGTAGTAGGTAAAGGCTTGCTTTTTTATTTTTTTTTCCTTCCTTCTTTCATTCCCGTTCGTGTTTACTATCTGTGAAGTTTTAGGACACTGGTTCCAGTAACAGGTTTATTGTTTTCTCTGAATAATCAAGTTATTGTATGTATATTGTAGATTTAAAACTCAATATTTGCAAAATAACTGTTTCTTTTCCAATCCTCACGCTCTCTCTCCCCACACATCTTTGTTGAATCCTGTGCAGGCACAAATCACAGGCAACAACCATTACAGTCAGAAACAAACCTCATTTGCCCACAAAAACCTACTGAAAATTTTCTTTGCACAATCATTATAATTTAGAAGCAATGGAGGATAGAGTCAGGACACTGTCATTTGGCAATATTGAATATTTTCCTTTGCTACTGATAAAGCATCATTTATCGAGTGCTTGATGACCAAAATATAGCTATTGACTGCATTTTCTTTATAGATATTTAGTATAAATGGACCAGAAAAAATTACTTACTATGCATAAGCACTATATGCAGTCTCCCAGTCCCTTGGGTACATGTTCATTTGCAGTTTGCTTTGTTTATGCGACACCAAAGAGTACCAAATGTTAAAGTGCAGGTCAATTTACTTTGAGCTGTATTTACTTTTCAGATGGATGGCACCAACATGCAATAACTATCATAGAATCATAGAATCACTAGGTTGGAAAGGACCCACAGGATCATAGAGTCATAGAATCATAGAATCACCAGGTTAGAAGAGACACACCAGATCGTTGAGTCCAAACATTCATACCGACCATTAAACCATGCCCCTCAGCACCTCATCCAGCTTTCCTTTAAACACCTCCAGGGAAGGCGAATCAACCACCTCCCTGGGCAGCCTGGTCCAGGTTCCGACAACACTTTCTATGAAAATTTTTTTTCTGATGTCGAGCCTGAACCTCCCCTGGCAGAACTTGAAGCCATTCCCTCTTGTCCTGTCCCGTGTCACTCGGGAGAAGAGCCCAGCTCCTTCCTCTCTACAACTTCCTTTCGGGTAGTTGTAGAGGGCAATGAAGTCTCCCCTCAGCCTCCTCTTCT
This sequence comes from Coccyzus lansbergi, assembly GCA_033558105.1. Lineage (NCBI taxonomy): Eukaryota > Metazoa > Chordata > Aves > Cuculiformes > Coccyzidae > Coccyzus > Coccyzus lansbergi. Next base: position 2,179,617 of record JAUMJK010000151.1, read on the forward strand.
CCAGACTAAACTACCTCAGCTCTCTCAGCCATTCCTCATAAGGCCTGTTCTCCAGGCCCTTCACCAGCCTCGTCGACTTCCTTCTTTCATACAGACTTCTTCTGTCTCTTCTTCCTTTCTGCCACAGGAGAGGAACACATTAAAAAATAGCAAACAGAAAAGAAAACCCTCAAGGTGTATATGCTCAGGTGATGAAAATCTATATTGCTTCAGTGGACTAAAGTTATGTAAACTTTTATTACCTGCAAAATTGTACTCATTGGATTTTAATTACACTTCAACATCTGATGTACCTTTTGATATCAAAAGCAGAAAGCAGGTATTTCTAAACACCACTTTAATTTGTACCAAAGAAGGTTTAAATTTAAGGAAACATTTTTCACCTAGAATTTCTGCTTTCGCAGAATCATAGAATAAGCACGTGCACACTTTGCACAGCAATTTCAATACTTCGTATTCATTTCCAGGTACCCAGTTCAATAATAAACTGTTCAGAGAAATTATTTCAATAATAAGACAAATGTCTATCAGAGGAGAAATATGTTCTTCCACTTAAATAATCTGTGCCGGCACTAGGCATCTTGGACCACCACACAGACTTTCTGTGGGCTCTTGCACAAGCTACCTGTGCAATGTCTCCCCCAGCCTAACTGTGGACTTCATGAGGTATCCAAATTAAGAAGTTTATAATCCTGCACTCCACTGTGGTCCATGCTTACATGAGAGTATTGTTCCTCATTGTGGAAGACAGAGTTGGGCTCCAACAATGACAACTGAAAAAAACCCAAAACCAAAAGAGTTAGGTAAGTAAGTACCTAAAATTAGGTATGACTGCTATAGATCTGTATCTGACACCATAGATTCACAGACATTTTAAACCAACACTGCAGCCTTACTCTTTCCCAGCCCTCTGGCACTCATAGGTGCCCATTCCACTCCTTTTCATGCCTCTGCACAAGCAGCCAGGCAATTGCCTGCTGAACAGGGCTGGTGTACAGATGTGGACTAAAACTGATGCAGCAAAAAAGAGATTCCTATCAGCCCAGACCTGCTTTCTAGTTACCACACATGCACACATTCATGTTACCATCTGGTGATATCTATGCAAGCAAATAAAATGGATCATAGACAGGACTTAAGAGGCAAAGGATGTGGTGAGACCTGCGTGTTCATGGACCCCATGTATATGTTTTCCCACAAAACAGGGTGATCTCATCCATATTGCTTACTGAGATCAGTCTCTCAAACCTTGGCCAGGCACAGTGCTAGGTGGTGCAAGCAAAAACCAAGCTAGGGGAACCTAACCTGAGTCAGTTTATTAGTGTAGAGAGAGCATGGTGAGAGGGAACAAAATATCTGTTAAGGTGCATCAGTGATGCATTCCTGATACTGGAACAGAAATACCTGACTTGTCTAAAAATATATTGTCTTGTCTAATAAGGTTTGTACAACCTCTAATACCTCCAGGACACTGTTAGAAAAATAAATAAATAAATAAAAAGGCAAAACAGCTTGCTGGCTACTCTGGGTCAGAATTGCTTTTATCATGGGAAAAATATTCTCCCAAATTTTCTGTGGGAAACACTGGCTCTGTGGGTTTTCCTTGAGCAAAGACATCTTTTTTAACCTGGTTTCTGTAACAACACTGTATTATTTATCTGAGTTTGTAGTTCTAGCCTTTTACTCATCTGTGGCTCACTCCCAGATTAGACTCTATCGGCTTGGGTACAACACACTCACTCCTTTTGCCGTCATCCTTACAGCTGCAGTGGAGCACTGCAGTAGTGACCTGAGCCCACAATCTTACCCGCCAAGGACAGAATGACACAATAAGCAATTCAAACTACACAACTCATCAACCAACATAACATTGAAGAAATATTCAGCTTTTGTGCTCAGTTGGGAAAAAGATGAAATGTTTGTTTCTGAATCCATGTTTTTCAGAACATTTTGTTCCACAGTGCATGTTGATATTTTGACTTCTTGTCCCCAAGTGGATGGAAATTTCAACTTTTGTTCAGCACTTGCTGCAGCCTCTAGGTCCTGCTATAATAAATGTAAACCAATTACAGTAGGATAAAAATAGCTTTTAACAAATAGTTACACAGTTTCAATAACGCCTTGTACAACAGTTGAAATATTTTCAAATTAAGCTTTATTCTTTACAGAAGACAAAAATTCAAGATCTTCATCACAGGAAATGACTAGTTTCTGTTAGTTGTGTTACATTTTGTGCATGTTACCTAATTCTTCTTTGCTGGACTCATTACAGGACTTCCAATGTGAAGCATACAGTACATTCTACTCTTGTTTCCTCTGGTACAACCACATTCATTTCAGGGCTTATGCTGCACTTTGAATTGTGTTCCCACAACTTCGTGCTCATAGATTCTGCAGTCAGACTTACTTTCCATTGTGCTCATTTGGGACACAATTTCAAGAATGAATCAAGAGGCCTAAAAAAGCAGTTGTGGTTGTAGTCCAATATAGTTTGCTCCTGACAGCAGTTACAATTAATCAAGGCTTTTCACTCTCATTGACTGGTTACTTCTGAGCTTTCTTCTGAGTTTTTTGAAAGGCAGAAAACTACAGAAAGCAAAAATAATTTTTAAAAATAAATTCCAGGAAAGAGTATCATACCATAATATTCTTGTTGTGTTATTGCTCAGAGTGCTTTAAAATCAGCAGCTATGTTGTGCTTTGGGATCAGATTATTATGCTGTTTGCAGAGGGGTAATGATTTTGCAATATAGAAATCACTGCCTAAAGGATAATGAAGATAATGAATGAATGTATTCTTAAGAGCAAAACTCTTTCTTTCACATGGCATACAAGAAGGTGTAACTCCTAAGAGGCTACATTGGCTATAGTGTTGGAATTCACAGAATTGTCCCAGATATAAACATCTGCCTATATGCCGCGTGGCATCACAATGAGATATTTTAAAATTCGACTTTAGTTTTTTGGCGGGTTTTTTTATTGCTACTGTCGATATATGAGGGAGTTAGCATACTGTCGTAGTAGACTATGATGCCTAAATTCACCATTTTTCAGAAACACTGTTCTTCTAATGATTAGGACTTCAAGTATCTCATCCCCTGGGGCACTCAGGGTGAAAGTCGGTGACTGATCAAAAAGCAGGAGATCTAGTAAGATAGCACTAGAGTACCTCTTAATGTCTGGGGACTCTGCTTTACCATCAGCAGTGGAAAGGAGAGGAATCTCTGCTTAAGAAGTCTTCCCACTAAAATCTTTTCTTTACCATTTTTACAATGCTTTATGAAATTTAAAAAGCAGATTTGATTTGCACGTATGGCGTCTTACCTTTTTTATTTCACAGTTGCTACTTGTCTTATAGAAGGCAAATTTCTGATGGATAGTCAACTCCCAATAGTTTGACTTCTTATTTGTTCAGCTTTCTGTCACTATTGCAAGCATTCTTTACTCATTTAACAGAGTAGTGGAAAATGGCAATACAAAATAACTTCTGCGATTAACATGGGTTCGATGTAGACACATCACAGAGATAACATGCCCAAAATTTTTTTCAACCAGGCTTAAGGTAGGTAACATTAAAAGCTTCATCCACAGTGTGAGCAACCGCATCCTGCTTAGGTGAACCTAGGTTCTTCCTTCAGTTTTATATAGTGCACTTCAAATGCCTATTCCTACATTTACACTCCATGTAAATATCACAGAATCACAGAATCACAGAACAACCAGGTTGGAAGGGACCCATCGGATCTTCTAGTCCAACCATTCCTATCTAACACTAAACCAAGTCCCTCAAATATGTTCACTGCTAAGACTTTTTGGTGCATGTTACAGATTTCCCACTGTCAAGAAGTATGATCCTTATGAATTGACTTGTGATTTTCTTTGGGACATTATTTTTTCTTAACAATTCCAGCACAGAGGTGATTTGTGTCTGCTTTGCAACACAAATGGAAGTCCAGCCTCAGATAAGATGTCCTATTTTCTAGATGAAGTAGGGAGCAGATACTTAATGGGCCTGTTAAGCCTGAAAAAGACATGTAGCATATTTGCAGCAGACTGGAAATACTTCAAGAATATGCAATAGCTGCAAAATCCACTGCATCCACCGATACATGTTAGGGGTAAAAGCAGTGTTAGAGAATAGGATCATACCATTCTGGATATTTACAGTGGAAGCCAAGCCCTAGGTGAAGGGTCAGGCTTTAGTAAAACCGCTAGAACAATGTCCCAGTGCCAAAAGAAGGTGATTACACCAGTGCACAAGTTGATGATTATGCACTTCTGGAAGTGGATAAACCAGACTAGCACAGGTAAGTGCATAATTAATTTCATGTTGGCCAGTCAGCTGCTGGAAGTTTACAATGGGATCTTATTATAGTTTATAGCAAGCAGATGGCTTAATGGGATAAGTAACATATCTCATACTACATCAAGTTAATTTTTTTTGCTGTTATGAGTATGACAAGCATTAGCCCCAAGGAAGGAGGAACCAAAAGTGACAGAGGCAAAAGATATTTCACCTTGGGACTGCAAGACATGTGGTCTTAACTGTACCTTCATTAACATCCACGCAGTGAACAGAGGCAAGATGTGTAGTGCCAGGGTATTGAGGTAGTCCGGCATTTATCGAGTGGGACAAATAGGAATTCATTTTCCTCTTAATGTTCATAGAATCATAGAACATTAATGTTGTTGTTATCAATGAGATATTAGTGCCAGCAATTATTCTGAAGGACTGACTTTGGCTTTTGGCCTTGGAAAAAGAAACATAAGTTAAACACAAAACAGCATCAGTGGAGACACCATTTAGTGGGTTAAATGGAGTATGCACTTGCATAGCAGCCATTAAATAAAAGAGCATTTGGATGCCACTCTAAGAAATGTCATTCAGACTGTAGTGCTCTGCACTACAAATGCAGGGGCAAAAATCTGAGCACTTTTACACAGAAAAAATCCAGGGGAGTTCAGAGGTTTCAGACACCAGAAAACTATAGCTCTCAGTACTCAGATAGATTCAGAGCTAGCACAGGGGAGATTTCACCTCCCTCCCTTACCTTGATAATGGGGAGAAGAGCTCAGAAAAGCTTGTGATACTTTAATGATGAAATGGAATGGAAGTCCTAATATGTTCATTTGAAAAAAAAAAAAAAACCCAAACAGACAAACCATAAGTGATTCATGTGTTCTCCTACAAAACATTGGATTGGTGGGTTGCTTTATAAACCTTTTGTAAAGGTATCTGTACAGCATGACAGATAGGAACCACAAGGGAAGATCTACTATTATCTCAGGATGAGTAGAGAGGGTTGTTGTTAATATTAGAGGATTAAAATATGTTTTCTGAATTTCAAGCCTGTTGCTTCTTAGAGGTAGAAGTAACTGCCATAATCAATTTCATTTAACATCTGTGTCTCAGAGTTATATAAGGCATCCCATGTGCAACCTACATGATTTGCGTGTTTTGCCACTTTGCAAAACATCCTTATACTTTTCATCATATTTATTTATTCCACAGTAGCTTCAAAACCATCATTATGCAGAGAAACAAGCATAATAGAGAGTGGAGAAGCCCTATAAGTGAAGAAATATGGGGGCCTGAAACACACCTATATGCCAGTAATGGCTATTAGACTTGTTATCCTATTTGTTAATGTTTGTGACAAGTTATAGTGGACAAAGAAAGGACTTCGTTTTAAGGCATTCAGATGAAACTATTTGCACTGAGCACAACAGAGTGTGCTGTTTATAGACTAGAGGTGTTGGTAAATAATTCAATAATTACCTTTCATGATTAGGAAAAAAAGAGACTAATCCTAAACTAAGAATGGGGTGATTGACAGTGTCAGAATGTTCCTTCCAGGCTGCATCCTTCTGCAGCCTCTCCTGATTATCTTCTAGCATCAGTTTCTCTTAGAGAATGCACAATGGTTGTTGACTAATTTTTTCTTTCAGGTCTTCACTGTGCCCATATTATTTAAATCGGAATTTTTTAACTCTAATATTAGCTGAATAAGAAATATCAGCTCCCCTGGAGCCTCTCCTAGGGAGCAGTCAAAATGAGGAGGATAAGCTACAGCTGCTGCCTGAAAATTTTAACACCTATCGCCATCACACATTATACTGGCCAATATGCTCTTAAAACTTGTTCAGTGTTCTTATAGCCAAGGCATAAAACCCAGCAATGTTTGATGTAACCACTCACTGAAATCAATTGTATTAAAACTCAGGCTATGAAACTAACTCTGCAATCATGGTAAAAATTGCAAAATCCTGTTTATGAAACAGGCAGGGTTTTATATTAACGGTTTTTTATCCCCCTTCTCCGCATATCATTTTGAACATGTGAGATCAAAAGGGATGCAGCTGGAAATAAGAGAAGGAAAAAATACTTATGAAAATTCATTTTATATTCTTTACTCTTAACTGAAACTGAGCACTCTACTGAAGTAAATTATCTCCTCTTGTAGTAAATGTATTGACCAAAACCCAGGAAATTCCTCCTTACATTTTTTTTTCTTCCAGGAAATTCCTTATACTATATACTTACAAGTACTGATAAATAGTATAGATGGTTTTAATGGATTGTGGATGTGTTTCCAAGACCCCAGCCTGGGTCCTAGTGTCATTCCCAGATCTGTCCCCATGTAGTCTTCCATTTTTTTATTCTTCTACTACATCAACTTTCCTAGTTAGTTGTCCGAGACTTGTTGATTGTAGTTGATCCATGTTAGCTCTATCAGAACCTAAGATTCCTCCTTGAGATCTTTTGTTGTTGTTGTTTTTTCTCTATTAAACTACCCTGCTGAAAAGTGGAGTGGGGTGAAAAAAAGGGTTATGTGTTGTGGGTGCTAAGTGGGGCAGTTTTTACTCCTTGTTGAAAAAAACCCAAAAAAACAACAAACCCCAAACCTCAGAATCATTCTAAGTTTATGTTATGGTATTTATATTCCACATGCTTGATGTACATACAGTGCTGAATGCTAATTCTTCCCGGATAAATTCTTCACATGCTGGGGAGTTGTCTTTAACATGCCATAGCAGGGATTATCTGTGTCTTGTTTGGGGTTCAAAGTGTGAACAGAGTTTTCTCAGAGACAAAAATCTTCCTGAAATCAAGGAATTAGAAAAAGCCAATGGATAGAACATAAAAGGAACAGAATATAGACTCAACTAGTCTCAGAAATAGCAGTGGTGACCTGTTTGCGCTCAAGTCCAAGTATGAGCTAGAGTCATGAAGAGTAACAAATTGCTGATGATATATAGTAATGACACCTGGCTACGATTGTGGATGCACCTATCTGCAATTATGTCCAGAAACAGGAAGAGAGAAAGGGCATCTCTATGAACCTGAACACAGAGATAGCCCATTTTGCTGTCATTCAAAAACGCTCATGCAGAAGCAATGCTTAATTATTATATAGCACTACTACTCTGATGGGCCCAACCTTGCTTGCAAAGATATCCACAGTAGCTCAAATTATAGATAAATCTGACATGCTATGTTATCAGTGAAGCTTTTTATTTCTTACATTAAGCTGGTAATAGAAAATTTGATGAACATCGAGAGTCTTTGCCTTTCAAAAAAGATAAAAATATTATCAGGTAAAAAGAATACAATTGAGATTATAAAAAAAATTAAATATCAATTGCTGTGGTTAAGCCATTGAAAGTTCCCCATTTGTTTAATAAACTATTTGTAAAAAAAAAAAAAAATCAACAAGAGAAGTTACAGGTAAAAACTGAAACCTATCAAGTTGAAAAAATGAGGTAATTAGTATTTCCAATAAAAGATAGCCATGGCAGCCAAGGCAAATATAACATCATTATGCAGGAAATATCCTCAGCCCAAGAAAAGACCACACAAGACCATGTAAGAGAAGTTTCAGTGTATGACAGAGTAGAGAGTCCACAGCAGTGGGAGATCAGGTCTACGTACATGCAAGTTGACAAGTGATATTTCAATCTAATGGTTCTATACCACTTGTTTGATAAACTAGGAGATGAAGAGAAGCAAGGAGAAGCAGTAAAGTCAAAGGTGCATATCTAGGATTATCTTTCATTGTCTTTTGATATGAGATACACTGGATTATAGCTTTTAGGAAGGAGGGAGATTGAGAACAGAAAGTCTTTGTGACTTGAAGACCATGAAAGAAATAGAGAAAACAGACTTAGGAAAACAGGCAAGGTTTAACATTCTTCACTACCAGCTCAGAAGGAGGTAGTCACACAGAAGTGTTTTAATTTGATAAGGTCACATTTCACACCTGTAGGACTAAAATCGAGATCTCTTAATGCTAAGAGAATATCTTAGCCACAAAAACATTCATCTTCTGTGATGTTCCATGGTTTCATCACCACAAACTACTATGAATAATTCAGGAAGCACTTTGGCACCAGTGTCATTAATAAGACAAATAATCAAGAAGATGTTTAAATAATGATGTAGAAAAGGCAGAACTCAATAAATATCTAATTTCATAAGAAGGCAAAGAAGCACATCCCAGATCATCCCTAGTAAAGAAGAAGGATGTTAAACTGAATGCCTCTGAGGTGTAGACGTTGCAGAACAAATAGGTTCAAATGGTTTAGGTTAATTTTTAATAAATCTCAGATTACAGAGGAAATTGAGAAAGACAAAAAGTGTGCTAATGTTACATTAATGTTCAAAAAAGATTAGTGTATTGGTTGATGGCTCTTTCAGCAGGGAGTCAGCCTAAGCCCAGCAACACAAAATCACATAAAAGATTGAACCTATATTAAAAGATAGGAATAAGCTTTCAAGTTGTTAAATAAGTCTGGTCAAATCAATCTCATTTTCTGTACTACAAATTTGTTTGATAAAGGACGTGTGGCAGAATTTTGTAAGGTATTTATCTTAGTACCACATGACAATGATTAAACAAGTGGTTCTGAGAGCTAACAAAACCTGGCTTTCTAGGGAATTGTGTCTCTCTTGGTTAATTGACTGTTCAACTGTATTGCACTTAGATTTTCTGTTTACTGGATATATAAACACAGGTCTGTTATTTATTGCTACAGGTTTTTTCAAAATGACAAACATGCTGTCATCTTTAACTATACAAACTACCAAATGGATTCTAAAATTACTGAGAGTGATATTGGAACTCTAGTATTATAGTACTTTCCTACAACTATCAACTTTTATGAAATATATTTAAGATACTTATCTCTCTGCAAATGTGCTTGACAATGACAGACAGCCTCAAGAAATATTGGGGGCATGAAAGCAAAAATGGGCACCTTGCTTGTATGGAATAAGAGTAGCATGAACACAGTAAAATCATCACAAACAATAGTTCTTATATGGATTAGAAACTCTCTTTGATGGTTCTAAGAGAGCAGCCATCAATATGAAATCCTAAACAAATACCACTATTTCTAAAGAAACTTCTCAGGTGTAAGTATTCAGAAATTGCAGAGTATTATCAATGGTGAAATATAATGAACATAGGGAAGCCATGGGACACATCTATAAAGTAGATCATGAAAAATACATTTTAAAAAAAACAAGTTCATATTCCAACAAGGAAGAAGATAGTAGCACGGAACTAAGGGATGTGCCCTGGAAAGTGTTAATTTCAAGAAGGGTTTAGAGATCACAATGAAGAAGTGACTCATTATAAGGAAACTGTATGATGGTGTGGGGAAGGGGACTTAATCCATCCAGGGTGAATTACTAGAAAAAGAAGTCTTAAACTTCTAAACAAGGAAGGAAGGACCAATGAAGGACCAACCATATCCAACAAGCTACACCATGTGGCTACAAATAGATATGTTTATACTAGGCTAGCGAAGTGCCTGCCTTAGGAAGAAGGAAACTTCAGATGACAGCAGAAGCCTTTGAAATCCAAGTCCAGGGAGATAATTCTCCCCTGTGCTGGGCACTGGTGAGACTGCATCTTGAATACTGTGTTCAGTTCTCGGCCCCTCACCACAAGAAGGATGTTGAGGCTCTGGAGCATGTCCAGAGAAGAGCAATGAAGCTGGTGAAGTGGCTGGAGAACAGGCCTTATGAGGAATGGCTGAGCGAGCTGGGGTTGTTTAGGCTGGAGAAGAGGAGGCTGAGGGGAGACCTTATTGCTCTCTATAGCTACCTGAGGGGAGGTTGTGGAGAGGAGGGAGCTGGTCTCTTCTCCCAGGTGATAGGCAACAGGATAAGAGGAAAGGGTCACTGGGTACTGGAACAGGCTGTCCACAGAGGTGGTTGAGTCACCTTCCCTGGAGGTGTTGAAGGGATGGGTGGGTGAGATGTCGAGGGGCATGGTTTAGTGACTGATAGGAATGGTTGGACTTGATGATCCTGTGGGTCTTTTCCAGCCTAGTGATTCTGTGGTTCTGTGTGAAATCCAAGATTCTGAACTTTCTGCTAGCTACATTATCTCAGGGTCAGTTCTGTGACTTGGAGGCAAACTGGCATGGTCTAACCATGGCCATGCTTTCTGACTGCCATTAACTCCAAAGCAGGATAGCCGTAGGATAATCTGTGACTTGGGTAAGGTCTCTGACCCAGGAGCTAGTTAAATCCTGAATGTATGAACAGCACCAGGAATTGTTCCAACTGTTTAACCAAAGGCATTTTAGGACATGTCTTGACATTGTGGATTTTGCAGGTACAGATAGCTCTGTGCAGTAATTTACTGTCCTGGAAATATTGTACCTGCACTACAAACAGATGTCACAGTTTTTTACCTTAAAACTCAGCCCATCCACCATGCAGCAGGGTTCTCCTACGCATCTAATCCTTTGACAATGTTTTTTCTGGTGTGCCCTGCAATGCCTGACTCCCAGGCTGACTGTATCAAGTCAGTCACGGAAGCATCTGCACTATTCCTTCCACTCCTTTTTCTGTGCTCATGCAGGTGGCTTTTTACACTGAAAGCCAGAATGGGATGAGTGTCTTCATGCCAAGCACTTGGAGGACACAGGAGGTAGAAGCTTTAACCCAGAAGGCAAGGTTTGCTTCAAAGAATCCTAATTTCTGAGCATATTTTTGATATCTACTAAGTATAAGAAAAAAAAAAAAAGAATAAAATCTCATGTTGCTACTTATTTCATAGGTAGAATTAACAGAATTAACACACCGCTATACATATTTGTCATCATGGCAGAAACTTCTGGATATTTCTGCATCACATAATAAGAAGTAGTTTCTGGGGCAGAGACTTCATTCATACCCCCTTTCACACATCTCATTTGCAGTCCTCAAATAAGCATTAAATTCCATCCACCTTTTTGTACTTGCATTGTCATATCTAATGGCATCCTGAGACATCACCCAATCAACATTAATTTATTCAAAATGCACACAGAAATAGTGTGCCGTAAAAAATGGACATTTTTTGCTTTTATCCATTTAATATCATATACTATCTGTGTATAGACCATGTTATTAAAGCATGTTAATAATCATAAATTTAAATCTGATTTTAAAGCAGATGAATGAAAGGCATACCTATATTCCAGAACTCTGACAAATTTGGGGGTTTCAGTAGTTTTCATCATACTGTGAGCACTGTTTAGATGAAGATTGAATAAGACGACTTTCTCACCTTCTCATGAACTTACTTTCATCTAGAAAATATTTTAACAAGCTTTCCTTAAGAATACTATCTCCTTTTTGAGAAAACATATATCAGATTTTGGCTTTGAAAAAATAAAACTTTGAAAAATACGTTCATAAATAACTAAACAACATCCTTTATGTGGATAATTTTAGCAGAGCATTTTAACAAATGTTAGCATGTATGTCACCTTTTATTTATTCTACTGACATTTCTATTAACATAATACTGCTGTCAGCTAATTTTCGTATCTCACTATTTTTTTTTGCACAGTCATGGAAATGCCATAGGCAGGGACACCTTCCACTATACCAGATTGCATAAAACCCCATCCAACCTGGCCTTGAACATTTCTAAGGAGGGATCTACAAAGTCTCTAGGAAACCTGTTCCAGTGCCTCACCACTCTCACAGTGAAGAATTTCTTCCTTATATCTAATCTAAACGTACTCTCTTTCAGGTTAAAACCATTACCCCTTGTCCTATCACTACACATACTTGTAAAAAAAGTCTTGCTTGTAATGATAATGTAATAACAATTTCAGGTTTTAGGTACCTGATAATACAAAGGGATTTATCAGAATAACTGGTGAAATATCTCTTATAATCAACAGCAATGAGTAAAATTTTCTGGCTTTCTGATATGCCACAACTTCTTTGAAATCAAAGGGAGAAAATCTTTTATGTCATTTTAGGACTCTTACTACTATTGTGAGTTTCTAAACTTCCTGTCAACTGCTAAAATCATGAGAATACTAAATCACTGACATATCCTAGATGAATGGAGCTTATTGAAAACAAATATTAGATTTCCTCTAGTTATTGAAAATACGGTGTGAGAAAGTCTTACTACATTATTTACTTGATAGATAAGGTTTCATTTTTGTCTGCTAACCAATTCCTTCCGTTCTTAAATTAACAGGTGCAACGATAGTCACTAGTTTATTTTCTCATTTTAGAGGCTTTTGGATAAAACTTAGAACAAATACATTAACTGGTATACAACATCACATCCATTGTTATTTGTTAAATAATGCCTTAAATGTCATAAATGCTAACCTTTTGAACAGCATAATACATCTTCATAACTCCACATTATATCACATCAAGAAACATTGTGTGAATCATTTGATTGCCCAGCTCAGGATCTCCACTTTATTTATTTGACTCCTTTTGTCTTCCATCATCAACAGTGATAAGTGGGTTCTATTGTAGTATTACTTTCACTTCATAAGTGTACTGCACATTTGTAGTGATGCTTTATATGACGTTCTGGGTAAAAAATCAGAAATCAATGGATTTTCCTTACTGACAGAAATGGAATTTGAGTTCTTTTCTCAACCAGTAAAACAGTTCTTGCAACATTCTTTCCCAAATTCCTGATGTTTTCCTTCTTTCTCTAGTAAAAACAAGCCTTAAATCAGTATAAAACATCAGGAAAATATATTCCACTCCTTTCTAATTTTTTCAGTCACTGCTGTAAGATACAAATATACAACCAAAACCAGTTTTTCCAGCCATCCAAGTTGCACACTTGAACTGCTTTTTAATTGTGTTCCAGGTTACAAATATATTAATAATTTATTTTCTTGTATCCATTTTATAGCAAATTGAGTGTCTTGTAGAATAAGGGCAGAGTGCACAGCCAGAGGAAGTAAAGGGTCAACATAAACATGGGCTAGATAGTATTCATAACAAAAAATAAAAGATTGCATGTCAGAAGAGAAATGACAGGATTTTTTATAAATTTCATTTATCTTCTCTGGTACCCAGAGGATTTTCCCTCATGCTTTAAGTGGGATCGGTGTATAAATGAACAGCAACTTCTTAAAGACCCTTGGAGGCTCAACAAAACAAAGTTCTGCATTTGTAAATTTGCAAGCGGTCTGTGGTACTGACAGAGAAATTTATTACCAATGAGGAATGAGAAAAAGAGAACCAGTGGAGTTCAGCAGTGTAAGAATAAAAGATTGTCAGTCTTTAAAGCAAAGATTTAAAACGTCAAAAGGACCAGACCAGATCCAGGAAGGAAGGAAGGAAGGAAGGAAGGAAGGAAGGAAGGGTAGCTCATGCGTCAAGGGGGACAATGTGCTAAGTATCATAACATCACGAGTGGGTAAACTTGAAAAAATATACAGGTGACTTCAGGGAGAGAGTTTATCAATCTGTTTGACAGGGTTTGCCTAACAGTATCACAAGAGTGGAAAATACATGTAAACATCACCCAGCCTAGCCAGAGTCTTCCGAAGTGACAGCGATGCAAGTGTAAAATGCCTAGCCTGTCAAAACTGTAGCAATGACACATGGGTAATTGATAAGCACCCAGGCTGACATGTTCCGAATCACTTTCATAGAATCATAGAATCATAGAATCACCAGGTTGGAAGAGACCCATCAGATCATAGAGTCCAACCATTCCTATCAAACACTAAACCATGTCCCTCAGGACCTCACCTACCCGTGCCTTAAACACCTCCAGGGAAGGTGAATCAACCACCTCCCTGGGCAGCCTATTCCAATGCCCAATGACCCTTTCCGTGACTTTAATTTCAACCACATCGCAAAGGCAATAAATTTAGCTGACTGGTTGAAGTAGATACTCCCCTTTTAATCCCTCTAAACAGTTGTAACAAACTACAGAGACTTGTACAAACAAGATGATTTTATTAACAGCTCATAACTTAACAAAGTTTGTTAATAGCTGTGGAGAAGGTAATGTTTGTGAAAATACATTGAGCAACCCAGTTGATGGTACTACACGCAAACAATGTGCTACAAGCAAGGATATACGCAGAGCAAAACCAATCAGACACAGGTAAACATAACACTAGATAGGGTTCTTTTGTTTACTCTAATTATAATAAACTTACACCTGGGGTGGAGAAACTTGAGAAAAGGTGGTCATTATATTAATTTCTAGTTAGTGGAGAAAGAATTCTCACTTCGCATACCGAAACTTAACTGTGCAAGTGCAGTAGGTATGGCCATGGGAGTGGTTTGCCTCAGAGACAGAGAGGAGGCAAGTGAGGACTACTCATCTAAGCAAGGATTTATAGAATCAGCATGATCAGAACACAAGTTTTATTCCTAACTTCAAATATAGATGGATCACCTGAACTTACTAAATCAGAAAACCCTCATGTGTTTATAGTATTGGGAACATGCTTGACTATCTCTTGGGTTTTTGAATGACATTAAATAATTAATTAAACAAATTCTGAAATTAAAATATAATCTGTCTTTAGTGTGTTTGTTTAGTTCTGTAAAGAAGACCAGAATTTGAGCATTTCATACAGACATTGCATTTGTTAGGACAGTTTATTTTTTTCATTCAGATACTGTGTTTGCTCTGCTTTTTTCTTTCCATTCGTTTTAAATGGTTTTGATGCAAATAGGCTAACTCAGGGGACTGTCTTCCAGAATATGTTTTTTACTTCTATTTCTAAAAAATACTTTTCCTCATGCATTCATGCATGAGTATAATTAACTCCATGTACTTCTGCTGGCCTGCAAGTGCCTGCAAGCTCTAGTAAAAAAGGACCTGCATAGCACGAGATAACGTACATAATATACAAATACAAACCAAAATAATGGACTTTGCCTGGTAGATTTCATGCTTTAAGTAACAAGAGTTATTTATACCATTTTTATTCTATAGAAGCCGAAGGACCTCACAGGAAGGGAAAATGTACTATCTGTATTTTGAAATGAGGAAAACCTAACTAGAACAGCAATATGCAGTAAATCATTCAGTGGTGAAACAGCAACTAGAGGCCAGAGTTGGTCAGAGCTACATGCAATTTTCCATTCCTTTTAGCTCATGAAATGTGTCAGTTCTGAGCCTTATCTTATGTCAGTATTCCCCATGCCCTTGGATCCTTTTCGTTTATACCCACCTTCATGACCTGCATCTTTATATTGTTCAGAACAAGCCAGAGAAATGTACTGGGTTTTCTCCCCCCTTTTGAAATACACAGTTAGAGTTATGGAAACTCTTTGCTATTGTATAATGAACCTGAGTAAATGTCCACATTTCTATTCAGAAGATTTGCCTGTGGCAGTGGAGCACTGGAAGAGGCAGGAAGGATACTGCATCATACAACTACAAGTGGTGTGCTTACCTCAGGACCATAGTGAGAGCAGATAACAACTCCAACTTGGGAGAGAGGACACCATGATATAGCCCTGGTGGGATGTTTTTCCCCTTCTCCCTTATAGGCAAGCTGGGAGGTGGGCTGGGAGTGTGAGCACTGCCTGTGCCAGGACAAGTGTTTCTGGGTTGTGCAGGACCAGGCCAGTCAAGAAGCAAGATGGGACAAGGTCATGACATGAAGTCAGCGGAGGGGTTAGACGTGGGAAGGAAAGATCCCCATGGGTCTCCCCAGGCTGGGTCCTGCACCTCCCCAGCAGTGCCATGATTCCCTGAGCCTCCCCTGGACCTATGGTTCATCTTCTGGACTCCAGATGCGTAAAAAAGAGTTCAAAGTTTGTTTACCTTGGGTAACACTGGATGCAGGGGGCAAGGCCATGCACAGCAGATGGGGCAGCTACAGGGTGGCTGGGGTCCATCACACACAGAGGGTTTACTCCTTCATGAACCGTCAGATCATGGGCTCTAAAGGTGCCTCATGTGCCTCAAGTTTCTAAGGCTGGCAGCCAGCTGGCCCAGCACTGCCCTGCCCATGTCTCCATTCCTCAGACTTATCAAGGGCATAAACTTCACTTGTGGTTTTTTTTTTTTTTTATTCTAGGCCAACACCAAGCTACCTTCTCTGCACGGGATTGTAACACAACACATCTGCCTTTTGCTGTCATGGTGCCATAAAGGGCATTTACGCAACTGTGAGAATGGCTCTCCCACTGTTTTCCTTGTTTAAATAAAGTCTTTCTCTGGCACGTTATTTCTAGCTGGTGAAGCTTCTTAGTGCATGAAGGGTAAAGCCATGACCCAAAGCATGATAAATGAACCATGGATTGGAAAGGTCTGTGAGGGTTGTGACTCTGCCCCCTGAGTGCCTTTACAGTTAGTTCATTCTTCTTTCTGGAGTAGTTATGTTGGCAAGCTTGCATGCTTGTAGATTCATTGGCATATATCTGCTCCCACATTTATCTCTCTCCTAGACTCTCCTAAGCTCTATGACATGTCATTTAAGGGGACAGACCTCCTGAACCATGTACTGCAATATAGTCAGGATTTTCCACAGAATGAACAATACTGAGGAGTTTCATCCTTACCCTTGCGTTTCCTTTCTTCCTGTAAATGTACTTATTTTACTTTCTCGCATCCCTCTATTTGTATTCTCCACTAATTCTTCTACCGTAAAGAAATCTGTTTAGAATATGAACTGTCAGATGTCATTACCTATTATCAAGAAACTATGTTGCTGTGTTTAAAGAACATGCATATTTCAGGGCACACTAATCCATAATGTTTGCATATTTAATACTCATTTGAATTTATAAATCTCCATGCCTTTTGGAGTATTGCCAGCTGTGCAACTGCCTAACTGTGGAAAGAAAGCAGGCAGCGAGAAGGAAAATGGTTCATTACTTGATTGCCTGTTCTAATCGGTACAGTAAAACTCAGTACTAGCTGGCATTTCTAAAACCATGATGTAGATACAAGCAAACCCAGAGTTCATCTGCCATTGCATTTAAAATAGTTTATGCTACCTACCTATCAAGTAGTATTTTGTTGAACTTAATAAAATAATGGTAGTAAGCACTATGCCTTGATGCAATGATATTGCTGACACCTGTTGATGAATGGTAAAAAGAAATTATTTCAATTTCACATTAAAAAAGCATCTCAAAACTCATTTGGAAGTCAGCAGTTTGAAATATAGAAATATTGGCCTTTAGTAGTTATGCCAAGGTTTGAAAAACAGTTAAGAATTTTACAACTAAAAATAATGTCTATGTTTGATGCTTTACAACATTCTTATGTTCACGTTCTGCATATTAATTTTCTCTGTTGCTCCTGAAATTTATTAGAGCTTATAAAATTAGTTCTTACGTTGGTTTTGACCACAAAAATAAATTTTTCACAGTATTAGACACATTTCTTTTTGAAACGCAAATCTGTATGTGAATATGGTGCATATGCAAAGAAAAGTAGTCTTATAGTTGAGGTTCGGGGCTTCAGAATTGGAAGAAGTCTCGTTCTACCCTACTTAATGTATTTTTTCTTAGACCTTAGGGAAAAAAAAGCTAATGTGTTTCAGTCTATTTCCTTATCTTTAAAATAGTGATCTAAGTATGTGACTGTCTTTCAGAAACATTGTTTACGGTAAGTTGTTTCCTCTGGCGGTAAACTGCCTGACACATTCTGATTGATAGTTATTTTGTGTATTACTCCTTTGAGAACACTATCAATATGAAATCTAGTCAGTTAAGAGTGTTCTTTCACAACACGGATTAACTGACCTTCATTTGCACTGCATGCAATGTCCTTGAAAGGGGTAATTTCACTCTTGCACTGGCGTTTATGTGGCGGGTTGCATGATCAGCCAGGTCTGGAAACTGATCTGCTTGAAAACAGTTGACAAAACTCAAGAACAGACAAATGCTTTCAGCTAGATTAATTTCCCACTCTTGATTTAATACTAGCAGAAGAATGTGGAAAGAAACTTGCAGACTAGGTCAAAAGGGAAGGGCAGGGCATAATTTTGCAATAGTATGTGGGTTTATTCTGTCTTGTGCTGGTTATAGCTTCACCTTAAGGCAAGTATGTTATGGTAGATATACTGTAAGCATCTATCTATTGAAGACTCCCTGATCATTTTTCATGTGTTTGCAATTACATTGGGGTTTTGAGCTGTCACTTTTCTCTCTTTGTGTTGCTATATAAAAGACACACACAGGTACTAATGGTGCGAATGATTGCATTAAAGGGCTGTCTGCAGAAAAATCAGTTATATTCAGAAGTATAAAATGCATGTTGCATTTCAGGTTGGCTGTGAGAAAGTGGGAAAAAAAGAGACCATTTTGCATTTCATGTCCACTTTAAATAGATGGTGACAATTCAAATACAACAGTAACTCATGATTTACGTCTGGATTAAGAAAGAATAAATTACATTTTTAAAGAAACAAGATACTGTGTTAGCATGTCTGACCTATAACAAGCAAGTATATTTAGTGTTTATGTTGTAGTCTTAGAGAAAATCTTAACTGGCTGGGGCCCCTTGGGATATACAGTAAATATCCCCAAGGGGTTTACAGACTCTTAAGTGAGAAGCAGGCTACACAGGCTCTAGAGTATGTAGCAAAATAGACAAACAAGCAGTCAAGGGCTGATGAAAATGACTGCAAGGAAACAAGAATAGTTACATATGCACAAGGATGAGAACATGACTGAGGTTCTTAATGTCTTCTTTGCCTCAGTCTTTAATAGTAAGGAAAGTTGCTTCCTGTGTGTACATTGCCAGGAGTTAGAGGAACAGAACAAACCTCCCTTGATCCAAGAGGAGGTGGTTAGAGACTTGCTTGCCCTGCTAGATACCCACAAGTCCACCGGGCCGGATGGGATCTACCCAAGAGAATTGAGGGAGCTGACAGATGTGCTGGCCAAACTCCTTTCCATCACTTTCCAGCAGTCCTGGAAGACTGGGTAGGTTCCACTGGACTGGAGGCTGGCTGATGTTGTGCTCATCTACAAGAACTGTTGCAGGGAGGATCCAGGGAACTACAGGCCTGTCAGTCTGACCTCAGTGCCAGGAAAAGTCCTGGAACAAGTGATCTTGAGTGCTATCATGAAGCACATGCAAGAGAACTGGGTGTGGATGTGGTCTTCCTGGACTTCAGTAAAGCCTTTGACACAGTTTCTCACAGCATTCTGCTACGGAAACTGTCAGCCTCTGGACTAGATAGGTGAACCCTCTCCTAAGTGGAAAACTGTTTGAATGGCCAGGCCCAGAGAGTGGAAGTAAATGGAGTTAACTCCAGTTGGAGACTGATGACAAGTGGGGTTCCCCAGGGCTCTGCTGTTCAATGTCTCTATCGATGACCTGGATGAAAGCATTGAGTGCACCCTTAGCAAGTTTGTGAAAGACACTAAGCTGGGTGGAAGTGTCAATGTGCTAGAGGGTAGGGAGGTTCTACAAAGGCATCTGAACAGGCTGGACCACTGGGCAGAGTCCAATGGCATGAGGTTTAACACGACCAAATTCCGGGTCCTGCACTTGGGGCACAACAACCCTATGCAGAGCTACAGACTGGGAGAAATCTGGCTAGAAAGCTGCCTGGAGGAGAAGGACCTGAGGGTGTTAGTTGACAGCAACTGAACATGAGCAATCAGTGTGCCCAGGTGGCCAAGAAGGCCAATGGCATCCTGGCTTGTATCAGAAACGGTGTGACCAGCAGTTCCAGGGAGGTTATTCTTCCTGTGTACTCAGCACTGGTGAGATCACACCTGTGTTCATTTCTGGGCTCCTCACCACAAGAAGGATGTTGAAGCCATGCAATATGTTCGGAGAAGAGCAATGAAGGTGGTGAAGGGGCCAGAGAACAAGTCCTACGAGGAGCGGGTGAGGGAGCTGGGTTGTTTAGCTTTGAGAAGAGGAGGCTGAGGGGAGACCTTATTGCTCTCTACAACTACCTGAAAGGAGGTTGTGGAGAGGAGGAAGTTGGGCTCTTCTCCCAAATGACAGAGGACAGGACAAAAGGGAATGGCCTCAAGCTCCTGCAGGGGAGGTTCAGGCTTGACTCTTTTTCACAGAAAGGGTCACTGGGCACTGGAACAGGCTACCCAGGGAGGTGGTTGAGTCATCATCCCTGGAGGTATTTAAAAGACAGGTGGATAAGGTGCTGAGGGGCAAGGTTTAATGGTTGATGGGAATGGTTGGACTCAATAGCCCTGTGGGTCTTTTCCATCCTAGTCACTCTCTGATTCTGTGAACATCTTTCCAGTCAGAAACAGTAAAGAAAGACATCCACACACACAGTTCCTTCTTGCCAAATGTGATTCAACTTTGGTCACACATGGAAAACTTCACAAAAAAAACTGCACAGTAATTCGACTTTGGTCACACCTGGAAAACTTCACCAGAGCACCAGCTGTCCAGTGTGGAGATTTTGATGGAATTTAATGTGGCATCATGCCTGAGAGCACTGTGAGTGGGCTTGGGCAGTCGACCTCAACTTACACAAATCCTCTGTGTTGTGAAATTGCTCTTAGGTGTAGGTGGAAGAAGGTGGAAAGCCGCCAACACCTTTGTGTTCTAGTTTGGTTTTTTTTATTAAGATCTTGAGTTGTCTATGTCTCATTTGAATTCTGTTTTCTTTGTACATAAACATTATGTAATAAACTTTAGTCAGGCACTGTGTTTCATATGTCATGATCCATAGTTCGAACTTGCATGAAATATCCTCCCAGACCCATGGAGGTTTCTGTTCCCAGCACACGGTCAAAATGAAGGTGGAAAAAATCATGCTCCTCTAGTTCCTAATTCAGGCTCTGGGAGGCTTCTCATATGAGTCTTTGTAGTATTGCTGTTTTCAGAGGCTGAACCCTGACAATTTTCACAAATTGTTCCACTCTGTGGAGAGGGTTGCTATGGAAATGAACAGGGCTAACATCTCTGAGAACTCTAGCAAAGGGCAGTACTCGAGGAGGCTTTGGGGTGGAATTTAAGAAAGTAGAACATACAAAGGATTAACATCTTTCTTGAGTTTCGTGAACTGTTCCTGCGAGCTTCAGAATTTGGTGCACTGGATAGAGATGGAGGAGCGGGGACGGGAAATGTCAGTTCATTCTACAGAAATGTAATGCAAATTAAATTAAACAAGATGCAAGCAAATTATTTTGAAAGTCATCTCTGGGAGTAAGCTTGTATAGACATGAACATCTATATTGAATTATTTTCAGTTAATAATGTCTACAGAAAGATGTGATTATAATGGAACTCAAGAGCTTATTAAAGCATAACACTTTACATGGGGTTTTGGGATAGTTATAGTTTGCCCAGAACCTGAAGCAACTGTGGTATTCAGAGCATTTGGATGGAAAAATATTGCTATGGCAACAAATTACTTTTATATTCACATAAAGCAAAAATAGATCTACCGCTCCCTTTGTGGGAAGCACATATTTTAAAGTCTATGAAAGATTAAAGGTGATAGGCAGAAACAGCTGCATGAATATATTTTCATTTTTCTTCATTTGGTTTATACATGTTTCTGTACAAATCTGAAATGCAGAAATAATTTACAGCTAGAAGCATTTTGCAGCAAGAAAGTAGAAACAGCTTAGAAAAGGGGGAAAAAGCTACAATATAGTCAGAGCTTCTTATTCTGATTGCACTGAGGTCGCATCAGACTTTAATTGATTAAAACAAAATATCCCCTGTGTCATTCAGAAAGGAGGGAGAGAATCCTATCTGTTCTGCATGTAGCCAGCAAAACTGAAATCACTTTGTGTCCATAAATTACGAGAGACAAGTTTTGGGGTTTTTTTATATTTGAACACTTAGGCACCTTATCAAACTCAAGAAATAGACCTAGTGGCAAGATCATCAATTTCTTCATTTTAGCTGGGTGTTGGTGGTTTGGGTATTTTTTATTTTTATTTAGAAAGCATGCAGCTTTTACTTTTGTGGGGTGAAGAGCTTCTTGTACATCTATATGTCATGGTTTGAGCCATCTGCAAAGGGAGGATACAATGTCTGCATTGATATGTAGGACCTGTCCTGAGGTTCCTTCTCAATTATTCTGAACCATGTGAGCTGTCTTACACCATATGTATCACTCTTCATAATAGGCAGCAGAGTAGCTTACATCTTGTGCTTCTTAGCTGCAAAATAGAGGACTCTTCAGAAACAGTGTGTGAATTTCTTGACCCTTTTCCCAGAGTGTCTCTTCATGTGGACAGCGGAGAGAGGTACCAAATAACTGGGGATCAGAAGTGAGGAATATGAGGGAATTTGTGGGACAGTAACTTACTGACCACCCACTCTCAAATCATCAGCCTAAGTTGAAAGGGAAAGGCAGTGAAGTGAATGACATGATTTGGAATTGTGGTGGTTTAAAACTGGACTACTTGAAAACAAATATAGAGGTTTATGGTATAGCTAGACCTGTAGATATGGATTCGAAGGCCATTTTAAAACTGACTCAAAGTACCGGATAGTTCAAGGGGCAACATATCACTTCTGTAAATATCTGGTGCACAAGCGTGACTCTAAAGGATGTGAAGGGACCACTGAACTGAGGTTTGTGTTGTTCATGCTAGGAAAGTTGCAGAGGACATTTTAGGGTGAGGAAGGGAAAGCTCTGTGAGGACTGTATGTACTGTATGTAAAAAGGAGAACAGAAGAATCATTTATTATTCTGCATCTCTGTAATACCTCATAAGATGTTTCTATACTGCTTAATAAGAGGGTGCTACAGAGAAATTTGGGACAAACTGTCTCACATTCAGATTGCTCAGGGCAAGCTCTTTATCTAGGACAGTATCTTCTTCCAGGCTATGTGGTACTTGGCTGTAGGTCTCCCTGGACCTCAAATGGTGATTTTGAGGCCCAAAGACATAAATATTACTTTGTGGCTCTTTTCCTTTTCAGAATGAGTTGACTCAAATAATGCAATACCTGTGTTGCAGTTCTCTGCAACCTTGTTTGCACTGTGCGAAACAAGATGTGTAACATACCCTGGGAGGCAGTAGGACGCATGTCATGGGTGCATTTTTACACAGCTTTGGTTTAACAACAGTTCAGAATTTATTGACAGTTTTGAGGTAGATTACAAGATTAGATTGTGTCTTTTTTAACAGAACTTATTCATCAGCTATTTTAATAAAGTGATTAAATGGAATTTACTCTAATCAAAGCAGCATTTTCAAAAATGGCAAAATTCACACAACATGCTGCAAGGTTAAATCAAATCAAACACAGAGAGATACAGAGATATACAGACATATATGACACAGAGATGTGTGAATATCCAGACACATGGAGGCTAAACTGTAATCAGAATTCCCTTCTTCTTGAATTTAGTGAATTACTCATTGTTAATGCAACAGCATTTATCAACGGGATATCACTGAACCTTTCTCCTTCATTGATCTTTTTATGGACAGTCATTAAATTGCTGTGCTGTCACATTTTGATAATGCTTGTAGTGAAATACAAATCCTGTCCATGGATCATGAGTAGACATGGGTCAGGGGCTTCTAAGTGCACAGAATGGGTGCAACCTTCCAGTAGAGAGGAGTAAGAGGTTTTTCGCATGGTTGTGCTGTCTCTGGTGGTTGTTGTGAACTAGTTGACCTGAGTGCCTGTGCCTGTATGATCCCAAGTACATTTAATCTACTGCCTTTGGCTGCAATACTACTGCTACTTGATGTGGTGTCACAGTACTATGGCTAGACTAATCCAAAGAAAGAGTTGTATAAATAATTTTTTTTTTTAAATCTCTGTGACTAGTTCTTCAAAAGTTTGGAAAGAAAATGGAATTGACTGGGTACTATAATGTAAACCAATCTGGACAAAATTTTAGTAGTTTATATTTTCTCTAATAATTTTCAGAAAATATGTGTTGGACCCTACCTATAGCTTCAGTGCTTTGAACTAGATATTTTAAAAGCTGGGTATATCCACACAATTCAAAATTATGCTTTTCAATGTTATGTTGACATACCCTCAATTAGACTGATGTGAAGTTCTTTGCATCAAAACAACAGAATGGGCTGGAGATACTTTTATACACACAATCCAGAAAGAGCCGGAAGAGACATGCCATGCTGTCCTTCCTTAATGTGATCCTCAAAATTGTAGGACCGTTGGCTTCTGCATATTGCAGTTTAAGTTTTGTCTTCTGTGTATAGGGTTTTGTTGTGCTCATAGATGTCAAATGTTAATTTAATCAGTTCAGCCTGGAGAACAGAATGCTCTGAGGACATCTTATAACAACCTTCTGGTACCTGAAGGGGGCCTACAAGAATCATAGAATCATAGAATCACCAGGTTGGAAAAGACCCATTGGATCATTGAGTACAACCATTCCTATCAAACACTAAACCATGTCCCTCAGGAAAGAAAGCTGAGGAGGGACATTTTACGAAGGTGTGTAATGATAGGACTAGGGGGAAAGTGTATAACCTGGAGAGGGGCAAATTTAGACTAGTCATAAGGAGGAAATTCTTCACGATGAGGGTGGTGAGGCACAGGAACAGGTTGCTGAGGAAAGTTGTGGCTGCCCCATCCCTGGGAGTGTTCAAGGCCAGGATGGATGGGGCCTTGGGCAGCCTGATCTAGTGGGACATGTCCCTGCCCATGGAAGCAGGGTTGGAACTAGATGATCTTTAAGGTCCCTTCCAACTCAAACCATTCTATGATTCTAGGATTCTAGGATTCTGTGTTAGTTTAGAATGAATGATAGATGCTTTGTATACCTTGCTATGTTCCATAAGATGTTTTTGAGAAAGAAGGAAGGAGCATACATTTCTTTTCTATTTTTCTGTGTTATTTTCACCCTAAGAAGGAACAAGATTGAGGAAAGCATGCAGCATGACAGAGAGTGCACACATATAACTTAAAACATGCCTGGAGTAATTAATCCCATTTTGTAAAGAAAAGTGGGTCAGAATGAGATATATCCTAATCTAATCTTAGTTGTTTACTCATTTGGTACTCTCACGCTCTGTGCACCTCTGATACATAGTTTTCTGGGGTCTTTCAGATTCTCCTTGGCACTGGTATTTTTTTAATCACTTAAGAATGAATGGTTTGATGTGACTATTTTACCTCTTTTCTCTACATGAACTCCAAATGAAGATGAGACTAGGGTATCTTAGTAGCAAGCGAAGCACTGTCTCCCAGTCATATTCCTTCTGCTGGGATGCCTGCCAGTGAGAAGTCAAACACAGGAGGTATTCACAGGTAATGGTTTTCCCTGTTTTGTCAGTCAAGGTCCAGTGACAGTTCCATTATTGCAGACTTAGCTGTATGTTGCCTCTGACATAACGTTAATAATACACTTGCACATGATGAGACTTCTGTGAGGGAGAAAGGGGAAAACAAGGAATTGTGGAAAGTGACTGCTGCAGACTGCGACTAGCATATTCATTTATTCCTCTGTTACTGGTGTAATCTAACAGAACCACTGCACAAGTGTTTTTTTGGTTTGCTTAGTTTAAAGAAGTACTTGCAGAGCAATGAACAAAGGGATTTGGGGATTTATGCATTCCATTATAAATACAGTGGCATTTCCACGACCCTGTTTAGAAGAGTAAAGCTTCTATTTGTCTCCTGTTGGTTCTGTCAACATTCACACAGTAAGTTCAGTAGGAATCCCTCAGGTATTCCAGTGTCAGACCACAAAGTCACTTCTGCTTTTTAAAGAAAATATTGTGTTTCAAGGAACAGGGACTTTGGGGAATATTCCTCCTGAAGTGGCAACTTGAGGCAGCAATCTAGATGTAAAGAACTGAAAGGCTGGGCACAGAACTGAAAAACAAGCAAAATAAAAATCCAAAATATATATTTATATATCTTCTGAGTTTAGTTACCTTGGTGAAAATCTGCAGCAACTCCACAACATGTAGAGAATTTCCTGGAACAGTTCAGATTAAAGTATGCCTGCCTGAAGGTAAAGTGAAGTACAGTAAACAAAGAGAGGAGAAACACTAACCTGTGCTGGCAGCAAATAGTTGGGGAGGAAGAATAAATTGGATCATGAGTTTTTCTTTCTTTCTTTTCACAAATATTAATCCTCTGGATTAATTCAGATCCACTTAGAAAAAGCCAATTATTGCAGAATCCAATTACTTATTTCATTTCCTGGTTTCCAAAGGATACACAGCTAATGCAACTGTGTTTCCTTGCCTGCTGATCACTGCTTTCCCCAGTAGTTTCTCAAAATACCGTCTGATTTTTACCCAGAGGTCTGACAGATACCAGGTTCACAGGTACTGTGTTCCAACATGCATATGAAAGTCAATGTGTGAGTAGAGGAAAGAAATATAGACCCACTGAAGGAGAGATGGTTATAGTTGATCCATTTGCCATTTGGACAGACAATAACAATTGCATCTGTGTTTCCTGCCTTCCATTGCACAGATACAGATGTGTGTGGCTCAGCTGGATACACAGTGCACTGAAATGACAGGATTCACATGAAACAGATAGTGGAAAGCTGGTTGTTACACACACAGATAATAACTGAAGCGTAAAAGTGGGGCATAAGTTAAGTGTGTCACAGTACTGGTACCTGTGGTACAGTCCAGGCAGTTGAACTGACCACAGAGCTTTATAGGCATAATGACACAGAGTAGTTGCAGAAAGGGTCTGAAGGATGTAAATCACTCCTACTTGTATCATAGTTGAATTTTATTCTGTTGCCTAGAACTGGTGCTGAAATACAGAAACAACAAAGGGGAGAGCTGTGACGGAGTAAGCTGCATCTGCCTCCTTCTGGATTTTAGGAGGTTTGTGGTAGATTACAGCCCGAATCTGCTAAAAATTGCCTTGTGACCTTTAAGGGACTTTTTCTCAGCTTGAGGTTGTCAAAACATGGGACATTCCAGCAGCGTTTTTCTCCTCTTTGGTAGATGGCAGTTTGCCCTTATAAGGGCTTAGGTATTTGTAAAGCACCAATAAAGATAATCTGCAACAACCTGGATTTTAACTCCATTTAGGACTGGAGCCGGATTTTGTTGTGTGGGATAAATTCTAATCACTGTATAGAGAAGACAGGGCTGGTATTGATTCTGTATAATTTTCTTTTCATATTACCTGCACAACTTGAAGTAGTAGCCATAGCACTCTTGGATTTTCATTTGTGTGATTTCGAAGACAGGAACATTTTCTTTCTCTTTCAAAATACTTTGTTTTAAGTTTTTTCTTATCTTCAGCCTTTTGAAAAAGCACATATATGAACATTTTTCTCTAATTGGCTTAATATTTGGGAACCAATATTAATCAAAATTTCACACTTTTCTGCGATTCTTTTGTGGCTTTGCAAAGGGAACACACAATTTTAGTGTCATGTGAAAAAGCCTATGATACAATATCATCTGGAGATGAAAGCATTTGAAGTCCAGATTTCAAATACCATGGCAGCAGAATATTTACTTGTCAGACCTTGCTTGTTGTCAGTGTTGAAATGTAATTTCCTGCAAGGGAGGGGTTTGGAATGTGAGGCTACAGCAATAATGAAGGATATTTGTACAGTGGTTGGGTGGGAATGGGAATACTGGTCACTGTAATGTCAACACAATGCCAGCATTAGTATTCAGATGAAATTTAGGTTTTTGAAGAGTCTGTCATGCAGTCCGTTTGTCAAGATAAGACATCTCTTTGTTCATGCACCCTGCAAGTGGCTCTGCAGTATTTCAGAGGGGAAGTTCAAGTACTTTTTGGTGCATCAGCACTGTTTAGGCTTGGTATGAGGTGCCCCCTTCTGTAACAGAAGAGGTTTTTTGGTTGTTGGTCCCTGTCTACACATCTTCCTGTCTGTGTATTCTAGAGATAACTGAGTACTCTGTTAACTGCTTTTGGTTGAATGGTATGATCACAAGGGGGTTTTTTAGATTCTCTTGAAAAAAAAACCAAACCCAAAGCACAACATTGTATAAAGTCAGTTTAATGGATGACACTTTGCCTGTTAGCATTAGTAGTTGTTGTTGCATAGTTACAACAGCAGTTTTGGGGTGCTTAAGATGCTGGGCCATGGTCTGGGTCCATGTTGTGCAAGGCAGTGGTAAGCAATAAACAAAAGAAGTTTCAGTTCACTTCTACAGTCTTTTCATGCTAACATGAATAGCCATGCTCCGGGGACTGGGTTTTGACTTGGCATGGTGCTGTGCCTAAAGGAGGAAAACGATACTAGCTCAGCTAATGCAGTTATTCAATTTCCGGTACAATTGTATTACCATTGTGTAACTGCATCAGAATGAATATTTTATAACGAACATGAGCAGAGAGCAGCATGTTCACATCTGCCACAAAGGTAGCCTGGGCTGTAATAAAACAAACACCACAGGGTTGCTGGCAGGCAGGAGAGCAAAGGAAACAGGGAGAAAATTCTGGGTCAGCAGCAGTCTCAGACAGTGGCCTAAACATTGCATCGTGTTTTGTGGTGTCTAGATGGATTCTTCACTCATTTTCCAGCCTTCAGTTGGCATACTGCATGTCAAGGAGACAGGGATGAGGCTGTGAAGTCACTTGATACTCTGCAATCCCCTGCTGCCTCCTTTTGATTCAGTGTCTTTGTACATTAACCTGCTCATGTAGAGAGGCCCAAGGCAAGATTCAAAGGGAGCAGGAGGTGGAAAAAGATGGGCTTATGCCTGCTCGGAGAGAATTCCTTCATAGCAATGGCCACATGGTTTCTTAAGAATTGGTTTAACATGACCAAATGCCGGGTCTTGCACCTGGGGCACAACAACCCTGTGCAGAGCTACAGACTAGAAGTCTGTCTAGAAAGCTGCCTGGAGGAGAGGGACCTGGGGTGTTGGTTGACAGCCAACTGAACATAAGCCAACAGTGTGCCCAGGTAGCCAAGAAGGCCAATGGCATCCTGGCTTGGATCAGAAACAGTGTGACTAGCAGTTCCAGGGAGGTTATTCTCCCTCCATACTCAGCACTGGTGAGACTGCTCCTCGAATACTGCGTTTGGTTCTGGGCCCCTCACCACAAGAAGGATGTTGAGGCTCTGGAGAGAGTCCAGAGAAGAGCGACAAAGCTGGTGAAGGGGCTGGAGAAGAGGCCTTATGAGAAACAGTTGAGAGAGCTGGAGTTGTTTAGCCTGGAGAAGAGGAGGTTGAGAGGAGACCTCATTGCTCTCTACAACTACTTGAAAGGAGGTTGTGGAGAGGAGGGAGCTGGCCTCTTCTCCCAAGTGACAGGGGACAGGACAAGAGGGAATGGCCTCAAGCTCCACCAGGGGAGATTTAGGCTAGAGATTAAGAAGAAATTTTTCACAGAAAGGGTCACTGGGCATTGGAACAGGCTGCCCAAGGGGGGTGGTTGATTCACCTTCCATGGAGGTGTTTAAGGGATGGGTGGATGAAGTCCTGAGGGACTTGGTTTAGTGTTTGATAGGAATGGTTGGACTCGATGGTCTGGTGGGTCTCTTCCAACCTGGTTGTTCTATGATTCTATGAAAATGGGGAATTTTCCCCAAACAAAAAAGATGCAAGATTATAATGATTTGAACCAAATACCTCAGCTGGAGCCCATTGAGTTCTCATTTGGCCCCCACTGTATGGAGGTACTCTGCTAAGCATAGTGTGATGGTGAAAAATAACATTCCATGTTCAAAAGTTAATTTCATCATGATGTATGGTCTTAGGTCTTCCTACACCTGGAATGCATGCCATACACTTTCAGTCTGGGGAAAGCATATATCACAGAACCTGTTCTGATGACTCAGATGATAAAGGAAAACTAGAATACAGCCAGCTGCTAAAACTCAAGTTTCTCTATTGTGTTAATGTTCTTTGAACATACCTTCAAGCTAATACGGAAAGAAGAACAAATGGACACAGTTCTATCCTTTTGAAAAGGTTTGATAAAAGCTCTTGACAGGAGTTTGCGAGTAAACTTAGAAACCACAGGGTGATAGATGGAGTCTTCTCATGGATTAAAAACAGACTAATGCACAAAAAAAGAAAATGGATATAGAAAATAAACTGTCCATTCTAGGCAAGCAGATGAGCTCATCATGCATTCTTGTGCGAGCTGAAACAATGCTGTATATATTCATAAATTACATAGCCAGTAGGCAAATATGCTAATGGCATTTTATGGAAGTAAATGTAACCTGTCAGATAAGAAATTTGGTGACAAGGCACACTAAGCATTTCCATTAAAATTTTAACCTATTTTTAAGTAGTTGAGCAGTACAGAGAATTGCCTCTTCTCTAGTTTATATTTGTACATAAAACAAATCCTCAGACAGCAGGACACTTAGGGATAAAGGGGCCAGTGGGATTTTTTGGGCCCTGAGATTGAGTCAGCATGTGCCTGATCTTCCTATAACCTGTCAAAACAATGGGATTTGTCTGGTTAATTTGTTTTGCAAGTATTTAGATATGACTACACATATGCAACCTGTTTCAACACTCTTTAGGATCACATAAACCCTTATGATGTGAAGTGATAAACTACAGGAATTCAGGGTAGGAGATGGTATTGAGGGGCAGAAATAAGTTAGCTGACCAATGGTTAAAATTCTTTCTATATTAATGTTCCAAATTTAAAAACTGGGCAATAGGTTTCTCCTTACTGATATGACAAACCTATTGGCTGGCCAACGTTGATTAATTTAGAAGACAATTTTTTTCCTATAGGCATCTATGAGAACAGACTAAAGCCACAAATATTTCCGTGTGGGATTGGTGTCACAGCAGATTTAATAAAGCTGGCATTTATATTCCATGGAAGAATAGAACAGCAAGATAAAGAGGACATAACACAGCCAGAAGTGACATAGAACAGCTAGAAACAAGATAAAAACAGAAAGCATTTCATCAAATAGACCTGAAGTAGACCATTTTTGTAGAGAAGTGGCAAGTGCTTTTGAAACAGAGGAGCAACCACATAGTATGAAATAAAAATATAAAAGGCTGATTAAAAATTAATAACATTTTAAAATAAATAAATCTTTATTTCATTTAAAAGTATACATAATATGTGTATACTAATATATATATAAGTAAGAATATTCTGTGCCATTTAAAATGTGACTGTCTTTTGTAGTTGTTTATGGTTTCATTCAAACTGGGGGGAAGGAGAGAGAGCTATCCTAGAATTTACTTAAAGTAGGATGATAACAGAGATATCACTCCCAGGAATTCAGGAGATGTTCTTCCCCTCCTTGCTGTGGGGCTGTCATAGTGTCACCTACAGGTTTCCCCCAAGGTTTCTGGCATGTGCTGAAGCCAGACATACACTTTCAGGCACAAAGCACCTTTGGCCTCTGCCAGTGCAGCACTTGCTTTGTTTCTGGGATAAAACTTGGGTCTGCAGAAATGTTTATGAGCCATTACTGACATAATGTGATCTATATTAATCTTAATTTTTTCTGTTCCCATAAACGATACTTAAACATTCAGTAGTCTGTAGAGAATAACTACACTTTTAAGTACTTCCAGTTTTCCAAATGCATAACTTAGAGTTTGTAATTAATAGAAGGGCACCTTTACCTTCAGTGAAATACTTTTTTGGACCACCCAAGGTATAGATTATACTGAAACACTGAACATCTTATAATTAACACTAATTTACATGCATATTAGCACTCTGTGCTAGTGGAATCAGATCCATTCATCCATGTGTCTCAGAATCTTTACTATTAAGAGATAATTGAGCTTTTTCTGTAATATGGATAGAAAGAAGGAGTGAAAAAGGTATCTTTGTTCCAAGTTTTTTACTTACTGTCCTGCAAATTGGTCAGTCTCTGTCATGAGTTGATTCTGCAGCTGCTTCATTCGATGTTATCTGTGACCTCATATACAATCTTGACCTGCTAAGGTCATTCTTGCTGTGGAAGATCTCTTGTACAATAAGAGATAAAAAAAAAAAAAGGTAGGCTACATTTGCCTAAGCCATTAGAGCGGGACCAAATTGCTTCCAGGAGCCCCATATGCAATGAGGCCAAGCTCAGTTCTCCCAGAAGTCCTTTCAACAGAAATGAGAATGCTTCAGATGACTTACTGGTCTGAAAACTCTATAGTCTATTGTTACTTTTTTTCATCTCTTGGTGTAGTTTACCAAGAGTTTAATCTGAGTGGACTCTGAAAGATTTATTGACTTATCAAGCTCTTCTTGGTCATGATATCATATCTATCTATCCTTTATAAATATTATCAGTTGTCACAGTGGTAGCATAAGAAACAATTCTTACGAGGAGCATGAATGACTGTTCTAAGTTTAATAGCTGTCTAAAGTAGCAGAGGTTTTCCCTTCTACTAAAAGCTTGAATTGATGTCATCCTGCATGAAGCAGATGCTTTGACATTGAAATTCTCTGATTATTTTGCCATATAAGAAGCTGCAGGCCACTTTATTCACCATGTGATCATTATTCTATTGTCTTGCCTTACTCTAATGAAAAGAAAAATGTGAAGAAAAATGATGAGAGATTTTCTTTTGCCAATTTTTTCTTCAATTTCAGAATTTAATGTTACCGAATTTTTGGCAGCCTACATCCTATCTCCTTCCTTAGGCCAAGGACATTGAGTAGAACAGATTGCACTGGCAGGTGAATTACTATTATTTGTCATCAGTAACAGTCCTGTTGGGGACACTGAAATTCTCCTTTGGCTCCAGAAGAACCTTCTTTATTTTGACTTTTAAAATCATATTTATTCTAGAATTCATTTCCTACAGTAGACTAATATTTTTTTTTAATCTCCTTATATTGTGAAGTGGCTGGGCAATTGGTAGAACGTTCACTAATTAGAAATAAATTACCAATGACCTCTATTAATTTTTTCTCTTTCTTGTTGTGAAGCTTGTTTTGTTTAGTGATTTGTATATAAAAACTCCTTTAGAACTTTAAAATTGAATGTTTAGGATACTGTAGTGCAATATGACTTGCAATTTTTTATCTTCTTACATCAACCCATATATTTTTTACAAACCACATTACAATTTTGTATTTATGAGGACTGCTTTGTGAATTTTCTAGTAAATAAAGGACCTTTGTTTGCCTTTTTGACTACTTTTTTGCCAGCATCACTAAGTTGGGTAGAAAGTAGCGGAGAACACCTTCTAGGGTTTTTGCCAATGTGAAGTTATTTCACATAAGCTGGTGAAGGGACTGGAGAACAGGCCTTATGAGGAATGGCTGAGAGAGTTGGGGTTGTTTAGCCTGGAGAAGAGGAGGCTGAGAGGAGACCTCATTGCTCTCTATAACTATCTCAAAGGAGGTTGTAGAGAGGAGGGAGATGGCCTTTTCTCCCAAGTGACAGGGGACAGGAAAAGAGGAAATGGCCTCAAGCTCCACCAGGGGAGGTTTAGGCTAGACATTAGGAAAAAAAAATTCTCAGAAAGGGTCATTGGGCACTGGACCAGGCTGTCCAGGGAGGTGGTTGATTCACCTTCCCTGGAGGTGTTTAAGGCACAGGTGGACAAGGTGCTAAGGTTTAGTGACTGATAGGAGTGCTTGGACTCGATGATCCAGTGGGTCTCTTCCAACCTGGTTATTCTATGATTCTATGATCTCTGCTAATGTGGCTGAGAGGTGTTTTGCCCTTCTCTGTGGCTTATTGTCTTGTCCTAACAAGAAGATTCTCATCACAAAGAAGGAGTTACTTTGCATTAGTGGATACATATCCATGATAAGACAGTGTCCTCTGGCAGAGGAGCATCATGCCATAACCAAGGCTGGCAGTGGGAACGGACCATGCAACTCTGTTTCATCTCACCATCAACTGAATTTGCTTCAGGCAGCAGAAGTAAAAAGTCCTCCAGAGTCAGTAGGTGTCAGGTGAAAGTGACAGAAGAAAAAAATAAGTCGTTAGAAGGAAAGTAGAGTGTAAAATCAGATTATGGAATTAACTACAGCAGCAAGGGAGGAGACCAATAAGTGACACAGGGACCATGAAAACAATGCAGGTACCACCACAGTGTGTCCACCTTATGGAATGAAAGATCATGACTGGCTGTACTTGGCAAAACTGGGCTGGATACAGAGAGTGAAAACTTAACAGATAACGATGCGAAACTTATCCACATGAATGTTTTTTGGGGGAAAAAATGATGAGATGAAATGAAATGAACACATTGAGCACTCCTCAGGCAATAGCTGGAGAATCTATTTCTGGTCTGCCTAGAGATTTTGAAAGTAGTCTTAATACTAGGATGCTAGGTTCTTTATGCAGCTTTGAAAAAAATGCAAACAAGGAATTTATTTCTTTCAACGGTGAAGTGTAAAACACAGTTCTGACTTTTCACAGTTCCCTCCCCTAAATTTTATCCTGTGCTTCATCCTTCTTTGTATCTCATTTAACTTCTCCCTACACTCCCCAACCCCAGTTCTCCATAACAGCAGCGGGGGCTGGGGCTCCCTTACCACAGAAAGTAAATTTATACATTTTGCATGGCTTCCAAATCTCTCAAACATCAAGGCTTTCATCAAATAGAATTAAATCAACTTCTTGGTTGAGAGAAATAGGACACGCCCTCATCAGAGGGGAAGGGACCCCTTGAGTGAAGCCCAGACTTCTGCTGCATGAAGGGCAAGAAAATCCCATAAGCTCACTGAGTAAAATATGATGTTTACCTTAGGCTAGTTTCAGTTGTATGCCAGAGGACAGGATAATGATGGGATATTCACAGTCTCAAGTCTGAGTCGTTGGTGACCTTGCATTTAATTTTAACCACTCCTGTTACGTTGTTTAGCACTTCAGCAGGGAGATGAGAATACACTACA
Source organism: Coccyzus lansbergi (assembly GCA_033558105.1). NCBI lineage: Eukaryota > Metazoa > Chordata > Aves > Cuculiformes > Coccyzidae > Coccyzus > Coccyzus lansbergi. The sequence continues at coordinate 2,214,572 of JAUMJK010000151.1, forward strand.
AATCCATCTTGTCCTAACTGATATGCACAACACATACAAAGTCAAAAACAGAGATCATATCAGTTAGTAATAGGTACAAGTAAGATCAGCTGAGGATTTGACCCGTAGCATTTTGGCTAATAACTTTTACTATATTCATATCTTGGAAATAACTACCACTCACTGAATGGTTTTAAAAAATCTACAACCCTGAGGAATGCAGAAACTGCACTGATGGCTGCAATAAAAACATGTTCAGTGTCAGGTTATGAATCCAGTCATGCTAGTATCAAGCCAGAGTAATTCTGTTGATGTCATTGGAGTCACTTGGAGGTTACACTATCATGATACACGTCAAACCTTAAGCTTACAAGTGGCTCTACTTCATTTTGAAACCTCCATGGATTCCCTTTTGCCTTGCCCATTCTTTTTATATTATGTTTGTTTGGTTTGGCTTAAGAAATAATTCAGGATTTATCCAAAGCCCTTGCTTATATTTTTGGTCTGAAGTCAGTTGTAGAAGGTTTTGGTTTTTTCCTGAAAACAAAAAGAAATAGCGAACAGGCTGTTGTTCTTTTCTTTCTGTTTTATAAGCTAGCAGCCAAGTGTTCCCATTCTTTGGGTATCTGAAGGGTTTTTAAAATATTATCCTTTTAAGATTTAAGGGATTGGAAAGTGAGCATTATTTTGTCTGGTTTTGCTCCAGCAAGAAGAACATGGGGGCTGCACAAGGTGGTATTTGCAGACAGATTAAATTCCGGAGACCTGAAATACTGTGGCCTTGCAACTCCAGTAGTTGTCAGAAGTAATTCTGGCCAGAAATATTGCAGCTTTGTTCTCAGCATAATTAAAGCAACCACTCAGAATTGTTTGTATATAAGGAAAAAAACAATAGGCATTGAGGCTATATTATTGAAAGCAGCTGCAGGAGAGGAAGTCCTGCAGCCAAGGGTTAGTAAATCCTCGTCAGGACATTTTAATACTGTAATTCAAATTCTCATGATCCTTTTTGTGAAGCTGGAAGCTGTCCTCTGTTTAGTTTGTCCCATTTTTCTCTCAAGTATTAAATCTGTGAAACCAGGTTTAGAAATATTGGAGGCCCCACTGTGATCCCACAGCTAGCTATCTCTGAGAATACAACAGGTTGTATATACCACCCCTGTGACTTTGATTAGATGAGCACTGTAAAAACAGCTCAAGGAGGCTATACCATGAATTAATTGTTGAAATTTTTGGCAACTTCAGTAGGGTTGGATGTATGTATTTTAGTGGGCTGCAGATGTTCACAATTTCTGCTTAGCTGGGGCACTGCTGTGCCAACCAGACTTTCATGTTGCTTGTTCATACATAGGGAAAGCAGGGAGGAAGGAGGAGTGGGTCAGGTAACAACAGAATTGCAAATTTGGAGTGTCAGTAGGGAAAGGTAGATTGTCCTAGAGAACTTCATGTGGAGATATATGCCAATTAACTGCAGTGTCTTTGTCTTTTCACAGACTGTACAGAGTCTGTGGACTCCCCACATGCTATTACTTCATTGTTTGACCCCCGGGATCTATATTGCAGAACTTTTTTCCAAGCAAACTTCAGTTCCCAACTTCAGCAGAGCAATCACAGCACTACTCAGAGCACTTCATCAAACTGTTGATGGCTCTAGTCAGCCCCTCTGCACTAATGTCTCTTTAATGACAAGAAAATAGGGTATCCTGGGTGAAAACACTGTGCCTATTGAAGTTTTAACTGTGCCCATGCTGCTAAATAAAAGATGAGGGATGGATCTCTTGCCCAGAGAACAATGCTGACTCTTTTTTACCCCGACTGTTATAGGCCACCCCTTTATAGCAGGTAAGACTTAGAGAAAACTTAGAGAAAACGTTGTGGATGCCCCATCGCTGGAGTGTTCGAGGCCAGGTTGGATGGGGCCTTGAGCACCCTGATCTAGTGCAATGTCCCTGCACATGGAATAGGGGATTGGAACTATATGATCTTTAAGGTCCCTTCCAACCCAAACTATTCTATGGTTCTATAAACAGCCAGAGAACTGAAAGTCAGAGCCAAGAAGCAAGTTAAGAGTTACATGATGAGGTTGCACCTGAAGGTTATGTCTGTCATGATAAAGAGACAGGGTCAAGGTAGTAATCCTTTACCCACAGGACAAATGGCACAACCTGGCTTGCAATGAAGCTGCTTAGGGCTAGCTTCTTTTGGACTGGGTTAACCACATCCACAATACATAGCACATGGCTTTAGTTGTTTTCTCACTCTTGGGTGATGTTTATATTACCAAACACTTGATGATTTCTGTGTGTTTTTCAGTTCGGAACAAAATCTTACTAATGTATATAAGGAGAGGATGGGAGGGTATGAAGAAAACAGAGACAAGCTTTTCTGAGAAAATCTACTTAAGTGCCAGAAGCATCTTTTTACTGTAAGGGTGACTGAAGTCTGGAAGAGGTTGTCCAGAGAAGTTGCAGAGTCTCCCTTTTTGCACATGTTCAAAATTGGTCATGGTCCTGGGCAACCAGCCCTGGATGATTCTGCTCCAAGCAGGGTGCTACACTAGATAATCTCCAAAGGTGCCTTCCAACTTCAACAGTTCTTTGATTCTGTGTCTGTAAAAAACAGCATACATCATCATCTCGGGGAAGAGATTTCTGGGCATCCATGGGTAACCGAAGTTCAAAATTTGTGGTAGTTTCCAACTGAACAGTGACACATCTCATGTTTATGTTTAAAGCACAAAGCAGGGCAGGAAAGGAGGCAGGGGTATGTTAAGTGGGACTTAACGTGTTTTATCTGCATTTTAAACAGCTCCTCTTCTAAGGTTAGGTCAGATTATTTTGATGGGAATGGTTGGACTAGAAGATCCGATGGGTCCCTTCCAACCTGGTTGTTCTATGATTCTATGGTTCTATGATTATACCACTAGACTTTCTACATGCTTGTATTTGGACCATTTTTAGATTAGAGAACTAACAAATTTGAAAAAAGATGGCAGAACTATAGCCAGTGGTTGTGGCCTGCTCAGTTGCCCAGCCTGCTGTGGTAGATACCTGTACAGAATCACAGAATCACAGAATCACAGAACAACCAGGTTGGAAGGGACCCATCGGATCTTCTAGTCCAACCATTCCTATCTAACACTAAACCAAGTCCCTCAAGACCTCATCCACCCGTGCCTTAAACACCTCCATGGAAGGTGACTCAACCACCTCCCTGGGCAGCCTATTCCAATGACCAATGACCCTCTGCGTGAAAAACCTCCTCCTAATCTCCAGCCTAAATCTCCCCTGGCGGAGCTTGAGGCCATTCCCTCTCGTCCTGTCCCCTGTCACTTGGGAGAAGAGGCCAGCTCCCTCCTCTCTACAACCTCCTTTCAGGTAGTTGTAGAGAGCAATGAGGTCTCCTCTCAGCCTCCTCTTCTCCAGGCTAAACAACCCCAGCTCTCTCAGCCGCTCCTCATAGGGTCTGTTCTCCAGCCCCTTCACCAGCCTCGTTGCTCTTCTCTGGACTCGCTCCAGAGCCTCAACATCCTTCTTGTGGTAAGGGGCCCAGAACTGGACACAATATTCAAGGAGCGGCCTCACCAGTGCTGAATACAGAGGGAGAATCATCTCCCCAGACATGCTGGTCACACCGTTTCTGATACAAACCAGGATGCCATTGGCCTTCTTGGCCACCTGGGCACACTGCTGGCTCATGTTCAGTCAGCTGTCGACCAACACCCCCAGGTCCCTCTCCTCCTGGCAGTTTTCCAGTCAGACTTCTCCCAGTCTGTAGTTCTGCATAGGGTTGTTGTGCCCCAAGTGCGGGACCCGGCATTTGGCCTTGTTAAACCTCATGCCGTTGGACATTGCCCAGCAATCCAGCCTGTTTAGGTCCCTTTGCAGAACCTCCCTACCCTCCAGCAGATCGACACTTGCACACAGCTTTGTGTCATCTGCAAACTTGCTAAGGGTACCCTCAATGCCCTCATCCAGGTCATTGATGAAGACATTGAACAGGACTGGACCTAGCACTGAGCCCTGGGGAACACCACTTGTCATTGGCCTCCAGTTGGACTTAACACCATTTACCACCACTCTCTGGGCCCGGCCATCCAGCCAGTTTCCTACCCAGGAGAGTGTGTGTCTGTCCAGGCCAGAGGCTGACAGTTTCTGTAGCAGAATGTTGTGAGAAATGGTGTCAAAGGCTTTACTGAAGTCCAGAAAGACCACATCCACAGCCTTTCCCTCATCCAGCAGCCGAGTGACTTTGTCATAGAAGGCGATCAGGTTGGTTTGGCAGGACCTGCCTCTGGTAAACCCATGTTGACTGGGCCTGATCACCCGGTTCTCTTGCATGTGCTTCATGATAGCACTCAAGATCACCTGTTCCATGACTTTCCCTGGCACTGAGGTCAGACTGACTGGCCTGTAGTTCCCCGGATCCTCCCTGCTACCCTACATGTTATGACTGAGCTGCTAAACCGTTATTCCCACACCACCTTCATTTTCACACCCATACCTTCTTCAGGATTTCTATGGCATAAATATTTTTGTATCACAGGTTTTTTTGAGGGGGAGCCTTATCTGTTGGACAATGATTTTCTTCACCTGCCCTTACACATATTAGATTATCCATCTCTTTCGAAAATTTGTGGATGCTGTTATTGTATTTATGCTCATAATTTTCCTTCCTCTGTCATTTTCACTTTCTCCCAGGAAGCCATTCTGCAATTGCATTTTTATTTTTGGCAGCCTTTAATGAACTGGATTCTTGACATGCATTGTGTAAGCACACACGGTAGTGTAGAAGAAGCACAGGTAGGGACAGATGCATCTGGCAATTTAGAATGGCTCTTCCAAGCTGGGAAGCTGTGTCATTTCTAAATGGATGTGACGTTTTAATGACAATCTAAACTAATGTGATATCGAGTTATTGACTTCTGTTTCAGGACCTGATGATGCTTCCATACCTGCTTTGATGTTTCATTTTCTCTGTGTTTTTTTCCCAGGCTCTGCAGATAAAAGAAAGTGATGATAGAGCTGGAAGAGGAAAAGCTTGTTAAAATGGTCTTAAATCAAAAGCTAAGAAATTAACTATTACAATGCCAAAACTGCAACTGTCACTAACAAAACTAAGTACACGTTTCCATTTGGCTAATATTATGCAACTTAATCCATTTTATTATTCGGATGCCTTGTTTAAAATGCTGACATTTTAATGAAAACAATTTTAATTCCATCTCTTCTACTTTTTTGTCCTCAAGGGGGAATATGAGGCACAGAGTTCACGTTTTCCCTTTGTGGCAAATGTCCCAAGGGCCAAGCAGGGGAGCTACAAAGAAGGAGATTCCCCCACAACTGAATTGGCAGGTCTCAACATAATCATTTAAGCATGAGCCATATTGTTTTCCTCTCCCATTGCGTAAATCCTTAATACTTAAATCCATAGATCTTCACTGTTGAATCACTGCCAGTAGTTTCCAAATAAAAACTCTTTATTAAATAAAAACTCTTTATTAAATAAACCGGGATTAGAGATGACATGCATTAGGGTGCAGATGACCACTGCTACTATAGTTAGCTTCTATCTGCAAAACACAGATTTGTAAGGGGATGCTGGACACATGAAAGAAAGGATTACCAGGCACAGATAGCAGCTCTCATTCATAACAACAGAGCAAGGAGGTAATAGTATTAATATGTGAAGGGTCTGATTTTGTACATGAAGAAAGTGAAACCCATCACATGGAGGTGCTGGAGAAAAAGTCACTGATCCGAGAAACTGGCAATATTTTCCTGCCTAGTTCATTGTCAGCTACGTGAGTAAAGACACTTGAGCTATTCCCATGTGAACTAGCATTTTAATTCATCTTTTGTAGTTGCCTTGAGCCCAGCTGGGGAGAAGAAGAAGGAATGAAAGAATCTGTCCCACTCTTCCACAGCATTGTCTCCTTTTCTCTAAAGCAACATGTGAAAGTATTGAGATATCATACTTGGTGATGCCTTGGAAAAAAAATTCTCATGGGAGATGTTCTCATGTTGGATTCTCTATTAAATAAAACCTATGCAAGCTTATTTATACTCTCTTCAGACCCTTTTATGAAATCTATCTCCACACAGGATCCTTACTGTAAATGCAGGGTCTGGAAGGATGGAGAAGAACAGAATAAGAAACTTCCATGTCCATTAACGTGAATAGGAAAGTGTGGGGATTAAGGTAGTACAGACGTATGTATTTTCCAGTCACATAATCGGCCACTGTAAACAAATTATCAGGCTTTTTAAACTCAGAATGTGTAAAGGATTTATTCTGACTTGCTTATATCAAGATGACATGCTTGCTGTTCTGCTGCAGAAAAATACCTAGTGATTGGTTAATTCCAATGCAACTGTTATAGCTGCATGTTCAGGTGGTTTCATCTCTTTTGTTTGCATATAAATCATAAAGCCAGGTGCTGGATTGCACTCAGGAAATTATCTGAGTTTTTGCAAAAAGGAGTGTTAAATCCACATTTTTCTCTGAAAATGCCATAGATAATTGATTTTTTTAGGAATTCTCACTGCAACAGTGAGCTCTCTGAGCTGTGGTCAATGAGGATTTCTTGACTACCTGGTTATTTGCCTTTGCTCATAGTTTGCTTTTTTGCTTGTTTCTTTGTTATTAGAAAGATACATATTGAATATTATTCCACATGAAGTCTTTGTTCCCACTAGTCCCTGAACTGTAAAATGGTGCCATATACTGTTTTGTTCGGCTGACTAACTGCATCTACATCTATAAAATGATTCAGTCTTCAGTGGCCAGAGGCTTATCTTATTATTTTCTTCCCCTTACATAACTCTTTAAATAAAACTCTGAAAATGAAAATGTAGTTCATTGGTTATTGACTTTTTCTTTATAAACTGTTATCTTTCTAAATATAATTCATTTCTTCAAGGTTGAAATTCTGAGAGTAAATATTAGCTCAGTTAATGGAAATTGTATGCATAAAATTTTAAACACGATTGTGGAAATCTTTCGTCCTCTTTGTTCCCAGGTGCAGTCCCTATTTTGTACCTCAGGCTTGAGGAAGAAGAATTTGGTCATAATGCAGCTTACAGAAATACATGTTTCTTTCAAGGTCTCTGAAGCAGGGAAAGGGAAGTACTACATTTATGACAACTTCAGTTTAATACTCTTGATTTTATGCTTTCCATTCATATAACCATGTCAATTTTATAATAGCATAAAGTAGCATTAAAACATTCAATCCAGCATAATCCAATTACTACTTCATGCTCTAAGGCATGTCTTATTCTTAGGTAGGAGAAAATCACCAAGTATGATTATTTTATGGATTCACATGCATACCCAGTACTGTAAGTAAGCTATAATTTGATATTTGCTTTTGATTCCCATGTAGCTGTTACTGAGAGGCTTTCTCAGTACTGTGACACGGAAAGATATAATAGTTTTAAAAGGTTATTTCATGAACTATGAAAGGGTTGTGCTTGTTACATTTAAGTTTGCCACTGTCTCAAAACAGAGTTTGCAGGGTCAATCTTCTTCTTTAGGGGAAATTTCTTCTGTCCCTCTTAGGGTGATACCCCCTGAGCAGTATCTGTACTCCCAGAGATGCGTAGATGTGTCTCCAAGGGAAGTTGTATTGCTTAAACCCCTTTTCCAATGACAGTTCCATGTCAGGAAGATCAAGCTATGACAGTGATGGAAGCTTGGTTTGTTACTCATAGCTATTGCCAACGTGTTTTTGAAAAATTCTCCTCAGATGTCAGATGAATTGCACAAGATATGATTTTGTGTCACAACTGCAAATGAGGAGTGTAAGTTGTAACTGGCACAGCAGCACAGCTTCTGGAGGTGACATCTCCAATCCACTAGTTGTTTTTCAAATGCTGTGAAGTTCATTTTCTTTTCACATTAATGTTAGAAGGCTGCTTTTGTTGTTTTTCAGGCTCTAAATTTTCCTTTTTTTGCCTTTACTTCTTTTTGGATGTTGTTCTTTCCATTGTGCTTTTCTCAGAGATTTGCAAGGGCTTCCTAGAAAAAGAGGTGTTCTAGTGCTATACCTCCAAAGGGCTAGGATCAGCAGATTTTATTGTTGTAGTCTGAGCTAGTGAGTAGGAAGAGATTTTCTATCCATCTGTGAAGGCAACCAGAGGAGGTAGAGCTGAATCTTATCACCAGTCACGGTTGTCTAGGTCAGGGTAGTACAGTCACTGTGGAAACAAAACAGAAGTCCAAAAACATAGAACTGATACTTAAGTCTGGGTAGGTTATTATTTATTTTAACGCTCAGGTATCTATTGTCCCAAATTCCCTACACTGGTTTTACTTCCATTACAGAAGCACTGCAAAAACTGTTATCAAGTCCAAAGTTCAAACCCTGAAGGTCACAAAGGCTGTCAGTGTGAAGCGCAGGTATCCAAGGCTCTGCAGGTATCCAAGGCTCTGCACCTCTCCAGCAAGAAGAGTCACGGGGTTTTCCCATTGCATCCAACCCTACAGGGCAGTTGCAGTCCACCAGGGTCCACATTCCAGCTTTCTACAAGGATACCTAGAAAGAACCACTGTCTCGTCTCCAGAGTTAGCATTACCCTCATTTTCCTTTCAAACTATGCTGGGCCTGCCTGGTCCTGCAGAGCTGGACACAGTATTGGTTCTTGGCAAATAGTGAGGCTGCCCTTCAAAGTTAATTTCCTGGATTAAGTGCACTTGTCCCTCTGTCAGGTTTTCCAAAATTTGTGACTTTTTCTTACTGAGCACCACTCCAGTCTCACGAATCCCATCCTTCTCATCTAGATTTTCCTTCTTGTTTCTCTTCTTCACATAACTATCTCCTCCGGCAGCACATGCAACACAAGGGGAACTCAGAAAGGCATATGAACTTATGCTGTGGTTGCTGGCAAATTTAGGAAGGTGGAAGAGATGCAACCCTGCTGCCTTTCAGCCCTGTAAAGGGTGAGGATAAGGACAGTTGGAAGTGATTCAGGAACTGAGAGGCTGTGTTAAAGTTTCACCACACTATAATAATATTCATACAGCATTGTGAGGAATGCCCAAGTGGCTGATTAACTGTCAAATTCTGATGCTGTGCCCATGCATGAACGTATCAGAAAAATACAGTGAGGTCAACTAATTAAAATACTAACCTGGAATTTCTCTACATGTTTTTGCTTTTTTATCCTCTTTTCTTCTCATTTTTTTCAATTCCTTTTTATATCCTTCTTTGCCCTTCCTTTTCCCTTTTTAGTATTTATAAAATTCCCTTTTATTATTTTCTTCCCATCTACCTTTTTACATCTTTTCCTTTTCTCCTAACCCTTACTTGGCCCATATTGCATTTCCCTTCTGTTAATCGTTCCTTCCCCAAATCCTGGCACCTCTTGGGAACCATCATTCAAGGGCTTTAAAGACAGTTTTAATTTTTTTCCTCTCTTACTCTTTTCTTATCTGTTTTGCAGGGGTAGGTACTGTTAGTCTGACTGGCAGAGCATTCCTTGTGTGGCTGCTGGTGGAAGAACAAACTTGGTGAAGGTCAATGAAGGGACCCTACCAAGGTCCAGCTGAATATTTGCAGTATTTCACACACAGGTTAGATGCGTCACAGAAAAACTATTTCTATGCAATCCTAATGTAATATTTGTGTATAAGATGGGAATGATGATGGTGCAGGGGGTCCAGAAATGGAGAAGAATTAAGCAGGGTTTCCAAATACGTTATAAAAAAAATACTCATTTAAATAAAGAGAGGAAAGGGCTGTTGTCTCTTTCATAGCTATTAGAATCAGTGTGTTCCTGGAGTTGTTGGTTTGGATTTTCAGCTATAATAGGCCAGCTGTTATGTCATTTCTGGCACTAATTGCTGCAGGACTTAAGATAATCTTGTTTCTGAATAAGTTCAGCTCAGATTGGCAGCTCTGCTTTTGTCTCTCTGGCTGGCAGCAGGGAGGGCTTGGGAGCTGCTGGGATACCTCTAAGAGCCAGCACTGTCTCTCCTGAGCTTGCAACAGCTCTCCCATGGGATCAGAGGAGCCTCGGTAGAGCTGCTTTCAGATCAGGAGGCCAAGTTTAGGAAGAGGCACTGCACAGCCCCAGGCAGCCCAGTCCTGAGGCTGCCTCCACAGCTGCATATGCTCAGGGGCAGAAGGAAAGAATAGGTAATTTTAAAATCAGGAATTACTGATTATATCTGGGAGCTCTCTGATGACATGTCCTTCTAGAAGATTTCATTGTCAAAAGCAACTTATTGCTAATTGAGTTTATTCTCTTCTATTATGTTGAACCACGGGGCAGCTAAGTTAAATTGATGTCATTGGCTGTTACCCAAAGAATGAAATTATTTAGAATTAGAAAGTCTATTCTCCTCCCAAACAACTTCATTTCAAATTCAAAGGTAAAGTTAAGTCATTCTTAATTCTGAAAAAGCCACCATGCTGCAGCTGGAGGACGAGACCCTGCTCTGGATGTGACAGATGCCTGTCATACCTTCTGGGGAGCAATGCTTCCTAGTGTCAGGCTCCCAGAAGACTGCACAAGGCTCACATCCCTCATGAACAGTCAGAGGCTTCACAGTGCTCAGGAAGTCAATAAAACCCAGAAGCTTTTAATGGCTTTCAAACTCAGATTTAATTTCACTTTCAATCAAGTTGTGTCAAATTTAGCTAAAGATCAGGTGACAGGCAGGCTAAATTCCTGCTCTGTATCTCTTCATTCGTATTTCCTTCCAGTCCCAGATGAAGAGAATTATTATTTTTTATTTTATTTTGCATAAAGTTAGGGTTGAGTATGCTGAAAAGAAAACATCTGCATTCCCCAAAGCCTTTGTTATGCAAGTAAGCAAACAACACCAAGTGAAATGCCATTGTGTGACATTTTGTGTCAGGCAGAAAATGTGTGTGTTTGGTTTTTTCCCAATGCATAGATTGATTTCTAAGTTATTTTCTGGCTTTTCCTGTGACTAGGAAAAGCATGTTGGGGATGAAAGAGAAACTAGAAAGTCTTTGAGGTTTAGATTGACATGTATAAATCTTATGTTTGAGTCTCCATCAATCCCCCCAAAATTATTTTCTCCCAGGTTGGATTGCTGGGCATCCCTGCTTGCTTTCTGATTTGGGTTTTTTTTTTTCTTGCTTCTGCAATGTGGGCTGTAATCAACTTCCTAGGATTGTCTGAATATTTTTACTTAGCAAATCTAGTGGCTCTGCCCTTAAACATCTCTCTGGTCTCTTCCTCTAGCACTGTGTTTTGTACAGTTTTCAGCCTCTTGTACTAAAAGCACTAAATGGAGTGTTGACAACCATTTTGTAGTTTATGGCTTGGTAAGCGTAAGACATGGGTGTTCGCTGGACTCCCTGAGGCAGAAATGTCCATAATATGCTGGTGGTTACTGGGCACTGATGTGACTGGTCTACTTCTCCAGACTCTCCCACAGTTTCTAAGAACCTTATAGAAAATTAATTTTAATGGTGACTTGAACAGTTGGGCTCCAGACTCTTGCTGCCACTCTCGTAGCTACCATTTTAAACCAAAAGATTTTATGTCTTTCTTAAGTCAAGTCAGGATTTAATCATAGCCCCTTTTACACCTTTTTTTGCTCCTGTCAGGACAGACTTTTACACACAACTAGTGATGGATTTAAACATTTAAACATTTTTTTTACCTCAATTTGAAAGCCTATTTTAATATGTGATTTCTCTTACTAGGTGCTTTCATATGCATCTTATCTCTTTTGCTGCTAATTAAGTGTCTCAAACTTTTAGCAACTTTCAGACTGTCCATCTGCCTAAGTGAGTTATCTTAAGCTTAATCTTGGGGTTAAACAGAAATAGCTCTCTTCTCTTCTATTGTGTGATCATACATCATTTCACTAGTTATTTTTTCCTCTTATCAAATAAAGCAATAGTAAATGTTTGAAATCTTGTTGCAGGTTTTCCAAGAACAATTTCCCTCTCCTCCTCTTCCCTCCTTCTGCCTTTCCCTATATATTTGATAGTGCATCAGAATCACAGAATCACAGAACAACCAGGTTGGAAGGGACCCATCGGATCTTCTAGTCCAACCATTCCTATCTAACACTAAACCAAGTCCCTCAAGACCTCATCCACCCGTGTCTTAAACACCTCCAGGGAAGGGGAATCAACCACCTCCCTGGGCAGCCTATTCCAATGACCAATGACCCTCTGCGTGAAAAACCTCCTCCTAATCTCCAGCCTAAATCTACCCTGGCGGAGCTTGAGGCCATTCCCTCTCGTCCTGTCCCCTGTCACTTGGGAGAAGAGGCCAGCTCCCTCCTCTCTACAACCTCCTTTCAGGTACTTGTAGAGAGTAATGAGGTCTCCTCTCAGCCTCCTCTTCTCCAGGCTAAACAACCCCAGCTCTCTCAGCCGCTCCTCATAGGGTCTGTTCTCCAGCCCCTTCACCAGCCTCGTTGCTCTTCTCTGGACTTGCTCCAGAGCCTCAACATCCTTCTTGTGGTAAGGGACCCAGAACTGGACACAATATTCAAGGAGCGGCCTCACCAGTGCTGAATACAGAGGGAGAATCACCTCCCTGGACCTGCTGGTCACACCGTTTCTGATACAAGCCAGGATGCCATTGGCCACCTGGGTACACTGCTGGCTCATGTTCAGTCGGCTGCCAAACAACACCCCCAGGTCCTTCTCCTCCTGGCAGTTTTCCAGCCAGGTTTCTCCCAGTCTGTATCTCTGCATAGGGTTGTTGTGCCCCAAGTGCGGGACCCAGCATTTGGCCGTGTTAAACCTCATGCCGTTGGACATTGCCCAGCTGTCCAGCCTGTCCAGGTCCCTTTGCAAAGCCTTCCTACCCTCCCGCAGATCGACACTTGCACACAGCTTTGTGTCATCTGCAAACTTGCTAAGGGTACCCTCAATGCCCTCATCCAGGTCATTGATGAAGACATTGAACAGGACTGGACCTAGCACTGAGCCCTGGGGAACACCATTTGTCACTGGCCTCCAGCTGGACTTAACACCATTTACCACCACTCTCTGGGCCCGGCCATCCAGCCAGTTTTCTACCCAGGAGAGTGTGCGTCTGTCGAGGCCAGAGGCTGACAGTTTCCGTAGCAGAATGCTGTGATCCTGAAATGATCCCCAGTAGAGCACTTCAGCTATTTCAGCTAGGGTTTTTTTCAGAAGGTACTTTTTAAAACCTAGATTCTACACCAGAGTTTGGTTATAATGAAGAACAATAAAAAAAAATATCCTTCTGCCTTGGAGAGCTACTCTTGCTAACACTAATGCATGTGATGAACTCTGCGCCTAAAATATCCCTAATGAATTCAGTCAGTGGTGGTGTGTGGACACACACAGAGTTAAACAAGTGTGTGTTTGTAAGGTAATGGCTTTAAATCTCACTAGAAGCTAAAAAGGTATATGTCTTAGTGCAGAAGAGAGTAAACCAAGGAAACTCACATTCACTGTCTTTTTTTGTTGTTGTTGTTGTTGTTGTTGTTGTTATCTGTGTTTCTAAAGTGGCTGTTATTTAACAACACATATAATGAAGAAAACAGTGATGATCTTCCAAAGAACTTCTTCACTCTACTCCAGTACTTGTCATCACTTTGATCTAGGCAGAACATTCAGGAAACTTGCAGCCTGGGCAATTTCCCAGTGATGCAGAGTGAATATTTGATAAGATAGAAGACACCCAAGGGCTATAGGATTCAATCCTAGTAGAGTTTATGGATTAATAAGTGATATGACAAAAACCCCTCTAGAGTTAGTTTCTTGCTGTTACTGCAGGATCAAATTTGGTTTTAGTCTGCTCCAGTGTTTCTTTTTTTATGTAATTGTCTAAGAAATAACAGAACAATAGTCTTTTGAGTTGACAGAATATTAATTTTTTATGGATTTGAAAATAAGGACCAGATGAAAACCATATCAGGATTAGTGACCAGCCTGCAGTGCAGAGATCTTGGTGAGTTTCTGCCATTGATACCTTTGGTTCTTTTCTGCATGGAGCTGTTCTCAGCATGTAAGTGGAGCAAGAGCAGCCTGTCTTGGTACCTCAAATCTTCACGTAAATCAGTGGAAATCCTGGCATGGAGAGCATATGTTCAGTGAAGTTCACAGTTTTTAAGACTTTCTGTACAAAGCTTCATGGTGAACTAAGCAGTTACTTAGGACACAACAGGCTATTCACAACATCACAGGGTTTTCCTGGGGGCATTGCTAGTAGCAGTGTGCTATACCAATACAGAACAGCTGAAAAAAAAAAAAAAAGGATGCTTGGAAAGATGGGAAGTCTGTAAGCATGGTTTTTTCCAAGTGCTGACTGTAGTGAAAGAGAAATTATGCCTCTCAGAGTTTTTTTTCAGACTCTAAACAGCTTTTAGTATTCAGCATCATTTTCAGTTGCTGTTTTTTAAGATGTATCTGTAAACAAAGCACTCAGAAAATGTCTTTTTCAAGAATGGACTGGAAAAGGGTGGAAAACTTAATGATTACTGATATTAGTGAGTGGGGATATTTATCACATTGCTGTTGACAATCTAAGTGCATCCTTTCTTTCTATCGAAATATATTTGTGGCAGAAGAGTTTGGAGTTTGTGAATCAAAGTGGGTAATCAAAATGGCCAGACTGACTGTCCAATTTGCCTCCTCCTTTACTCCACCTTTCATAGGCATGACAAGACAATTTGACTTTTCCCAGAATCTGGCAGGTCAGCTAAGCTGAAGCACTCAACTGAAACTAAATTATTAAGATGTCATTAGTGGATGCAAACGTTTTGTATTGGTACGATAATTCTGGAATTTGAAATCCTGTTTAGCTCTTACAACACATATTTTGTGTGGCAAATTTGAAGCAAGTATCATGACACAGTCTTGACAGCCTTGCAGGACAATGCGTGTCCCCAGAATTTTAATTGCCAAATGTTTGAAATAGAGTTAATGATTTGAGGGAAGCCTCTGAACTGCCTTCAACCCCTGCAACAGTAGTGGATACATGTTTTTTGCCGAAATGAGATCAGGGCATTAACTTGTCATTTCTACATGTTTACGCCAGACTTCTATACAACTTTTTGGACCTGATATCCTTCCCAGCAGTACCTTTGTGTAGTCTCTGGGCTTTGTCCTGTAGAAGCTGCTGGCAAGTCGTCATGGTGTCCATGGCCAGAGATGAGCTTCCTGTGAAACACAATTGCAAATAGTGAGTGGAGTCTACATGCAGAGATCCCCTCTGCCCCTCTACCCTTGAGAAGCAGCCTCTGGTGCTGATTTAGAGGAAATGTTTTCAGTAGCTGTTGTTTGGCTTAGATATGAGCACTTCTCTCCAAAAGTAAAAAAAAGAAAAAATCTTGCAGTTTTCTTTCAGTCAGAGCTCCAGGGTAGTCCTCCTTCTGCTCTTTCTCCTTAGAAAATAGAGTTGAATATTAGCCAAGTGTTGGCACGATTTCACCACAGCTCTTCTCAGCTGGTGCTGATGTCAGGCATGGGAAGGACTAAGGAAGCTCCAGTTGTTCTCTGGTTATCTTTCTTTTATTCCTGCAAGATGGGATCAAGAGTTAATATTAGATGAGCAGTTAGGAGCAGATTTTCAGCTGCAGCTCAGTGATGATTCATCCCCCATTCAAATTGCATAACAGGCTGATGGGGCTGGGAGGCTCCTTATTGAACTTAAGGAACCAGACAGTGTTTCAGAATAAGGGCTATGGGATGGCTGTAACCTAAAATACTGGCTTAAATATTCTGACATCTCCAAAATAACTATATTTTATTAAAAAAAATGAATTAGGGATAAAATCTGGGTTCCAAATCAAGCTTAATGTTTGATGTAAGCATAGCCATGTACAGGATGTAAACTAAGGTCTGTGCGAGGCACAGGGTATTATTTTCACCCAATGTATTTCCTGCCCTGATCTTAATCTGAAGTATGATTTTTATGATGTAAGTGAGAAGACAAGTTTTTTAAATCAATAATCTTTAAAATGCACTATGTGTTAAGATCCAGATAATTCTGCAAACACATTATCAAAAATTTAGATAAGATCTGTTTTACTACTCACATTAAGATCATTCTTATTTATTTCAACACAAGTATCTCAATTTGGGAAGATGTAAATTTCTGTATCACAGGCTCCATTATGAAAAAAAACCTGCGTGCAGATACCAGAAAAAGAAACTCCACAGTTGTCATGGTGACAGCAATTAGCAGCAGTTAAAACAGCAAACAATGGATTGAATGTTTTTTGTCTAATAGTGTCTTAATTACTTATCAATCTAGTTTGTCTGTGAGCTTTCAATACACAGGAATAATTCAATGCACTTTTCCCACTACACTATGCTTTCACTTAGCATTTTGAGTCTATTACAAGCAGAATTGCAGTAGCACCATTACCATAAATATTTTTTTATTCTGTACATGGTGGGAAGACCAAGGTATGCACTCTCTACCAGTCCCATTTGAACACCTCCTGTCACGCAACAGAGAGCCTGCTAGAAAGAAAGGAGCAGACTGTGCTCATTGCACTGTGATGGTAGAAATGATTTCCACTGTAATTGTGTCATCTCTCTTAAAATGGTTGGTTTCTAAACCTCATTAAATTAAAGTAAAATGTTAATACCTCGCACCTCTTGAAGTTAGTGACTAGCTTTACACAGCCTCTTCTCTATGTTTCATTTGACCCTTCTGGAAGCCCAGAAAGACTTTACTTTTCAAGTCCAGGTCCATGTCATATTATTTGATATTTGATGTAAATTTGAGATTGCATTATTGTCACTGATCCATCATTGTATGGGACTGTGAGCCGTGCTCAGCTACGCCATCCATAAATATTCCAATTCTGGTTTAAGAAATATGACCAATAGTTAATAGTCTAGACTGTTGTGTTTTCACATCCTTTGCCCGTATGAAGTAACAATTATCGTGTACTCGAAGATGATTTGGCATTTTAGAAATTCAGGTTAGAAAAGTGAAAGACAAGCAGAATTTGTTGAAAAGGGTGTGTAGCAAAATGTTCAGAAGTTGTCTGACCTAAAAGTGTCTCTGCCAAGGAGTACTTGTGAGCAGTCTACAGAAAAGCAGGTTACCCAGGCTGGGGTTGTTGTTGGAGATGCAGAACTACAGAGCTTCCCACCTACAGCAAACTGTGAGCCTGGCTGCTGTGCAAGAAACTAGAATTGGTGAGGAATCTATAAGGACGCTAGGATGACAGGTATAGCTGCATGGTTACTGACTGTGGTCTTTTCAACACTATAATACATCTGCAAATTAGAAAGTTACTTCTGTTATGGCAAAAATTTAAAATGCTGCTTTTAAATGCTTAACTTTCTGCTCAAGGAGACAAATTTTCAGTGTGCACATGTAATCCATTCCACAATGTTTTCAGAGCCTTAAGAAAGAGATCATACTCACTTTCCCAGTGTATCCATTGCATAATTCTGTTTGAGACTTAACATCACCGAACAACAGAAATCATCTCCTTTACCATATACTGATGGCTTTGTTATTGTTAACATGATGAAGCCACTCTTGTATTATTGAAATAAGTAAGATTTCTGCCACTTGCAATAATGGAAAGAGGACTGGTACTTGTATTTCCACTTTGGTTAAGGAGTAGTTCCAACTCATAATGCATGACTGATTTTTTTTTAGCAAGGTTTTACCTCTGTTAAGACAGCTTTCACCTTTATATAGAAGGAACACATTCCGTGTTAATAAAATATTGCTTATGCTGATCTGCTGGAATCTGAGATGGGTGAGAGATAAGAAGCAGCTGTTTTCTATTAATTTACATAAGTCATTCATTCCCTCCAAGTGCAAAGGTAAAGACATCACATTTTTCTCTTCTATTAGGAGCCAGATACTCAAGTCAGTAAAGTTACATTACTGAAATATCCAGTCACACACTTCATCCCAGTGGTTAAAAAAGGGTTCCTGGAGTGAAAGACATCAAATAGCTTTCCTTGATGTTAATACCAATTTGTGAAAATTAACTTCACTTTAATCTATGATCTTTTAGTCATGTGGCAATTTAACAGAGAAAGTGAGGGGAACCTAAGGGACATAAACCTGTCTAGTTCTCTAATTTACACTGTCTGAGAAAATGTTCTGCATCATAGCAAATAGTATAATTCTTAAAATGTACAAGGTAGAAGAACTCCTTAGGGGAAAAAAGAAGCCTAAATAAAAAGTCCAAGAGAGTTTCTTACTGCATAAGATTCTGTCTTTATGACAAAATTAAATGAGACATGGAGCAAGAAGAAACCAAATCCTTGTATCAGATCATATCAGTGTATTTATATTGTGCTGTTGTGTCAGTTAATATCTGCACAACATTGCAATCACATCATAACATAGTTTCCTTACCTCATAAAATAAAACCATTTTTCTGTGCAGCCTTGGTTATTTCTGCATAACATAGTTTTGTAAGATAGGTCCATCGTCACTACCTACTAGTTCTCCTGAATTCTGTTTTTCCTAAGTATCAATCAGGATTACATTCCAATATTTTTTTAAAAATTTTTTACAATGGAATGGCAGTGTGGTTAGCAAATCACATTCTCTAAAAGAAGCAATATTAAAGGCACAACTAACAACTTTTTCCCATGGAAAGCAGGGTACAATGAGGTCTGGTATGATCGCATCACGAACATTTTAATGCCATATAAATTGAAAATAATCAAAAAAACATGACTGCAAATAATTATAAGGGATGGTGTGAAGAACCAAAGTCAGGGTCACTATAGCACAACATGAATTAGAACTAGGATAAAGTATTATAAATGCATAAAAAGCACAAGAAATATATCAAAAGAATGAAGAGCAAATAGATTGCAGGGAAAGCTACATTTTCCTTTGGTCTTAAAAAAAAGTTAATAGTAGTCATCAACAAGTTAGAAGAGTTTCAGGCAGAAGACAGAAATTTGGACCGTATAGGGAAAATAATACCTTGAAGAATATTTAGATATATTAGGTTATTCAAATTGTCTGGAAATCGTGGAATTAATTTTAAACTACCATGACCTAACAGATTAATTTTAAGATCTCCAGCAAGTGAAAAAAAGCAAACATAATATTTGTTTCCGAAAGAGAGAGAAAGGACATCAAAAGGAGCCAGTCTAACTTAGTTTTATGCAAGAATACTAGAATAAATAATTGCAATAACCTAATTTAGGTAGAACAAATTATTTAAACCCACAGAATAGTAGTGTGATGGAAAACAGCCAACATGTCTTTGTCAAGAGCAAACCAATCTGTTTTCTGTCTTTGATGGGGTAATGATCCCAGTAGATAGGGTAGAAGGAGAAGACACAATATATTTTGACTCTCATGTCATTGTTTCAAGTATAGAGAGTAAACTGAGCTAAGAATATGGGAAAAAAAAAAAACCCTTTCCATAATGAATAAGTGGTTCACTGTCCAGTCAGAGCACATTTCAAAGGAGATGTGTTTGGGACCCACCCTACATCTGTTTCTAGGCAAAATTTTAATTAACAACTTTCACAGCAGGCTAGAAAACATACTTAACAATTTGTGAACGTCTCCTGTGTAGGAAGAGCTGGGATTGTTTTGGAAATGAAGTTTGACACCCAAAGGATAGAGAATTGCCTGAATCAACAAGAAGAGATACAAGAACCAATATGAGGGACATACCTTGCTTGGGAAGGAAATGTTCAATGAACAAAGTCAGAATAATGTCCGGGCAAAATGGACCACAGGCCAAATATGTGCAAATAGTGTTGTGCTTTTACAAAAGCAGGCAAATACAGGTCTGGGGTATGGTGGCAAAAGAGTCTACTGGACTGCAGAAGAATGAGCCACCCTCCTATGTTTTGGTACTTTTGATATGCTAGGCAGAATATCATATCTGGTTTTGGGTACCATGCCTTATATGGTTACAATGAATATGGAGACATTTTAAATAACTGATATTTAGAAAATCCAAATTACTAGAGAAAGCTGAAGGACTTGGGTTGGTTAGTCAAAGAAAAAAAAAAAGACTAAAAGAAACTTTATAATTGTCCTCAAATACATAAATTATTTTTACAGAAAGTTGATCTTAATTTGAATTATCATTTTACCCTGTAGGAAGAATATTTACTTCAGATATTAAAAGGTAGGTATTAAAGAGTAGGTTAGACCGGTTTTGGTCACATTTGGGTCAAGAGTTTAAATTCTGCCTTGGAACTGGAAAATGAACAACTTCTATTTTTCTGCATTTATTTTAGTGTAAAGGCACCTGGCCTTTTTGAGAAAAATCCATAGACTCTCCTCCCTGTTGGAAGTCAAAGCTGCAAAACACTAATGAAGTCTCAATATTGCAAGAGGTCTCAGAGACAGAGGAGGAATGTCACCCGTAGCTGAAATTTCTGGTTTTGATGAAATGACCCACAGAGTACATCTGCTTCTTCTGAGACATCTGCAAACCCAGCTTTTAGCTTAGGTCTCACCACTGATAGTGTTTTATTTCAAGCAAATACAGTTATTTCTAAGCCAGTAATTGCAGGTTCTCAGAGATGGGAAGAAGATATATAGGGTCATCCAGCTGTATGGTTGTCACCTACAGGCTCTACCTTTATTCTATGTGGTTGCTTTCACGGGGTTTGTCAGCTGATGGCATGTCTGTCAGTGCAATTCTCACCAACAGTGAGGAGCTTGATTTCTGTCTCACTTAATTAAGTTAGGAGGTATGTGTTCCTTGCATTGATATTTTCATGCAAGTTATAATTGATTATCAAAAATAGTCTATTTTTTGTAGCATTACAACAAAAGGAGCTCTGCCCCTTACAATACCTTTTATTGCACCCAGATACTGTTGTGCAGAATTGGTCCAAACTCCAAATACACCCTTATATTTAGTTTAATTTTCACAGTAGCAACCAGCAGCCTCCTCCACATTTTTAAGAAATGATAATTTATTTTAGACCACAATTGGCTATCTGTAGTCTTATTACTGCCATTGTATTGACAGTATATCTGTTTCAAATCTTGTCTGCATGTTCTTAACAAACTTACCTGGTTGCAAGGTCTTGACAAGATGCTTAGTGTCATTAAAGGTGGTGACAGCTTGTCACCAGCTGCACAACTTGCTCATGTTTGGCTGTTGTCTTCTGGATCCTTGGACTGCAGAGCATCCCAGCTGTGATTTTGGAAGGAGGGATGATTGAGCAGCTTCCACGTGATGGGATTAGCAGTATTGTTCTGTCATCACAGTGTAGACTCCTGAGCATAGGGCTTTCACTTTGTTCTACCAAAAGTTTATTCTTCTGCTGAGTGGGACATTGAGATCCAGAAGGGATCCAGAGTGACATTCAAGGCACCTGAGCTGCATGTAAATTTAAACCTTTGCGAAATAAAGACCTATAATGCCAAGGCCTCTTGGAGGTTAGTGTCTGACAAAGCATTGCAATGATTCTGCCTTTTTTTATTATTCTTTTTTTTATTTACAGTGCAATCAAACCTTCAGGGCATTCACCCACTGGATGGAGAAAACCAATACCATACTTTGTAACCTACTGCCACAAAGGCCAAAGAAGGTGGAAGGGGAGCCTAATCCTATAGCCCAGCATATAGGAACACACATGGGAGGGAAGGAAAAACAGCAGCTGCCTGCATTGTTTTCTTTGTAGACAGTGGCTAATATAAAGTGCATAAGCAAGATTGAATGGTGCTCAAGAGCAGATTGAGTTGGCTCTGAGAGCCCACTGGATGAACCCCAGAGGTTCTGCAGCTGGTGAGTCTGAGATAGCAGCTCCAGATATAGCCCTGCTGCTCTGGGAAGGAAGAGGGAAGGAGAAATTCAGGCTCAGAGCAGGCACCTTGAGAATGGCACAAAGCAAAGGAGGCGAGTGGCTTGAAGAGAGCTGCTCTACCCAACCTTATTTTATTAACCTCTTTTGTTGGTATTAGCTACAGGTGTCCCCACTTCTATGCTGCCAAGACAAGTATTTCAGAATTATCTTTAATATAAATGCAGAAGTAATTCCACTGAAGCCAGTGTAGCTACTCAGATGCTTAAAATTAAGCATATAACTACATTTCTGAATTAAGGCTTTAATGAGTAATTAAACTGCATAACTATAACTATTTTTATAAAGGCAGTATTTTCATTTGCCAATGCTAAACATAAATGTGGGGAAAGTAAAGGAGCAAATTTTCCAACATAAGTAGAGTAGTGATTTTTATAGGAAAAGGGTTTTAACAGAAACACTATTTGAAGTTTACTTTGTAATTCTTTTAAATAATTCTTTGGTATATTAGTATTTTTCCTCCCCATTTTAATTTTTGATACTACCATAATGAAGAGGGAAAAAAAGCATTTAACTTAGAATCATGCCTTCTATACATGTTCCAATTGTTCCTATTATTCGAACTGACAGAGATAAAGTGACATCTGAAGTGTATATACAGTATGTACAAAAGAGCCTCTGAGATAAAGATTCTGTGATCCTTAAATACTTTCCGAATGTCTCTAAAGGGATTTAACTTCAGCAAAGAGATTTGGCAGAGGAAAGCAATTCCTGATTACACAGACTTCTTTTTGCCATTTAACAGGGTTTAAATTGAATCACTGACCTAAAATATTCATTTTGAAAATTACTTCTAAAAAAATTTGAAAGTTGTTGTTGCCTTCAGTTTTGTTCTTTGAAGACAGCTGAATGACACAAAAAATGTATCTTGCATTGTCTGCATGTTCTAAATAATCCCTTTTTATTAGGATTAGTCACAGTATTAAATTGAGAGAAGGAGCAATTAAATATATTCTTATGAAACGAAGGAGAGAAGAAATGTTTTTGAAATGTTCTCCTTTCCTCCTCACCCCTTCCCTTTGAAATCTGAAATTGTATTATGTATTTTTTAGTTATGGAAAATCTTTCAGTCTTCAATTTAAACAGCAGTGGTGAGAATGAACAGTACACGACACAAAATTAATTTGGATTGAATTTTAGGTACGCTAGGGGAATGTAAGGTGAAAATGAAAAGAAATATTTGATTTATATTAGCTGCTAATCGATGAAACAAGGCTTTTCTGTTGCAAAGAGCTGTTAGGTTTGGGAAAAGCATCTATGCTCAGCTCAAACAAATATTTTTGTGCTCAGATTTCTGTTTTGCAATGTTTTCTTTGGATATTTAAAAAAAAATGAATGTGCTCCTACTTGTCCTCATCACCACAGCATGGTACTGGTTAGTGTGATAATGACACAATGTTCATTAAGACCTTTTTAGTAGTGAACCTAATGTTTTTTACTACCTTATCTTGCAACAGTTGTGTAACAGCTAAATAACTCTGAATAGCCTGTGAAAAACAAAAAACAAACAAACAAACAAACAAACAAACAACCCCCTATGAGAATAACCTTCTAGAAGAAATAACAGTAGGGGAAACAGTAGAAGAGGAGAGCAGTGTAATAATAAGGATGTATCACTATCTTTCTGATAAACTTGCGGAAAATGACCACAGATTATCAAGAAAGATTGCAAGGGCTGTGGGGGCAGAAAACATAATATTGAGAAACCACAGTTATCCATATGTAGGTTGTGTAAATGATACACAAGGGCACAAAGCATCTTGGAAAAATTAAACTGAGAACCCACAGAAGGGAAATAACTCTTCTTAGACTGAAAGGATGCATCAGGCCCACATTAATAAGTAACTGTATGAGAACCACATTATCTCACTGCCTGTAATGTGACTGTAATCAAACATCCTACTAGGAACAAAAATGCTGCAAAAACCACACTGTGTAAAAGTTTGCTGCTAAAAATGAAGAAATTCCTAAGGAAAATTGAAAGGGAAAGCAGGAAGGGTAAAAAGCTAGCAAATGAGTTGGAAAGTGCCAGAAGACTGTGTTGAATGCTTAGTGTAGATGTATGGCGCCAACAAAAAGGCTGCTGTTTTACAAATTTCTGTGTAATTTATAATTGCAAATTGAATAAATAGGCTAGTGATAAAGTTTGCTGGTAACAAAGAGTTTTCCAGGATTACTGACTACAAAGAGTTGCAAAAAAAAAAAAAAAGTCTTGTGAAACTAATGACTGGGTACAAAATTGCAGAAAAGTTCTTGTGACTCGGTGTCAGGTAATGTGCATTGGAGAAAAAAACACTAAGTGCAGAAGTGGAGCATTTCTCTATTCTTGTTCAGGAAAGAGATACTCAAGTGAATGTCAGACTCATTTTCATTGTCCTGAAAAAACATTAGCTCAGTGTTCAAACCTGGTTAAAAAATATTCAAATACCAAAACCAAAAATTAAAATGGGAAAGAGTGGTAGAAGAAAAATACTTGGTATATCCATGTCTTGTATACTATATGAAATTCAGATTTTCTCCGTCTCTGGAAGGATATAGATATACTAGTAAAGGTCCTTAAAATGATCAGAGGTACATATTATTTACGTATGAAGGCAGACTAAGGCTCTTCACCCAAGAAAAAAAAGGAGCATCATTATAAAATTGTCATCAAAGATGTGTATACATCAAACTTCTCCCAAAGGAGAGGAGAATAGCGTCCTGGAACCCACAAATGATGTCATATTATATTTAATTAGTGAATAGGGAGTAAATTTCTATGGTTTCTTACAACAGTAGGAGCACAGGGAAAGATTTAAGACAGAAGGAATCATCTTTTAAAGAATATTAAATTAAATTGCAAATGCCTTTGACGGTTGAATTTGCGTGATCAGAAGTACAAATGAGTCAGAGAAAGTATCCATGAAGGACAGATTCATCACTGGCTATTAGACACAAACTCCAGCCTGCAGATGAAGAAGCTCTTTGGCTAAGGACCTCACAAGGAGAAGAGAGAGAGCATTGTTATTCTTCCCTTATTTCTTTGACAAACATCTAGTTTTGACTGCTCCCACAGCATTGCACTGGAGAGACATTTGTTCTGAACCAGGATGAGTTTCCTTTACCCTGATGTTGCTTTCACCACCCACAAGCTTCTGTCTCCATTGTAATTTAGGACAAAACTAATTTTCTTTAAAAGTATCAGTCATTTATGACAAATGCACTTCCAAGAATCTGGACCTTTGTTTTATAGATTTTGAATGGTGGGAAATCACCCTAAAATATGTTGAACTGCTAGCAAAATGTTTTTGTAGGGTTATAGCACTGAGGGATTCCAAAGAGACGTTACTATAGTCTTTCAATGTTTAAAGAGGGCTTGCAAGAAAGATGGAGAGAGACTTTTTACCAGGGCCTGTAGTGACAGGATGAGAGGGAATGGCTTTAAACTGAAAGAGGATAGATATAGATTAGATATTAGGAAGAATATTTTTACAATGAGAGTAGAGAGAAGTTGCAGATGTCCTGGCACTGGAACTGTTCAAGGTCATGTTGAATGGGGCTTTGACAACCCACTACAGTGGAAGATGTCCCTGCCCATGAACAGGGAGTCTGGACTAGGTGATCTTTGAAGTTCCCTTCCAAACCAAATCCTATGATTCTATCCAACCCTAGTGCCATCTCCTCAGTGTGAAAGGAGTTGCCGAAGATGATGATCAGAACCACTTCCACTGGAGGGAAGAGAAGGAAGCTCATGTCACTACTGGGCTGCAGTCTGGCCCATGGTGAGTGTTCGTGCCTCACTGCCAGCTGACATAAGCAGCTTCATCTCTAAAACAGCACTCTTACTGCACAGTACAGATTATTTAGTTTAAACACAGTTTCGACATGCAATGTCAAGGAACATTTTTTTAAATTTTTTTTATAAGCCTTTTTTATAAGTTTAGATGAATGTGTCTGCATGGTGATCGTAGATCTTGACAGGTTTGGCTTTCATTAAAAATAATCATGCACAACACTTCACAATATAATCCCTGATTTTAGGATAGTGTGATGTTACCCCATGCAGATGCTCTGTTTCCTTGAGTTAAGAATTTTTAAATGGAATACATTACCCCTAGTTTTTAAAATTATCTCACAAATTTATGTGGATAATACCAAGATTTTGCTCAGTGTGAGTTTTTATTAATATACTGTAATTTCTTAAATTATACTTGATACCTTTTTAATTAAAAAGGCCATAATGTTTCAATGACAATGTTTAGACTAGTCCTAGAAGAAATGAGCTTTTTGAATTCACTTCTGTTCATCTCAAACAAATGAAACCTATAGGCAGAACAGTTGAATAACAAAATGTTAAAAGACTCTATTTCTTCAAAGCTTGCCTTTTGATCCTCACATGGCTGCTGAGGCTCTGAATGCATCATTCATTGCAGGGAGAGTGTTTTCCTATCTCAGCTGGATTGCGTGCTGTTATTCTTTTAATAGTAAAGTGTCTCTTTTTCTATGACAAAATGGATCTGATGGTGAATGGTCGTCCTGACAGAGAGAGACTGCACATACAGAACTTCAGCTAGCATTTTTGATACTTAAGTTTCTAGGAAGAATTGAAAGCTTATACCCATTTTTTTCCCCTTGAAAGATCTGTTATTTTTCTGTGGAAGCCAGCATCTCAACAGCTTAACCAAAAACTGGTTTATCATTGTAACCTGAAGTGGTATGTATAGAAATATCTGCTCAAACTGATACAGGCATTTTCACTGAGGAAAATATAAGGTTGGGTAAATACCACTATTTCTATTGCTTTTCATTTTCAGCATCTTTAGTGTACTCCCTTTCCCTTCCATCATTATTCCAAAGATTCTTATTTCTCACGTCACATTCATTTGATTTGGCTGAAACTTTGTTGAAGTACCTGCTGTGCACCAAGACCTTATCAACCTCGACCTCTGCTGTGAATTGCTCTAGAGCTGCACAGCCTGAGAGCAGGAGGCAACCTGCAGAGCTGCCATTTGCTAAATTCCTGACAAATTCATACCAATTGCCCTTTTTGGGGGCAAAAATTTTTCTTGAAATGGGAGTCAAATTTAAACTCAGTTCTGACTCAAGCAAAGCTGTGGTGCTTGAGTTTTGCCATTGTAGTGATGAGGCCCTTTCCACTTCATGCCTGTTTGCATGGTCTGCAGGATTATCAAGCATAAGTGCTATTATCTATTTATTTGTTTCCATGAAATATGCTTGTTAACAGCAAAAGTAGACAAATGTTAATCAGCTAAGCGTCTTTCACCCATATGTTGACAATTTAAATGTATCCCAGTCTGGTAGTAACTGTTCACTTTTCCTGCTCTGTTACTGTCTTCTGTCGATAAAGGAGGAGGAACAGACAGGCAGGGTTAACCTAGTGCTTTGTTATTGGGTATCATTAGCAGGATGACTATCACTGCTGAGATGCAAGGATCATGTATGGCTGTGGTCTTTAGTAATTGCTTTTTGCAGGCTGCAGATGAGCATTACCCTAGGATAAAAAAAGTCTAGGTTGCTTTACCACTGACCAAGTGGTAGCTTTTTATGAAGAAAACAAGACTGTTGTGTTGTTTGTCTGTCTGAAAGATGTCACTTGTTTCAATGTTTCTAAATTTTGCAGTGCTTTTAAAATAAGTCGATGTGTTATGAACTCTTTTCACATGTTAGAGATAGTACAATAACGCATAACACAATGGAAGATAAATGAGATATTCCTGTGGTGCAAACCACCAGCTGCCAATGTGTCAGAAACAGTCCCTGTCCCTGTACTCTGTATTCATTAGTGCCTCAAGGGATACTTATTCACCTTATCTGTTCTTTTTTAGTGATTCACCATTTTTCAATGGAAGAGAGGTGCATGCAAGCAATAAAAGAGATAGCCCACATCTTGAGAGTAGGAGGCCAGATAATGATATATATGTGTGGGCAATGGAGCAGAAAGGGAGAAGATTTGAAAAGCCAGATGTCTTTGTTCCTTGGAATCCTTCACCTCCTTCCTGCTCCTTGGGTGAGCCTTGCTCATGTGGAGTATAAAAATCAATTCTTCACAAGGATAAAGAGCTGGCTTTCAACCAGGTCTGTCATGAGTTGGATAGGACTTCAGAGGCATGCAGGATAGCAAGGAGCTCATCCTGTGGAGGGGAGAAAAAAGCAGCACACAGAGTGTTACAGAAATCTCCGACATGGTCTCTGTTCTCAAGATCTCTTTACTCAATATTAGATTTGGGTGATCAGTGGCACTGAGAGAGCTCATTAGTTACTGCAATTATTGTGTTCAGCTGAATGAATTAAACAGAGGGGGAAAAAAATAAAAAACAAAACAGAGAATGTGGCTTTCTGCAACACGCTTCTGACTTCTTTTCCACACTGCAAACTGAGTTTTGAAAATACAACAGCTTTGGAAGTGACTGTTAAACTTGTGCTGCTCATGTCCTACTGCTCAAAGGTTTTCAGGAGTCACTCTTCAGAAATAGGGCACACAACTAGGCAATTCCCTGTGGCTGCAGATACTCTTCATTATTACAGTGGACTGTGTTTACCTGACCTGATTTCACATCAGAAAGAATTAGCTGTCAGAAAACAACTTTAAATACACCATTACCCTGAACCAGGAGCTTTCTGGCAACCTCGGAACAAAAGGAGAGGAGACTTTTCTCCACAGAAGGCAGTCAATGAGTGTACCCTAAGCATGCAGAGAAGACAGTAGACCGGTTGAGATGGGGCATGGTTGATGTACTACTTCTTTTTTAAGGAAGGAGAGTTGGCTGACCTGATAAAACATCACATTCCTGAGATACATATTACTCATGTATGCTTTCACCACGCCAACTGGTGTGTGATTGCAGAAAAGACTGAAGTGTGGGACATTTAGGCAAAATTTCCTTATTGAAACACACAGAATATTTTGGGGCTTTCTTCCTTTTGAAAGCTCAGTTCCTTTGAAAATCTTTTCTGTAGCTTTTTATAGCCTTGGGTTTGTTTGAGGGGAGAGGAGGACATCTGAGGAGGAGACTGCTTTGAAACTGTCAGCTTGTGTGACTTTGTGGGGTTTTCTGTTTTGTTCTTAAAATACATCGCTATTGATATTTTTCTCCTGGAGTTATTATTTCAGACTGAGCACACTGTACCATACTGATCTCTTTTCATAAACAGCTGCCAGCTGTGTTGTGGGGTTTTTTTTTTCTTGACAATAGGTAAAATATAGTTGGATGGTGATTGCTGTATTATTTTTTACAAGTGCATTAAGTCTTTTTTTATTCATTTATAACTATATAATTATTCATGTCAATCCTCTATTTTAATATTTATTGTACTCTGCCGCTTGATGTAACATAATGCAGGAAGTAAGTGAAAGATGCACTGTTTTACTACAGTTCACTTTGTCAGCCTATATGATACTTCTAGTCCTAGGAGACAGAAAGTCTTTTATGAGAATTAGTAGGCGTACAGAGACTTCATGGCAAAGGCTGTAACTCATAACACTGTCATAGTCTTTGAGATCTTTTCTATTGCCTTGTAGCAGTCACAGCCAAGAAGAGATTTTTGCTTCCATATATGTCACTAAATGACCCCCTAAAATAATAGATTTAAAAGTGAGTTAGACATGTTTTTAAAGATACAGCATATATGAACGCAAGAAATCAGCTTAGTAATTCCTCTTTCTCCCTGTCAGAAAAATCTAGAAGTAGTTGGAAAGGTTTAATAACTCATTTAAATCTGTACAGTTAATGAGCATAGCACAGAAGTGTCCCAGTGTCCGCTAGTCAACTGAAAAAATAATTATTAACATAACATGCAATACCAAAAGTATTATCTGCAGATTTACTTTTTGCAAGTAAGATCAGATTCATTGCCCAGTTTTCACAGGTACAGAAACTGAGGTAATTAACTTTGTTTAAGTTTGCAACATAGAGTAACTGCTTAGAAGAAAACCAAACCAAAATCTTAACCCACACATGACTATTCATGTGCTAGGGAGTTCTATCTGTAATTTTACTTTCTGCCTTTGTTTCTATGTATTTATGAGTCAGCAAGTCAGAGATCAAACTAGTTTTCTGAGAAATAAGCCCCTGTACCTTCTTTACGTGACTCTTTGTAGTAGATGCATATCACATTTCCAAACATAGCATGGAACAGTGCAGTAATCTAAAGGTTTTATGCAGCTTTAATTCAATTTGGACATAATATCTGCAATCACTTTTCAGTTACTGCCTCCCATGCAGCTCACGTTGGTTGTATTATAATACCTCTTGTATTTTCAGGTGGAAAAGCTAGAGAGGCTAATCAGTCTCCTCCACCTGTAATGACTGTCTCTGCAGTGCTCCTCTATTTTCCCCTAAATGTTAGTATCATTGTGCAAGTGAAGAGAATAATTTTCAGTCACAAAATGTTGCTGCTGTTCAGCTCTGTCAACACCGTTCCCTTCATTTTGTACACTTTTATTTCATTGCCAGAAGGACATGACAGAATCTTCCCATTTTTCAGTGCATCACCAGGCTGCATTAAGCAGCAGCAGCACGTTGCAGCTCTGAATCACTGCATCATGTCTGCTCCCATGGCTCTAAAGGCTGTTAGCACCCACAATGCACAGAAAAAAGGTGTTTGTAGATGCCAGTCCTTACTCTCAAGCACACCAGATCTGTAGTATTTCTGGAAACAAACAAAGGTATTTTAACTGAATCTGACTGGTCCTTTTGGAAGAATTTAGCCTGTTCCAGTATTCTCTGAACAAAAAGTGCTCATCATCTCCAGTTCTTCCCTAGGGTACAATAAGTTACCACTAGATTTCTCCTAATGCTGACGCCTCTGGTCTGCCTGCTCCAGGTCAGGTGTTCCCAAACAAGATGTATGTCACAGACACAGTACTAGGCTGACTAGAAGGAATTTTAATCTCTGGGCAACAGTTGTAGGCTCTAAAGGCAGCCCTCCCCTCCAACAAGCAGTTAATATCCTAGTTTTGAATGAAAAATACTGCAAAGGCCAACTTCTTCCATGGCAAAGTGCTGCCTAAGGCGTGCATTAGACCTGCTTCCACAAGTGGTGGCTTCCACTCAAAATGGGTGCCCCTGGAGGAGGCCGAGTGCTTCAGAGTAAATCAGAGTAAATCCAGTTTCTTGCAAACAAAGCTGCCCCAGGATGAGCCCCTGACAATACAGGGAAAGGAAGTTAAAACATGGATTTGTTTGGAAGGATGATGTGTTAATACTTCCTCACATCTATGCATGTCACAAATGCTATAAAGCCTTAAGCTCTATGTGGAAGTCTTGTTTTGATCAGAGTACCAATAGCAAAAGCAGGACTGAGTCCTTTCCCTCTTTTCTGCATCATAATCTGCATTTGTAGTGCTCAGGGTAGGCACTACCTTGCACCAAAAGATATAGCAGGAAAATTATCAGCATTCTTAGAATCATACAATCATAGAATAACCAGGTTGGAAGAGACCCACCAGATTATTGAGCCCAACTGTTCCAATCAAACACTAAACCATGCCTCTAAGCACCTCATCCACCCGTGCCTTTTTGATCAGTGCTTGGTCCTAATTTATTTTTCTCTTGTTCTCTTTGCTCTTTTGAGTTCTATTTTAGAACAGAAAAGTACAATGTTTCCAGCCTCCTTTGTGCATCTAACCTTTGTATATACAAAGTCTAGTTTTGTGCTCCCTATTACCTGTGAATTTAGTGGCAAGAAATAGCTGCTTTAGAGGATGAACCAAGAAATACATTTTGAGGAGCTGTTGAGATTTCGTAGAATTTCATAGAACAACCAGGTTGGAAAAGAGGTCATATTCAGCATCTGTTCATCTCTTTCCGTTGCTCATGGAAGGAGCTTAGGAGCTCAGCCTTAAACACCAATTCTTGGATAATTTTTTTTAAGAGAGATGGATCCTACCTTGGAAACTTTTATATTCTGAGGAAGGCCAAAAAGGAGTATGACCAACAATAAAATCAGACAGGCTTGCCTCCCATTCCACCTTCTGGTCAAGCAGTGATGCCTACATATACCTATTTTGTAGGAATCATAACAAAATATTCATTGTTAATCTGATAAAAAATAAACAAACATACAAACTAATAAATAAATAAATAGCAGATTTTTTCTTTACAGCTTCTTCTACTCTCAATTTATGGCCATTTGAGGCCTTGTCCATCAAAGGGATCCTTTCAGAAAAGCTTCTGACATGTGACACTATCATCTCTGATCTACCAATGATGATCACTTTTACAGATACTAAAATTAAAAAAACAATCTCTTCTTGGATTTTTTCTGGTTTGCAGGACCTTATAAATTCCGCAATATCGGAGATTTCTCAAATTTTCCCAAACAGTTACTGAGCTGTTCCTAATTTCTTTTGTGGACCCCTGGGAAATAGTCTACAGCTACCCCAGAGCCCACAAGCACCTCCTGGGGTCCTCTGTTCCATGCTTGCCACATTAAGCACTGTTACACTGAGTTTCATGCAGCCCACGTGAAGTTAGCACACCAGTAACAGCCAGTGCTGTGAATCCTCCTTTGGCAAAAACACGTTTGATGAGTGTGAGTCTATCATAAAAGATTTTTGCCCACTGGGCAGATGTCTTTCTTCTAATTGTGTCCTAATTGGCAAACAGCTAATCCCACTAATTATCAAAATTCTTTCTCCAGAGAAAACCAAGCCAAGAGTTTCATAAATCTTTTTCCCTCATCCTGTTTAATTTTAAAAACTATTCCAAGTATCATTTGGTAACTATCACCTAAGGAGGTTTTCTGTTTGAACTAATCAACTTCTTCAAGGTTATCTATCTGTGATGTTTTTGAAAGTGCCTTAGCCAGCATCTTGCCTTCTGTGTTAATTAGTAATTACTGGCCTAAAATGGTCACTTACCATAGGCATTTATACTGACCTATCAAATTAATATCATCCAGGAAATTAAAATTTGAAGAAGCTTATTGGGTCACTTATTCTATCCTCCAAAGTGCGGTTATTATATGGCAAATCCGAGTGTATGACTGAGAACACCTCAGTTAACTGGTCTTTGAAATGTAAATACAATTAATGAGTATACGTGTCTTTCCCCCGGGATCTGTCCTTGTCTGCTTTGCCATTCTGACTTCTTCTCTTTGACGAGGTTCCTGATTTCCTTTCCTTCCCTCTCACTAAAGGCTGAAAACAACACTTTGCAGGAGGATTACAAGTGGTAAAAAGCATATAAAATATTCCATGGATTTCTCAAAACATATGCTCTCTTAGCCTGCCTTTCAGATCTCATTGTGGCCAGGACTGCGCTAAACACAGCCTTAATAAATCATTTGACATGAACATACTATTGCAAGTTTAAAAAAGAACACCAGTCTGTTTGCAGTGAAAGCCCACACTGGCAACATTTAGCTATAGTCAGACTGTGCCCTTCACTGGCTGTTACAGACTTCAAAATAAAACCATCACGTTTAATACAACAAAGTACATCATCCTAGGCAGAACCAAGAAAAATTACTGGAAGAAACAGTGAGTCAGCCACAAGAGACATCAGGACAGTAGGTCTCCATCTCTCAGTCTTCAAGCTCCCCATACCTAAACACTGCCCTCTGTAATTGCATACAGTGGCTTGAAAAGAGAGTGAAAATAGCCAAGAATGGCATTTTAACAGTAAACTATGTTAGAATTGCAATAAAGCCTTTATGGGAACCTGAACAGAAAAGGCATCTTCTATAAAGCCAGTCTGGCTAGTAAAATGTAATTCCTACTGATCAGCCCAAAAAAATCTATTTTTCTTTTTTTTTCATTTCCACCAGCACTTTTTCTTCACCCTCATATTCACATATCTCTACACAATTTTGTAAATAAAAATTTAAAATGTCTTCTGCTGCAGCTTTCTGGTCTGCTAAAGCCTTCTGGTCTATTACACGTTGGAGCACCTCTTCCAAGACAAGAACACTCCATTTAACACACAGAAAGTTGAGCAGATATGACAGAAGACCAGTATAGTTGAATGGGGATCTCCTGACTGACCTTAAATGTGTAAAGGAAATTTCCAGCTAGAAATTTTTAGAAATTTGATAATTAGAAAAAGATTTTCCCTGTGAGGGCAGTGAAATGGGCTGTCTGGGTTAGTGGTGGGTTTTGTGTCCTTGGAGATAATGAAATATCAGCTGGTGAGGGCTCAGCAACCACATGTGTCTGGACTTGCTTAGAGCAGAGGTTGGACAAGATGACCTCCAGAGATTCTTTTTAGTGTACAGCACCAGAAGCAGGAGGCAGACCTTGCCTCTCAAAGGAAAAAGTTACTGAAAATTGTTAATCCTAGGCAAGGCTTACCAGCCACAAGCAAAAAGGCTTGATAAAAGGTACGTAGTGTGGCCTGGGGTCTGAAAGGGACAACTCAGTGCCAGACTGGCAGTAAAGGAGGTGTAAGGAAGTTTAAGTGAGAAGATTTAAGACTGGTTAGAGGATTACAGCTATTGAATTGGGGAAGTCCTCCTGAAAAAGGAGTTTTGGGATGCTAGGGAATAGACGACAGCACCTCAGGGTTGGAAGGCATTGACTGTGCTAGGCAGGAGATCCAGGGCATTCATGGCTGTAAAGCAGGTTTGATGGACACAGCAGCCTGGAACTTCAGGGAGAAGTGCTGGGACTACTTGAAGGTCCTGTGTTTTAAGACAAGTAAACATGCAAAAACTCCCTTTTCTTTTTATTGTTCTTGGGCACATGGTAGCCACTGATGTATCCCAGAACTCTTCCCCTTCAGTGCTTATGCACCAACTAGGGTCTTTTGGTTGTCCTCTGTCTAGCCTGCAAACCTTGGCTGTTGAGCGGGCTCAGGTGAGCAAGCTGGACTAGAATCACAAATATCAGGTAGTAACTAGTCCATTGCCCATCATTTTCAGAAGTTATAGTCAATTTGCCCTTTATTACTATTTTAAGAGATTCCATTCTTCCTGTTTCCCTTAAAAAAAGTTGTGTAGACCACTGATTTAGCAAATCTTGCTGGGACTTCAAATAAAATGTTGGACTGGAAAAGCAGGGACATCATTAAACAGATCAGCCATGATACATGGCAGAAATTATTTCAGTCATGGAGGAGGCAGAATTTTAACAGTTATTTTTAGTCTCTTACTTCCCTCCTAAATGCACTGCTAGGTAACAGTGAAATCCATTAATAAGTAATATTAAAATAAATCTATTAATTGTAAACAAAATTAATCACACTGATTTAAATCTCTTTAGACGGAGTCAATGCAAAATCCATCTCTCCCACTTCTGACTGAATGCTCCTGCCTCCAGAGAAGCACAAGCCTTGTTCACATCCTACGAGGAGTATTTGTAATTCCCTGCCTCAGCAGATGGTTCCCAAGTAGAGAGAGATACCTCCTTTACAGCTGTCCTTCAAATGTCTAAAGCTCCCTCACCTTGTCTTCATGCTTTCTGATAGATGATCTCCTCTACATTTCTCCTTGGAAATCAGTTTCAGGTATTTCAGCTTCCTTTGCAAACCAGATGAGAAGGGGA
The DNA here is from genome assembly GCA_033558105.1 of Coccyzus lansbergi. NCBI lineage: Eukaryota > Metazoa > Chordata > Aves > Cuculiformes > Coccyzidae > Coccyzus > Coccyzus lansbergi. The sequence continues at coordinate 2,249,791 of JAUMJK010000151.1, forward strand.
CCTGGAGGGCAGAGCAGCACAAGGGAGAGTCTCAAGGGTAGCATAGACATGGTTCAAAGGGACCCTGGGCAGAACACAGCGTGAATAAGGTGGAGCTAGGAGTCTATACTCCAGTAGTTACCATGATATGAAATTACTTTGCAAATAACATTGAGAAGTCTGTGTGGAAAAATAATATTGATTGACTAACTTCTGCAAGATGGTCCCTGAGAAAGAAAGATTTAAAAGTAACTGCAGGACTTCCATGGAACTAAATTATAATTTGGATTAGGAACTGAAAGTCACCTAAAGGACTATCACGACACATTCCTGATAAAGTTCTTTATTGTATCAAAGGCAGAGGTTCCCCTTGACACAGCAAGACAGACATTCCTCCAAGCTGCAAATACTTCTGTCTTGCCAAGCCTCCCACATGCATTGCTACTGGACCATGACTGATTCTAAAGCATTCTGATGTAGCAGCAAGGACATTTCTGGCACTATGTTAGTGCAGCAACCTTAGCAGTTGTCCAGCTTTTTAGATGATACCACATAGCCTTGTTCCTAAGACAGGCTCCCTTATGAAAGACTGACACCTCTCCATCATGTCCATGAAGGCACCACTACAGAGGTGGCAATGGGTGCCCCAGCACCCATTTGTTTCAGGAGAAACAAAGATAGACCAGTATTGCCTTTGGTAGTTACGTGCTTCAGGTTCCTTGTGCTTATATTATCTCATGTCTCCCTCCTGAATAAGAGATACCAAACCCACCCCCACTGAGATACCACCCAGCACTCAAATGATTAGGACAATATTTACTAGCTCCAGGATTGCTGGGACAGAGTATATATTTTCTTCCACAAGTTCAGAGGTCCACTCAACACAACTGTGGAAGAAAACCTTACAGGAATGTTTAACTGCTAATAGTCTCATTTTTCAGACAAGCAAAGCATCTACTGCTTTGGGGAAAGAAAAAAATAAATGTTTTGGTTTGGCCCCAGCTCTCTTAGTTAATTTGGACAGATAATAATTTCAATTTTGATGACAGAGATATTTTGGAGTGAATTCCCCAATGTGTTGAAGTTAATGGTAAATTCTTTTAATCTTGGTCATTTTCCGATGACCAACTAATTCCCAATATGCAACTTCCATAACATACTATTGATTAGGACACATTGGACAATAGAGGATAATGTCTTTTGTATGCTTGTATAATTACATTCCTTCCCTCCTTGTAAAATATGAAGATTAAGAGAAGTGTTTTGGCTTTCAAGATAAAAGCACATTTCACTGTCATGTTAGAACAACTTGTTTAGCAGACTACAGCTCTGGGGTTTGGTTTGGGTCATTGATTGGAATCCAATGCAACAGCAATAATTTTTAGTGCAGGCCAAAATACGTTAAGCAAGAAAGATTAAAGGTTGCTCAGGCATAGCAGAGCTCTTTCCAGCATGACAAATTACACCCATTATTTTACATCAATGAACTGTAATAAACTTGAATTCCCTGCACTAAAAGGAAAAATTGTGATAATGAACTCTTATCTTCTTTACCTTCTAGCCTGTAAAAATCAGGCCATTTCTTTGATAGAGTGGGGGAAATTCCTCATGTCAGCTTTGCTCATATGAATTTATTTAACAAAATATATCTTAAAAATCATCTTCCAATCACGAAATATGTTTATTATAGTTGATACTCAAATAGGGTTTCTTACCCTGGATGTCTAAAAATAATGAGGTTTTACAAATAACATTTCTCACCAGTTAATGCTTGGACTTCAGAAACAGGGAATAAAGTCTGAATGGGTGACTTGCCCTTTGCACAGCTAATCTTTGCAGAGCAGAGGAAGTTTTAACTAAAGTAGTTGCTATCTTTAGTTGCTTGATAATTTTTTTTAAACCTCGTTTCACCTCTGGCTTTCTGTGCTAGCATGAGGCTGACTCCTGTGCAACCTCTTCAACTTGTTCAGTGCTTTAGTCCCACCTGGGTAGGAGCAGCTTGGAATTTTCATTTGGAGCTAACAGGAAGTTATGTTGGATGAAAGCAAAGGTAATCCTCTCAGCATGCAATTCAGAAGTGGGTCTCAGAAGATGATATCAGGTGAAGAAACGGAGCATCTAGAGATTGGTTCTGCACTCTGCAGTGTTTAAAAGTCTGTCTGTGCTGCCTCTCCCACTTGACCTGTGAAGAAACTGCACTGCTCAGTGTAGGTCTAGCACTGTGCCTTTGCTGGGCTGTGTGCATGCAAGCTATGGAGGCAGCTGTGTCCACCCCAGAGGATACTTGCTTACCAAGCTAAGATTCCACTTTTTTAGTAGAAGGTCTACACGGTAGCCTTATGGTGGGGAAAAACTGGCAGAAAACTCCTTTTCGTTTCTGAGAGCCACCCTCTCATACTTCCCATCAGCCCCGTTTGTCAGTGCATAGCACAGAGGATGGGGGTTAGTGGTTCCTGCTTATGCTGGCACAGCCCTGGGACTCAGCTCTGCACCACATTGCCTCTAAGCAAGCGTTACAGCTACCCAAAAAGGTGGGGAAGCAGTACCCAAGGCAGTAACCATCTGAGATGTTCCCCAAAAACACATTTACTGAATGAAACCTTCAGGATCAGGAAGTCCAACTCCCTGCTCCTTGCAAGACTGCCTAAAACTAAACCATGGCTAAAGTCATTAAGATGTTCTTTGATAGGCTTGGTGCCATGACCCTACAGAGCCTGATACAGACATTAAGGCAACACTGCTTAAAAATTACTGTAGGAAGGAAAAACCTGTGCAGAAGCTTATGAAATACTGTGCCCACGAGTTTAAATTTGTGTGTTCTAGATCGCAGAAAAGAAAGAGGCAGGAGTAGGATCAGCAGAGGGAAAAGCGGCTTTCAAAAACAGTCATTTGCTCTTTCAGTGAACACTAGTCTTTATCCCATTTCTCTGTCCTTTGCTGCTCTGGATTCCTCCCAGGTAGAACGTGATAAAAATTAAACTTCAGTAAGAAGTAGCGAGAACACCTACAAAGAGATTTATAGTGTGGTTTTAGCCTCCTAAAGCTGTCAAGAACATTTGAAACAAGCTGCTCTTCTCCTTCCTCCAACTGACAAATCTACAATCCAACTCCTGCCTCTCCACCCTCACAAAACTCTATATGTGTTCCACTTCTCCCAGATTAGTTTTAGGGTTTGTTGTTTTAGGGGCTTTTTCCATTTTGTTGAGGGGGTATTTTTTTGAGGGGGGAAGTGTTTCAGCACCTTTTGAACTCACACTTTTGCTTTATCACACACTATACTTGTAATGAGCAAATAGTAAAGCTTGTTGAGGTTTTAAAAATTAGTAGGCAAGACTATGTTCCTGAGAGAGAGGGCAATTTGTACATGCAGTAATCATGACCCTTCCACCATACTTTTGCTTTTCTTTGCAATGGATTTAAGTACTCTTTTCCATTATCACTAATTTTCTGGATTTCCTAGGATCTCTGACAGTTGAGACACTCACCCTGACAAGCTACCACTGCTATGGATTTAGGTGACAAGAGCAGTTGGAAATAAAAGACAAACTCATCTTCCAGACTTCTTCAGTTTTAAAACCAGCTCAGAAAGAAGCAGGCCAGCTTCCCCTTAATGAGAATCATCCTAAGGGCAAGCACATGACAGTCAAGCTCCAAGAACAGCAGTGATACTACTTCTATAAGGATTAATGCTGCCTTTTGTGTTGTTTTGTAACGTTGCCCTTTTAAAAAAGGGATGACAAAGTTAGTAGTAACTAGCAAGATCCTTTATCATTTACTAGAGGTTCTAGCTTCCAAAAAGCTGCCATTACACACAATCATCCCTAAATACTAAACTTTGCCCTAGTAAAAAAAAAAAAAAAAACCGTTGGGGAGAGAAATGGGAAAGAGTATTTCCCTTGATCTTTAACTGCTACCTTATAGTAGTCTAAATTAACACTGACATAACAGAGGCCATGAATTCAGTTATTTTTATGGTATCATATTATATAGGCATAATGTGTGAAAGACTTGAAGCACAAAGTGGAATAACTAATGTTTGTCAGGTTTTTTACTATTTTGTGGGGTTGTTTTTTTTCCTTTTTGTGTTGTTGTTTTTTGGGGTTTTTTTTTAAACTTCAGTGCCTCCCTTTAGTATTACAACAGAGGGAGTATATCCCACCTTACTGAAAGACAGTCTACATCAAAGTAAATGAACACACAGATCAATGTAGTCACAAACAGTATAAAACACCAATTCAGCATGTCAGGTGTTGTTCATATTTTCTACAATTTATTTTGCTTTTTTTTTAAAAAAAAGTCAGATACTGTTTCAAGAGATGAAAGAATACTTGTCAAAAGTTGAAACCTTCCCCTTGGCTAAGCCACAGTTAAGGGAATAATCTTTACCTGACCACTATTATGCATGTTGAGGTGAACCCAAAAGCGTCAGATAGCAAGTAGACTCACTCTATATACATATATTCTTTCTAAGGAAAGTATTTCATGTTGTCAAAATGATTTACAAGCAATACAAAAGTACTGCTCATCCACAATTTTAATACAACTGCTTACAGACAGAAAACACTGTCAGCATGCCACAGAAAATGCTGTGGCTAAAAGAAGCGAAGCCAAACAAGCAGCAAGATATAGAAATCAAGTGGCAGAAATATATGCTCAAACCTGAACATACCACAATGTGGAAAACCATCTCTGCTTGCAGCCTTGCCCATGAAGAATCAAAAAGCAAGCACGCAGCATCCTTATACTCTTTTCTTCACCTCTGCTTACAAATAACTGCAAAACAACTATAATCTTACACATCTTCCAAGGTAACTCATCTTTCCTGAAAGGTTAACATGTTTTGTATGAATGTAAAGATAGATTTACAACTCTCAATCTGTATGGTTTCTAAAACCGAACATCATTCTTTAGTTCACTCTGGTTTATATTAATAGCATATTTGACTTTGAGCTAGACCCACAAGCATGGACAAGTAGACAACATCTGCAATATTACTGGCATCATGACACAACGTTCTGTGTATGACTTTGGACATGAGAGTTAGAACATCATGTCATCTAGTCCGTCCTCCATAAACTTCTTGTAAATTGCCATGAACTTTGCCACAAATGCTTCCAGATGATAAATAGCTTTGCTGCCCAGTTGCAGGCGGTGTTCATAGAAAGCAGCCATCTGTGCAACTTCTCCTTTCAGCTGTCCATCACAGTTATTGAGAAGTTCTGTCAAGAGGCCCTAAAAGGGGGGGAAAAAAAGGACAGTATTTTGAAAAATTATGTATTTTTTGTTAAGAGGATAACCTTATTTCTCTGAGAAGAGTCAGACTATGACCAATAGTTCACTCATGAATCCAATAGAATTGACATTCAGGAATCATTACACCACCTATTTGACAGAACTTGATTCAGAGAACTGTCTCTTCAGAAATTTATTTCAAGATAAATTCCCCATGTCAAAATAGATGTTGCCTATTGTGTTCTTAGATAGGATAAATCATATACAGGAATGACTTATGCCTTAACAAAGAAAATAAATTAACCTCGTCTCCAAATACTGTAACCTTTACTGCATGGAGGCACATGGCTCTAGAGAGAATTTTCACCAAGATAGCAAGTGTATTAAAATCACTTCCTACCTCAACATTTGAGCACAAAAAGAAACAACATCAATAAGGAAAGAGCTTATCTAAAATTCAAGTATATCTGTTTATGTACATTTCTATGTGTAGACACACACAAGATACTTTACAGCAATACTGCAGTCATTGCAAAAATGGAAAATGCATTACTTTAGATCAGAGACAGTAATAAAGTCACTTGAAGTCCATCTTAATTAAAACACGATTAAATGAGAAGTATCTCTAGACCATTTCAAGTATATGAAGAGTGAGTGGGCAGAGAACTTTTGACCTGATCACAACTGTCTTCAAACAACACAGGTCCCACTAACCTATTATAAGACAGGAAGGTTAAAGAAACATCTTGCTATCAAAACTGTCAGAAAGAAGCAATCAGTTAATGCAAAAAGAAGTTTATCATCTTATAATTACATTTGATGGCAAAGTCCTCCTAGGATAATTTGCAAACATTTGCTTTAATCTTTGCTCTGCTCTAGCTGGCCTTTCATACTGCCTAAAACAAAAACATGTATGTCCCATTTGCTTTTTCTGCAAAGATGACTTCTGTCTTTGAAGAGACCTGCTGGTATAGCATACTTCAGCAAGTTCTCCACTAGGATATAGCAAATATTGAACTTGTAACAACAAAACTTTTACAAAAAAAACCAACCACAAAACATCAAAATTAGCCCATAAAATGCCTTGCCTGAGAACTCTTCAGAGAGACAAAGCACGTCCTCCTTTGCTTTTCCTCAGCTATGATGCTGCTGTTCTATGATCACAGAACAAGCTTTGATAAACCTTTCAACAGAGGAGTGAACAAGGAAGTCCACAACAAAACCAAACTTGACATGTACATTTTCTGAATTCATCTTCATGCTGTCAAAATCTACACAATCAAAACCATTACTCCTAACATTTAAGCATGAATCTAAGTAACAAGTCTAGTATATTGGTTGTGAATCATAGAACAACCAGGTTGGAAGGGACCCATCGGATCTCCTAGCCCAACCATTCCTATCTAACACTAAACCAAGTCCCTCAAGACCTCATCCACCCATGCCTTAAACACCTCCAGGGAAGGTGAATCAACCACCTCCCTGGGTAGCCTATTCCAATGCACAATGACCCTTCCCGTGAAACACTTCCTCCTAATCTCCAGCCTAAATCTCCCCTGGCAGAGTTTGAGGCCATTCCCTCTTGTCCTGTCCCCTGTCACTTGGGAGAAGAGGTCAGCTCCCTCCTCTCTACAACCTCCCTTCAGGTAGTTGTAGAGAGTAATGAGGTCAAGAATCATAAGAAGTGTATGCTATGTACTAACGTTCTGCAGAAACAAAGTCTTTAATTATTGCTTCAGAGCGATAACCTAGACTGTTTTGATTACTATAGTGGAAAGAAACACCAGAGAAAAGTATCTTTTGGTCACCCATGTCTATTTGGGAAGGACACAGATTTTCATCAATATTTGGATAATCTGTTATGCTTTGGTGTGGTTTGGTTTTATTTTAAACTCAAGATTGTCATAGTGTTACTATTTATAATACATTAAAAGCTAGATAATGAAGCTGAATTACCTTCATTATAATCTCAGGAGGAATGCAGTGTGTCAGGAGTTCATAAAGCCGTCCACGGACCTCTATAAGCCTGTTAGAAAGACACTACAAAGTATCACTATTTGTGGAAAAAAAAAAAAAAGTCAACCCAAGTAAAGGTTCTTTTTCCGATTTGAGGTTTAAACCCTAACAGCGTTGCACAAGTCAGTCAGTTTCAATTCATATGCAACCTCCAGTTACCACGGTCTCAGTTAATCTACAAGCCAGAAGGGGATTGGAATTTGTCTCAGGCTTGTCTCCCTTTATTTTCTGTTCATACCTAAATTATTATTCTTGCTTAACATTAGTTAACAATTGTTTCATCTCCTGAAGCTTATTCAGACTCCTTTTGCAACTTTAAATCTCATTTCCTCAGGCTGCGAAGTACCAGCTCCAGAAGAAATGCTAGAAAGCTACATATAACTCAAGTAAAGATGTCACATTTTAAAGGTAACTTTTTTTTTTTTTTTTTTAGGTTTAAGAGTGCAACAAAAACTTCATAGCTGCAAGCAAGTATATTCACTCACCTTTGTGGGGTCTGTTGACCAACAATAGTATTTGCAGTTTCTCTCAAATAAACTTCCCAGTCCATCTCAGGAATATCTTGATCAGCAGTAAAAGGATACCTACATAACAATATTTAAAAAAAAGAACTAAGTCAAACTGTCACCTATTCTAACAAGGCCTCAGAATTAATTTCATTTCTGTGTCTAAGAATATAATTCACTTTAACGGTTAGCAGAGACTTACTGTTGTACTCTGCAGGACTCGCACATAAGTAGCGCTTTCCGAAGATTCCTGCCAGATTTCTCTGCAAGTCTTTGAGCCAGTTCCTGAGGAAGAGTCAGGCCTTCTTTCTTACACACACTGGATAAGACATGGCAGATCTAGATGGGAAACAGATAGCATGGAGTGCAATACTTAACAAATGTTATGACACCTATAGATTCTCCTGTTTGCAACATTTCTGCACCACAGAAAGACCAGTTTGTCATAAGACATGTTTGACAAACCCACCACAAAGAAATAGTAGCTCACTTTGTGGAAGTAAAATGTTTCCCAAGTCAACAGCAAGAACTTATCTGGTAAAAATTTTTAAATAACGTTTTTGCCTCTGTTTCACATACATCTTGAATGCTGGGTGCAGGCACTCTCACAGCCAGGCATCTGCTCTGAATAGGTCCTATAATTTTTGACATGGAGTTGCAGCACAGGATCAGCCTGCAGGTCGCCATGTACTTCTCCATTGTTCTTCGCAAAGCATGCTGAGCATCTTTAGTGAGTTTGTCAACTTCTGTTAACACCACCACTGAAAAAAGTGTTACAAGCAATAATACCAGAATAAGTGATACAAGCAGAAAAAAGTAGTGCGGTTCCACAGGCAGGAAAATAAAGATTTAGACAACCCACAAGTTTTTTTGACTGTATAATCTACTCCTTCACACTCTATATTCTTGTCCTGGAATGTCAATTTCTTCAGAGTTTAGTTTGCAGCACTTCAGTGTCAAGAAATAGTACAGGTAGGTACAGAAGCTTTCATTTTGATAATTACTATAGTAAATTTTAAAAGGAATTTTAAAGTAAGAAATGCAAAAAAAAAAAAAAAGACATAAGGACATATCAAATAGCACAAATTTCTTTAAGATCCTCCTAAATACAGTTTATATTTAAAAGCCAATGTCTTAGCTTAACAACGGAGTAGTAGAAAGCTGGCACGTTTTTGTAACCACAGTACCCTTCCATGGTCTCTTAAGGTAAAAAAAAGTATTCCAAAACCAGTTCAGATCAGGACACACCTAATATGAAGCATCTAACCTAATTAACTACCTTCTGCATGTTGCTCCACGGGTAACTCATAGCTGGCTCATTTCAGTACTCTGAATGGTCAGCGAGAATACCCTGGATGAAGAAGTCAGCCCATTACTCTTCTCCCATTTCTCTTTGAGTTACATATAGAGCCTAAAGAGACCAGCCAGACCAGCTTTGAATGTATGACATGACTCCAACTGTAAGGTTATATACATCAAGAACTGGTAGAGCCAATTAGTGCCTAGCAGTTTAGATGAAGTAGAGCATTTCCTGAGAACAGTGAGGAAAATGGCACAAAGTACTAGGTTTATGACCATTTTAACTAATTTCTGCTCTACTCTATCTGTCATGACTTCTTCTCTCCTTCAATCTCTTGTTATATAGTTTTTATTTTGCTTTCATTTTAGTCATGGGGAGGAAAAATAAATGCATTGTAGCAGCACGTGCCTTGGAAAACTCACTGAAAATCTTTTTCTTACCCAGTGTCCTTCCATACACCATGGATAAAATGCTTTTAAACTTTCTGGTTAAGACAGATCACCCCCCAAAACACTACAAATAAGCGGCTACCACCTGACTTGCACAGCACTGTTTGCCCTGAAGTTATCCTGCCCCTCAATTCAATATTAAGCCTCAATAGCCCATAACTCTGTTTAATGATCTACAGCTGTAGCTAAGTTACAGTAGATTTCAGTGGTACACTTGTGAAAAAGACAACAGGTATCCTAGCTCACTCTGCCTAGCCACAGTTATTCAACTACAACGTGTCCTCCTAAGACACCAACACAAGAGCCAACCACACACTGAGTATTTAACTACTCAAGATATTTCCACAGCTGAAAAAAACAGGAGGTTGTTTTTTTTTCAAGTGGGAAAGGTTCATGTGTGCCCTCGGGCAATACACAGGTACAAACAAACATCCACTAAAATCTCTGAAAAATAAACTTTAAAAGTATTTTGGGTTTAACTGGTTTTACTCACCTTTAAAATCTCTCTGAGTACTTGTCTCAAGCTGTTGGGATTGCGCAACTGTCTTCAAGAGTTCCTGAATTACTACACGGTCATTGTTTCCTGCATCACTGTACCAGGGGTTGGAATAAAACTTGTTTTAAAACACCTTTATAGCGCATTTAAAGTACTTCCTAAGCAGCCTCTTAGTCAACTGAGAAAACAAGGATGCCACAAGAATTCGGAAGCTCTTGAGGTTAGAATTAAGCTCAACACACACACTTTGTCAAAAGTTACCCTTTCAATAATGGAAACAACCCAAAGCACATGCAAGCACAGCTGGATTGGGAAGCACAGCACTTGGGCAAGCACAGCACTGTATTGGGAAGTAGTGAAACCATGGTCAAATGTTTTATTAACTCTTTAAACTACAACTTATTTTTCTAATCTGAGAAATCCAAACCTTTGTTATTTGTGATTTGGACAAAGATGTGCAGACTGAACATTTTTACCCATTATGGGAAGAAAAATTAAGTCTAACCACATAACGATGCCTGACTCAAAGGACTGATATAAATGCATAGGTTCTTCTCCCTTGAAAATTAGATGTCATGCCATGGACAACCTAAATGCTTAATGTCAACTTGAATGGCAGACACAGTGAAATTAAATAGTTGTAGTAAAAGACTGATACTCAAGTACTACTACAGCATATGTGGTTAACATTTTTCCTCTTAGAAGGCAGAAAAACACAAGGATGCACTAGATTTCCTTCCAGCCTCTTCTCATTATTATCCTGTAGAGCACCACTGCACAGCTTTCTTAGCCCCCAGGTTAGAAGCTCAGCTAGCTTTACTAGTTGACAACCAACTGGGGACTGACTTGCAAGCAAGAAAAAGAAAGGGGAAAAAAAGCACAGACTATCACCTCCACAAAGGCAGAATTAGCTCTGCAATATTTCACTGGCAAGCAAATGAAAAAGTAATTTCCCTTTCATGCTATAATCACCACTCAAGCAGACCAACTCCATTCTGGCTAAGAAGGTAGCAGCAGAATGTATAGAAGTATATTAGTTCAACAGTTCACAATCTGCTGTACAGGCTATGCTGAATTTGACTGCAGAGATCTGTGCTTTTGCAAGGGAGCAGACCTGCTATTATAGCACAAAAAACCAAAACGAAACACACCAGTTCTTCTTAGAAGCTAGGTCATGTTTTGGAAATGGGAAGCAATTAAAATAGTTTCCAAACACAAACAAGATAAATTTTTCTCTGCAATAACTAAGAATCTAGCATTATAATTTCATGGTGAAAGACTATCCTCGATATTTGGTGACCACATCAAACACTCCATGAAAACGATGAACAAAGGCAGTTATCACACAAATGCTTAATTTTTGTTGTTGCTTATTTTTTCATTACACACTTCCCCAGGAGAACCCATTTCAAAGCATCTACTCAAGCTAGTCAATCAAAAAGCACACAATGCTTTTGAATTCAAACAACATCCTCCTTTTAAAGGAAAAAAACCCAGCTCTATCGAATAAAGTTCCATAATAAATTCAATGTCCGCAGGGCCCTCTCCAGAAGTTAGCAATTTGTCATGTTCCATGTTACTCAAGATGCACAACATGACTTCACAGTATCAGAATTCCACCAGACTTCAGAGACTACAGCACAGCATACTGTTCACTGTCTAGGCAGACAAACATGACGATTGCTTGATCGCTTACAGCCTGTGAATAAATAAATTCATTCTTAATCAAAACTCTGCATTATTATTATAATAGCCATGCAGTGACCCAAACTGGAGAGCCAGGGAAGATGTGGGCCTCTCCATAAAATTTATAGGTTTCCCTCAGGCTAAATTAAGCCCAAACAACACCAAACAATCAATTTAAAAGAAATGTATTTGCACAGGCAAAATCTTGGGAGTAAGAGAAGTGTTAGTTTTTTCATCTCTTACAAACCCACACAGCAGTTCCATCCTTTCAAGACTTTTCTAGAAAAGTAAAATAAAACCATTTTATGTGCTTCAAGCTAAAGGTGATGTATGGAGAATAACAGAAATAGTAAGATTAGGTTATCAGAAGAAGACTGAATAGTTAGACATTTTATATCACCCAAATGACATATTCAAACCAATATAAGTCTCGGTTTTAATTATCTGGGTACGTATTAGAAAACCAGCAGATATTCACTAACCAATACACAGAGATTTGCTGCAGAATAAGCTTTTATAGGAGACATGGTACACAAGAATAGCTTCTAAAATGCAGAACAACATGAAAAATGGTTTATCAATAAGCACAAAGCTAGAGGTTACTGCAGGATACACAATGTCTCATAACTGCAATCTAGACAGCAAAACCAATGTAAATCAAAGCCTCCCAGTGCACAATGACATTTATTCTCATCTAATTTAAAGCGATATTTAAGGGTTACAGGTAAATATAAGTATTTACTTTGGGTCAGTGAACTATCACCAGCAATTTTGCAACTGTCAAAGAAGACATACAATACTCCATTACAGCTTCTGTCATTTAAATCAACATCTGACCTCACTCATGACAAGATTCCCAGACTCATGGTGGTGTTCTTTCTCATACTCTAAACTCTTAAAGAGTTACTGGGTAAGCCTTACTTACTTTCAAATCACTTTATTTTTCTGTTTGTGAAAGAATGAACAATATGGGGGTATTGGTTCCAATAACAGTTCTCAATTTCAACTTAAATGGTTAAATCTGTGAATGCAGAATTGTTTCTGTTACACAGTGCTCAAAATCAGCATTTTCACATGGCTAGTTAAGCAGCACATTATTATCTTTAGTACATAGTAATCCACATTCTTGTTCATTTAGAGTTGTTCAATTAAAAATCCTCTCCCTGTGCCCATTTCTTGTCCAAAAATATATACCACAATTAAATTTGCCCAGGCAATAAATTGGGCTATCAGGCCCTTATATACCAAGGTTTAAACCACCTGCAATATTAACAGCAGCTTATATTTGAAACAGGGCATCTTTACTGTACACTTACCTTGGGTTAACTTCAAGGTGATAATTACTTGCAATGGTGCTAATTTCAATTTTCTTTTTGGAAGGTGCCTGCAAGCATAAGTAAGCATATTAAACTTCAGAGTGTTCTAAGAATCAGATGCCAAAAATTATCTTAGAGATTACAACTGGCTAGGCCACAGCAAACCAAGTCTCAGAGATCAAAGAACTGCTGAAACACAAAATGTATTCATCTCCCTCCCCCAGACCCTCCTTCAAAAGACAGAGTAATGTCACATCAGCCAGTTTGTAAAATAATAACATTAACTACTATAGCAACACATAATGCATATAATGCATACTCCAGTTATCAAGTTTAAAGAAAATAATTCTTATTATTGGAGTCAGCCTTTTAAAAGAAATGTGATCCTGCTGGCTACATCATTTCTAGTGCAAACCAGGGTGCTACTGGCCTTCTTGGCCACCTGGGCACACTGCTGGCTCATGTTTACTACTGTCAAACAATTCCAGGTCTTTTTCTACCAGGCAGCTTTCCAGCTATCCATACCCAAGCCAGATGAATTGTATGGGGCTGTTGTGACCCAAGCACAGGACTCAGCACTAAGCCTTGCTGCATTCCATCAATTGGCCTTGGCCCAAAGATTCAGTCTGTCCAGATCCCTCAGCAAAGCCTTCATTCCTTCAATCAGAGCAACACTCCTGCCCAACCTGGTGTCATCTGCAAACTCACTAAGGGTGCATTCAATGCCCTCATCAAGATGACCGATAATGACATTAAGCAGAACTGGCTCCAATACTGAGCCCAGGGGAACAGCACTTACGATCAACTGCCAACTGGATTTAACTCCCATCACCACAACAATCTGGGCCCAGCCATCCAACCACAGTTTTCTACTTAGCAGAGTACACCTGTCCAAGCCATGAGCAGCAGTTTTTCAAGGAGAATGCTGTGCAAAACAGTGCCAGAAGTTTTACCGAAGTCTAGGCAGACAATGTGCACAGCCTTTCCCTCATCTACTAAGCTGGTCACCCGGTTATAGAAGGAGACCAGGTAGGACTTCCCCTTCCTGAACCCATACTAACAGGGTCTGATCATCTGGTTGTCCTGTACATGCCACGTAGTGGTACTCAAGATGATCTGCTCCATAACCTTTCCTGGCACAGAGAGGCCTACAGTTCCCCAGATCCTCCTTTTGGTCCTTCTTGTAGATGGAAGTCACATTTGCTAACCTCTGTCAACTGTGAACTCCCCATTTAGACAGGACTGTTGATCAACAATGGAAAGAGGCTTGGTGAGCGCTTCCACCAGTTCCCTCAGTACTCTCACACGAATTCTATCTGGCCCCATAGACTTGTGTCTGTCCAGGTCGGGTAGCAGGTCACTAGCCATTTTGGGGGCTCCATCCTACTCCTTTGTCCTTATCTACCAGTTCAGGGGGCTAGGTAACCAGAGAACAACTGGTCTGACTATTAAAGACTGAGTCAAAGGAGTCAATAAGTACCTAAGCTTTTTCCTCACCCTTGGTCACTATAGGAATAAGAAAACAAATTAGAACTTGTATATATGAGAAAAGCAGTGCTAAGCACTTAAAATATAATGGTTACTTTTACAGTCATATGAAATCCCATACATCTATTTGAGCTATTACAACACATGTTGTTGTCCAAATTGATTTGGGGGAAAAAAAGCCCCAACCCTCCACAAGACACCAACCAACCACAGATAACAAAATAAAAAAGTCCACTTCCTCCTACTCACAAAGACCCAAGGAACAGGACTACGTAGCAAAACCATTTCTTCAAATAACCAAACTAATCTGATTAATTACACAGAAGTGCCTGAAGATACTGAGTGAAAAATATTTTAAAAGCCAAATAAATGTAAAGGCTTCAAAACAGAAAAATATCAGTATATAAATATCCACATGACTTTGAAGTAGATAGGATTTTTTTACCGTTATACTCTGATGCTCAATCCTCAGTTTTTCCACTCCTGCACCATATAATTCCCTTAACAAACACATTATCCTCGTCTTTTTTCCAGCTCCTGAGGGTCCATACACCAAAAGATGAGGGAAGTCACCACACTGAACCTGGATACAAAGCAAGATAATTAGTTAGCCACAACAATATTTTGCCCATAACAGAGTATTTACCATATCTCAACCCCAGTTTATACTGAATGACTTTTCCAGCTCACTTACAACATAGTACCTAGTATTAGAACTACTGAATCCCTTTACCCCAGCATTATTCCTATAGAACATATTCTTCTGAAGACTATATGTAACACTAAGAACTACAAAACCAACAGACAACAAAACACCAAAAGACCAACAACAAAAAAGAGAAAGAAAAATTAAAAAAAAAAAACAAGACCCACCTCAGTACTTACACACTTTCCAGGTTAACTATGTGGATATATACAATTACTTTGTAGTTCCACTTGCAAGCCTTAAATCTAGGCAAACAAATAGTTTGTATTTAAATTAAGTTAGGAGTCTCTGTCTTGAACAACTTAAAAGCATGACCTAAAAAGCATCTGACAGACCTTCATACATGAAATGTATGTGTTAAACAGTCATGGAGAAACACCAAGAGGACGAATCAGCCAGGCAGTGCAGTGAGGAGACATCGATAAAGCCAGCAGGTGAAGCAGTCTTTTACTACCCGAGGGGTTGCATGCTCCTGACTTACTCGTAGCTGCTCACCTTAAAAACTCTATCTAGCTTTAATGAAACAAGCTAAGCCCTACTGTCAGCAATACAGCATCAGAAGATGTGTGGCCAGCAGGCTGCGGGAGGCAATTCTATCCCTGTATTCCTCTCTTGTGAGAATTCATGTGGAATATTGTTGTCCTGTCCTGGAAGGATATGGAGCTGTTGGAACAGGTCCAGAGGAGGCCTACAAATATGATCAGAGAGCTGGAGAACCTCCCATATTAGGACAGGCTGAGAGAGTTGGGATTGTTCAGCCTGGAGAAGAGAAGGCTCCGAGGAGATATTGGAGTAACCTTCCAGTAGTTGAAGGGGCTCCGAGAAAGTTGGGCAGGACTGTTTACAGAAGTTTGTAGTGATAGGACTAGGGACAATGGGTACAAACTGGAGAGTAGCAGATCTAGAATAGACATAAGGAAAAATTTCTTCACTATGAGAGTGGTGAGCCACAGTCACAGGTTGCCCAAGGAAGCTGTGGCTGCCCCACCCCTGGAGGTGTTCAAGGCCAGGTTGGATGGGGCCTTGGGCAGCCTGATCTAGTGGGAAGTGTCCCTACCCACGTCAGAGCAGTCGGAACTGGATGATCTTTAATGTCCTTTCCAACCCAACCTATTCTGTGATTCTATGATTCCCAGCCAAGGCAGCTCAGACAGACATCACTCTTGCAGAAGCCGAGCCCCCCTCTCCCGCGGCCTCTCCCTGAGCGCGCAGGCCGGGCCCAGAGGCTCCTCCGAGGGCCGGGGCCTGCACCGAGGGCCCGCACCCCGCCCTGGAGACCGGCGGGAACGGCTTCACGAGAGGATCTGCGCTGCGGGGAGGAGAGGGACCCTCACCAGGTTGCGGAGCTGGGCCGCCTGCTCGCGGTGGTAGTCGAGCCTGCCGAGGGAGACGGGACGGTGCTTGTCCACCCACAGGCTCATGGCGGTCAAAAAGCGCGCGCGCCTCCCGCACAGAGCCCGCCCCACGGCGGCGGGAGGAGCGGCCGGTACGGCGGCCGCCGAGGGACGCGTTTCGCTGGGGCCGCCGGACGGGGAAGAAACGCGCTGCGGCCCCGCCCAGCTTTGCTTTGTAACCCCTGTGCCAATGGCTGGTTCCCCGCTGTGCCCTCGGCAGGCGGCACCGGGACACCGGGATGGATGGGCCTGGCGAGGTCTCGTAGGAGCATAGGACAGAATTAGAATGACCTGAGGTGGATCCGCAACGATCATCGAGGCCGCCTCCCCTCCCTGCACAGGACAAACGCAGCATTCGAGGGGGTTGTCCGAATGCTTCTTGCATATTGTCAGGCTTGGAGCCTGTTAGGTGCTCCACCACCCTCTGAGTTGTGAGAATAAAAGAAATAAAAGTAAAATATTGAAAAGAACAAAGTCTTCGAATCAAAGGCAATAATATTTTAATTTGACAACCCAGTGCTGAATTGGACAACCTTATAAAAAAGGCATGACATAGAATCATAGAACAACCAGGTTGGAAGAGACCAATCGGATCATCGAGTCCAACCACGTTACCAAAAAAAAAAAAAAATCTTACAACATCTTACAACCATCTTACAAAAGTCAACATCTTACAAAAGTGGTGGGTATATAGACTAGTTTTAGACAAAGAACCGTGTAAGTCCTCAAAGAATATTTTTTTTTATTATGTTATCCAGCTACGTCTGGAGACTTCCTTCAGGTTATCTCCTGACATAAAGCAGCTACATCTTACAAGATAACTAAGCACATCAATAAATCCTTGCAACTCTGAGAGTTTATTCTTTCAGGTTATTCATCCATTTCTGGAGATTGTCTGCATATTATTTCTTGATACAAGACAGATTTATGTGACAAGATAATTAAACGTAAAATCTGGGTGCAGCAAAACTTATCCATTATTTCTCACGGGGTGAAAAACCTTTACAAAATGTCCAACCTAAACCTCCTCTGGCACACTTTCCTGCCAGTCCCTTGAGTCCTATCATTGGTCACTAGAGAAAAGAAATCAGCAACTGTTCCTCCCCTTGAAGGGAAGATGTAGGTGTAATGGGGTCTCCCCTCAGTCTCTTCTTCTCCAGGCAGAACAGGCCAAGTGACTTTAACCAATCCTCAAACAACTTCCCCTCGAAACCCTTAACCAACTTTGTGGTCCTCCTCTGGATACTCTCCCGTAGAATTTTTTTTTTCCTTTTTTATCCTTTTTATACTGTGGTGGCCCAAAGCTGAACACAGTACTCAAGGCAGGGCTGTACCAGTGCAGAGTGGGACAATTGCCCCCCTTGAGAAGCTGGCAGTGCTCTGCTTAACACACCCCAGGACACAGTTGGCCCTCTTGGCTGTCTTATGTCCTTGTATGTGTCCAGGGCCACTAGTGGAGCCCAGTCTGGAGCTGGGGGTATACCCAGCGTGGACAGGGTAGCTAGTGCCAGCCCTGGGGACCCTCATAGGGCAATGGGCCTCTTGTTATTTCTATGAAGTCATCAGTTTTACAAGTCTTAACTCATGTTTTCTTGCAAATCGTGCACAGATACTTGATGCAAGTGGCAGTGATGGCAGGGACACACTGAGAATGGCCTGCCAGACGTGTGGCGCAACCTCCGAGGGCAGAGCAAGCAGAATCATAGAATCATTAAGGTTAGAAAAGATATCTAAGATAATTTTTCCTAATATCTTACCTAAACCTACTGTCATCGTATCACTTGTTATTTGGGAGACCCAACATCCACCTCACTATAGCCTCCTTTCAGGCAGTTGTAGAGAGCAATAAGGTCTCCCCTCAGCCTCCTCTTCTCTAGGCTAAACAACTCAAGTTCCCTCAGCAGCTTCCCATAGCCCCTGTGCTCCAGACCATTCCCCAATTTCATTGCCCTTCTCTGGACATGCTCCAGGACCTCAATATCTTCCTTGTAATGAGGGGCCCAAAACTGAACAAAGGACTCAAGGTGCACACTCACAGAGTATAGGGGGACAGTCCCTTCCCTACTGCTGCTGGCCAAGCCCTTTCTGATACAAGCCAGGATACTGTTGACCTTCTTGGCCACCTGGATACATTGCTGGCTCATGTCAGGGAGGGAGGTGGCATCTGATAGGAGCTTCCATGAGGATGGCCCAAAACTCCAGCAGCCACTGGCTGCCAGAGGGTGAGCTGGCAGGGAAGAAAAAGGCCAGGGGCTGGCCAAAAAGAGCCCTTAGGGCATATGTGGCCTCTCTGTGACCAGGTTCACCAGCATGTGTTTGGCCTCCTGACCTGTACAGATGGCCATCAGAATGAGGCCGGTTCTCTGTGTCACTGCAACATATGGTCCTTAAATACATTCTCTTAATGTCATTCTGGACCCACAGCAGCTCATTATGAATCAACAAGTTGTCCATAGTCTATATATCACATTGCAAATTTGCAAGCTCCATCTATGTGTGTAGCTTTATGTATATACAGAATATATATGTACAGAACTGGTGTAGTAGCCCTAGTAAATGCAGCACTGTGCACAGATGGTATTTGAAAATAGAAGAATTTATTAAAGAAATAAAACATGGGTAGGCACATGAAAAGGCTAAAATGTGACAGCCTCATTTTTTTAACTGAGATGATTTCTGTTAAAAAAATACATTTAGATGAAAAGTTCATGTTACTATATTTTATCAGCTCTGAATTCACTTTTTTTTCACATGATCAGAAAGCCATAATGCAGGCAATAACTTCATTAACCTAGACATTCAAGTTATTCCTAAAGATCGCATAAACCTAGTGGGGGCAAAGAGAGAACACATCAGTTACTGCTGTGTTACAATTTATCTAACATAGTTGCATAATTCTCATAGATGACCATTGACCAGTTTTATTTGCAGATTGCTATGAATTAGCAATTTCACCTTGCATGACTTTGTCTGCACTGCCTTTGTATATGACTGAGTCTATGAAAGCTGCTGTAGCAATATGCTACCCCATGCTTACCCACAAAATTCTTTTATTGTACTCAGCACCACAGAATGACCTATTTCTCTGCCATTTTCTTTCTCTTGACGCAGCACCTGCTGTTCTTCAGAGCACTCTCTGGATTTGACCATCAATTCCCCTGGCATTCTCTTTGGATAGCTATCTTTATGGCTAGGCTATTTAAACTATTTCAGATCCTTTGCTAATTTGCCTGACTTTTTAATAATTTCTCAGTGATGTGATACTCTTGTTGTGTCTATCAATGTCATGCTTAACCTAATTGTAACTTCTGTGATAACTTCTTATGATTTTTCGAGCACCCAGAGATACTGTTTTTACTAATGCATGCCAGCTTCCAGCAAGCGCTCTGACCGTTTGTCCAGGCTTTCAAAAGTACCAGTGAAAACAAATCCTTTCTGAATGAGGTTGGGTCAGTCCAGTAGACTTTTACATACTTTCAGCTCCCAAAGAGATGGAGGAGGAATGAAGATGTGTATCACCTCTGAAAGGACCCTAAGCTGTTTTTATTACTAGGTCATTAAACTACCATAGAATTTGTTGTTATCCCAAGGAGAAAATGTTGGGAATTGTGGCCTAACTCAACAATGCATTTAAGCACAGACTTACACTTAAAGTTTCAGTTAAGTTAGTTCTTGCCATAAAAAGTAATTAAGCAGATGAACAACGTTACTTTGTTCAGGAAAAGTCTTAGTGTTTTAAAACCTGGGCCTACATGAAGCATGGCAGTTTTACTTTTCATCTGATTAAAATGCTCTGGAATACTTTTCATTATTTTTTAAACTATAAGTCTAAACAAAATAAGTAATTATTTAGAAATGAATGATTTGGCCAAGTATCTTAGAAATAAATTAATGTGAATAGTGCAACAGACTGTAGCAATTTAAGCTGCAGTCACAATTCACTCAAATATAAGTACTGTTAAAACACATCTTTGCTCATTTTTGTTCTGTCCAACAGAAAGGTCAAAAGGTAAAATGACTTCTCTGCATGAATAAACTAGACAATGTATCTGTAAATAGATATTTTTAACTACAAATGGCATTTTGACCCTCCTACTACCAGCAGCAGTGTTATTAGAAAGTGACAACATGTCAGGCACTATAAAAGGAGCTCCATTATATACCCAAGTGGAAGTAAAATTATAAGACCCAGGTCCAGTGTTTAAGTATATATACATATATAGTTTTTAAGCAGTTTAAAACTAATTATTGAAACAGTCTTATAACAAATTAGAGTATTATTATGCTGATACCCTAAGTGACTTTACAGCATAATTACTGCTAGTGATACAAATTGCTATTGACAAGTCCAAGTACTATTTAGCTCTACAACAACTTGTGTTCTTCAGACAGAAGACTGTTTGGCATAGTTTCATCCTTCAGGCTGCTTACCCAAGCGAGATAGATTTTTCTTTTCACTTTCAAATATTTTAGTAGATTATTGCCACTCTGTTGGCTGTCACTCTAGGTTACATCACTCTGTCCCCTACAGAATGCCTATATTGCTGCAAGTAAATTGTGGCACATTGAGAAAGACCAGATTACTAATTGCAATGAAAAAAAAAAAAAAAACCAAAAAAACATAATAAAGTGACATCTGTTCTGTTGGTTACATGCTGATGTCATGCAGATTGAATATGACAGTGGAAAGAACATTAATGGTGATACCCAAATAAAAACCTAAAATAAATATAAACCATATAGATTAGCAGCTCTGAAGAAGCTGCTTCTTTATAAGACATATACACTTTTGTAAAGAAATCCTTGTTCTTCAAGAGTCTAATGATTTATCTTACAATCCTTTATGTACTCTTGAACATTAAAGTGGTAAAAAAATCATAGACATTTTCCATGGGTGAGGGAGACTAAAAATGTATGAGAAGATATGCTTTCACAACCACTGAAGGCATATTCTGGAAGAGGCTACAAAGATAGTATTTGATTGGAAGATACATCCCGCCCATCACTCAGCAGTGCTAAAGCTTTTGTATATTTGTCCACCTGGAAAAGATTAAGCAAAACCCATTACTAAAGAAGTGGAAAGATTAAAAGAAATAGGTGTATTTAAAAAAAACCAACAAAATATCACATTTTCATGTACTCAGAACACTTGACAGTATTATGCAATGTTCTGATTTAATCAGCACCTCTTCAAGTTCTATTTCCTGCTGATAAGGGCTAGACCCTGCTTGGCTTCCCTAGTCTATACTGTGCCCGGAGAATTAGAAGAAAAGGAGATACGTTTTGTTGTTCTTAATCCTCAGTGGCCTCAATTGTGTGTAACCGTGCAAACCTGAGACCTCTTTTTTTCTCCCATCTACACATTTAAGCATGCTTTACAGCAGCACAATTAATCATGATAGAAAAACAGAAGAAGACAGTAGAAATTTTTTAAATATCCTGAACATAAATTCAAACATCCACCTAGGGACTTGTAGAGTTACAGATCCATTCTTCAGATGAACTACAGCTGTCTTCATTTTCCTATTTCAAATACATGTACATTTTCTACTAAAGGTTTTGATAAAATCCATAGGCTGTTTTAATTTGTAATTTAGGCCTTTCCCCCCCCGAGATTTACAAGGTCATTGACTAAAAGATATATCTTTGTTCTTCAGTTTCCCTCAGACTGCATTTTGCAATAACAGAAGAACTGGAACAAAGGCAGCTCTTGTCCACTTTGGAGTGTGAACTTGAATTTAAAGGAATTCTGAAACTGACTCAGTATGTTAAGAAATATTCAACATGCTTTTCTAGGGGTATTCTAAATTAGACATAAAATTTCCATATGGAAACTAATCATGAAGCTCTTTAAACAATGACACATTGTCAGATATTTAAAGATATGAACAAATATTGGTGCTTGACCTATAATCAGGAATTAATTTTGTGAAGATGTTAACATATGACTTTTTTGTCTCTTTCTGGCCAAGGACAGAGGTCTTTGACAAAACAATATAGATTATTTTGAATTGTGGGGGTCTTTGCTTCCATTCTTAGCAGTATTTGAACTATGATTATTTTGATTGACCTGAACTACTTTTACAAAGAAAAATTCATGAAAAATAGTACAAGTTTGGAAGAAGTCAGATAAGTGCACAGGAAAGAAGTTACATCAAAAAACTCCTAGCTAGCTTTGACTGTAATGTTCTAAGTAACGTGATGCTACCCAAACCTGTATCTGTGCTGTACCACTGGCAGGACAAATTGCTTGTTCCTTGTCTTCAGTTGTGTTTTCCATACATATACTGAAACTTCAAGATTCTACAGTACATACTGTCTTATGAATCCACTGATATTTAAGAGCTTGACCACTGTAATTTCATCTCCATAATTTCAAATTATGTTTGTAGGATGTCTTTTTTCCCAGCCTTGGTTTTTTCTTATCTTAATTTGTTTTTTCCTATGCACAGTGACTGCATTTTTGTTGGATCAGTGGACATATTGAAGCTTTTGAATCTCCCAGTTTTCTCCTGAGACTCTTAATTTTTAGAAGACCCTTCTTCTGAAGTTCAATGTCTGTTTCAATAGTTTTCTAATCTTTCAGTTTTTTACCTTTTAGTCAGTCAGTAAGGTCATCAGAGTTTTACTCAGATTTCCTGGATAATCAGAAGCCCACCCTGATTATGTGTGTTCATATGTAAGTAGGTGGAATCTCCTTACTGAGGTGGGAACAGTTCTGCATAATCTAGGAGAAAAGTAGTTCAGGGTGCATGACCAACAATCACTTGTATTTCTGGTTTCCTTTTCAGTTAAAAGATAATTCTCATACTCTCAATGTAAATCTGTTTCTGTTATTAATGTATCTATCACAACAGAACATGCTACACCATGCTGCACTTCCTGTTTGTATACATTAAAATGTCCAGAAGACAATGACAAGAGAAATCTTGAATAGAAATTTAGTTTGGAAATTATTTACCACAGATTTATCTGCCTTTAGTAACAGCAGAGTCGAGCACATAATACTATTATGTAACTGTGGTCTTGGAATATTACCACAGAGCAATATCTCCTGTGAAAAGCTATTAGCATTGCTGTGTTTTCATGCAGTGCTATTGCTGTTGATGCGAACTGGAATGAAACACAATCACAGAGCTCCTTGTGCTGAAAAGCTTTACCGGCTGAGATTAGATGATTGTCTTCCAGTTCTCAAACGTTACAACTCTATAGTGACAAAACTGCTGCTTTTCTTATTGTCAGACAAAATAATGAAAACTGTATTACAAAGTCTTCTGCTCATTCCTCTGGTTCTTATCTTTGGTAAGCAAGCTCACTTTAAACTTAGTGGGGTTTGTTAAAGTAGGTAATGCAGAACCCAGCATTAAAGGTTAATCACAGCTTGAGGACAAGACTGCTATGATTTTGATTTGAAGGAAAAGTATTTCAATGATAACTTCTGTAATTAGACAGAATACGCTAAGTAAATATCTTGCATTAGTTCTCTTTATCATTTTTTGTACTTTCTTCAGGTATCTATCTGAATTTACATTTCCTTGCCAAGTTTGCCGATGAAATGAAACTGGAGGAACTGTTGACATTTTTAAGGGCAAAAGAGTCCCTGCATATGGATCTAGATAAACTGGAGGGCTGGGCAGTTGTCAATCATGTGAAGTTTAACAAGGGCAAGTGCTAGATTTTGCAGCTGGGACATGGTAACCCCAGATCTGGGTGATACAATCTGGGGAGCAAGAGACTGGAGAGCAGGCCAAGAAAGGGATCTGGGGATTATTGGTCAACAGCAAGTTGAACATGAGCCATCAGAGTGCCCTGGCAGCCAAGAGGGTTAATCATGTCCTGGGGTGCATCAAGCACAGCATTGCTAGCTGGTCAAGGGAGGCGATTGTCCCACTCTGTTTTACACTGGTGCAGCCCCACCTTGAGTACTGTGTGCAGTTTTGGGCACCACAATATAAAAAGTCTATCAAGCTACTGGAGAGTGTCCAGAGGAAGGGCACAAAGTTGGTAAAGGGTTTAGAGGAGAAGTTGTATGAGGTATGGCTAAAGGCACTTGGTCTGTTTAGCCTGGGGAAAAAGAGATTGGAGGGAGACCTCATTGCATCTACAGCTTCCTCACAAGGGGAGGAGCAGTTGTTGATGTCTTCTATCTGGTGACCAATGATAGGACCCAAGGGACTGTCAGGAAGATGTGCCAGGGGAGGTTTAGGTTGGATACGAGGAAAAAGTTCTTCACCCAGAGGGTGGTGGAGAACTAGATCAGGCTCCTCAGGGAAGTAATCACAGCTCCAAACCTGACAATATTCAAGAAGCACTTGGACAGTGCCTTCAGACACGTGTGAATGTTGGCATTGTACTATGCAAGGACAAGAGTTGGACTCAATGATATTGTGAGTCCCTTCCATGTCAGGACATTCTGTGATTCTGTTGGGGAAAGAAGGGCCTGCTAGGGTGGTACTGGAGGACTGGATAAGGTGGAAGAAGTCAGACGTAGTGCAGTCTTCCCCACTCTGCCTATTAGGGACAATCGCTAGCACGTGCTATTCTCTGGAGCACACCTTGGCATTGACTTAGAAAGCATTAGTGAATGTGGGCCAAAATTGTGCCAAAGGTCATGCTTAGTCTTGGGTAGCACAGATGATCAGTGATATAATGCTGACGTGCATTCCTTGGTCTTTCTCACTTACCAGCATAAAGAAACATGAGTATTGTATGACTGCCTGGTCCTTGCTTCAGTATTCACTGACCAGTTGCGCTGACTGCCTCCTACAAAGCCTTGAGCTTAAGAGACTGATTGTTTTTACTGCTGATAGTCATGAACTGAGAGTAGCACCTGACAGGTTCAAAACAAAGAGAATAATGTGGTTCTTCACTCAGGGCACAGTTGTGCTGTAGAAGTCCTTGCCACAGCATACTACAGAGGTTAAAAGTTCACATGAGTTCAGGGAGGTGGCCTCATAAACTCATGGAATAAAGATCTGTAATGTTTGTGGAAGCTACGTCTGGCTCAGAGAGCCCCTGGAACACAGTTGTTAAAGGCCGGGAGTCAGTCCAGGGAAATTCTTACTCTATATTTGCTCTGCTTTTCTACTCTGTCCTGTGCATCTTTGGCTGCTGTGAGAGACAGGATACTGAGCTAAAGTTGTCTGGTTTAGCTGCTGTGTTATCCCACATGTATCTTCAGTCTTATCTATGCACATCATTATGTATGTGCCTAGTGAATTCAGATATACAGTGTTTGTCTGCAGCTTGGACTGTTTATTTTTTTTTCCATTGCTTTATGTAAGGCTTCAGTCCAGACAGGACCAAATTTATAAATTTATTCAGGGCCCATAAACTTAGGCCCTTTTGTCACCGTTAGCTTCCTGCTTAGCTTAGCGAGCTCTTAATTAGTTTCTATATCTTTTCTGTCATTCTTCCACTCAACCAGAGCAGACAGCTTCTTCTAGGAAGTAGAAATTTGACTTTTTGGGCCATTAGTGCTCTGCTGGTAAATTATCCTGCCACCAGAAAAGCTACCATGATCCTTTAACACTGCCAGGCAATAAAACCTTCCTTTCTCTTGTACCTTTTCCTGTCAGCACCTTGTTTGTCTTCTCCAGAAACTTTGCCTTTTTGTTGCTTTGTTAGTAACCCATGGAAGAAGCCTTGCGTCTATTTGCATTCTGCAGCAATGTGCAGTGTCTGAGCAGCAGTATAAAGTGTGTGTGCTTAGTATGTCAGATATGTCATGCCTTTTCAATTTCAGTTCTGTTACAACTTTTTACCTCCAAATGCTCCAGTTGGCCTATTTTCTAAAAATAAACAAACAGTAATTTACCATGACACAACTTCCTCTATTAAAAATTAGTACATCTGTTTACTCAGCTATGGCTTCCTGAGAAACCTGCAGTAGCAAAATAATTAGAGTTCCGATTGCAACCTGCTAATCATGCCTTCACAATCAATTTTTTTAAATACATCATAACAAATGGAACTAATGAACAGCAAGGAGAGAATATAATAAGAGTAAATGAGCTATAGCCATATCACATATATGAAAATTTACTTAAGCATCAATACAGGTGTAAACTCACAAGCTGGCACTGCAGGAGAAGTACTTTAGAACAAGGTGTCTAAAAGATCAAGGAAAGGTTTTCTTAGATGTTTTGAATGTGTCAGAAGACAAAGACATAGATGTAGAGGTACATTCAGAACTATATCACTGGGCCTATCTTACATGTTGTACCTTATCTAAACTCGTTAATACTAAAGATACAAACAGAAAATTTGCTTCTGATTTTATTAGAAATTTTCATCTACTTGTAATAGACATCTAAAGTCTTAATTTTGTTCTAGAAGGAACACTGTTCTTCCAGAAAACTTGTGATAATCGAACTTATGGTTATCAAAACAATTTCAAGACCTTCCATTGATTTCAGAAGGCAACTGATCAGTTTTACTGATCATGTTGGATCAGTATGACTGCTTGGATACACGGAAAGCCTATGCTATCAGTAGTCAAAGAATCTCTGAGAAAAGTCAAATATCTGATTTTAAAAGATCAAAAGCTTTAATTATTAGATCATTATAGAAACGGGGGGCATATTTTGTCATGATGAAGGAAATGGTTATTTTGTTGCTTATTTCCATAGGTTGACGAATTTACCTGTTTTGTTCATATGTACATTTTGTTTATAATGTAAAAGAAAGCTTGTTTTACTAGATTTAAAATCATACTAACGTTACAAAATATTTACTAGTGTAATGGAAGACTCTCTCCTGGCCATTCAGCTGTTCTGCTTCATGTTACAGAAACACCCTCAGATAAAGAGTCATTGCAATCATTGCTTCCCTCTCCCTTTTTTTCCCCCAAATTCTGTTTATCCATTATCATGGTGTATGTCCTTGACAACATTGATTAATGTAATGTAATGTAACGTAATGTAATGTAATGTAATGTTTTCTGTGCCTCTATTGTACATGCTAGCGTCAGTCATCCTGTGATTTCAGAATAAAGGGATTGTCCAAAGTGTGTTTGTTTCCAACAATTAAATACTATGCAAGAATTATTTATGTAGGTATTGTTTCCTATTAAAATTATAAGATAAAAACAGGGCTATTTAAATAGATCGAACGGCAGTGACTGCTAAGTAGGGAGATAGTTAAGAACAGGGCTTTTGCTTCATACTGCATAATCAGATCTTGATCAGAGTTCAAAACAGTATTTGATCCATTGATGTATTGCTTGTCTAATTAGAATCCTATCTTTCTTAAAACTTGGCATTATTTTGTGTGTAACTAACTAAGATATACAGATGCATGTCAGAATAAGTTATTCTGCAATTCAGTCATCTCTGTGTTAGGGTTGCTAAGGAGGATTCCAAGTGCAATTAGCAAAAGTTACACTTTGTCAGCATTGTAAATATTGCTTACAAGGTTATATGGAAATATTTTGAAAGCACTGATCAGGATAAAGATTATTTTTCCTATTTATACTTAACTTAGAGCAGCTGTTGTCGGGATTTTTTTTTTGTTCTCTATCAAAGTGTGTGCCATTTAAATGATGCTTTATTCTTGATCTAGCCGAATGTCATCTTTGATTTTTGAATGTTATAAAAGGAAATACTGAATTTCAAAATCTCACTATTAACAATATATAACCTTAGGAACCTTTTTGCAGTAGTCGAATAGTAAACACCAAGCTATTCTTTTGGTAAACACCAAAACTGCTGTTCTGTCATTTATCAGTGAAATATTAACCTGTGGAACCTTACAATATTGCTGTTTAAAACTTTTTGAAAATCACATAGAAGATAGAAAAAATACTTGATAAAAAATCAACAAGGTATTTCATGTTGTGGCTTTCTTCAGGTCATGCTTAGATTCACTATTATCAAGTTGTATTATAGAGTAGTTCATTTGGTCTATGATTTTTAGATTTATTTGATAAGCTATGTCCAACTTAGGTAGAAGAGAGATGTTTTCTTTTATTAAAAGTGAGCATGAAGGTAAATTCTAATGTAGATCTATGTGAATTCAATTTTGCTCACTAATTTGAATGGTTGTTGTTTCAAGCAGTCTATGTGTCATTTTAAGTAGAGCAAAAGTCTGACTGATTTTACGGGAAACAGGAGATGGCTTTGATAAACTGGACTCAGGCAAAAAGCAAAGAAAAAGTACAGAGATACAGGTGGGGGATTTTTTTGCACCATTTCTTCCAATGGTATTCTGAAATATACAGTCTTGTAGGCTAATACCAGTGCATTCTGAAATGCTAGTTCTTCATCTGCCATGTGGTAGCTTTATATGCAGAGGGGTTCTTATCCCCTTGTTGTTTCCCTAGCCTGGCAAGGTTCCATAATTACCAGTCTGGGCAATTTTTGAATCTTTAAATCCCAAACCCCTTTGCCCACAAGTGTGGGATCCACACTGATTTCAATGTCTGGGAAACCTTGGTACAACAAGCAAATAAACTGGCTTTTAGGCCAAATGAAATATCAGTTTATAATGTAATTTTGAAAAACTGCTGATATGTACAGTCTCAGGACAAATTAAAACCTCAGCAGGAGTAGTACCATGCTGTGTGAGAAGATTGGAATTGATACTTCTATTTTTTACTGTAATTGTTTGAGGGCCTCAGGAGAATATACACCAGACTCTGAAGGAAAGTGTGTTTGTAAGCCTTATGAGCTGTGCCATAAACTGGTGTTTTGAACAGCATGGGGATGTGAAAAAGAAAAATGACACTGCATGAGACTCTGGATGAGAAAAACAAATTATCTCCCTCTTCTATATTTGCTGCTACTGACATACACACAGGTTTGGTTTTGTTTAAAAATAATCTAAAATGCATCATTTATTTTAAAAAATAAATTATTGCTTAAAAAATTCAGACAGAAGATGTTTTCTAATCATAGCTGGCACAAGAATAATATGCAGCATGGGCAGCTTCCTACTGTGGCAGAATTTGACTGGTAACAAAAACTCAAATACTAGAATATAGGACAAAACAGATTTTGTTGCACTGCAGCTGTGTGTGTTTCTCTGGTCTCTGCTTTACCTCTTGCAAGCCTCACCATGCCTTCCCAAGCAAGACTGAGTAGACTCTTCATAACTGGTGAAGGCACTGCGCTGTGGACTCTCTAAGTTCCTTCCCCATAATGCTCTGCTGTCCCCTCTCTGGACTAATGTATCAGACTTGTATGATTTGTGGAGGGTTTTATGATATATATTCTTGCTAACAACCAAGGGTAGGAGTCCTTCAAATTCCTTTTAAAACCACCATGGAAATACTGAATCTTGGTAATTTTGAGGTAGAGTGCTTCTGGTCCTAACCATCCTGAAAAGATGCAAATAATCTGCCTTGCTCTTCTTCTGCTGCTGAGATTAAAATAATCTCATTATGATATGACTGCTACAATAATCTTGGTGAATGTTGACTAGATTTTATTTCTATGCAGTTTCCATATATCTGGTGAGCTAGCAGGGTCAGATTATTTCTGTGAGTCAAACCTCAGTGTCTGCAAATATGATGCATAGTGCTTATTAAAAATATAATTGGTAGTACTGTATATAATAACAGCTCTGCTAATGGTACTGGGAAAGAAGGGAGGTCAACTTTCTTCAGGAATATGGTTTTTTTCTTCATCACATGGAATCGAATTACAAGTTTTTTTCAGCTGCTACAGGAGATCTTTAACTTTTTGCATCATCATTTTACAGACTTTTGTTCTTTCTGCCACTGGTTAATGATAAATAAGATATCTGCAACCCTCAGCCAGGCTACTTTCTTGACATTTTTTCCCCTCAAGACCATCTCCTCAACGTGATGCTGTTAAAAGAGCAGTATAAAAATAGATGTAAGGCACTGTTATTTGAACTCCCCGCAGT
Organism: Coccyzus lansbergi; assembly: GCA_033558105.1. Taxonomy (NCBI): domain Eukaryota; kingdom Metazoa; phylum Chordata; class Aves; order Cuculiformes; family Coccyzidae; genus Coccyzus; species Coccyzus lansbergi. Next base: position 2,280,228 of record JAUMJK010000151.1, read on the forward strand.
TTATAGCAAAATCTGGATTACCTCAGAAATTTGTATGACTTATTTTATTTAAAAAGCACTGCTCACTGAAAAACATTCAGTAGGATAATAAAGTTTCCTATTTTTGTATCACCATAGAAATAGGACTAGTTAATATTCTCTATCAATGAAATATGATTATAGCATATGATTAATAAATAAATTAATTAGAATCACATCTTCCTTATCTACATGTCTACACTCTGACTCTTGTTAATCTATTTAACTATTGTGTATACCTTCAATACAAAGACTGTTACAATAACAGCCACCCAGAATTTCTGGTGCTTCAGAATATTTGTTTAATTTATCATTTAAAAAGATATAATATATAAACATATAAATATATAAACATAGTTTCAAATATATTGCTTAAAATCTATTGAAATGCAATTTTTTCCTCCTTATGTTTTTTTACTGTACCCCATTAACTTCCAGTATTTCATATAGATTTGCCTATGTGCTCGATCACTTGAGAAAGAAAATTGAACCATATCTTTTGTATATACCTCATTTAGTTCATTGTTTTCATTAGCAATTTGTCAAATGCTAGTTTACATTGGAAATGAGACCTAAGAGATCAAAGCCATATGGATACATCTGAGAGTTTTCTTCAAGCTCACTCTTTATTCAGTTTCATCACAGATAAATAACCACTTCCTTTAAGAGCTAAGCATGTTTGTTTAGGCACAAGTAATCAAACTCTGTAATACAAAAAAATATCCCTGTAAATGCAGCATTTTCACAGACATTCTTCCCTTTTATTTTTTGTGGCTCAAAAACTAAAGTTGAAATGATTAAATCAAATATTAAAAATCATTTTGTTTCTCCTCTGATAGATTACATTAAAACTGTTTGTTAGATGACATGGTTAAATTATCACGTATGTAAGGACAACAGCTATATTTATGTCACAAGATGACATAATTGTTTTTGTGTCTGCTACATAATACAGCACTGAGACTTTCTCCACTGTGAGGCTTAGGAATTTGTTTCAGTGATGGATGACATATTTGTACCTAATAAAGGTACAAATGTGATAACACTGGAACTGTTGTACTGCAAGGGGTCTGCCCAAACTTCTCAAGTGACCCTGCCCATTTTGATGCTGCTAGTTCACAATTAGAATCTCAAATAAAAAGCAAAAAAAACTTTTCTATGCACCTTGAGTCAAGCTGTTGAATAACAAGCATGCTAAACTGAAGGGAACTGAAAGTATTTGCTAATTTTGCCTTGATTTATTACAGGTTTTATTCCTGCCTGAAAACTCAAGTAAAGCCAATGTGGCACAATGTTTCTATAAAGGAAACATTCACTAAATAATATTCTGAGGTTGAAATCATCAAGTTTGTATTTTCAACTGCTTAGTGATTACTCTCTTCAGTCAAATAAATTTTGTAGGTCAATCCAAACTATTTTTCCAGCCTTTTATTTTATAAGAAAAAAAATCAATTTTACTTGTTTGTTTGTAACTCTATTCAGGTTTCTGTTTTGATCAGCAAATTGAAAAATCAGTGATTTGCATAGTTCTGTGAACTTCTGTTAAAATAAAATGGCAAACATCTACAAAAGAAGTATATCTGGGTCACAGAGCTGCAGAGCTGGACTATGGTTGCATCTAGCATTGCCTGCCAGGGAACAACTTGCAGTGCTCTGCGGTCTGTACAGATCAATTTATCCATGAGTCAGGATGCCAAGGTCTGCGTCTGGAACTCAGCAGATGTTCCTGCAGAGACCTGTGACTTGCGTGGACCTTGCACCTGGACCTGGGAACAGAAAAGCGCTCCCAGATCCAATAACGCAAACATTGAATAACAGCACTATATCTAAACATGGTTAAAAAGCCACAACCTGGAAAAACTGGCTGGAAAAAGCAACCAGCAAAATATGCCTTGCTACCCTAATGACTATTGCATTTATAATGAGACTTGAAGTATAAGAATTATGAATGAAATCTCTCAAGTTAATGATATACTTTCTAAAATTTATTTTAAAGATTCTTTACCCCCACCATCCCCTAGACCTATTTATCCCCATACCGCTCCGTGCTCTCCCCCTGGCTGCTTTGCTCTCCCCTCAGCTCTGGGCTCTGCCATGTAAGAGGGCAGCAGCCCACGAGGTGGCAGAGCTCGCCTTGGAGAGCAGCTTTAGGTGTCAAAACTATTTTTTTTGCTAGCAAAGCTCCCTCCCACTTTCTCTTCCGCTTACTCATTAATTGCAGAAGTAGCTTCCTTCTTGCACACAAATCATAATTTCCTTACAGTAATTAAAAAATTATTCAAATGTAAACATTGAGATGAGTTTTTTATATTGCTCTTCATTCAAAGGTTCTTCTTTCAACAAAATAAGAATATTTGTTTAACTTTGTTTACCTCAACCGAGTTTCAAACTAGTTGAACAAATTGTAAGTTATTTAACTTCATTGTAATTTAACACATTTTCAGTGTTTGCCTGAAAACTTGAAAGTAACTAAAACAAAGGAAAAATTTGTTCATCTCTTCAGCTTTTAGAGTAGAAAATCCAAGAAGGCAAGACTGCTTCAAAAGTCTTTGTCTAACAATAAATGTCTATAACAGTTTAGAAATTATTACATTTTCATCTGCTCATCACAGAAGAGTGACCTGAGCCTGCTCAATATAACCTGACCAAAGTTCCTCAGTGTGATTCCATTTGATTTTGTTCCTTTTTTTTTTCAACTTCCAGTCATTAAGGGAGAGCAGATATAATGAACGTGATTCTAAATTAGAGTCAGCAATGTTATTGTAGGAGTTAGTAGGAGTGCAATGTTCATACTAAGTGTGCCAATCCATATAAGAAAGCTGAACAGGAGAGTTATTTAAAGAGATTAAACGATGCAGAATAAAACTTCCAAAAGCTGTAATTGAAAGTGACAGAAACATTAGCTTTGAAACAAGTAACATTTAATCACACAGATTATACAGAAACATAATTTTTGTATGTTGTTTTCTTCAATAGAATTCAATTTTAATCTGTTGAGACAGCTCATCACTTTCAGCTGCCTACTGCCAGAAGCCTGTCAGAGTATGTAAATGTAACAGCTACTGTGAGGAGTGGGACCTGTTCTCTCAAGCGCTGGCCTCAACTTGTGGATGCCTTACATTTCAGTTGCTCTTACCTGCACCTGTGGGTTGCAGATGTAAGCATTTGCACCATTTCTTACTTTTGTATGTAACATTTGAAAGGTTAAATTTCTGAGTCAGGACAAGCAGTGGCCCCAATGAAAGCATAATGTTTGTGCAGTTAGGAGCAGAAAGTTATTAAAATGCAAAGGCACAAAGGGAAAAAAGAATGATAAAACCTTTACATGAGCACATGGAGTACAGGGTATGGCTTCGAGCCTTACTGTAGATACCATTTATTTTATTTTATTTTATTGCAAGGATACAGGAAATCCAAATGGGCTACATAATTTTAAAATCACAGTAGCTGAAAGCAGAAAAGAGTTATTAAGTGAATTGATTAGTCAGGACACATTGACAGTAAATCTCAATATCGTAAGAGAATAATAACATCTTGTCTGGTGTTTCAGAACATGTACATTTACCAGTGTCCCTGCCTTGACTGATATGAAACTGATCTCTGTGTTTGCAGAACGTGTGAGCTGGAGCAAATGTGACCTTTGGGAAGGCTGATATGAAGTATCTTTGCTTCCTGGGGACTCAGAAGGGCAGCACACAAGAGAAACTCACATTGACACTAACCTGCTGTTTATAGCAGCCAAGAAGTACATGTGAAAGCATGTCAAAAACTCCAAGAATTTTGGATGGTTGCCATCAAATATTTTGATTTTATTTGCTGTTGTTATAGAACTTGTTCAAAAGTGAAGGCAGCTATCTAAAAAAGCATTTGAACTACAAGTTTACAGGGAGGTTTATTTAATTTTTCTTTGCTACTGCCTTTCTCTGCTAATATGGAAGTATATAATAATACATTTCACCTGTAGCTTGCTCTCGGCTCCTCACAGAGTCTTAAGTTATTCAGAGATTCCTTTTGTTTTCGGGAAGGTCATATCAATAGGTCAGCATGGCCAGATTTTCAGAAAACAAATACTTTGCAAATAAAGGTGGGTTATTCTGGTGAGAATATTAAAACAGAAGCAGTCTCATTGTGAAATGCAATCATCAGAGACAGATCTTGACCTCTTGCATTTGGAAGAGGCCAGGGTGTCACTGGTATGTCCAAACAGCAATCCTCTAGTCTCCAGCCCCTAATTAGGGCACCACAAAGGCCATTTCTTCTGCTGATGCCCCAGTTGATGCCTCACTCTTTTCCTTTGACAGGGTGCACAGGATCAGGAGATAGGGAGCCCCATTCTGGGCTTACTGTGCCTGAAAAGGTTTGGCTCTGCAGCTTCCATCATGGATGAGATCACCTTAATGGATAAACTGAGCGGGAATGGGAGGAAAGGACAATTCCACCCTCTCTGTTACAGCCAAGATATTATGCACTGCACAGAATCACAGAATCACAGAACAGCCAGGTTGGAAGGGACCCATCGGATCTTCTACTCCAACCATTCCTATCTAACACTAAACCAAGTCCCTCAAGACCTCATCCACCCGTGCCTTAAACACCTCCAGGGAAGGTGACTCAACCACCTCCCTGGGCAGCCTATTCCAATGCCCAATGACCCTCTGCGTGAAAAACCTCCTCCTAATCTCCAGCCTAAACCTACCCTGGCGGAGCTTGAGGCCATTCCCTCTCGTCCTGTCCCCTGTCACTTGGGAGAAGAGGCCAGCTCCCTCCTCTCCACAACCACCTTTCAGGTACTTGTAGAGAGTAATGAGGTCTCCTCTCAGCCTCCTCTTCTCCAGGTTAAACAACCCCAGCTCTCTCAGCCGCTCCTCATAGGGTCTGTTCTCCAGCCCCTTCACCAGCTTTGTGGCTCTTCTCTGGACTTGCTCCAGAGCCTCAACATCCTTCTTGTGGTAAGGGGCCCAGAACTGGACACAATATTCAAGGAGCGGCCTCACCAGTGCTGAATACAGAGGGAGAATCACCTCCCTGGACCTGCTGGCCACACTGTTTCTGATACAAGCCAGGATGCCATTGGCCTTCTTGGCCACCTGGGCACACTGCTGGCTCATGTTCAGTCGGCTGTCGACCAACACCCCCAGGTCCCTCTCCTCCTGGCCGTTTTCCAGCCAGGCTTCTCCCAGTCTGTAGCTCTGCATAGGGTTGTTGTGCCCCAAGTGCAGGACCCGGCATTTGGCCGTGTTAAACCTCATGCCTTTGGACACTGCCCAGCGGTCCAGCCTGTCCAGGTCCCTTTGCAAAGCCTCCCTACCCTCCAGCAGATCGACACTTGCACACAGCTTTGTGTCATCTGCAAACTTGCTAAGGGTACCCTCAATGCCCTCATCCAGGTCATTGATGAAGACATTGAACAGGACTGGACCTAGCACTGAGCCCTGGGGGACACCACTTGTCACTGGCCTCCAGCTGGACTTAACACCATTTACCACCACTCTCTGTGCCCGGCCATCCAGCCAGTTTTCTACCCAGGAGAGTGTGTGTCTGTCCACGCCAGAGGCTGACAGTTTCCGTAGCAGAATGCTGTGAGAAACTGTATCAAAAGCTTTACTGAAGTCCAGAAAGACCACATCCACAGCCTTTCCTTCATCCAGCAGCCGAGTGACTTTGTCATAGAAGGCGATCAGGTTGGTTTGGCAGGACCTGCCTCTGGTAAACCCATGTTGACTGGACCTGATCACCCGGTTCTCTTGTAAGTGCTTCATGATAGCACTCAGGATCACCTGTTCCATGACTTTCCCTGGCACTGAGGTCAGACTGACAGGCCTGTAGTTCCCTGGATCCTCCCTGCTACCCTTCTTGTAAATGGGAACTACATCAGCCAGTCTCCAGTCCAGAGGTACCTCCCCAGTCTTCCAGGACTGCTGGAAGATGATGGAAAGGGGTTTGGCCAATACATCCGCCAGCTCCCTCAAAACCCTAGGATGTATCCCATCTGGCCCCATGGACTTGTGGGTGTCCAGCTGGCCAAGCAGGGCTCTGACCACCTCCTCTTGCACTATGGGAGCCTCATATTGCTACTCTGTTTCCCTTTGCAAACGCAAGACTCAGGCCCTACATAACACGGTGTGCAGGTGGTTGGGAAAAACCTTGGGATCTTGCTTCCTTCACTGGTCATAGATTTCCCATGGACCACCCATCCGGTAGGAAAATCAGTCCATGGTGCAAGGCTAGGGCCACAGCAATCTCCCCTCCAGCTCCACAGGTCAGGCTGTGGTTTGCTCTGCTCCCATGGCACAGGTCTGGCACTGCTGTGCACCAATGGGGATTAAGTTTTGGTAACGAATCCTAAATCTAATGAACAATTAATTAGACTGTATGCAAAGTAGATTACGTTCTTTTCAGGACAAGGACTGTCTTACAGTATTTGTTTGCAAATGTTTAAGCCGTTTGTCCTTTGTCAGTGATAAGAGATAACACAGCAAAGAAGGAAATGGACTTCAGAACAGACTGGCAGCCTAAAAAGATCAACTAGAGAGATTAAACCTGCAGATGCAGCTTTAATAGTGATACTGTCACTAAGAGAGACACAAGCACTTGCCAGTGAAGAGTTACTGTAATACTCTATTTATTACAGTGTCAGTACAGGACATGTAATCGTGCTAGTACAGAGTAACACTTGCTATATTGTACTCAGAGTGAGTGATGCATATCCTGTGAGTAATGAGTATATCAGATATTTCCAAAGCTGTATCTGGACAGGCAAGGGGGTCGGCTGCCCCACTCAACAGGACATCATACCTACTTTCTGCTGCTTTTATGGCACAATACTGCTAGGAGATTTTCTTGCTTGGCTACATAGTGATGTAAGAACAAAGCTACCTATGTGCAAAAAACTCAGGAAGATTTGGGGCTGATTAGAGGTGCTACAGAGGTCCCAGCTACATCTTGATCGTCTTCAAATCAAGAATCTGCAGGGCATGGGAAAAGCCACTGACACGTCATACATTACATTTTTTTTCCTTCAGGATGATTGGCTGTAGCTGTGGTCAAAATATCATAATTCCTGATCCCTTCACAGCTGTGATGATGCTAGTAAAGGGATTTGGCAAGATTACATAAAATGACTTTCATTATAATAAAGAAGCAAAATTTTTCCAAGTGGTAGGTATACTGTGCATCCTTTGCTGATGTGACCCAGGTGATGGCCATAGTTCTTTCTCAACATGACTGGGTTTTGTATTGCTACTCCTTTGGGTCATCAGACATCTGAAGCCACAGTGCAGAAAATGGGGAACAGGAGTGTAATGGCAAAACTCAAGAGCAATGTGTCTAGTAGGTTGTTAGGCTTCAGGTCTGTACCTTTCTTGTGTTTATGTTATTAAAAAAATCAGCAAGCCTGAACTTTCTCTGAATGACATTTGATTGCCACTTCATTCATTTGAAAATGAAGTGCTGTTGGTGTCAGGAGGAATAAGAGAAGAAAATCTTTCTGTTTCAAGCTTGTGCCCATTAAAAGGCTTCCTAATAAAAGCACATAATCTTGGTGTTGCAAAGACCTGGACAGCTCTTGCAAGGTGAGCTTTAATCTCTGGCCAGTGATGTGAATCTTCTAGAGTTAACTCTAGGGAGGGATGTAAACCCAAGAAATGTTTGCATGTTTTGAGGAACGGAAGTGAATTTGGGTGATAAAGAAAACTGGTAGCATGTTATTTATCTGTCCATGTGGAGTGAATAAACATCATGTTTAACTTTGGATAAACATCTACAAAAGCTTCTGAATAATGAGCTAGACAAGTGGGGGTTTTGTAAAAAACAGAGTGTATTTCTATAAAAAGCCTTGTTTATCTGAGGTAATAAAAGAAAAGCTAAGTAGAAAAGCTTAATACTCCACTATATCAGTTTTATAGCAGAGTATCTGTCCATAAATTCAGTGGAATTTCACCAGCATTAAACTGTAAAAACACAATGGGAAACAATGCTATTCTGAATTCAAAGGGAAATCAAGATCAATGGTTAGTTCTCTTATTTTGATAATGAATTAAGTACTGTAAATTATGAAGTTATAAGAATCAGCAAGGCTTATTAATACAGAAATATAATTGATGATAAACACACTCCTCAGTAGACATTTTAAGGGCTGAGAGAGTGACAATTTCTACTATTAGTTCTTCATGTTAATAAACACTGTGTTATAGGGTCCATTACAAATGTTATCTGTACAATAAGGGAAGAACAAATGCTTGTGAAAGGATTTCTCTGTTTCTGAGAAGTGGCATACCTCTACTGTCTGATATTTGGCTTTTATTTTCTTAATTTTTTTGTTTCCTGTTTTAAAATATTGAAAAACTTTCCTTTCTATATAAACATATGAACTTCCATAACAAAAATACCCTGGACCAAAAAAAATACTTTCTTTTTTTTCTATAAAATCACTTTTTAAATTCTTTGAAAAGTTGCCAATCTAGCAGTTTCCCCAGATGTCTTTTTACATCTTAGTAATTAAATTGTAGTCTCTCTGCTGTCTTTTTCATGACCAAGTTTACAGGAAATGCATCTTCATCCTTGTCTAGAACAGTATAAAAATGTTCTGATGGGAATACAGTCACATTTATTGATTCTTCAGAATTTTTAATTCCTTTCTAAAGAAATTAGTTCTTTTGAGCTTTCATGAGCTGATGAAGGCAGAAAAAGATCATAATTTCAAAAGATACTTCTAGGGAGTTTTATGTCTATGTGATATTTGGCACAGGATATGCAGCAGAAAAGTGTTCTCAGTAGCTGCAAATTCTTTTCAATACCCACTTACAAATAATGGTCTTCCTATGCTCTTTAGTTTTATAGAGTGTGTCTGATTACAAGATCTCACAAACTGTATGCTGTGCTTAAAGAAATGTGTATGTCTATGACAATTGCTAATGTAAAGTAGAAAGATCTTCCTCACAAAGAATATGCAATCACACATCAAAAAGCCAGAGCAGCAGAGAAGATAATCACAAGAACTTATCTCTTGCATGAGTAAGAGAACTAATCCCAGCAATCTGCAGTGAGATGGTTCCTCTAGACTCTCCATATTCATATTTAGCAACTGTTACTGAATCATGCCTTTCCTTGGATGCAAGAGCAGCAGGTAGAGCAAGGCACCCTATGGCTAGTCTATCCTCAATGACTACTTAGAGGAACCTCAAACTACTCTTGGTTTTTTGTTTCCCAGGGGACTACCCTTACCCAAGCACAATATCCAGGCAGGCAGGACAATTGTCTAGCAAACCAATGACATTGGGAGTACACAGCAAGCCCAGCACCTTACACCTGTGTCCCAGAGATGTACCTGGCTCAGGCCCAGGAATCATAGAATCAGTTCTGAGACTCTAGCTGAAGTCTCAACCATCAGTGTTTGGCATAGTAACATGGTCCACTGGCTGCAATCACCACTCTCTGCTTCAGCTGAGGTAGCCAGCGTGTTGGCTGTTGTTTTGGACCCACCACCCAGTCTTTGCAAGGTTGTCCAATAAACCAGCCTTATGGGATGGGAACTGCACTTATCTCCTCAGGTGGGTTGAATTTATGAAAAGGTTTTGGGGCTCACATTGAGTGTGGGGGCCAAGTTAAATCTTCCCATTCTCTGGACTAGTATCCCAGCCAACAGAGTCAGGGAAGGAGAAAGTAGTCTCCCTCTCCTAATGACATGATTTCACACAGAAACATAACTGAGAGAACCCAGAGCAGTAGACTTCCAGGAAGATGTCCAACCAAGTGGGCTAGAGATACATCCTGACACTCTCCCTCATGTTTCCAAGTCTCTTTAGATATGTCATACAAAACCAACCAAGTCCCACAAGAAAGAGTAAAGTCGTTTCCACCTAAAGATAATCTAGGGGCTTGTGACTAAATTAGACACCTGACAAATTAAAGCCTTTTTTATAATTCTCCTGGACAACTTATTTATTTGAGAGAGTTTGTACTGGGATCTCCCAGACACCTTTTTTCCTTCTGGAGTACATTGTGCTTTCCTATGGATGTGCACCAATCCTTCCTGTTAGAGATGTTCCACTTTTGCATTAAGTGCCTAAATACTGAGATTAAATGGAAATTAAGAACCCCAAGGATTTTTTATCAAGCTTACAATGGCTTCCTACTGAAATGAAAACATGTTTCTGTGGCCATGACCTCCTGAATCATTTGGCTGAATGCTCTTAGTTTATGCAGCTGCCTCCATCGCAAAGTGCTTCTTAATCATGCAAAGAAGTTCAGTGTCTGTTTTGCATTAAAAAACTACATCCACAGCAGATATTAAACTGCTGTAAATTCAGTGCATTGTTCTTATCTAATGTGGTGATTATGACATTTTTTCTGGTTTTGCTAGTGACATCAGCAGGTCAGAATTTGTCTCAATATTGACTTATACTTGTTTTCATCCACCTATATGTTTTTCAATATAGATATTGCTCATACACAATATACATGCTTTTCCAGCATCACTGAGACCCTAACTTGAGTTACGACACAATTTACAACATGATGGCTTTTTACTGCTTTTTTTGCTGTTACTGCATATGGTTTTAAATGATTATGGGATTATGCGGAGTATCACAGCTTTTCAAATTTGATTTTCTCCTGAAACACTGCAGCAGTTTTGTTCCATTCATCTTGTTTTCCGCTTGATAATTCAAAGACTTGGAATGAGTGATTTAAATATGAGTCATGTGCATTATGAACTGTTCAGTGTATTAGGACCACAGATGTTTACTGCCATAAATTCTTGACATCATTTTGGGATGAACTTTGTTGTAACCTTGAAATAAGCGAGCTGATGAAAAATATGATTCAATGTAAAGTATTTTGTGTAGTTCTAGAATATGCTTCTCTAAGGAAAACTGCAGGAGTATTTTTAAAGGAAAATGTTAAGCCCAAAATTTTCCAAAAAAATAAACCAGATAATTTTTCCCATCTATGATAATAACTAAAATGGGTTCATCTGTGTTTAAGAAAAGCAGAACTCCAAATAGTTTCTTGGCTTACTGTGTTTATCAGAAAAGAAAAGTTGGTCTGAATAGGCTATTGTTAGTAACAAGTTTTACTTCATCAAGTCAATAAATACTTGGGTTGTTATATCATGTAGTTTCAGTCCATGAATTGTGCATCTGTTCAAGCCTTGACAGACTAAGAGCGCCTGTTTAGACACTGCAAGCATTTCTTAGCTTACAATTTCACTTTTTAAAACAAGAAATTAAATGTAGCTTCAGTTACTAAAGGAGAGAAATCAACATGAGAGTTAGGATAATTAGCAAACTATCTCTTTCAAAGCTATGAATGGCAATAAGCATTTCATATAAAACTTCCCAAACACCCTAGGTTCTTTAACACAGTAATTACCAAAGCTAACTCTTACCAGTGTATTAGTTTAAATGGCACAACCAAGCACATATCAACAGATTGTCAGCACCTTTGATCTCTTGAGCTATGTATGCAAACCTTTGAGATGCTGGGTGGAAATCCAGCATGAATCAAAGAGAGCCTATTTTCTAAATAACAAGAAGCTGATCTGGAAAGGTCAGGCAGAGAAAATGGATACATATATAAGCCAGTACCACACACAAGATAAATCACATCTTTCTCTAACTGGCTAAATGAACTTTTCTGAGGCTATTTTCTCTGTTTTGTTATGCTGTAATGGAAGTGGAATAAAATGCACAAAGAATTGAGGACATAGCATGTTACTTCCTGGCTTTGACATTTCTGGCTGGTTCTTACTGCTAAATATTTGTGAGCGTTAATGGCTGTAAGAGCTCTAGAAACTGGACCAGAGGTAGATATGCACAGAGTTATGATTAGCGTAATATTTAAGGTACTGGTGGTAGCTGGTTTTGTACCATATACTATGGCTGTATTTATCTGCAACTTTAATTATAGCCTCTGTGCCCAGACCTGATAAAGTCACTTCTCAGAAGGATGGAATAGTGCACAATTTCCTGGGCAGCAGTAGAACCACTGAAAGGATTGGTTGGGACTGTGGGCTTTGAGAGAGTGTGGATAATGCTGCTGCTGGGCATCTGCCACTGGGGTGGCTTTGAGATTCCGTACGCAGGTCCGTAGAGGGAAAATATCCCAAAACAAATGGTGGAAACAACATGAATAGGGAACAACACCATACAGATGTTTATTATAGCAGTGATGGACATCAAACTGAATAAAATGAGACAAGCAAGCACTTAGGTTATTGGTAGTGCGTACGTTTTTAAAGATATTGCAGTTGACCAATCATTATATTATTTCTTCCTTAAATGATAATCAACAGTTACATCTCCTCTGGATTTTACAAAGAAGAGTCTCAATAGTAAGTCAGTCCCCACTAGTTTCATTAAAATCAATGCAGAAAGAATGTTTGCTCTACAGGATGCCTGTGCTGCTTGGCGAGAGAAAATCCCTGCTCATCAGGGAGTTAGGCAGAAGCAGAGGAAGAAATGGAGCTACTGAAACCAAGCCTAACAAGGATCTATGAACACTCATCCATGGCAAACAGTTTTAATACACACTTTGAAATGGAAGAGCTATAGGTGATGCAATAAATCTGAGAGGTCACAAAGGGTTTTAATTGTTTTTTTGTTGGGTTTTTTTTTTTTCTGTTTCATCAAGTTGGTTGGACTCAATGATCCAGTGGGTCTCTTCCAACCTGGTTATTCTATGATTCTATCGGAAATCAGGGGAGAACTATATGGCAGCACTGAGGAGTCGAAGATTTGCTTTGAAAGACATATGAGTATTTGGCTTCTTCAATTAAAAGATACTAAGGCACAGAAGACTAACTGAGAGAAAATCAGTAGTTTGCTCCTTCTCTTAATAACAGTGAAATTTTTTTCTTCATTCAGTGATAGTAAATTGTAAGCACAGAGGAAAACAACTATCTATCAAGTGCCTGGCTCTTTATACTTCCTACCTGAAGAAACAATGACCTTCATTGTATTGTGTCTTTTATTGTCCTCAACAGATGAACTTTATCCATGAGTTATGTTTTGGATCACAGTCCTTTCAATGCATTTTCATGTAAAGAAAACTTTTGGCCAACTGACATGAACATATTTATTCACAGCATTAAAATCTTATTAAAATTACCTGTTATGGATATGCTATTTTTAATGACATTTCTGGGTACATTCTTATATTACCTGTTATCTTAATTCTGACAGGGAATAAAAAAGTCTTCAGTCCTAAGGTGGTCAGATGACAGATGCAAACTGCACTTTTACGTCTCCTTTAGCTGTGTATATCGCATACTGTGGGTCTGCAAAGTGCCAAGTCCACTTGGTCTTTCCCAGTCATAGTGTTGAGATACTGATATGCAGTATCATAGTGTTGAGATTCTCCATAATGTTTGGCTCTCACTGTAGTCCCAGTTCCAGTACTACTGGTTGCAGTATTTATCTATGTTTAGAGTACTTCACTTTTACTAAAAGCATCCTAGCAGGAGTTTAACACTCATAAGGGCATTTTCAGTCTAGCAGCAGGAATACTTTGTAAGATTGCTTTGATCTAGGGTGCCTTATTCAGGGTCTTTCATTCTTAAAAGGAGTGTGCTTCAAAAGTTGTTCTTTTTAAAAAGTATAAGAACACAAATTTACGGATTATTTATTTTATTGCAAAATTTCATGCATATTAAGGTTTTATAAGGCCTACAAAGCTCTTTCAGAGAATTTGTGGCAATACAGGGACAATCCTTCTTTATTCAGCATTTCTGGAAAAACGGCTGCCAGATCTGGGTTTATAATTGCATATGTTAGGATGAAACCCAAAAGTTATAAAAGCCCAGATGCATAGGGACCCAGGTCTGACAACATTCAACCTGACTTTCTGGTGCCCAATTCAGAGAAATTTGCAGTCCTGAGTTACTCACCTAACCATCCTGTACAATGGAGGGAAAGTCAGGCACCAGACCGTGGGATTTACAACAGCCAGGGTGCCAAACAGAGGGACACAGAGAAAACACTGAAATAAAGGATGTATCTGAAGTTCACTCTCTCTACCTATTGGATTCGGGTGCCTGACAGAGAGAAATTTACAGCTCTGAAGCCCCTCTTAGTCACTTCAGTTGTTGCTTGGGTGTGAATGGCTTCACTTTTTTAAAAGATGATGCCTCACAGTAGTGAGTAGATTCCTTATCTTTTATGTATTGCAAGTTATAGGCATCACCCCACAGAGAAGTTCATTCACATGATTTTGGAGTAACAGTAGGTGTAGGAACTCTCTGCTTTGTACTGAGCTCAGTGTTGGTGGTACGGCCTTCTGTAACCATCCCTGCACTACAAAGGTTTTTAAATAAAAAATATGGCAAGGATTCAAATAATTTCTCATTTTGCTATGCAAATACGTAGGAGGTGATGTTTTAAAATTTTCTTTATTGCTTCATGTTCCTAGCATCATTACCAGAACAAGATTTGAATTCATCCAGCACTTCCAAAACCTGCACTGATTTGACCACAGCTATGTTGAACAGCGTTAAAATTTTAAGCCTTAAGACTTTTACAGTTATCTTTGCCAACCTCTTTCTTTTGCAGACATGATTGTGGGACCAGATTTTTGTTATCACAAAGAATTGTTTCAAATAGCATCTAGGCACTGTTTTGCATTTCATATATATTTCATATATATGTTGCACCTTATTTGCGAGAGAAGCACCCTCAGCTTTTACAAACTTTTTTAAAAATTCCCCACAGCAATGAAAGTTTCACCGCAGCATGAAGGGCAGCTCTGAGTGAATGTGCTGCTTTAGGAGAATTGAAAAGTCGCTTTCTCTTTTGTATTCTATGAAGATTTTTCACCAGGACCTGGAGCTATAACTTGGGGGTTGCAGTTGTAATGGTCCTGCTGGAAGAGAGCAGGAGACGAAGGCTGATCAGCTGCACAGAGCAAGAATGTGCTGTCTAACCAATCTTATACTAGAAAACCCAGGAAAAATAAATCTGTTGCCCTAGCCTAAATATTTACCTGGTTTACTGCAGACCAATTTAATAAAAGCTGTGTGTTCTTGTGCTGTATGGACATTTCATCGGTGGCTGTAGCTATACCTAGGTGATTTATTACTACAATGCCATATTCTTTTGGATGGATGTAAACATTATTTGCACAGGAAGTTGCATACCAGAAAATATTAGATGTATTACCTCTTTCCCCAACTGAAATATCGGTGATCCTCATTTGTCTCTGTTGTCTTTCATATTGCTAAGGCAGTAACCAAGAAAAGGAAATGCATCCAAGTTTGCATGATACTGACTGTCCCAAAGACAGAGGACTCTGTGTTGGGCAGGAGCCCACTCACTCCTGCCTCTCTCCTTGTCCAGCTGGCACAACGTGAATCATGTATCACAAGGTGGTGCTCTTGTACTTATAGCAAATTATTCAGTAGCCAACACTTCAGGTGCCTGAGGCTCTCATTGAACCTTGTGTTAAATAGGACAAGTTGAACTAAACTAAACCTCTACTTTTTCTACAAATCTAATGGCAATGGGATTACAGGTACCAGGTGGGAGCCACCTTTCTCAGAGGGGGAGGAGGGTGTTTGCCCAGTAGCTTGCATGGCATGTAGACAGGGCTTTAAACTAGATGTGAAGGGGTAGGGGGATAATATCAGGCTAGCGTGTAACAAGCAGTGGGAGGACAGGTGTCAGGAGTCAGGTGTCAGGGAGGATACTTCTCTAAAACACCTTATAAGTAATAAAGGGTTCACTAGGAAGGTGATTCAACTGGCAACCCAGCTGAAGTGCCATTACACAAATATAAGAAGCTTGGGTAACAGGCAGGAGGAGCTGGAAGCTACTGTGCTACTAGAAAGCTATGATCTAGTTGCCATCATCATGGATCTAGTTGCCATGACTGAGGTGTGGCTATCGATGGATATAGGCTGTTCAAAAGGACAGACCGGGTAGGAGGGATGGAGGAGTTGCCCTGTATCTCAGGAAAGGGATAGAATGTGAAGAGCTGTTGTTGAAGAGTAGCTACAAACAGGTTGAGAGCTTGTGGGTCAAAATCAAAGACAGAACTAATGCAAACCTTGTGGTTGGTGTATACTACAGGCCACCCAATCAAGGAGAGCCAACTGATGAAGTTTTCTTCTTCCAACTACAGGAGTTTTCAGGCTCGCAAGTTCTCATCCTACTCAGGGACTTCAACCACCTCGCCATATACTGGAAAAGTAGCACAGCAAACTGTTGGCAATCTAGAAGATTCCTGGAGTGCATTGAAGATAATTTCTTAGTCCAGATGATAGAGACCCCCACCCGAGGAGTTGCAATACTGGACCTTATGGTCACTAATACAAGTGAACTCATCAGTGACATTAGGATCAAAGGCAGTCTGGGCTGCAGTGATCATGCACTGGTAGAGTTCAAGGTCTAGAGGGATATGGGACAGGCAAGGAGTATAGTCAGGACTATAAATTTTAGGAAAGCAGAATTCCAACTCTTCAAGGTGTTACTTGGTAGGACCCCCTGGGGTATGATCCTCGGGGACAAGGGCACAAAACAGAGCTGGAAAATATTTAAGGGTGATTTCCATAAAGCGCAAGAGCAATCAGTCCCTGTCTGTAGAAAATCAGGCGGGAAAGGGAAGAGACCAGTGTGGCTGAGTTGAGATCTGCTGGTAAAACTAAAGAAGAGGGAACTGCACAGGCAGTGCAAGCAGGGACAGGGAATCTGGGAAGTGCATAGGGACGCTACCCAGCTGTGTAGGGATGAGGTTAGGAAGGTCAAGGTGCAGCTGGAGCTGAAATTGGAAAGGGAAGCAAGTTGTTCAAGGCCAGGTTGGATGAGGCCTTGGGCAGCCTGATCTGGTGGGATGTCCCTGTCCATGGCAGGGTGGTTGGAAATAGATGATCTTTAAGGTCCCTTCCAACCCAAACTATTCTATGATTCTACATACTGGACAGTAGAAACTCACTGCTTTTTTTCTGTTTCTCTTTAGAATTTTTTTCCCCTCATCGTGTTTAGTGATCATTTGAGCACTCTGTGCTTTCTAACAAATTCTGCATGCCCACTGTTTGGTTCTTCTTGAGTATTTATGTATCACTTCAGTGAAGCAAGGCACACATTGGAATGATGCTGTTTGCAGCACAGCATATACCAATAATTTATATGCATGCAAATAAAAATAGTACTAACTTGTACAAGTTGGGTGCAAGGTCTTGTATGGTAAAAAATGACTACAGTAGCTACTGTTGACAACATTACTTCAAAGGAATGCAAAGAAAGTTTGAGATTTCTGCGGTATTCTAGCAAATAAAAGAAAATATGTTAAGAACAAAGCAGCTTTTCTCTCTCACTCAGTAGCATTTCTTATTCTTCTGACCGCCTCAGTCTTGTTTTAGCACCAGTGTGATAGCATGCTCTGTCTCCTCTTGAAATGCTTCTTCTAGCTGAGGAAAAAATTATTTGCATTTTCTGTGGTCTTATCCAGTAAGGATACTGGAAAGAGTTGTGCACAGCACGTTCCGTTCTTGTTAGGAAAGATGTTGTTAATGATGATGCCGCTTTATTTTGCAGTCTATTTGATTCAATAAATGCCATTATGTTGACAAAAGCAGCCTGCAGTAATTATATTGAAAATATAGTTGAAGAAAAATTTGAGTGTACATTGGTAATGAAATTTTTCAATATGATTGTAAAGTTCAAATAATATTTAATGAATTTTAATGCATCCTGCCTCACACTTTTGCATTCCAGATTAAGGTTATACTTCATAAAAAAAGACTACAACATTCAAGCATGTACATGGAAATGACTTTGTCCCTGAATGTAGAAGTAGTAGTGTAGTATCAAGGAGATCCACCTCCCGGTCCCCTGTTAGATTCTCTATGTTATTTCTTATTATTGCTCTTCTTGAGTGCCAGTCATTCAAATTCACCAAGGACTCCTAAAATCAAGCCCTTCTCTCCCCTTTCCACATCATAAATTAAACCTTCAGCCACCTTCATGAAACACCTGAATCTCCACCTTATGTTCTTATCACCAATGTTCAGATTCCTGTATAGGTGTCACTGAGGATGTGATCTGAAGATAATGACATGGCCTTGTTATAAAGACATAAAAGTCTCTGTAGGTGCTTGTAAAGTTCCTCTTCTAAAATATTGTACAGACTGAAAGCTGAAGTAATGTTCACTTTTCTAGGGAATAGAATTCTTTTGGTTAAATTTGGGGATTTTAATTTTCATCTCCCTTTTTTTTAATAGTTTTGCATAAACATTGAGTTTGAGAGGATTTTAAACTGTTCACATTATTAGCCAGCTTACATATCTTTTTAAACATTTATTTTCTACTCATCCAGAAGATAAAATGGATCAGTTTTGCAGTTTTCACAATCATACTAAGTCTTCTTATTCTAGTTAAAGTCTGTGGTTAGCACTAGATGTTCAATACTGAAAACTGGCTCTGAAATTACTTGCACAAAACTTCACAGTATTCAAACTTGCTGTAAAGTGAAAAGCTAATATTCAGTTTCAGGAGTTAGACTTGATGATCCTTGCGGGTCCTTTCAAACTCAGGACATTCTATGATTCTAAGTCTTCAGTCTTCTCATTTGCTTGCACTGCACAGTGCTGGAGCCAAAGGATAGTTAAGCTAATGAAAGCCATACAAAAGCAAAACAGTCCTATTAATGCCTTTTCCTCCTCCACAGTCCCAGGATTATCATCTATTTTTTAGGGAACACCGTGTTAAAATACTTGTATTGTCCCTAGAGCCTGAACCCTCTTGTTCAGAAAAACTGTTCTGTCTAAAGCCCCTATCATTGTGTTCAGTTATCATCTCTCTTTTGGGCATGGGGAAGGAGGTGGATGTGATACAACTTGACTTTAGGGAGGATTTTCACATCCATAGCATTCTTATCCAGAAGCAGAGGATGTATCTATGAGTAGGATGAGCAGACTGTCATATTGCTCAAAACTCCCTTGCATCATTGGGCTCATCAGGAGTAATCAGTGGTGGGTTGATACTCAGTTGGATAACACATAAAATACCATAGGGGTTGACACAGGATCCATATTGTTCACCACGTTCATAACTACCTCAGTGATGACAAGTGCACCCTTATCAAGCTTGCACACCAGGGGAAATGGGTGATGTTGACTGGTATGCTTCAGTTCAGCATGGTCTTGAGAAACTTGAGGACTGCACCAACAGAAATGCTATGAACTCCCCAATTCTTCAGCAAGAAGCAGGGCAAAGCCCCGCATATGTGGCAGAATAACCCCTGCACAAGTATGGCTTGTGCAGACAACTGACTGAGTAGCAGCCTGGCCCCAGTGAAAATGACCTGAGGGTCTATAAGTCAGGTTGAATACCAACCGACAGTGTTCTCTCATCATGGATGAGGCAAAACACTTCCTCAGCTTCATTACAAGGAGTATGGCAGCATGGCAAGGGGTTTTACTATCTCTTTTACTTGGCAGTGGAAGACAAGTTTGGAGCCTAAAGCATATTACCTGAAGGATGCCAAGATGTCTGGGATGAAGAAGACACCAGAAGGTGATTGAATAGTAGCCAACAGCTCTGCAAAAGGTTATTTCAAGGACTAGAGAAACAAATAGTTCTTGGATGTGGGAGATGCCCAGTGGCAGAAGAGGCAGTTGCCACAAGTTGTGTCTTGAAAGATTCATGCTGGAGACTGGAAAACAGTTTGGGAGGCTTATGATTGTTGGAAGATGTTGCTGAACATGGCGGTGAAATGTCCACTCTTGGGATGCGTTCTTGAAAACTCAGCTACAAAAAGCATGGCTGACCTGACCTACTGCTGACAGTAGTCCTGCTCTGAGCTGCAAGTGGAACCTCCAAAGATCTCTCCCAACCAATATTTCTGTGAGCCTACAATGTATCCCTAAGAATACTCCTCTGGCAAGAAAATGAAGATTACTCTCCCTCCACTAGTTACAAAGGGTGATGGCGCAGTATGTTTTCCCTGTATACTGCAAGCAGACACAAGCCTGAAATGTGCCATTGCCAAGATGTATTCACTTGCCAAAAAGAGAGGAGCATGCTACACTATGCCAAAAAAATCCTGCAAACCCAGGCATCCATATAATCTTGGCAAGCATAGTACATGAACCTAAGACTGGCACACTCCTAAATCATCCACTTTCCATTCCTTTACTTGAGTCAAAGGCAGTAGTTCAGCTCTGCCCAGAGCATGGCAAAGGGCATATGTTGCTCACAATATGCACACCGGTGATAAGAATGAGACTGACCTGGCACATTCAGTGTTTTCACAATACTGTTAGAGAAAGAAGATACTAATTTTATAGCTAGATCTGATAATTCCAGATTTTGTTTGATTTTGTGATAGAATTAGAAGTCCAGCTCTAGAAACAAGTGGCCAAGACCCTTGTTCTTGGGGAGGCACATGAACAGCAAACCAGGGCTCAGTGATTAAACTCCAGAATACAACTCATTGCACTTGCAACTTGCACCGTGACTGGGGCTTATAGGAAGCTGAGCACCAAGCTAAATGTCTTTTCCCTAAACGGTCTAGGTTAGCAAGCTGGTTGAATGGTCAAAGCTTTTCTATTGTGCAGAAACTGGTATGTAGAGATGTCACAGGGGACAGAGACTCATTCGATCTGGGACAGAGAAGATAAAAGATGAGATGAATGAAATGGAACTTCAGCATACCAGTTGATTCAAGTGTTTTGTTAAATAAAATTAATTTTCAGAGTGTATCTGCTAGATAGAGAAGCTGCAAGAAGCAGGAACATCACATAGAATGAGATAAAGAGCAACAGTAGATCACAGAACATAAGGTATAAAAATGTAAGCCCTTCAGAGGCAGTGGAGAATTGCAGCAGTATGGACCTCACAGATGTTTGGGCCCTGCTACAGTAGATAACAAACAGTCACTTTATCTCACCTCTGCTTTCAGTATATTGATTAGACATACTGATTTCAGTACCAAGATTAGACAGGGACAAAACCAGGCCTTCTCTGTATCATCCGCCACTTTCATTTCTAAGAGATTTTACTCTGTGCAAAAATTGTCCGAGAGCAAAGTGACTGCCTTTTTTCTTCATAGTATGATCTCTTAGACTTTATGTTCATTGTTACATATATACCCACCAGTCTCAAAATGAGTCAGAATGTATATAGTTACTTTTGTATGTCAGAAAAACACAATCATCAAGAGTGGCACAGAAAAGAAATATTCAAGAATATTGCTACCTGGAGGTTTGTAATTAAAGATCTTACCACCAGCAACAGAGTGTCTGTCACTATGGAGAGAAGTTACCTCAATTCGGTACTTCTTTGCAGGGTTAGTTGTGAGTTTTCAGTATTGAGTATTTCTTTTTAAAACATCTGGTTTTGGAAACCAGTGCTATTGCCTTGCAAACTTGCTCAAACGTCATCAGGTTAACATCTCAAGGCCCGTATTTATGTTTGGGGAATATGCAAGACTTTTAGATGCAATTCCATGAAATGCCTTGTTCTATGTCAATCTGGTCCTCAGAAAAGGGATAGTCCTGTAGCCAGCTGACAGCATGAGGATGGAGGCACAGGGGATACGTAGGAGGCAAGGTTTTCTGTTTCTTGTAGAAGCTGATATTTGCTCTTTGAAGGTCATAGTTACCTCTGAGTAGGATAAACTTATGTTCTCCCCTCTGGAGTTTGTAGCCCTTCTTCTAAAACTGTGCCCAGGGAAACCTCTCTCAATGTTTTTTTGGTTTGTTTTTTTTTTTTTTTCCCTAGCATTGACTTAAGGTGATGTACATCATTTGGTAGGATTTTGGTTTTTAAACTCAAAGTATTGATTTATTCCTGCTGCCTCTTGCAGATCCACTCCCTTGGGCCCATACATTGTAATGCTTCTTCACCTACAGCTCCCCATGAGGCATTTCAATCACTTTCAGTTCCTCCATCATCTTCACTATTCCCTCCTTCTCACTATCACTCACCTCTGGAGTGTACCCAGTTTAAGTTCAACCTGTGTAATTGACTGGAGGAAGCTTCAGTGAAAGCCTATAGATACTAATTTCTTTATATCTGAAAAATGAAAATTGAAAAATGTATGTAGCAGGTAAATAGTGTGTTATGAAACATATACTCCGTTAGACCAATTAATACATCTTTTAGACATTTAAACCCTTTCCCACTAAAATATCCTTATCTCCTGTATCAGGACAATAAACCTCATAGTAGTTTCATTTATCCATGTTTTACAGAAATCAATTTCCACTTGCGCAGTGCTTGCCAACACAGTGTCAATGCCCAAAGTTTACTCTCTCTAACTCTCATACAGTTTAACTTTAAATGAGCTGCATCAGGGGACTTCTGTGCCCCTTTGTTTTAGAGAAGATGTGACCTAATCAGTGTCCAGCCTGAGGGCTGGCTTGATGGCCCAAGTTAGCATTTGGGTATTCATTTTCATTTCAATCTAGACATTTTTCCTAGGAATATTTTTAAAAATCAGGTTGGTATTTCCTGCAATGAATAATGAAAATTTCAAGTCCTGTAGTTCTGACTTGCAATGAGAACAAATGGTGAAATGTCAAAGTATCCCACTGGATAAAAATATTTTCTTTCTCAGCTGTGCTCTTGGGGAATTGGGTGGAATGATGTGTCTCTCTGCTCATATTTTACAATATCTGTAAGCCCTGAGACTGTTGGAGTAATTTTAAAACAGACCTTTCTATCCCAAAGTAAAATTGGCACGTAGCCTTTTGATTCAGTTAACAGATGGTGTATGGTATTTATGAGAACAGTTGTTAAATGCCTTATAGTGTGACTCACCAACTGATAGCTGCATATTAATGGAAAGTGGACGGCACTATCGCATTTACAAGTGCTGTATTGTTGAGAGGAACGGGTTGAGCTGATTTATATAAAGAGTTGCCCTCAGAAGTACAGTCTAGAATATTTAGATTCTTTCTCAAAAGACTGTTTTTATGGGGCTGGAACTTGCTAACTTTACTGGGGAAAAAAATCTTTTAAACCAGAACTTAGACCTTAGTTTCTGAATCAAAACGAAAAGGAGTTGGCAGTCAATCATGTTTATTTTCTAGAATTAATTTCTGTTCTGGGTGATACTTCCAGTTACTAACTGAAATTATCTAGGGAAAATTGATTTGTATTTATAACACTGATATGAGTATATGATATATTACATCTTAATCAGAGCAGTCAGAAGGTATTCTTACCTTTTCTTGGTATAAATTATGATGAATTTTAGACAGAAATTTGTTCTGCCCATTTCACAGTCTTAAATCATTCCAGAGCAATTTAATCGGATTGAATTCAATTTAGGTATCATCTAAAAATCATATTTATGGATTTTTCTATGACATATTCTTTCTCTCAGTTATTTCAAGAGCTGAAAAACACACTGAAATCATGCCACACATTTAATGAAATTACAAGGACCATAAAACAGGCCTAAACCACAGACCATGCAAATTACTGCAAAGACAACCAGCTATCATTATTAAAACACTTATTTTGTTGCTTTTAGCTTGTGTTTGTTTAGGTTACTTTTGTTTGTGTTTGAATGGTAAAAAAGCCTTAATGGAAACACTGCAGCTGAAGTGACATCAGCAGCAACCCTACAGCTTAATGTAGTTCATGTGAATAAAAATAAGCCCTAATATGACTAGAATAAAATTACAGACCTTGTTCTCTCTGGCCCCTGCATTGCACAGACAGACTGGGGCCCAAAGGGAATAGCCCCTGATGGAAAGCGTTAGATAGAAGGTGCAGCATTTAAACTTTTTCCCAGGATCCGGGAGGAGAAAAACCCCACCAAGTACCCAGAATACATCAGACCTAGACAAAGGGCAGCCCTGAATTGTCCTCTGATTCTTCATTGTCCGTGCAGGAATTTCCCTTATCTAAAGTTACAGTCTGGGTTTAGGGGCATCCAGGCAAAGGGGGTGGTTTGAAAACAACATTCTGGGGCAATGCCAGAGGCTCCAAACAAGCCCAAGAGAATGTTAACATTCCCCTGCTGCTCCCATGAATAATAAAACCTTATTTAAACTGTCTGGGGATTATTTTTTCTTCCTTCAATTCCCACTAAGACTTAGTAAGTATAGTAAGTCTCCAGTGAGAGCTTTATCACAGTAAAATACTACTTGTGCCATAGGCAACCACACAATGTTTGGTAGCAAAGGTTAGAGACACAAGGGGTATTCGTGGGATGTCGCCACATGGTTCTCTTTACTCAGATGTTTGTTTGCACTTTGGCTATGGGCTAACACAGCCAAGATACAGAGGGGCTGCTACAGGTACAAACCTTCTCAGCTGACCACTGACCCAGCAGCCTGCTCCTAAATCACCACCTGCAACTGGTAGTTTAGGCAGAGCTGAAGCCCCTCCTAGGCACTGCATCTGGATTACAGAGACCCTTCCTCTACAGCAGCTGTGCAAATTAGTACTGCTGAAGGTCTCATATTGAGCCTGCAACCATAGAACTTTTTCCACACATATTTACCTGCACATTCAGGTGCTTTCATGCAAGTCAATGGTTTTATCCAAGACAGTGAGTTATTAGTGCAAAACAGAATGTGAAAGCTTGTGACATTAGGATTTCAATAAAGTTCTACTCATCCAAACAAATGTGACAAATAAAACCAACATGAAGTTTAGAGTTGATCAGATCAAATACAAACCTACTTTAAACTGTCCTTAATATACATTTTTTTCATCCAGCTATTGAACTTCTTTAAGAGAAGAAAATTAAAATTCTCTCTGTCATTGTTTTGAAACAAAACCTGCAAATTCTACAAGAAAGAGCAGCAAAAACAATGGGGCTGGAGGAACTGATTAATGAGGAAAAATATACATAAAGCTTGGTGAAGTGTTGGCTCACAGGCAATGTGATAAGTCTACAAATATTTGCAGGCTGTAAATATCAAGGTCAGGAATTTAGTATGATAGAGTCAGGCATAATCAGGACTAAAGGGAGAGGGAAAAAAAATTGCCAGGAGTTGAGAAAAAAGGCTTGCCAGTGAATTGCAATAGACCTGGGAATTAAAAGATGGCACAAGTGTCCTGCTGGGAGTTGTGCTGTGTTGGTAAGTAAATAGGCTAAGAGAGATGACAGGACCGTTCATCTTGAACTGCTGTAGTAAGCTGACTTGTTAAATCTCAGCCATTAATGCATGCTTTCAAGAGCTGGCTTGGCTGTGTGTTTAATAGAGCCTGACAGAGTGAGTTTCCCAGGCCTGATGCAAATCTGGGCCAGCAGTGCCACCCCCTCCATGGCTGTGATCAATAGCCCCATGCCAAAGGTTAAGGTCTCAGGTGAGCCAGTGCAGATTCAGTTCCACTTGTCACTGCCAGGTGGGTATGAGGCTGTATAGGGCAAAATTGTCTTTCTTGGAGGTTCCACCTTGCATGGCAGCAAAAAAGGAACAATGAGTCTATACCATTTCAAAGCCCATGAAAAGCCAGTGAAGGCGTTGGCATAACAGAGCCAGTGGTCTCATGCCCTGCCCATACAGGGAAAGTTTCTGCCTGGGTTTCTCCCCATCACCCCAGCAAGGTTGTAGACTTATTGGAAATATCCATTTTAGAAGGCTCAATATTTTTCCCTCTGTCTCTCCCTCCAAAGTGCTGCTGAACGGTGCAACTTCTTCAGCAACAAAAGGAGATGAAGGTTAGTCCCCATCATGCTGCAGGACCCAGCCCCAATAAAAGAAGAGAGAACAGACCCTATGGGGGAGAACAGACCCTATGAGGAGCGGCTGAGAGAGCTGGGGTTGTTTAGCCTAGAGAAGAGGAGGCTGAGAGGAGACCTTATTGCTCTCTACAAGTACCTGAAAGGAGGTTGTAGAGAGGAGGGAGCTGGCCTCTTCTCCCAAGTGACAGGGGACAGGACGAGAGGGAATGGCCTCAAGCTCCGCCAGGGGAGATTTAGGCTGGAGATTAGGAGGAGGTTTTTCACACAGAGGGTCATTGGGCATTGGAACAGGCTGCCCAGGGAGGTGGTTGAGTCACCTTCCCTGGAGGTGTTTAAGGCACAGGTGGATGAGGTCTTGAGGGACTTGGTTTAGTGTTAGATAGGAATGGTTGGACTAGAAGATCCGATGGGTCCCTTCCAACCTGGTTGTTCTGTGATTCTGTGAAAGCCACACAGGCTAACGCAGCTCCATCCTCAGGCGCAGGATCAGAAGCAGGAAAACATCCAGCCAGCCTTGCCCTGGCCACTCCCAGCTTGGAAACCTCTGAACAAAATGTTCCGTTCTGGGAACTGGAAACAAGTTTGCTCCTTGTTGTAGATCTGAAAAAAAAAAAAAACCCAAAAAAACCACCACCTTACATACCCCAAAGACCGTCCCTCTCGCTTCTCCCTGCCCTGCCATCAGCTGATGAAAGACATTACTTCCACTAGGCTCTTGGCTCTTACTAATGGAGAGTTATTTCCTGCTCCGGGCATGCTGGCCTCAGCCTCTGGAAATGGGAAATTCCACCCTGAAACCGGCAGGAACTTATTTCACCGACCGAAGCCCATCCTGGCTCAGTGTCTTTCTGTGAGAATTTTTCCTGAGAGAAACTGGTGGGTTCCAGGGGTGGAAAAAGGAATTTGTCAAAGTTTTAACAGCCTGATTATATCTACCATAGAAAAAGCATTGTAAAATGAGCCTCTAGTGACTTACTAATATACTAAGGTAGACTTTAGAAGCAAAATTAATTTAATTAAACTAGCAAGTTATTCACAGGCTAGAGCTAGCATTTTTTATTACAGCCAGTCCTAACTGCACCTGTCTGCAAACATAAGGCTGTTTGATCAAATAAAGCTACTACTCTGAATTAATAAAGCCAGTACTGAGATTATAAGAAGTGTGAGATGGGAAGGCCTTCAGGTCTTATACTTCAACTCGAAAAAGTGCAGTTTTTGCACTGGTATGTTTACTGGTTTCCCTTCCCAGCATGTTGTGACTTGCAAGGACGCTTTCAAAAGTGAAAACTAATCTACAGATGTTAGTTCATCACACTTACCTATGCCTGGTCAGATTTTTGACTTTGTGCACTGCGATACTGCTGCACTTTCAACTCCTATTAACATACACATATTCTTCTCCCCCCTGGTCTATGTGCTTCCCGAGCACACAGTGAGCCCGTAGGTGAGCCCGAGTATGGCTTTGAAGTAGTTCCAATGTCATCAGACTAAGCAGATGCAAAAAGAAAATGACCACTGACTGACAGGCGTGGAGCAAAGCTGCATGCAGCTGCAGCAAGGCAGGCAGTGGAGGCAGAGGAGGAGCAGGGAGCCCGTGGACAGCCAGCTGTGGGGCCAGGGGAGAGGATGAGCTTTCAGGGAAAGGGAGGAAAACACAGGGGAGGTTGACCCACTGGGACCGGAGCACTGCCAGCCCCCTGTTACAATAGGCTGGCAGTGCCATTTTGGGAGGTACAGTTTTGCAGGGGTGAAGGTAGGAATAAGAAGCCGTAAATAGGATTAGAAATGCAACTAGGAGAAAAAGTGAAAAATAATTAAAACAGTAATGAATGAGGAAAGAAGGAGCAAGGTGCATCTCATGGCCTCTGGCTCTGATTTGGAGAACCAGAGGCACTGAGGTGTCTGTGAAAAGCTGTGCCTTTGGCCCCATGGCCAAGGTTGCTCTCCCCCCACCTCCCATGTTGGGGCCTGGGACTCACGACCCTGCAATCCTGGCTGGGGCACCTCCAGCACCACACTTCACTGGCACCTGCCTTCAGCTGGCACCAGGGTCTCTCTGACCGTACACTGTCCGTGAACGGGGAGCAGCTTTCCACATGTGCTCCCAGGGTGTCCCGATTGGTGTGCTCCACAGAAGGGGCTGGCCCTTGAAGTCAGTTTCTGTGCCTATGACAGATGATATTTTCATGCACGAAACAAAACCAGGATATCTGATGGACTGCATTATCTTTCCAGACAGCTTGGAGCTTCAACTGCAAAGAAGTTTTATGCTTTAGACTTCAAAACTGTGAGTGGAATATAAACATCAGTTTTAAATGCCTTTTTTTTTTTTGGTGTGCAACATTGCATGAAGTATATATCTCTGCTGAGTAACTTTTCATTATCAAGCAAGCTGTTGTGGATTCTCGTAAGATGAAATAATTATTGCTTTGGAAAACTTCACAAAGTGGTAGCTGCATTTGCAGCTAAACTAATAAATGTGCACTGAGGAGGAGGATGCTCTTTCCAGTGAATGCAATTAGTCTAGCTGGAAATGGTTTCAAATTATCTTTTCTACTGGAAAATATGTTTGCGCAGGAAGAGTTGTGCTGAGGTAGAATCTCCTGGGAGTTATCAGCAAATATCAGACTGGTCTGTGTGCCTTTGTCACAGGTGTCACTTGATGTCTGCCTGTGTATGGAGAAGGATTAGTTTAAAACCTGCTGTTACTATTACATGGCACTGCACTCACTAGATGAAAAACTTGTTGGTACCAGGTGTTAGCAAGCTGGCCAATTAATGATGATTGTGGAAAATTAATTTGAGATAATATTGTCCACTATGATGCAGATTTATAGAAATCAGATACATAGGACTTACTAGTGCACACATTCTTTGAGCTGAAACATTAATAAACTACTCTTTCTTGCATGCATTTGAATAGGAATAATGATATGATTTTCTGCAGAAGAGCTCTAGGAACTGATATCCAGTTTGGGAGTTCAAACCTGAGCAGGCAGTTTGCAATTCCAGGCTCATGATATATTCACTTTCCTATGGGAAACGTCCACGGTGGTCTAGGATGACCTCTGTCATTCTAGAATGCTATGTTATATATAATCATGAGTGAAAAGAGCTGTATGTTGGAACTTTGCTTGATTCCCTGAGATGTTAATAAAGCTGAAATACATGCTTTTAAAAAAAAGTTGTGGAACAATCCTACTTGGATTTTGGTGGACCCACCCAAAAGTGAAACAAAAAGAAAAAATCAGTGTCATGTTATTGCCAACTAGGTATGGCAGAAATCCCACCTCCGGTGGATTCACCACAACTCATTCTTCATTTAGGCACCTCCAGATCATGCAGCAACACAAACAGCATCCAGATGAGGTGTGGGCATACAAATGCATTTTTGCTGAATTAGTCAGAGCACATAACATGAGATATATACCAAGTCTGTACAACTGGTGATGAGGCAATTCAGTCGATTGCCTGGTAACAAGAAAATGTCAATACTTCTTTAACAAATGAACTGATAGAGTAAATCTATACCATTTTGCTACTCATAATCCTTGGTTGTAGAGTTCGTGTTACAACACTGGCTTCGCTACAGTCAGATTTACAATATTATCAAACCATGCCTGAGTGAATCTGAGCTTACTGGAAATAATACAATAGTGATAAATTTCCCTTGCCTTCATTCCTTTCCTCTATCTTTTGTTGGTCACAACCTCAGAGACACCCCAGGTTTATTCAGCAGAGCAAAACACAGTGTTTTTCCAACAGCTGAATTTAGAATTGACAGAAAAATGTGCTTTCAGAGAAAAGTCATGAAACTCAACATATTTCAGCCAGAGAGACCTCTTAATTGATGTGATCTCTAAATATGGTTTATAAGTAGTTCTGATGTGACCTGTCCTTTAAATATTGATAAAGTCCTTAAGCTAAAGGACCTCCATAATCCTTATAATACAAAATGTTTACTCATCATGTGACATAGTCTAATTCTTCTTGTTTCCTTGCTTCCAGCTGGGCAGTTTTTTCTCTATTAGATATTCCTGCCTAGATAGAGTGGGCCAGATTCTCAGCTAGGCAAGCACAAATAAAGGATAACTTCATCAAAGTCAACAATGTGACCCTGGTTTCATTCCAGTGTGACCAGAGTTGGACTGTGGTGCCATACATGCAGGTGGCATGCCTGCTGGGCTGGGCAAGGAGATAAACGAAGAGCTACTGCAGTTCTGCACGTTTTGAGCAGAAGGATGGCTGTGGTTCTGCCAGCTTCCAGTAGTGTTCTCTGCAGCTTCTTCCAAAAGAAAATATTAAACAGAACAATTCCACTTCTATTCCACCAACTTCAGTTATGTCTTTTCAAACTATGCATGGTTTTGCAGAAAGGTGCTATATCCAAATACTTGCCACCATGTCCTGTCTAACCCTTTGACTTGTACCTCAAGCAATAAAATGCATGTGTTACTCTCTTTTCTTTCCTCCTGCTTAGAAAGATTTTACATTTTCTGTGATAACTTTTAGGTGTATGTTGTTCTTCACTGGTGATGGTTTAGGAAGCTTGGCTTCTTGCTGTGAAAGTGTTCCTTTCTGTGATACTCTGGGACCTTCTGGAAGCTGCTTTCCCATTCCTAGAAAGAGCTATATTTCTGCCTTTGTTTTGTGATGATAACCTCAATACTCCTGTGGTCACCTACCCAGCAAAATATCTCCCAGGTCTTTGTCATGGAGAGACTAATGAGATTATGTTGTACTATAGATGGGGCTCCCTTATGAACACTTTTATTTCCCTGTTCTGTATGCCAGGACAGACCAGAGCCACTGCCCTAAAAAAGAGGAGAGGTTTTGTGTAGTGATCTACAGACTCTGTCCTATCTTGTGAAATTCATCCCAAAGGCATTAATTGGCCATGACTCAGATGGGACAGTCAGCTTATACTCCTACTGTGTTCAGAAATGGCTACTTTGCATCTCACTTGCTGCAGCTAAAGAACTGAATTCTGGGAGATTTTTACCAATAGCAATTAATCTGAGTCAGTTGGAAATGCCAAAGCAACAAAAGGATCTTAAGAAGGGGACTTCACATAGGGTTTGGGGTGAGGCTGGTTTCCTGGTTACTCTGAGTGGGAAACAAAAACACGCTATGTTCACATTTTAAGGAGTTCATTACAAGTGCTACCTGCTGTGTAAATTTCCAGTGGCACTCAAGTCTCTAAACATTTAGCATCACTAAAAAAAAAAACCACCAACGAAGCCAACAGGCAGGAGGTGCTTGTTCTTTGGTGCTTCACAAGTTCCCAGAATTAAGTGTGGTCATATCTGCCATTGAAGTGGGGATTAAATTAAGCTAAGGCACAGCTGAACTGCAGCTAAAATAGTTTCTTTTGAAGTGCTTTTTATCATTACTCAGATATTTTTGTGCTATGTAGGCATGTTCTCAATAACAGTCCTTTATTAGTCCAGAATAACTTACTAAATTCTGCCTGTATGGGCAAAAGGTTTACCTGTAACACAAAATAGTCACATGATGTATGCAACCTGATTACAAAATTTTTGTAAAGATTTATAATATTTTATTAAAGCTTTAAAGTTTTATAATAATCTTATCCTGAATAGTTATTTAGCATTCTGTTGATGATGAGAATGTATCACAAGCTGTTATTTTGGAATAAGTAGCTCCACTAGGAAACTAGAAAAATGTGCTTGATATTTGTATTTTTAAATGAATATTCTGCCTCCACGTATGCATTGGTGAGACGGGAGTACCTGTCATGCAGTTAGTCAGTAAGGTTTATGAAAGGGGTCAGGCAGAAGAAGAGAAGCAGTGACTCAGTACATTCAAAAAATCTGCAGATTCAAGGAGGTTTGTGGACCTAAGAGATAACACCTTGGCTGCCAACACTACTAATATCTCTGTTTTTCCAGGCCTGAGAAGTATCACACTATAATCTCATAAAATCTTTGTAGAATTGGGGCCTTTGAGCCACCTGAGAGAAGCTGTCCAGAAGCAATTTGTGAAAGGAAGGGAGTTACAAGGCAAAGGAAAGCACTGAAAAAACAGTCATGCTACTACAACAGGGAGCCGAAAATCAGAAAGCACAAAAGCTGGCAAGGGAAAGATGAGGGCATGAGTAGAGTTATGTACCTCTGATGTTGTTTTTTACACTCTATGTGTTTCGTGCCTTAGGGTAAATGAATAATACTCTGTTTTGAAGACAAATTAAGTTACCTTAATTAATGCATAATACATTGTTGTGAAGACAAATGAAATTACCTTAAATTGCAGGTTGTGGGTTCTCAGAGAGAAAGGTGTATCCACTTGTCAAAGGTAGGTGCATCATTTGTAATCACAAACTTGCAACAAGGACATGCAGGACAGAAGCTAGGAGCCCTGCTGAGTAGTTTAGACCACAAGCTCTCCAGCTTTATCCAGAAAAATTAGAAGGATCCCAAATACAGTTGATCTCCAAACCTTTACAATCACAACTGGGTTTTTCAGCAATTAAAACTCAGCCATTCCATTAAGCGCTGAAATTACAGCAGTGTGGATGGCATATCTAGCTATCACTAGACTGAGAGAGCTGGGGTTGTTTAGCCTGAAGAAGAGGAGGCTGAGGGGAGACCTTATTGCTCTCTACAACTACCTGAAGGGAGGTTGTAGAGAGGAGGGAGCTGGCCTCTTCTCCCAAGTGACAGGGGACAGGACAAGAGGGAATGGCCTCAAGCTCCACCAGGGGAGATTTCGGCTCAGCATAAGGAAAATATTCTTCGCAGAAAGGGTCATTAGGCAATGGAATGATCTGCCCAGGGAAGTGGTTGAGTCACCTTCCCTGGAGGTGTTTAAGGGACAGGTGGACAAGGTGCTGAGGGACATGGTTTAGTGTTTGATAGGAGTGATTGGACTCAATGATCCGGTGGGTCTCTTCCAACCTGGTGATTCTCTGATTCTCTGATTCTATCATATGAAAACTATCTTTTCCAACAGTTTACAGAACCAGGGACTTCTATGGTCTGAGGCATGTCTGTCCCTCTCTGAATGAAAGGACAAAGAGTCCTTTCCCTGATATATTATTGCAGTGACACAAATAAAGGAATTAGTTGTATTATAAAAAGGGACATCTGAAGACCTAAATTGTGAGCACACAAGTGGGACTGACTTAAATGTTTCATAATTTGGCCAAAGAAAAAGAAGTATGAAAATAATTTTGGGTATTTTCTGTCACTATCCCAAGCTTAAACTTTAAAAATTTCAGTCTATATTTTTACAGCTTGATACATGTTACTATATCTTTCTATCTTTACACCTGTCTTCATAGAATCATAGAAACGTTTACGTTGGAAAAGACCTTTAATATCATGTCTAGCCATAAACCTAACACTGAAAAGTCCACCACTAAACCAAGTCCTTAAGTGCCACATCTACACTTCTTTTAAATATCTCCAGGAACCGTGACTCAACCACTTCCCTGGGCAGCCTGGTCTGATGCTTGACAAACCTTTCCTTGAAGTAATACTTCCTAAAATCCAATCTGAACCTCCCTGGTGCAACTTGAGGTCATTTCCTCTCATCCTATCACTTGTTACTTGGGAGAAGAGACCAACATCTGCCTCACTACAGCCTCCTTTCAGGTAGTTGTAGAAAGCAATAACGTTTCTCATCAGGCTCCTTTCTTCCAGGCTAAACAACCTCAGTTGCCTCAGCTGTTCCTCTTAAGACTTGTGCTCCAGACCCTTCTCCAGCTTCCTTGTCTTTCTTTGGACATGTTTCAGCAGCTCTATGTCTTTCTTGTAGTGAGAGCTCAAAATTGAACACAGTATTCAAGGTGTGGCCATATTCAGGAGGACAATCGTAATTATCTTTATTAACCAGGAGAATTTAGGCCCACTTAATTAGAACACTGATTCTTCGAAACAAATGTGGTTTTATCTCTTCTGCAAGGTAAGATTCTAGCATTTATGTTAACCAAGAAAAGGCATCCAGGCAACTGAAATGGAAAATAAGTGAAGGCAACATAAACACTGATTATTTTTAAGTACTTTGTGAAGTTTTCAGTGGGTGGCTGCAGCAGCGTCAGTTTTGGGTTGAGCAGTGTTGCAAATTCACTAAACCTAACTGGAACAGAAATAACATAATTAAAGTGTCCTCAAACACTTTCTAACTCTTCAGAGAACTGCCTTCTATGTCATTTCTGCCTTTGAAACGTTCTGCACTGAAGCACAGCAACAACCACACACAACTCAGACTGGGGAGGAAAGATAAAGACACTCTGCCTCTTGTTGTACCAAAGGAGCACTGTCAGGAAGAGGACTGTGACTGTATTTTCTGGAATTTGATGGAGATTAAAATTTAAAAATTGCATAATGCCACGAGAGCTCTGATGCCAGTATGGGATCAGGATATCGGTATCAACACAGTCTGACATGCCTGAACACAAGCATCAGCATTGAGGATGCCTGCTGATATTTCATCATTTTAATTGCAATAATACCTAGAGGTTGAGCTCCTTGGTGCCAGCTGCACATAGTCCATAGCAATACACCTACACAATGTGTCTGCAGTCCACAAAAAAATATCTGTGACCTCAGTTTCAAGGTGATTTAAGCAATTCTGGCTGGCTGCAGGGCAGAGGTAGGTTGTAAAATTGCCCACTCTTAGTGATAAATCTTGAAGTCTCACTTGAATGCTGTGTTTTCCAAAGGCCTTTCCACTATTTCCCTGGAAATTTTACTCTCTCTGTTGGAAATATGTGCTTGTGAATCACTGCAGGCTGGAGAGTGACACCACTGCATCCTGCCACTTCCACAGTGAATGTCCTCATTCCCATGAGCATTGCAGAGGGTGCAGGACACACGGCTGCTGCTCCCTCTCACACCGCCCCTGTTATTTAGTGAAAGGCATCCAGGGGATGCTGTGGCACTCCTTCCTGAAGCAGTTTCTCAGGCACAGTGGAAGAGCACCCTCAGGCACCATTGCACTCAGTTACTCCATCACGCCTCTAAGAAACTCAGACACTAAACTTCAGCACCTTAAGTTATGCTTCTAGAATCAGGAGCTGTGATGCCTTAGGTGGGTATCCAGGTCAGGCATGCTAAAACTCACGCAAAATTTCTAAGCAAGTAAGTAAAAATAACATCCCTCCTCACATTTTCAGCCCTTGCTATCTCCATCTCAACATGGATTAAATAAACACAGAGGTGTTAGAGGAAGACGTTGCCAAAGGGTAGGATGTTTTATATACACTATTTGCACGCAGAGTTCACATAGTCAAGAGCAGTGACTTAAATACTGTCAGCTTGGCTGCCCAGTACTGAAGTAGATACAAGCATGCTTCTTTCAGATCCCCGGTGCAATTTTCTGCAAGATTAAAGTTAGAAGTCTGTAAGTGATGTATCAGCTCTTCATTGCTGCTCTTTATTGGGCTACAAAGACCTTGGGATTTATGCATTGTCATTTTTTTAAATTTTAAAGTTGACTACCATTTATTTTTTTTTCTCAAAACCTTAGATTTCCAAATGCTTCTGAGAAACATCTCCATGGAACTGAGATGCTGTTCCATACCCTTTGCAAATGTAAATTAACTAATCTTGCAGGAGTAATTGGCAGAAAAGTAATTTCCCTTTATCATGACAAACAATATTGCAGTATGAGAGTAATGACTACAATTTAAGCAGCTATGAATTGTGCATTAGGGAACTCCAGATCTGAATATTGCTCACAATGAAATTTAAATTGCATTTGTTCTGCATCTAGCTGTTTATAGATAACACTGCAGTTACAACCACAATTGTCATTTTTGTCACCTATTTCTTATTGTCACTGAAAGTAGAAATAAAATATCTAGCTAGCTGATGGTCAGTGCAGTAAATAGAGGTCAAAATACTCTAGATTACACTCAAACTTCACTAGAAAGGGTAACAAACTGAAACCTTAGATCCAAGCACAGCATGAGGTATAAATGCCTTGAAAATATAAGTAAACATTTAGCAGTGAATAAAGAAGACCTAAGGGACAGTTTTGCTTTTGGTTTTGGTATGACTATTTTTACAACCAATCAAGCCTCTCTTCGCTGTGGCGCATCTTCCTGAAGAGGTGGAGCTCGGGGTCTGGCACCTCTTCTTTACATGTGTTTTACTATGTGTGGACATGAAATCTGGGAGAAAATTTCTTAACAATGTCAGAGCAGATTAAGCTGCTCGTGAAGCTGTAGTCACAATCATCTCCATGCTGGGTTTTTTATAGGTGGAGTAAGCATGGGTTGTTCTTTACCCCCAGGTGGTCATGCTGGAGACACAGGTGGCAGAGGCAGCCATATGTGCAGTGGGAGTGTACTGGCCTTCAGCACTCGTCCTCCAGCCTAGGGGCTGTACACATATGCCCAGCAGCTCCCAGCTTCTTGGAAATGCTTTGTCTGAGAAATGCAGAGCTGCTGAAATGGTACGAGAGGAATGCAATAACATGGGGGTTTGTATATCTTTAAAATACCTGTTGGAATAGATCCAGAGGAGGGCTACAAGGATGATCCGAGGGCTGGAGCACCTTCCTTATGAGGACAGGCTGAGAGAGTTGGGCTTGTTCAGCCTGGAGAAGAGAAGGCTCTGAGGTGATCTTATGGTGACTTTCCAGTACCTGAAGGGAGCCTGCAATAAAGCTGGAGAGGGACTATTTATAAAGGCTTGTGGTGATAGGACAAGGGGGAATGGATATAAACTGGAGAAGGGCAGATTTAGACTAGACATTAGGAAGACTTTCTTCACCATGAGAGTGGTGAGACACTGGAACAGGTAACCAAGGGAAGCTGTGGCTGCCCCATCCCTGGAGGTGTTTAAAGCCAGGTTGGATGGGCCTTAAGTAACCTGATCTAGTGGGACTTGTCCCTTCCCATGGCAGGGGAGTTGGAACTAGATGATCTTTAAAGTTCCTTCCAACCTTAACTATTCTGTGATTCTCCAATTCTATCTTTTATTGCTCTACAGCTGAGCCATTGCCCTCTGATTTCTTACTGTTTTTACACTAGGAATGAGTCTTCAAGAGAGGGCTTCAAAGAGGAAAAGGTGTGTTTTGAGTGGGGGGTGTGTGGTAAAGTAGACATAGGAGATGACATCAAGAAATGCAAATCAAATCAGACATGGGCAGTGCAGTGTGATATGTGTTGGCACAACTAAATGGAATTGGACATCTATTACATTTTTATAAACCAGGAAAAAGCAATTATACCTAGAGATAAACTAGCTTCTGTGTAAATTCAGGCTCTGCTACATGCTCTTCTATAATAATGGGATAATTTACTGATGTAAATAACCTATTTTCTGGAGTCTGCAATAATTTCGTTCATGCAGGACTCTTCTGTAGGTTTGGGTATTTTGCAAGCATCCCTAACAGAGTTTTTTGTTCCTCTGATCCCCTCTTACCACTCTGTAACTTTAGAGAGATGCAAATATCACAACTATCTAATGCCTGTGACGGAGCAAAAAAAAAAAAAAATAAACAACCCAAAGATGCAGATCCCTGTGCTGCCAAAAAAAAGCATAAGGTCATGATTAATGGAAGTAATAGTTCAATGTGACAGCTGGGGAAAATTTACCTTGAAAAAAGAAAGACACAATCTGAAAATATACATCTTGAAACAAGCTGTACTTGAAAGCTACTACAGCAGGGCAAATTGGAAGCCTTTTAATAGTGGCTAAAGTATTTTCTCCTTAATGGAGACCTGCATATTATCTTCAGTCTGAGAATAAATATTTTAAGTCAAGTTTTTTTGACAGAAGTCTAAAATTACTTTTGTGATATTACTGGTATCCATCTACTTAGCAAAGACTCTGACCTTATTAGCTATTTAATCATCTGAAATACCCTATTTCAAAATGCTCAGGGAGAACAATGTCTCTGTCAGATTCTGCAACTGTTGAGTTGTGCGTTTAATAACCTGTTATATTTCAGATCCTGTAGAAATTAGTCACTGAAATTCTTCTTTTAATCAATCTCCAGGTTAAAGATATGGCCAAATGAAATCTTTCTTTGAAGCTAGCTTCACAGAGTGTTCATCCTGACCTAAATTTTAGATTACCTCAGTCTTTGTCATCAGTCTGTGTTCCTCCAATTTGCTAAAAATGTTGTGCATTTAGGGTCATGTCCTTGTGTGCACAGCGGCTGATGATGACTCTGCCTTGACCTCAGCAGTATCAGGGATGAGGAACAGCTGGAACTGTGCCTCTGAATGTGCTGTAGAGCTGTGGTGCCTGCGCATGAACCTCCAAAGTGCCAAGAAAATGATGGAAATAAGGCTACACCTGCCAGTGGGGGTATAGCTCTGATGTGCAAGGGAGTAACTGACTCTCAGTCCCTCTCCTCCTTTCCCCATGAGGTTGACTGCTGGAGGCAGCCCAGGCAATGTGACTGTAAGCTGGGGCAGTGCTCTGGCCAGCTCCGTATCTTTCCTCCAAGAGAGACTAAGGGGGCAGAACTGCAATGGGACAGTCTGCAGAAGTCTGGCAGGGCTTAGGACATATGCAACAATGTTAGAGGCCATGTGCATGACTTCACTGGAAGAGCTACGCCTATAAGTAAATCCCACATCTCTTCTTTTCTGCAAGCCAGGTGGCTCTGGCCAAGTTAGTCAAGGAGGCCAAACTTTCCTAACTACGTTCTTTGGCTAACAGCTGTAGGGCTGAGTCACTGTCAACAGATTGTAGAGCCAAGACAGCCAAGAAAAGCCTTCTGAGGAGCCCAAGGCTTGTAGGCTAGCGCAGTAAGGTAACAGAACCACTAGGATTCAGAACAGGAAGGGTAACCAATGCTGGTCTTTATTGAAAATAGCGAATGATCCAGCTGAGGAATGAAATAACCCAATATCTAGTTTGTTCCTCTGCTACTGTCATTCTCGCTGTTGCATTCCTTTGCCATGAGTTCAGCCCATATCATCCCCCCTCACTGTTGATCCCAGATTAAACTATCTGAAAGGCACAGAGTATGAGAGAAAATGCGGCTTTTCACAGATTGCAAACCAAGACCACTTAGTTGGTTTCCCAAGCATTAGGACTCCAGGGACAAGAGATTTGGCTTAGAGTTGACTGGGGAACGCTCTGCAGCTGCCTGGAGGTGGGAAAACAAGTTAGTGTTTTTATTTTCAAGATTTAATAAGAGAGCAGGGTGGGTCCCTGCAGCTAGAAAGACAAAGGGCAGATGGAGGTCAGGGCTGTTACACTAATACAACAGATATCTCCTAGCCTTCCTGGAAAGGATGGTAGTCAGAGCAAAAAGCCCATAGTGAAGATTCTAGGGAGACTTTTCTTTGTGGTACACTGACTGTATTGACAGTCAGATGGCTTCACAGCCCCATCTTACTCTAAACTTACCCGCACTAAGGGTTGGGAAGATAGGATGGCAACAACAAAACCAACAGGTAGAAGTAGAAGAAACAGAAAGCACAAAGCAGAAGTAGAAACCAAAGTCCACATTCACTTAACCACTGTCAGAGGACCATTAGCTGCAGGGCACCACAGCAGAAGTCGGTTTCAAGGAGAGTCTTTGAAGATAATTTTACTAAATTGGCCATATTAAAGATCAAATTTAAATATATTTAAAGTTTTTAACAATATTTAAAACTATTTAACTATTTAAAACTATCTGTTGCTGGGCAAAGTGAGAAGTCAGTCTCATAAGCTGACAGATTTGATAGAAGATGTGAGATCAAAGGTGAGAACCTTACAGAGGGGACCAGAAATCAGTGTCTATGGGCAGAATGGGAGAGGATGACAACTTTATCTCCTGAAACCAGGATGCAAAGAGCTTTTTTTATGGGTTTAAATGAGGTAGTTCAGAGGGTGCCTGAGTATTGCTCTGAGGATGGGATGCTTGTCTGACATTACCAGGACCTGGCCTTCATATGGCAAGATACAGGCATGGTCAACCTAAACAGAGAACCCTTTTGGTGATGCCTTGCGATGGGAAGACCCTATTGGCAATGCTCCGTGGGCAGCTGCGTTATCAAGGCAGCAGTAAAATGAAGGACAATAATGTCCAAGCAAATGTTTTAGTGTCTATGTTTAAGCATGTCAGTAGCCCACTTACATCATACTGAAGGGGAATCCAAATTATTTGAGTTACTTTCTTCAGGAAAACTAATGTGCCTTTTTACTACTTCAAGTAGTGTCTAGCTTTCACAAGCCTGCTTCCTGTGGACTCAAAGTTTCTGCTTTTTGTCCAGCCTTACTGCTGTTTGAATATTTATTTTATCCTTTTCTCTGTTGGCCTTTCTCTCTCAGTGCCTAATGCATGTGTTATATGGAGTACGGCATATTCTCTGAATTCGAGTTCTCCTTTAAAGCACTTACTACTGTGCTTATCTCTCCAGGAAAATGGCCCCTTGTGCTGTTGTCTGATTTATTCCAAAGCACATCCTCACCCAGGTTCTAGCACATCTGTTTCACATCTCGTTTATTTGATGTCACTTCTCAGCCCTTCCCACTTTCTTCTTCCTGTTCCATTGTTTTAATTCTCTGTGTTCATCTGTTTTATGCCGTCACCTCTGCCAAAGCAGTTTAGCCCAATCCTCATCCCAATTACAGAGATTTACTCCACAAAGACAGGATAAGAGATGTTATTCTGGTATTGCTAGATCTGAATCTAGGACTGATTTCTTTCTTTCAATATCATGCATGATTTTAGCAAGATAATTGAATAATAACCTGCTTTCATTTAGAGTCCTCAGTACTGAATTTAACGTTTTTAGAAGATTAGTTATTAAAAAAACCTTCTTATTGTAGCTGTCTAACAAACAATGTCATCTGGCAAACAGGAGTCACTAAAGAAGCTCCTGACAGTATAGTCACAACTGGGAATACGATGGTATTCCCTGTTGGGTAAGCCATTAAATCAACATGACAAACAGGCTAGCTTTCAGTAGCCTAAAACAGGGAAGACTTTAAAGACTGGATTTCTTTTGAAATATATAAAAATATTTGGAACTTCTAATCTCAGGTATAAGGAGGAGGCTGGTCTTGGTTACCCAGAAGATGCAAAACTGCGGAGCAAAACCAGAGCAAACCATTCAGTTCATCAAGAACAAAATACTTTCCATTAAATAGAGCTTGAGCCTTCCCTAGTGCTTCTTTTTTAGTTGATATTCAGCTCACTGAAGCTATATTTTCTCAAAGCAGAAAACACAGCATGGCTTCTTGCCAGATATAACGATTTAAAAATATTTGTACGCTTACTTGACTTTCTTTAAATGGACATAACTGCTGGGTTTTTTACCATCATCTCCTTGCATTCCTGCTCTGAACTCTTTCCTGTTATGCTCCAGTCTCCCAAACTCCTTGCCTGTACAGGTTAGGGGATACTGAAAAAATGTGAAATCCTAGAGTGTGATGACAGCTTTTGCAAAGCATGTTGTTGACTGGTGCCTATCTGAACAACAATGGGTCCAGCAGGGAATTTAGCCATGTGCCCAGAGGCTGCCAGGGAACGCCTGCTGGGGAAGAACAGCAGCTCCCCAGCCTGTGATGCCTTCTGTACAGCTGCATTGACTCACGGGCAGGAGGGAGACTCTTCAGAGCTACTGAATTCCTCTGCATGAGAGAGAGTCACACAGCTTTCCTCCAGAGGACAGAGGGGGAAAAAGAGAAAAGATACAGATAAGGGTCTTTAGACCTTCAGAAAAGGACAAAGAAATGATTTTGCTGAAGCCTGGTTGGTTACTTGGTGTTCTCAGTGCAGTCTGGGGGACTGCAGCACAGAAGCCATAGATGGGAAACACCTGCCAATTGCTCGTGCATGTTTTCTTACAGGTTGTACCTTAATGACGTCTATTACCTTCTGCTGTGGTAGGTGGCTCAATCCTTTTCCCAGCCACATCACTGCAGTCAGAAGGTGACATTAATAAAGGAGATCAGCTCTGAACTGACACAGGTAAAACACTGACAGATATTAAAAACATTTCAAAGCCATTCAGCATCTCCTGTTTTCTGTGCAGATTCACTTTTTCTGACCCTTCATGGTCTCCCTGACCTTGCCACGTGTCTGTGAGCTGCTGATACTTCAGCTATGAGTTATGACAGAAGTTATGGATCTGTGCAGTCCTGTTTTACGATGATGATTTATTATTTGTATTACAGTAACGCCTAGAGGCCTCAAGCAAGATCAGGGCATCGCTGTGCTAGTCAATGTATAAACATGTATTAAGAGACAATCCTGCTCTGAAAAGATCACAAACAGAAGCTAGGGGAGGGAGCAGAAACCCAGAGACATGAAATGCATTCCCCAAAGCAACCCAAAGATAAGTACCAGGGCAGGGAGCAGCAGCTCTTGTGTCCCCTGGCATCTGCCTGCCACATTCAGGCTGGGCTCTGCCGTCTGCTGCTTCTTCACATCCTTCTTACCAGGGGCTGTGCAGGGGATGGCATGTTCCTGCTTCACTGTGCTTCTGCTCACAGCCTGAAATCTGGCAAGATGTGCCAGGAGGCACATCTCTGCCTCCTCCACACAGGTGCTGCAGGTGCAGTGGTGCCCATGCAGATCACTGCTGTGCTGCCAAAATTATTTTCTTTCCACTGTTTTTTCATCATGGAGCTGACAGTCATTGCTACCAGCAGAGTTCTTTGGAAGTTATCACCTCCAAACTGAGACTGGATGGCTTAATTAATTTTCAGAGCAAAAAAAGGACAGATAACTTCAGATGACTGCTGTCCGATAGATGGATCTAAAATATCTTTGGTGCAACAGCAAGACTGACAACATACTCAACTGAAAGCACAGAGACTTACTATGGGACAGCTGTAACCTATCTCCATTTATGGCGCTTAGATATCACTTCTGGCTGTGCCAAAACACTACCCCTGCATTGCCTTTGCAGCATTTAGAGGATAATTGGAGGGCAATGTTTTTCCTCCTTCTGTAATTGTTATTGTGGTTGGCATTATGACCAGAGCTGTTCTCTACATATATATGCAGTTTGCAGAGCTTAATCTGAAGGCTGGGTGTGCGGACTAACTTCTGTCCTGTGTTAGTATGAATTATACATTGAGTATTGCTTTGAAAATGTGGTGAGCTAACTCTCCTGAGTGCAAAATTCTGTATGGG
The DNA here is from genome assembly GCA_033558105.1 of Coccyzus lansbergi. Taxonomy (NCBI): domain Eukaryota; kingdom Metazoa; phylum Chordata; class Aves; order Cuculiformes; family Coccyzidae; genus Coccyzus; species Coccyzus lansbergi. The sequence continues at coordinate 2,322,951 of JAUMJK010000151.1, forward strand.
AAAGCAAAATGAGATGCAGACTCGACCCAGACTAAAAAGCCAGACTGCACTTATGAAAATACTTGGTTGTGCCCTTTAGAAAAACAGGGAAATAAAAATACTGACAGAGCTGCTCTGCCTTGCACTGCTGATGGGAGTACTAGTACAGTAGTCAAGAGCAGGCAGGCATGCTGAGATGATATTAGGGTGACAGATAGGTAGTAAATTGAGGGGCCCCAGTGGGCTGTGAGGACTTGCAGGATACTCTTCAGTTCTGGCTAGACTCCAAGACCTGCTAAAAGGAGCAGAAGATGCTGTTTCCAAAGTACCTGGAAAGTATGAGCTTCATCTAAAGGCAAGACAAACTTTATCATGCCAGAAAGGCCACTGTCAGAGCCACTCAGGGGGGCAACCTGCCCTTCAACAAGTGTCTGTAATGAAGACATCACTGGAGAATGGCACCACTTCTATCTCCAGACAGATATTCAGCCTGAGCTATTTTTTGGTGCATTCATGAAAGAAAGTGCTTACTCCAACTAAAGCAAATACATCCTCCAACAGCTTAATATTAAGAGACTGTGGCAGGTGAGTCAGGTGGACATTTCCTATCTACTCAGTTATTCTTCTGTGTAGTTCAAGAGCACAACAAAGACCTGAATCACAAGTAGATCCACATAGAGTGTTTGCAAGATATAATAATTTCTCTTTTCCACACAGAGCTAGGTAGAGTCCAGACTTCCCAATACCATCTGCATATTTCCCAGATACACTCCAACAGTTTCTGTGTGTTTCCGACTCTTCTCTCTTCCTAACACAGTTCCACTGGTGCTGATTGTAGCTGCATGGTACTGTCGCCATATAATGACATCAGGAGTGGAAACCTTCCCCACAAGTTTGCTTTAAAGATCTTTTACTACTTCATTCTTTTACATGGAGGCAAATAATGTCACAGAAAGCAATCTCTGTATCAGGACCATTCTTCTGGGAAAATGGCCTGCCAGTACCTGGTTCCTCGTCCCCAGCAGGAGCAGGGCAGGGGCTGGCCTCTTCTTTGAAAATGCACAGTGAACACCAGCAGCAGCATGAAGAGCTGTGGGGATAAAATCAGCATCATTGATTTTAGAGGACACATCCCCACAAAGTTCTTGGCTGCTGCTCTTGCGGGTTGTTAGTATTTGCAAAACAACCTAATGTTATAGTGCCAGCCAGCAAGGTCTTGCAGACTGGATCACAAACATATTCATTGTCTGCTGTGGTGCTGGTTTTAGGAATAAATATGACACCCATGAGGTGGAAATGTGTTATTAAAGCTGTAAAGATAACAACATTGCTCCTAAATGGGTAAATTTAGTGCACTGTCTATTACTGTTAAATAGCAAAATTACAGTTGTAACAATATGTAGATGTAAATGTAATTGTGTATAACATTGCGTAATCACTAAAATCCATATAAATTTTGTGCACTCAAATTAAACACAAGTGACTGCTGCTTAACACCTGAAACATTAGCATGATATTCATGCCATATGGTTGGCATTTTCTGTTCCTTGTATCTGTCACTCTTCATTCTTGTCAGCTGCTCAGGAGAACTTGCCAGATAATGTCTGCACCATTGCCAAAAATGTCTAACAGCTGGTGTGGTACTGGTTAAACATGCCTAATGTTTCAAACTTTAGTGCTCCCATCTATGCATTAAAAAGCTGTTTCTTGGAGCAGATGTTTAACTTTGTTTCTAAATTAACTTCAGTCTGCTTTTTGTGTCAGTGGTGTGTTTTTATGGTCCATCATGCCGCTGCCTTCTGTGAGATAAATGAACTCAGAATTGTGGCTTTGACAGCCTTAAAACACATAAATTGGCATGACTTTTAAACTGGCAATGTGTTAAAAAATGCACTCTGCTGTTTACTTCAGTACCTGACGTGGTCTTGGGGGTTGGACTTGAGCTGCAAACTTACAGAGGTTCAGGTCATCTGTTTGCTAAGGTGGTGATATCTTAAATTTTCCACTGTTCATGTGATCCTCCTTGCAGCACAGAGATGTGCATCTGCTTGATGCTCTTGGCACGACTGTCCACAGGAGTCCCTCTGTAATTCAAAAATTGGTATGGGAGACTTAAATGCCCTAATGAGTCTTCTGAGGGACCCAGTTTGGGTTTAAGGCACAAGCACTACATGGGCATCGTATAGAGCTCTGTTCCCTCAAGCTGGACTGAGGGAAGCAAGGTCCATACTGGTACCCAGACCTGCAGCTGGAGTGCAGTGCAGGGTCCTAAGCTTGCAGGGTCTGAGGCACTGGTGGACGACTGGGAGTAGCAGACACAATTTCAGCTCTTTAAAAAAGTGCTGTGGGTAACATCTTCTGTATGGGAATTCATGTGAACTCTGAATGTGCCGAAATCCATGTGGATGGGTGATTTGCATATTAAGAATTATGATGAGCCAGGCAAATAAACAGCAATGAATTAAACAAACATCCAGTTTCACAAACAATCTGATTTTATGGGTAGCATATGCAGTTCCCTATGGGCTGTGATTTTAAAAGACTGATTTATGCCTTTGGAAAAGGCATTTTGCTTTGCTTTTTCATTTTGCTTTTTTTCCCCTGGAGGTAAGGATTTATCTTACCTTTTGCTCCTTCAGGTTAACTTCCCAATGAAGTCACTATTCAGTTAAAATACTAGGTTGAATTTTGAGACACTGTGATGGAGAACATTTACTGAGAAGCTACTAAGATAGTCTTCTTACAGATGGTTTTGTAGGGACAAAAATGGAGAGAAGAGTGCTGGAGAGAGGATACCCCTGCCCTTCCAGAAGCAGGCAATTTTATCCTGCTAGGCTGCCTTCCCTCATGTAGAAAACAACCTAATACATGTCCTTTTTGCATAAAGACATTTTAATTTGTGCTAAATTTTGACATAGGATACCCTTTCTGAATCACAATTCCCCTATTTTAGCTGCCATGCAGGCACACAACAAAAAGGTGACAGCTTCCCCTCTAACATAAGGCAAGAAATAGAGGTATGGACAGGCAAAGAATGCAGGTAAATATAGGGGTTTATGTTATAGGAAGTGCATGCACTTAGGATCTTAGCATGCAATCACCAATGACAGACTATACACTCATTTTTGACATGTGGGATGCACAGCGGATTGTGCTTCTCATTTTCCTCATCTCAGCACATGCAGACCTGCCCAGATGGAAGAAGCGTAGGTAGAAAAGTCATGGACTGCATATATCAGAAAGTAAAGTTGCCTGGTTTTTATTCTTTGCAGATTTTCCCACCCCTGTTCAGTATCTCTGGAAATTATCCATCTTGGATAATGGATGGAATCAGATTAGAAACAAGACAAGATGCAATTAGTCACTGAGGACGAATTGGATAAACTAGCAAAATGGGGCCTGCAGTTGGGCCTGTCTGTGTCTGGTTTGTATGCGTGCAGAGGAGTCACAGAGGATTTTATCCTTGGCATTACCTGTAATAGGATAAATCTATTTTCTGTAATATAGCCTTTTACCCGTATTAAAAATCATTACTGAGCCATTATCTCTTACAAAACAGCTGGTATCACTTATTCCAGTAAGGTGTTATCCACATGAAGCCCCCGAGATGAAAAAAACCTGCAATTAAAACAAAAGTAAGCTTTATATTTGATGAGAAATATGGAAATTACCTTAGGCCAGAGAACAGTGTCAGGATGCTCATAATGCCTCTTCAGCACTGTGGGATCCAGGGCAGGAACAAATGTCACTGAGAAACTTCCGCTTATAAGTGTTCATGATTAATTAATTTTTTTACCTATAGAACACTTGGACCATTTTGCTGTAAATATTTCTGTACACACAGTAATTGAGACTAAAGATTCAGCCCAACGCTACATCCCTGAAACTAAAGCTGTTAGTTATCATGCTATGATATTCTGCTGCAAAAAGACAACTGAAAAAGAGTGACATAAGTAGATGTTCCTGGAGGCAAAACATGTAGTACAATGCAGCTCATTACTTAGCAGTGCAGTGCACAAACATGTGATTGCAATCCATCATTTTTACCGCCACCTTGAACAGGATTATAGCCAAGTTGTAGGGTCATACAGGTACCTGTAATCCCAGGTAGTAAGTTCCTTTCAGCTCAGGCCATCACAAAACTGTCACTTGTAGTATTCCATTTATGTCCTTCAGTTTATGAATGTGAATTATTTGATGGAAATCATTTCAGAGCAAAGCTAACAAGACAGTGCTTTTGACTAAGTGCCAGCCAGTAGACCTGGAAATCTATTTTGCAGTTCTTGCTCTGTATAGGTTTAGCTATAGGACTTTTTTTTTTTAATGTGTCCTTTATGTCTCTGTATTGATACAAGATATATTAACATGAAGTTCTCAAACTCAGTCCCTCCCCTGTATATCCTTTGCACATGTACTTAAAGCAGTTGAGTTGTCCCATTCACTTCAGCAGGTTAATCAGCTTGGAGACGAGGAGGCTGAGGGGAGACCTCATTGCTCTCTACAACTACCTGAAAGGAGGTTGTGGAGAGGAGGGTGCTGGCCTCTTCTCCCAAGTGACAGGGGACAGGACAAGAGGGAACGGCCTCAAGCTCCGCCAGGGGAGGTTTAGGCTGGACATTAGGAAAAAAAATTCACAGAAAGGATCATTTGACACTGGAACAGGCTGCCCAGGGAAGTGGTTGATTCACCTTCCCTGAAGGTGTTTAAGGGACAGGTGGACAAGGTGCTGAGGGACATGGTTTAGTGTTTGATAGGAGTTATTGGACTCCATGATCCGGTGGGTCTCTTCCAACCTGGTGATTCGATGATTCTGTGATTCTGTAATCAAGTCTGTATAATATTTACAGGGGCAGGGTTTAGTTCTTAACAAGACTACAAAGGAAAGACAAAAATAAGCATGATGGTTGTGACACTAAGTTGTTAAACATTTCTTCTTTTATCTTCTGTTCAGGACATTGAGGCCATGTGGATAGACCCCACTGTCTGTAGGGGTCTAAGAGGCTGCACCATAGGTCTGATACAGGATGTATCAGTGTAGGCAAGCACTCATTTAAAGTCAACACAGTTTCTAAAGGTGAAGAAAAAGAAACATAAAGAATAGTAATAAAAAACTTGTTTGATTTCTGATTTTATTCTAAACTCCCTCTGTTATGTTGCTATAGCATGTCATTGCCTTCTGCTAGCCAAAATAGCCAAGTCTTTCATGTATTGCAGATGGGACATGGTGCACGGCTTTTAGGGATCAAACTTTTTTTCATTGGGAGTATTACTAAGACCAGATTTGGAGAGGTTGAAAGGCTGAAATAGTTGTCTGTATTGAGCATAATTTTTATAATGGACTTTAGTAAATACTTTGTTAATTTCTAAATCTTTAATTTCTCAGAACTCTTGAGGCTGGCTTAGTCATCCCAGCTTCATAATGTCTGTAGAAATAAGTTAAAGGAAGATCAAAGCAGTGAAGATGACTCTTTGTTAAAAAAATAGTTATATTTTTTTTGCCAGCACTTCTCTTAAGAAATACTTTACTGAATTTTAGCATAGAAAAATACTGTTGTGTATTTAAATTTCTTAAGTAATTTTTAAGGGTTTCAGTTGGCTGACACTTCTTGGCCTTGCATTAATCTCGAGATTGTTTCACAAGAGACCCAGGGAACACCCACTGATAACAATGTCAAACATTCAATGTATTTACTGAACGTTTCCACTTGCTTGATCATTAAGGCATGCTTTGAGTATGAGGTCACCAATGTTGTGTAAGTGTAGAATTTATGGGGTGATTTGAACTATAGGGGAGTCCTGACATGTTTTTGGCACATACTGTCAGATACCATGGACTGATGCCACTCAGAATTGTAGCTCTGGGATATAATCAGGTTCTAGCATGAATGTGTTGCATTAGAATTCAAATCCTCTGATTACAGAGAAGATGGGGAAAAGGTTATTTAAACAGGCTGTATACACACTGTAGGAATCTATTAACGGAACATTAATTTTCTTGTCTGTTAAAACAGATGATTTTAACATTAAGTCTTTTAACAAATGAAAATGTAATTTTAGAAAATCAGAGGAGAAAGCTTTACATCAGTGTAGTGCACAATCGTTGTTCTGGCCTTTTGAATTCTATATTTAATTTGGAGAGCAGGAAGGGACTTAGTTAAGAAGGTGTAGTGAGACTGATTCACCAGCAGCATGGGCTGTAACTGAGTGTGGGCTTCTTAAACTGTGCTCCTGGGTCTGCCACTCACTGGCTAGGTAGCCTTGCAGAGCCTATTCAAGACATGTTTAAAACTTGTTTAAATAATGACAGAACCTTCAGTTGAATTTTAGCACCATTTAAATATAGTGGTAATGATTTTGCCTGCGTTAATTTGCCACTTCTCTGCTTGTACGTTTGTGAGAAGAACCTAATGCTTGGAGTCCTTGAATGAAACCAAACAAGAACAGGATCCGGATCTATGCAATTGCTGACTTTATCACATACCTGCTGCCTAAATCTCACAAGAGATTTGTAGAGTTTGCTGTCTGCAGTCATGCTGCAAGACGAACAACCAGCAATGACCACCACTCATTCAGGAGGTTTCAGCAGTTCTCTCCCACTCTATCTAAAACATGTAAATATAGCCAGTTCTGGTACTGAGCATGTTTTAATCCTTTGGAAAGACATTAACCCCTTGATAGTAGTCCCATTATTGGTGTTTCCTTACCTGAGCTTTTGCCTTAACATTTTTAAAATCATGTTATCTGATTGCCAAGTATAAGAGGCTATAGGTAAATGAACAGCATTTCGATCTGGGTTCCAAAAGGAAATACTCACCTGGTATTGACTTACAGAGTATTTCTTCATCACTCCTATAACATAAAGGATGGAGACATAATAAAAACCACAGAAACTAGAAAAGAGATAGGAGGAAGGAGTGATTCTAGGAGTTTGAGTATGTATTTGTCAGATAAAGACTAAACAAGACTGGATAGTCCATAGACAGGGTCTTTTTTAAAGGGGGCATGATTGATGGATAAGATACTAGATTTGACACATATTTTGTAGGGTTCTCTAGTGGAATATGCACTGAAGGATTATAAGGAACAGTCCTGCTCTTGATAAGTAACATTCATGGAGCTCTACAGGTTTTGGAAATGTGCTGTCAAGTCCTGGGACTCCACCTTTTACAGGAAAGGCTGTTGAATAGTGTTTCTGAACTTCCTGACCCTGAAAGATTTTTAGTATTGCTTTTAAAAATAGGATTGCTTTATTAGACTAATTTACATGTGATAAATGGGCAAATACTGTGATTTATTTTCCTACCCTTATTTTTATTTATTGTTTTATATTCCTATTGGGATTAGGACTATCCTATGACACAGAAAGGACATCACCATTTTTGTTAGAAAATGAAGTGCAATGACTACTGACAAATAACATAGAAATTGCTTTGCTTCTTAGACAGACATTGCTCTCCAGATATCTGAAAGACTTAGATATTAGAGAAATGGGGTATTAGCATAGTGAAGCTGACATTATCAGGTGCTGTATATGAGAAATGTCATTTATGAGTTGTCATGTAGCTATTATTAAAAGACTATTCAGAAAAACACAGTACATCATAGTGACTGTCACTGTGCTTGCTGCAATCACTGAACAATCAGACATTGCTAGACAGAACATTTCTTTCACATCCAGGACAAATTACACTTACAGTTTATTTGTTTGATGCATTTGTGGCATTTAAACATCTCCGATAACTGTTTCACACTAACTCCAGAGGCACAGACCTACAGCACTTTGCCTTCCAGATGGGATGGGCAGCAGTCCAGCTGACCAAGCTGGCCATGGAGCAGAATCCACCATTCTTCATCAACATGGTTGGGGGCAAGTGAGGAGATGGGCATGCTGGCACCCAAATTCTGGTCCCATCACTTGCCTACCAGCAATTCTGGAGGATGGGGTTAGGTGTCTTTAGACAGTCTCGTGGCCCTGGCTCTGGTCAGGATTGGAACCCAGCAGCTCCCAGAACTGCTCCTCCTCCATTGCCTTCCCCCAGCCTCTGGGGCAGGGACCCTTGCTGTCCCTCCCTGCAGCATCCTATACACACTGTGCTGTCTCCCTCCAGCTATGCACCACTGAGAGCAAATTGCAATTATTCCATGGGTTTCCAGATATTAAAATACACACAAATGAAATTTAGTCCTAATTTTAGAATTTGGACAGGCACTGCCTGAATCCCTGCTAACACCTTTAGGTCACATACTGCATTCAGACTTTTAAGCTTTAATCTTCTAATCTTTCCACAGGCTGAACTTCTATTTCCTTTAGACTGCCAGTCATATCGTTTAAAGCCAACCTCTCTCAACTACTGCACCATGTGCAGCCCCACTGGACCTTTAAATCTTTCAAGAGGTTTGTAATTTGGTGCATTCCCCAAAGTTGGGTTTGGAAGGGGTCCAGGGAACAAGGTTAATTTCAGAGATGGGAGACAGCATCTTCTGAAGAAATGGCTCCAAGACCTTAACATGTTGAGCCATGAAAAAGGAGCAGGTGAGATAGGATTTAATTACAGCATACAAGTACCTAAGGAGGCAAACAGAAGTAGATTTTGAAGTATAGCAAAAAAGTAAAATACAAGGTCACAATCTAAAATTGAAGAATGTTTCTCAGGAGAAGGCTAGTCTGTGTATATAATAATCTGGTAGACATGGTAGTAGAAACTGGTAGCAGATAAATTGCATTTACTGCTGTTATGGTGCAATCAGGTTGCAGTGCTGATGATTCTTGTCAGTCTCAATGACTCTTTTACTCTGTTGTTCAGTGTTTCAGTCTACTCTGCTGTTTTTATAATTTAATATGGTTTGGTTTTAAGTTTTTTTTAATCAGTTTGTGCAGGGAATAGCCCAGTTTCAGATGGTATTTCCAACTCTGAAAAATGTCAGAACACCTGGAGGCAACTGGGACACTGGTTTGCCCCTTTGCAAGCCAAGCAGCTTTGTTTTCACACATTTCCAATTTCCAAATGAAATTTTAGCATTTTAAAATATATTTTATTGCAACTCAGGATAGAAAAATCTTGGTTAATTTATTTAAAACTGGTATTCCCAAAAGAATTCATATTAAAAGCTACTTGTACCATCTTTTCAAATTGCTTTTTGTTATTTTAGAAAAGGTGTTTTATAACTGCTGGTAAAATGCTTCCCTAAATTAATTAAAAAAACCCCAAAACAAACAACAAAAGAACTGAACTGCAGCATTTGACTATTACAATGCCATAGTACAATATGTCAGAATAGTGGTACACAAGCCTAAATTTACCTTAACGCTTCTAAATTTATTCTACTTCAAAATAGATGGGATTTTTAACGCAAAATAATTTCGCTTGCAGTTTAATGAAAAGAACTGGTTTTTAATAAAGTTTTTTTGGAGAGCTTTAGTTTTGCCATGTCCCTGCATCTTTTCTCAGCTGAATCTAGCTATACCAAAAAATACTTTTTGTTTTATTTTGCAGCTCAAATTGATTAATGCCCTGGGTGCACTTGTCAATAAAATGAATAATGCAGCAATGGTATTTTTTACAAGCAGTTCAGAGTGCTGCTGTGGATTACTTTATTAGATGATATATCTATAAGATCTATTTATATTAATTAGCTTTAAGAAAATGCAAACAGATGGCACAGCTGTAAACATGCCAAGCCAAAACTGTGTGAGCTTCAGCAGAAGGGACACCTCAGCAATCTTTTTTGCTCTGATTCAGCCAGTCATTTGGAGCAAGCTGCCAACTGAGTTTAATCCTTTGTTGTTGTTGTTGCTCTTTGGTGTGGTATCATCTGAAGACTGGCTTAAATAACTACATTAAACAAGAGCAGAGTACTTAACGAGGAGAATCACATCTCTGACCAAGAGATTTCTCACGGAAGAAACTCCGCATTCAGTTATTGCAGCAAACAGTTCTCTTCGCCCATATAGGTTATTTCACTCAGGAAATTGGTTTATATTATGCTAGCAAAAGAAGTTTGTTGGGGACTTACTTTGCTAGAAGAAGCTGCAGCTCTCTGGGGGGCAGTTTTCCATTATTATTATTTTTTTAAGAGTAAACATAGCGACAAAGGATTACTTCATAAAATGCTGAGGTTGAAAATCAATCTAGTAACACATTACCCACAATTAAATGTAAAATGCACAGGCATTTAAATTTGATGTAAAATTTAATTCCAAATGTTGTAAAGTACAAAATGTTCTAAAAATTATATTCCCCCACAGCTGTTATAGAGTATTTAGCTTTATAGTACTTCATGGAATCTTGGAAAAAAGGGTCAAACATGGAAAATCACCTTGAGTAGCTGGAATCAATGTCATTTGAATCAAAGGGTTTTAATTAATTTCTGACTAAGAATAAATGATTCATTAATCTTCAAAATAGACTGAAAATCCACTTAGAAGAAAGAATGATACTAAACACACAACAGAAAACTGTGGGGTTTAAAGGGTTGACCTATCAACACTTTAAAAAGCTTATTTCAGATGGATGAAGTAGTTTGGATGAGTAAAACAATTCAAATCTCCCCTGAGTCAAACTTCGATAGAGAAAGTGTAAGACTAGCAACTGCAATCTTGTCTTACCACAAGATCACTCAAAAGATTTTCACTTATATTTTTGAATTATCCTTTACTTCTTGATTCTGCCTGAGTTTAGAGTGGAAAGAAGTGCCACAATCCTAATGCATTTTTAGTACTGGGACACAACTCAGTAATGCTTCTGGGTTTTTTTTTAAAATGCTTTTTAATGGATTATACAAATGACCCCTGATGTGACTGTAAAATTAGTAGTCTGTGATACATCAGTATTTCTACAGCTGCAACCAGACTTATGAGCCTCTGGGGGGCTGGCTGGCCAATATTTGTGTTTATATATGCTCATCACGATCTGTCTTCTGTACAGTTGTTTGTGCTTTCCGTAGTTATTTGTGTTGTGTCATGTTCAGAGTTATAGGCTGTGAGTTCCTTGAGCAGGGACTCATTCCTGTGAATTACTGCACTTTGCACAGTAAAGAACCAATTCTTTATATGGTGCCCTGGCTCTACCACAATACAAATAACATTTTTTCATGTTGGCACAAGTCCTTTGAGTCAAAGGAGGAGTCACAGAAAGAGGCAGTGAAGAAGCAGAGATTTTATCAATTGAAATTCATGTTTTGTGAAGCATGTTTTCTCACAAGATGCTATCCAGAGAAGGCAAGAATTATATTTTGAGTATTCTAGTGATATTTCTTAATTATCTACTATTAAACACATTCTGGTTCTTTTAAGGTATTGACATGGTGGCACAAAAAATCCTGCCTTAGGCCACATTTTCTAAGCCACAGATCCAACTGCAGATATGATGCTTTTAGTAAATTGACAGAGGGAGCTGTAAGAATGGTTTACATGATTTGTATTATTCCTCTGGGCAGAGTTCCAGCTCAGAGTTCTCTGAGTCAGCTTTGGTGTTCCCTTATCAGGAGGCAGAGCATTGTTAGAAAACACTCTTTTGGGGCTAAAGCAACTCTTCTGTTATAATAGCACTCTGTCATTGACAAATTTTTAGCTCCTTTTAGTAGGGAAGGTCCCTATGCATACCGGTAAAATCCCAAGTGCTGCTTGTGAGTTGTCTTTGCATCATATCTTCAATTCTGAATATTTACTTTAAGATGACTGTTTACTTTTTTACTTTTATCTCATTATATTTCAGCTGTTAGCACTGAAATTCAGTGATTTTTTTTTTAGGCTGTAGAGAAACATGCTTTCAGGTTTGGGTTTTTTTTCTTTCAGTCTTTTTTCTGCAGTTTCTTTCTGGTCCAGATACAGTATTTTTCCATTGTGCTTGTACCCACAGTGATTAATTCAGCATCTACATATCCTCCCTTTTCAGGTTTACCCCAGGTTTACAAGCACTGCCTATAAGTTGGCTTCTGTGCTAGTTTAAGCGTGAAAATGGACCTGCTGTCTTGCCTGGTATGGAAACTCAGGTTTGGTTAGCAACAAGACTGGAGGCCAGCAGCAACCAGCACTTTGGCACACTTGCAGTTCTGTAAAAATGTGGGAGCTTGGCATGTTGCGTTTCTCTCCACACCTCCTGACCAATCCCACGGCAAGACCCTCATGGTGATCTCTGCATAGCACCCCAGGCTGTGAAGCAGGACCTGTTCTTGGAACAGATTTATCTGCTTAATAGCATTTAAGGCAGATGGATCTATTAACCTAGGAGAGATGATGCTGTAATGGCAGCAGCAGAAGAGGCTTCTTATTGATTGCCCAGGAGCTGGAACATTTGCATCCTAGACCCTCAATCTGAAAAACTGCTCCTGCTTTTCAGGGAAGTCCATAAACCCTCAAGCTGCAAAATAATCAGCCCTGGCACATTTCTCCTGCCAGCATCAAGCACCCTGCTGAGAGAGAGAGAGGAGATTTACACACAAAAGTTGGCAAGCAAAATGATACCAGGGTCTTTGGTCTGCAGGGAGAGGAACTTCATGGGGAAGGGAGATTCACACACCCTGCTCCTTTCTCCCAGTTATTTAAATTTTGGAGTTTATTTGTGACGCTGAGACTCAAAGTCTTTCTAAGCTTGGCTTAGTTATGGTTCCACAGGTAACTACAGAGTATGAGCTCAGCCATTCTCTGATCCATGCCAGTAAGGTATCAAATCACTCAGTATAACATAGCTTAACAGTACCAACCTTCATCCTAAATCTAAAGCATTTCAACTCTCTGGAAAAGCGAGCCTTCATTTCCATCCATGTGAGACCTCACCATATCTTTCTGTTGCTATACTAGACAACTGTGCTCCTCAGGTCCTTTTCTTTAATCTTTATACTCATTTTATGAGTCAAGATACAGACAAAATGCCTAATATCAGGTGAATTTTTGATGCACAATAAGCTTACAAACACACATCCAAGGCACCACTAGGGTCAGGCAGTGTGACTTGCCAAAAGGCTGAGTTGCTTGGGCTTGCAAGAAGGCTGAGCTGTCTGGGTTGCCTCCTCCCTGCCTGCAGGCTGCCCTGGGAGAGGTGTTTCTAGAGCCAATGGGACCATGGACCATGAAGTGGGGCAGATCTCTCTTGCCTGTCCAAGCAAAGCTACAAGGACAGTTGTGTCACTGCTTGTAAGGTTCCATTCACTGCAGAGTATCCATCAAGAGATAAGGAGCATCAAGAGTGTAAGCATGTGCGGTACAGGTAGGATAAATGGGCATACAGGTAACATAAAGGGGAAAATAAGGATTAGGGACTGGCAAAGAAGTCTCCAGCAGATTGGCAAGATGGAGCTGGACAACTTTTGCTGGCAATGTCTTGGGAAGAGCTAGGAATCAGTTCTTCTTGTATTCTAACCTCTCCCTTTTTTCATTCTGACTCTGATTTTTCATACCCCTGTAGCAGACAGATATCCAGTTGCATGTCTGCCATAGTAGCAGAACAATTACAGGACTATTGCCTATTAACTGGTAGGAGGTGGTAGGGTAGAAAAGTATAACTTAATAACAGTGATAATACAGTAAAAAACCCAGCCTTTCCAGAGACTGCAAAGTACTGATAGAAAAGGCATTCAAATCCAATGGCTCAGTATCTTCTACTAAAATATGAAACAGAAGTTTCTGGTAAGTTGACAGATGCAGTACTGAATGATGGATCCAAACTGTCCTTTCTAAAGTCTCTTTTTCTTCTCAAGATCTAAAACTACTTTGACAGCAGGAAGACAGTTACAATTCCCTCTTCAGCTAACTTTGTTAGATATCAAGCTGCGATACCTTCAGCTCAGTAACGTTTAGAGATCTCAGTCTCTTCTAGTATTCACTACATGCCTGCCTCTGTAATGTCCACAGTGCTCTAGCATGTAGAAAAACAGCATTACAAGAGAGGAAAAAGTAATGTTCAGCAAATATCAGAAGAAAAGACAGTATAAATTAAGCTCTAAAGCCAGATGTTCATTTCAATGTAGCAGGCTATTTGAACTTATTCTGCAAGACTGATATATTTAGATTTGTTGAAATTCTCAAAGCAATCTTCTCAATGGGGAAGGTTTTTTGCTTGGGTGAGAAGGTGAAGAATATCAAAGGATATTCTTAGGAGACAAAGAGGATTAAAAAAGAGTGCATTGGAAATTCTTCAGTTGTTTTAACTACAAAGAGCACTACATTTCACAGCACACCTAGCATACAACACCTCAGCTGTTACTTATAATTCAATTTCTAAAGATATTTGCCTTTCCCCTCTGCAGCATTAGTGGTCAGTTTATCTTTGCCTTCTCAGTCAGTTCCCTGGGCTACAGACACTTCTCTCTGTCAGGTGCTCCTTCAAGGGATTTCTTAGCAACATTGCACTTCCACGGGGAGTGATTTGTCACATATATTTTCAGAGAGGAAAAAAATGGAATGCATTTAATTCAGCCTGGGCCACTGTTCCTGGTTAAATGCACAAGTTCCTTGTGTTTAGTAATGCTTGCATATCATGCTAGCTTACAGAGTAAGAGGCACCCACAGCAATGCTGAATTTGTAAGAACAGGCATGCAAATATGTGACTGGTTATCTTCAGTTGTTGTACTTCTGTTTAGCATAAACTTCTCAAATATGTGCTAATGGAGCATTCCCCATCTGAAAGACAGTGCACAAAAAAATCTACAAAGGTTTCTTGGAGTTAAGAGAGAAGGAGAATTTTGGAAGCATTTATATGGGCATTATTTTAGCTTTTAATTACTAGATCAAGTACCTATCAGAGTAAACCGAAATCTTGCCACACAAATGTCAGTATGGTGTTTGGTAAAGAACATTTAGACTGGGCAGCATGTAACTATTTGCCACTGAAATAGGGTCCTTTTCTGCCAATCAGTTTTCCAGCCACTGGGGTCATTGTGACCCAAGTGCAGGAACTGGCACTGAGCCTTGTTGAAGCTCATACAGTTGGCTTCAGTCCATCAATCCAGCCTGTCCAGATCCTTCTGTATAAACTTCCTTCCCTCAGGCAGTGCAGTATTTCCACCCAGCTTGTTGTCATCTGCAAACTTACTGAAGGTGCACTTGAGGTTCTCATCCAGACCATAAGAAAGATATTCTGGCGCGAGACTGGCGCAAATATTTGGCCCTAGGAAATACCATTTGTGACCAGCTACCAACTGGATTTAACTCTATCCACCACCACTCTCTGGGTCTGACCATGCAGCCAATTTCTTACCCAGTGAAGAGTATGCCCATTCAAGCCCTGAGCAGACAGTTTCTCTAGGAAAACACTGTTGGAAACAGTCAAAGGCTTTACTAAAGTCTAGTTAGGTAACATCCACAGCCTTTCTCAAGCAGGACCTGTCTTTCATAAGCTCATGCTGAATGACCTGACCTGTGTGATGGCAGGTTGAAAGGTCTATAGGTTTCCAAATCCTCCTTCTGGACCTTCTTGTAGATGGGATGTCGCATTTGCTAACCTCCAGTCAACTAGAACTGCCCTAGTTAGCCTAGCTGATAAATGATGGAAAGGGCCTTGGTGAGCGCTTCTGCCACATCCTTCAGCATCCTTGGGTGGATCCCATCAGGTCCCATAGACTTGTGTGTGTCTAAGTGGTGTAGTAGGTACCTAATGATTTCCTCTTGGATTACGCGTGTTTCATTCTGCTGCCCATCCCTGTCTCCCAGCTCAGGGGGCTGGGCACTCAGAAAATAATTGTTCTGACTATTATTTGAGGGAATCACCCCAGTTGTCTTCATTACTAGTTACCTCATAAAATTCAACTTTCTCAGTATGATAGGCATTTCCACAGAAGAATTTAAACTGTCGTGGAAGTATTAGTTCCATATGCAGTATGTGACTAACACTATTAACTAAAAGTTCTCCCAAAGCAAATCTGGAATTTAGTAGCCTAGCATTTTCTCTAACCAGCATTGGAGGAGGTTCATAACTGGAAGTATTATTTTGGTCACCCAAAATACTGACACAGTCTTCAGCATGGAGGTAGGCTGGTGCAAATTAATGTTGGACATTGCTCTTCTCCCTTATTTCTGCCTTGTCTAGGGAAATGGAGAATGGTGGGGGTGCTTTGCAGGTAAACTCACTGGTACTCAACATCTTTCTCTGAGCAAAAGAAATTGAACAATATCTCAGGCAGAAGCTCATAAAAACTTTCTACTTGTTTGTACCCCCATTGGTATGGTGTTTGTTTAAGATAATTTTAAAAATCTTTGGAATATTTTGAGTTATTTACTTAACTGAAGGTTATGTATGACAAGAATTCACTAAAAATTGTGATACCACCAGGTAGGTACCATATTAAGATTAAAGGGAAACTTACCCTCTTGCACAATTACACAAATACTTATAAATATCTCACACAGAAGCATTTTAAAACAACACTGATTACTTACCACAGGACATAGGAAAAATTAGCATGTCTTGGTCTACCATTGCCCTTTCTAGACTGACATCTCCATGGTCGTTGTTCTCATGTGCATAATGAAGCGGGAAACAAGAAGCTACAAAATTGTACAATTATGTAATTAAAAACTATATTAAAATATAGATTTCCAGTGGGCACAGTAAGAAGGCGTGTAAGCAGCTCTTGGTCTGATAATTGTCAGTCTCTCACTGTAACGGGAACTTAGGAACCGAAAATCACAAAAGCCTTATCAATGATTTAAAGGGATGATGACAGTAGTGCATTATAGCAAACACATGCACAGTACGTCCCAGACTCTAATAAGCAGAGTACTTTTGTATTTGCATATATGCCAATATTCTATTAGTGCATGGAATTTTAGTTTTTAAACATAAAGATAGTAGGTTAAAATGAAAGAGAAAAAGTTGTGCATATAAGCAATTTAATAGAGGTGTTACAATTTTCTGTGTGTCTTTATACATTATGGCCTTGACCAAGGTAGCTAATTTTCATCTGCTATAGCAAGAGAAATTTTAAATAAATTCAAATTCTCATTTCTTATGTTGCAACTTATTTTCTGAGTTCAGAGCATGGTTGTTCCAGGGTTTGTTGGAGCCTCGAAGATGTGAGATTGTGGGAAGTGGCATTGCTAATTTTCCACTTGCTGCACTTCTTTTGCTTTGTTTCCTATGTGGTGCTCTATTCCTCTTGAGAAAGCCTTAGAGTAACTCCACTATTCACTGCTTTTGGGCATCATCATACAAAGCAAGGCTTGACTAAAGCAACACAGCTCTATAGCAAGTACTACACGTGCTTTTGTGGCCAAAGGCACTGACACGTGTTCACATAAATTGCAGAGATGAAAGATGAACAAGTCTAATTCCATGTTCTACCACTACCACAAAGCACAATCAGAGTTCATTTATTGCAGGTTATAGAAAGAGAGAGGTGGCAGTGAGAAACCTGTCAGCAGTAAGTAAGTGCCCTGTAGTGGGTAGCCAGAGGCAGAGACATTGGTTGTTTCTTGTCCCTGCCACTTTTCCTGGTATGAGTTTTTTGCAGTTCATGCCTGTCTGAACTGTACGGAGAAAACTGTATTTTATACAGATGCTTTGTCCTGTCATCACTTTGGCTTGGAGAGCCAAGGTTGCCTTAGTTAGAGTCTCTTACAATTTTTAAGCTTCTCTTAAGAGAAGTGGGGAATAAAACAGGTTTCTAAAAACCAGCCAAAGAAGGCCTGATGTTTTTAAATAAGAATGTGTAGCATAACACAAGTGATCCTTTTGGAGAGGCACATTTAGAAGTGACTGGTACTATTTGGAAGGAGAGGCCCATGGCTTTTTGAAGATCAAGCCCTCTTAAGGTATTTTTGTGCTGAAAATATAAAAAACTTTGGCCTTAAACTATATGGAGCAATAGGAGAGGAAGGCAGCAAAAGCATAAACTGAGATCACTTGTTCAACTACTTGTTTGATGAGAAAGCTAGTGAAACTGTCACATATGCATATTTACTTTTTTTCCTGCTTTATAGCCAAAAATTACAATGTGGTGATTATTACTTAGTGCTAAAAAAACGATTCTATATCCAGCATGACAAATACGTGCCAACATTTTAGCCTAGTATGATTTAGAATGACTGAGTTTGATACCTATGAAAAACTGATTTGCTGACAGAACTTTTTACTTGTGCCATGATGGTACAGGCATCCTGAACCATAACAGAATCATTAAAAGTACATGCAATATGCACAGATGAATACACTATCGATTTTAACAAATGGAGACTGAAACTGAATTTCTGCTACTTCTAAAACTCAGTCAAGGCACTACTTTTCTTTCTTGTCTTTGGAGGTGGGGGAAAGACTAATTTTTCTCCTCTCTGGTTTCTGAATTAATGACTCATCTGCAGCACTCTGAAGGAAAGACAATCTCTTAAGTTAACACAATACACATTGTACTTGCAAAGGAGAGGATGAAAGACACCATCTGTTTCAGAGGTTAACATATTTTAACAGAGCTGTGGAGACCCTTGCCTAGAGAGAGGAGAGTGCTGACCATTTGATTGAATGCAAGTATTTGGCACCAAACCTGGAAATAACCATTTTGCTTGTTTAAAGGACTCTAAAACAGAGTTTGCATTAATACTGAGTTTCCATGGGAATCAGATTAATTGAATTTCATGTTCTCTGTGGGCTTCATACTGCCAGAAAATGGACAAACACTTTGACTGAGATGTCTACTTATCTACTGAGTTTATTTATTAAAGGTTGGGAAGAAATGGCTTTTGTAGGAAAGTAAAGCTAGAAGAAGTTAAGAAATCATTTCCTGCACTTCTGCTTCATCTGCCCTTTAGTCTGCATATAAAGCGAGGGTTTCAGATATTTTTCTCTACTCTAAATTTCTTTCTGGAAAAAAAATAGCCAGCTTATTATTTATTTATGAATTATGCTTCAGGGCTGGTAGATTGTCCTGGATTTGCCTAGGGTAGAGTTAATGTTCTTTAAAATTTCTAGCAGCATCCAGTACTGGACTACACAGTTTTTCATGATGTGGTGCTTATTTGCTGCTTCATTCCACAGTCATGTGGAAATAACATAGCATTTTTATTCTGCATAGAGGAAAGACGTCATGGGTAGAGAAAATCTAAGGAAGTCTCACAGGAGAAATTTATACAATAAGAAACCTAACTTGTGGAAGGGTCAGAAAAAAAGCTTCGAAAATTACATAATCACAGAACAACCAGGTTGGAAGGCACCCATCGGATCTTCTAGTCCAACCATTCCCATCAAACACTAAACCAAGTCCCTCAAGACCTCATCCACCCTTGCCTTAAACACCTCCAAGGAAGGTGACTCAACCACCTCCCTGGGCAGCCTGTTCCAATGCCCAATGACCCTTTCTGTGAAAAACTTCCTCCTAATCTCTAGTCTAAATCTCCCTTGGCGGAGGTTGAGGTCATTCCCTCTTGTCCTGTCCCCTGTCACTTGGGAGAAGAGGCCAGCTCCCTCCTCTCTACAACCTCCTTTCAGGTACTTGTAGAGAGTAATGAGGTCTCCTCTCAGCCTCCTCTTCTCCAGGCTAAACAACTCCAGCTCTCTCAGCCGCTCCTCATAGGGTCTGTTCTCCAGCCCCTTCACCAGCTTTGTGGCTCTTCTCTGGACTTGCTTCAGAGCCTCAACATCCTTCTTGTGCTGAGGGTCCCAGAACTGAACACAGGATTCAAGGAGCGGCCTCACCAGTGCGGAGTACAGAGGGAGAATCACCTCCCTGGACCTGCTGGTCACACCATTTCTGATACAAGCCAGGATACCATTGGCCTTCTTGGCCACCTGGGCACACTTTTTACCCCTGAACTTGGCATACATTTATTGGAGATGCCATCTAAAGAACTCTGAGTTAACTCTTTGGTTACCACAAACAAGGTGTATCACACAGCAGTGTGCCCGAGTTCCACAGGTGTATTATTTGTGAGACTGAAGTTGGTAAGCTTAAAGATAGTTTAAATATTTTTAGATCATATATTTACACCATTTGAAATGTTTATTTGATTGAGCTTGTCCAATAAGGAGAACTGTTTGCTGAAAAGTCTAGAAAGACCCTTTCAATGGCGAAAGATCATTTAATACCATAAGGCGCTCTAATTTTGCAAACACAACAAGAAATCCTAATATGTATAATAGAAATCTGGAATTTTAAGAACTGAAACTGGAAAAAAGATGAGTGTAAGTAATTATTGGAAGATTTCAAAAGGGAGGAGAAGAAATAATCGAAAAGCAGAGAGACAAACAGGGCATTTGTTCAAAATAATAGTCAGGTCTCAAATATGCGCTTTGGCTTAAGAAGCACTTCCTTCTGTACATAAATAAAACTTTGGACACCATCTAATGTAGCTGTCAGTAAAGTATTGCTGGGTGTTTTGACTTTGCCAGGTATAACTAGGCAAAAATCCCAAAAAAAACTTACCAAAAAAAAAAAAAGAAGAAGAATTCAGAACTGTGAATATCTGTCAAATTTACTGGATATGAAAGAAAAAAATGACATGGGGAAGCAAGAGATAGTAAGGTTGAAAATATTGAAATACTCATCTAAATATTTTATATTTTAACTCTTCTTCTGAAAGCTCTGAAAAGTTAAATATGGAATCATAGAATGGTTTGAGTTAGAAGGGGCCTTAAAAGGACCCAGTTCCAACCACCTTCCACACCCAAATCCCCATCCAACCCGGCCTTGAACACATCCAGGGAGGAGGCATCCATGCTTTTTCTGGACAGCCTGTTCTAGTGCCTCATCACCCTTAGAGTAAAGAATTTCTTCCTCATATCTAATCTAAATCTCACCTCTTTCAGTTTAAAATAATTACCAGTCATCGTATCCCTACACTCCCTGATGAAGACCCCCTCCTCAGTCTTCCTGTAGGACCCCTTTAATCACTACTAGGCTGCTACAAGGTATCCCTGGACTAACAGATTCATAGCAAGAAGTAAAGTTACCCCAAAATACATGATTCTTTTTTCAGATTAAACAAAAATGCATTGGGTCATCCATTAAAAATACTCTAGTTTTGAGGGAAGAGTTCTTTTACCAAAAAATATTTCTTGACCAAAACTGATTGAGCAGGATTCACCTTGGCCCTATTGCACATGCAGATGGAGTTCACAGGAGGTTCCTCCAAAACAAATTTTGCTCCTTCTGAAATAACTTATCTTCATTGCAGATGGCACAGTCTTCCCTTGTTGCCATTTATACCTCATGCACCCATCAGGTTTTGAAGGGAGGAGTCTGCCTGCCAGCATAGCCTTTGTAGTAATAAGCATTTATTTCTTTAGTATTCATTACAGACACTGATTAAAGAGGGTGATAAAGACATTGCTAAAATCTAAAACCCATCTTGGTCTAAAAAGAAAAAAATGCATGCGAAGTAGCATTTTAAATGGATGCATCTATTTACTGCTGATATTTTCATAGAAATGATTTAGTGATATTAGGTGCAGAAGGTGTAGCAGAGGTTTTAATTTGCTTCAGTTCCGGTCTAATAGATATAAAGGCACTAGAGGATTCTGAAATACTGAACTCAGAGGTGTTCTAACAAACCTTTGTACTCATAATAATGAGAGCTAGTGTGAGCTTATACAATTTAAAACTAATTGCCCAGCCAACTTCCTCATTACCATATTGATGCAGTTCATAAATCAAAGCCCTGCCTATTCAAGCTGTTTACCAGTCCTGCATTAAGCAGAGTATTTCAACTGAGAAATGTAGTATGTTGCCAAAATACTGCAGAAACTTTAAAAGACTGATAGGAGCACAAAATAGGGGAGCCAAAATGTCACAATGTGATTTAATGCACATGGCATTAAAACACTTGTTTGTGTTTGTTTTCTGGATATGTTCTGATTTAGCCTTGAAAATTTCCATAATAATGTACTGCAGCACAGATACAGGTCCTTACATGGAGAGCTGCTGACAGTTTTGATCAATTTGGCTTCCTATGGGAACTTCTTTGCTGAGCCTGGAGACTCATACATCTTTTTTCTTTTTTTTTTTTAAGCAATATAGTACTTATGGCATCAAATTTAGGTGCATACATTAAGACCATAGGTTTTTTTATATAGGCGCATAAATATATATATATATATATGGATCCTAAATTAGTCACCAAAATTAGGTGCCTGAAGTTAAACTCTTTGAATAAGCCTGCTAAGTAAAATGAAGGTACAATTTATTTGCTTAGACAAGTGCCTACCTGTAAGTGCCTAGCAGTGCCCTTTGAGATACAACGCCTACCTACAATAGCCACGCAGGAGTTATGTCAAAGGATTTGGTGGCGTAGTCTAGGGCATCCAGCAGGGCACTAGAAGCTTCTGCTTAAGCAACTGAATTTTTCCAGGTTTTCCTTCAGATATTCTGTGAGCTGGTTTAGGTATCACAGTCAGCTCAGTCCTGTGCAAGAATCAGTAGCTATGACAGTCCAGCTGCTTCCAGCTACTCAGACTGGCTGTTTTCAGACTAGCCAGGAATTCCTACAGAGGCTTTAGCCTGTTATTATCCCAAACACCAGTGTCCTGTGAGTTATCTTTCTGTTTATGCTTTGCTTAGGAAACAGACAGACATATTCTTTTCATTGTGGTTTCTCATGAACTGGGGGCAGTAGATGTTGCTATTTACTGGGACACCTCTGCCGCCTCTGCCAGGTTCTCACTCCTGCAGAGCAGAAAGACACAAACTATAAGGACAGAGCTGAAGCAAGAGTCAAGTAATAGAAACGATTTTGAGGAGTAGGATCAGGATTTGAAATTTGACTTGTAAATGTGAGGGAAACTTGAAGCAAAAGCGGAGCACTAGGAGTTACTGAAGACTGTTGGAAATGTTGGGGGAATTTTATAGGCTCTGGGAAAATCAAGGGTTTGTGGGGTGGCAGTTTAGTTAAGATCATTGGTTTAATCCCGTTTGAGAACCCACTTCAGGAGGAAAAGATCAGATATTTCTAATGAAATGCAACTCTTCTGTGTAAATAGAAGTAGCAAGAAGAGAGTTGGTCTATTAAAGCAAGTGCTGATCTTCTGTCACGATGCTTGTTGAAGCCTCTATATCTTATATTCTTTATGTAAATTCAATCATGAGAATTTGCAAACCAAACAAAACAATTTTTTTGTATGGAAAATGAGACGAAATTAAGACATGGCTTTAGTGATAAAGAACCTTGGATTCCTGTTTATCTCTCTTGTACTGGATGCATGGTCAGTAGATGCAGAAGGTGGATAATAATGATTTTAACTGAAATTAATGTGAATCTATACTTTCTCATGAAGGCATCCAAGGCAGTGATATATTTTCATTCTTCAGAGAGGGAAATGACTTTAAAGAACTTAGTTTCTTTAATTTTAAGGCATTTTTAGCTATACAATAAACACAGACCATACCAGCCTCTGACCCTGCAAAGTGCCAAAATAACTGCTTTTGCCTAGTGTGTTTTGCCTGTTGGTGGCTGTCACAGGTTCAGCAGAGTGATGCATGCAATTTTGGAAGCCACTTGCAGGCTGTTGTAAAGGGCAATTTTGTGATGATATGCAACTTTCAACAGACAAATAGAAAATCAAACTGACTGCAATTTGTTTAACTTGTAGAGTGAGAAGTCGTTTGCCTTATGTAATTTCACTTTCATGAGCTTAAGAAAAAGATGTGAATACGACCCCTAAGCCATCCATATTAACATAGATATTCTCCAATATGACAAAACTTGTTCTTCCAGTCTCTTTCCTCCTGTACAATATGATTAACTTCCAACCAGTCTATTGAGCATCTTGTGAATGGAATTCACTTTGCAGGCTGAGGAAACAGTAGTAGTATTAAATTGGAGGGAGAAGCAGCTCATACCTGTGTGCCTTTGCTTGCAGAATGGCTGTTTCCGTATTTTGCTTCAAATGGCTGCTTAGATGAAGAACTGGGATTTTACCAACTCCAAGATCCTCAGCATAAAGGGAGACACTATGTGTTCTACCCAGTGTTATTTTTAAAATATTTATTAGGTGTTGGTTCATTCTGGTTCCTGTGTTTACGAAGTGTCTGTGTGTGGTTGGCTGCTCTTTCTGTTTCACGTTGATTGTGCTGTTCATATAAAAACAAAGCCAAAGTGTTCTAGAGTAATATATAAAACATTTCTGGGTTTTATTTAATGCCACAGATTTTAGATAAATGCATATGCACACACACCCCTCCCACCCCTTATTTCCTGTATTAGGATTTTCAGCAACTTCACATCAGGTTTAATTTCTCAAGTAGTTCGCACTGTAATCTTAAATCACTCAAAAGTACCTACAAAAAGCATGTGGTCAAACAACCTCCACCCAGTATCTCATTAGGAGCTTGATGCTCCATTTCATAGCTGCAAGAAAAAAATACGGGAGGTAGAACAGGGAATAAAAAAGCAATGCATTGACTGCAATACCAAAAGGAGCCTAATGGCAGAAGGAAAGCCAGATCTTGTTCTTCAAAGATACCTCATTTATATTCTCAGAGACATGCTGAAAGATATGCCCTTAGTTCCTCATTCATACCTGACTCCTTTTCAGTATCTTCTTTTGAGAGGATGCAATCAAATATGCAAGATGTATGAGACTTTTTCAAGTGTAAGGAGCCCAGTCTAATCCTACTGGTGCCCACACATTCCTGTTGTTTGATTTTATTCACAATTGTAACCATGCTATTCATGGGGTGCACAGAGTAGAATGATTTGCAAAGTCAAAGCCCTCATTATGTAAACGAACTAGAACAAAACATTGCTCATGAATCTAAGTTCTTAAAAGTGTCAATAGTTGTATTACAGAGTGTATTTTCTCACCTTATTTGCAATTAAACCACAGTGGCAGGAGGTTAGCACCTCAGCTGAATTAAACTCAACTTTAGGCTCTGCTAATCACATAGAATTTGTCAATGGCCCCTCCTGGAGCAGAGTATTTCCCTTCTATATATTGTAAATAGGTCCAGCTGTAAATATAGTGCTGGCATTGCTGCATTAGTTAAGATGGTGGTTGGAAAACAGCTTATCTGTGACCAACAGTTGCACCTAAGACAAACAAGAAAGCAGACACAGGTAAAAGAGCAAAAGGTCTCTTTAAAATTGTACTTTATTGCATTTGAGATGACATCTAACTTTCCTTGGCAATGTAAAATGTGCTTCTGCCACAGCGGAGGAGGGGACAGATACAGCAAAGCTAAAGTAGAAGCTTGGTAGTACAGTTTCTAAACAAGCCTCACTAAACTGTCATATAAAGTAATTCCTGCAAAATGGTTGCCTCAAGATGTCACGTCATTCACTGATTGAGTCATTCATAGATACATCAAATTCTTTGGTGACTAAAATACCACTTAACTTCAGTGAAGGCAATGAGGCCCATGAGGTGTAAGAGAAATCAGCACCAAAGTGCCACCTCCCTCCCTCACTAAAATGATTCAGGAGGGATGTAGATTTGGCCGAATTTGTGCTAAATATCTGTGCCTTGATATCACAAAGTGAAAAATGTAATTACTACTGCTAGCATGCAGTATCTATTACATAAGTAAAGGGTATTGCAGCTTTTCCATTTTTGCTGTGTGCTTTAATCAAAAGCAATAGAGAAAAACACTTCCAAAATTAAGCTATAACTCAGAGTCTTCTCATCCCATATTTCCAATGACAATTCATCCTTTTCCTTTCCAGGCTACATTTGCAATAAGTGATTGAGAATTGCACACAGAAACTCACATGTCTAGTAACCTACACTGTAGCTGCACTTCGCAACATATGCAGAAGTCCATCTGCAAACTATGATCCTATTAACATATATAAAAGGGAAGACTTGTGAAGCTTTGGCAGCAAATACAGGTCTTGAAGAAACATAGGGAAACAATAATTAGCATTTCCAAGTGACAGGGAAAGCTAATTTTGGTATTCCTTTATACTAGCTTTATACTACATCAAAAGACATTTCACAGCCTACCTTTTCAAAACCTGACAGCATCAAAACTTGAGCATGTGCCGTGAGAACCTGACTTCAAGTGCTCCAGGTGATAAAGCAAAGCACAGTGTTAAGGTCTGGCACAATGTGAAGAATGAGGTCACGCTGTATTTTTAGAAGTGCCTGGTGTTCCTGTGAAGCATGTTCTCACTCTCTTTTTTTTCCCCTTCCCTCTCCTTTTTTTCTGTCTCTTTCTGTGAATAATTTGGCCAATGCTTGCAGAAGGTTGTTTTCGCCCCAGGGATTCTCACACATACTTCTGTTGACAGAGTTCTTGTGCAGCAAGCAAGCCGAAATGCCTTTTGTTAAGGATCTGCTCACTTCTTTTTCTGTTCTGCCCCAACATTTGGAGGATCTTTTGGCTACTACGCGAGTTCCTGTTGTTACATTTATGGAAATTAACTGAACTGAAAAATATGGGGTTACCTTGCTGTACAGGTAAAATTATCATCAGGGAAAAAAAATCCTAATCTCCTAATTTGCTTTTAGTCTGTGTGTCTCACATTCTTTCAGTTTCTTTGCTTAATTTTTCAGGGTTAAGTTTGTTTAAGTCAATGGGAAGTATTAAACGAAGTCATTGTGAAAGGGAAGGAAATGCATTAGGGGCTGAGGGGTAAAAACTCTCTATTTCAGATGAGTGCTGTACTGTTCCAGGCAAGATCAGAACTTGAATTGCTGGTTTACTATGTCAGTTCAAGTTTTACTTGCATTTAAAGAAATAAGACAATTGTGCACATTCACATGCTCCAAAACGCCAAAATAGATAATAGGTATTAAAAGGCAGTCATTTAAGCAGTGCTTAAGCAGTTTAGGTGACTTGCTATTATAGTAACCCTATGAAATAAAGCATAATCATTTACCCCAGAAAACAATTCACCTTTTATTAACTCAAGAAAATAGAAATGTGGCTATGAATATTAAATTCTCTTCAAAACCCTCCTTTTAAAGAGTTAAGCCTTATATATGACTTTTGTGTGATATTTGTGAAAAATTTGCTGAGTTTTAATACAAATTTTGGTTGTCTGGGCAAAGGGTAATCAAGAGAGAATGATACACAAAAATTACCTGTGAATCGGCACATACACATTTGCTTGTGCCAGACCCTATGAGAACTTGCCTCCCATAGCATTTCACTAGCTGTATCACAAACACATATTAATCTATTGCTGACTTTAAGGAACTTTCCTTAGAAAATAAAATTTGGGAGTTGTGTGTTTAAAACTTCTATGTAAAAAGCTGAAGTGGTTATACCCAGATATGCATTTCACATTTTGGTTTTTTTTTAAAAAAAAATCCCGTGTTGCTTTCTTTTATGTGCTCTTCCTCAAGCTATTTTGGAGTCAGTTTTGATTGGACAGTTAACTGTGTTAGCCCCCTTCTAGGTGGAAAAGACCACACGTATGCCAAAGAGACTTTTATTATTCAACAATATCTTTAGTGACACTAGCATCTAACAGTAGAGATATTGCTACAGTATTTATTTAAAATTACATCTACATATGAAAGTAATTTCCTTATTTATAAAGCCTTGAACACCTTTTCCAGAAAGATTATTATTTTTCAGGAATCGTAAGTGCATCCATTCAGAATGGTGGTGAGAATTATCTTATTTCGCATTCTCTTTTACAGGCCTTTTAGGACATGTGCAGATTTAGCTCTGAATGCTCAGACCTCTCTGATTTACACACTTTGCTATGGGCAGGATTTGCAAACCCACAGCTCTGCCAAAAATGCTCCATTTTTAGGAGCTATAAAAATCTATGTGTAACTCTTTATAAAATATGGAATTTCGTATGTTGTATGAGTGGGGGTTTTTTTCCCAGTCACTGCTAGATGGATTAAAGAGATATGTTCCACAGTATAAATAAGAATAAACTGTCTTCTTACCACTTCTTCTTTTGAGATTTCTTGCTATACTTTTGCATACTTTCTTTGTCCCAGTCTCATCCTAGGAAAAATAATGGAAGCCAAGGGAGTAAACAAATAGAAGAAACATGCCTTTTGTAATTAAACTGTAAAGGTACAGCTTTACACCACATCCTGTAAAAAACAACACTCACCTGGTAAAGAGAACTTAGCAAAATTTTAAAAGAAGCTGTATATTGATATTAGACGATTGGAATATCCAGAGATAATGAAAAATGCAAATTTTTGCAGGGATGATAGGACATGTATTAGAGTCAAAAGCAACACACTAAAATACTAGAAATAAAAAATACATAATTCACTTATCCCACACTTGCCTACTGCAGATTTTCTGTAGCTTTTTCTGGAGCATTTTGAGCTGTATTTTGGGATTTTACAGCAAAGATGTTCCAACGAATGCAGAGGTGTATTCCTGTATATGTCATTACAGCAGAGCCTGCTTGCCGGCATTGCCAGGACTAAAATGAGTCCACAGAACAGGTCAGGGAAGGATAATTTCTGCCAGAGAAAGAAAAGTGACAGTAGGAAAGGGGGAAGCTGGGAAAGAGAGGCTGTGGATGAGACCTGTAGAACTGAACATTGCTGCTCCTGCTGGAGCTACCAGTAGGTGAGGAACAGTCACTCATCGATAGGTGAGGCATCTGGGGCTGATGAGCACAGCCCATCCTCTCACCTGACAGCAATAGGCTGCTGTGAGCAGCCAAGCCAAAGCTCTCTTGACACCTTTTGGAGAGTCTTCTAGAACAGGTATATCTTCTTTGCTTATACCTGGCTTTGCATGGTGGGAATGTGGATGCTAGAGATGCCTTCTTGCAGGGTATTGTGTTAGGAGGCTGAAAAACAAAGGTGGTGGCTCATAGTGAAGCAGAGATAATAATACTCACCTGAAATGCCAGGAGGGCTTTTCACTGAGCCCATTATGTACAAAATGTTAGGTGAAATGGGGTTTTTTTTTATTCAAATCATTTCCTACAAATGTAGTAATGTCTTCTTTATCAAAAACATTGTGCTCAATTATTTCACATAATGTTAGCAAGAATGAAGGGGGTTCAGCACTTCTGAAAGTGAAGTCACCTCTGTGTGGACGGCTGATGCTTGAGAAAATGAGCAAAGTAGGTTTCTCATTCAAGTGTAGACAATGTCCTATCTAGCTATTGTGTAACAACGATATGAGCTGAGATTCGCCTATCCTTTATTTGTCCTTCTAAAAGTCAGGTGGCCAATGTGAGCATTTTATCTAGACTTCCTCCACAGTTTTGTTTAAGACAGTCCTGCCAGGAGGGAGACTCAACCCATGTCAAAATAAGTGAGAGCATTTAACTTCTGGAAGTATTTTTCTCTCTCCATTGACTCCAGCAGGAGGCTAGACAGTTGCTTCCAACATCTGGATCTTAAATAGCCAGAAATAGCTGAGAGAAAGTCTAGCTAAACAGTATGTATCTGCATGCTCATAGCTTTTACAGCTGCAGTTCAAATGACAGAGTTAATATAATAAAACCAGTTTTTCTCTGTATAGGAAACTATTCTTTCTAATTCCCAACATACATCTATAAAACTTAAAATACAGACTAAGCAGCACTACAATATGGCTAGTTGGTGTGCTTTGCTCAGTTTATGTCACATGCAGTGAGAAGCATGTCACATGCCAGCATCTTAATTTTACTTGCTTCCCACTTCGACAATCACAATGCTGCCTTCTGACAGGTCTTCCTCGTCACTGACAGGTTTGCAGTATACATCAAAGGCTTAAGCTTCTCCTTTTATTTTGAAAAGCTTCTGTTCTGCTTTGCTCTCTCACAGATGGAGTACTGAAACAATCGTTAAAATAAATACTATCAATATTCAATCTGTCACGAAAAGTAAATTATGTATACGGGTGGATGTAAGCTATTCAGTGATGCAAATTGGTTCTTCAGTTGCTCCTTTCTTCCCATGCATTGGAAGTGCACAGCCTAGATGTCAGCACAGAAGTTAAGATTGATTTAAACCAGACACGGACAACTCTTATGTAGTACTAAAGCTCTCTGTATTTTTAGCCTCCTCTTTTTGCTTTGCAAATTTATTCAAAATGCACAGGTGTTGCACAGCATTGGCAATTCACAGCAGCCAAAAGACAGAAAATTCTCCCTTCATTGAAATCTTCACTCTTTTCTGTCAATTGCTTTCTCTCCTTGCTTTTCCCTATGACATTTTATTAGCTTTATCAGTGTGAAAGTTTTCAATTATTTAATAGACAATAAAACTGCAGTGAACAAAGGCATGTTTCAATAACAAGCATATAGCTAACTTCACTCTGAATGATTCTGAACCATTGCATCAATAATAAAAATAAAGTAAATATTTAAAAACCATTTCTGCATTTGTCAGTTTTTTTCTAGTCTCAAAGGTAAACAAGTAGAGGTTCTTATGTTTTAAATTCATTTAATCTGCATACACCAAATATTTTTTAAGAGATGTCTAAGTAAATTTGATGCAGGAATTTAATTTAATTATTTATTCTGATGTACTCCAATGTAAGCACGTTCCTATCAATAATTTTTATATATATTTTTCTTTCAGGAGCAGAGAGGATTCAGATATTTTCTATGAGAATCCAGGCATTAATAATGACTGTGTGATCATGGTTTTGGAAAAATAAGAGATTTCCTGGCTGCATGCATGGAGTTATGTTTCCTAAGAAAACTAAGAATGAAGTAATTTTGATCTCTGATGGATGAAACTCACTGGAATGGAAACTAACATCTACAAAGAAGAACAGGGCTCACCTTATCTTACATCTGGCAAGTGGCAGGGGACTGCAAAGGAAGCAAGGTATGAAGAACACCAAAGAAAGACAGAAAACCAGGCAAGTCCATCTGACTTTCAGAATGTTTTACTGGAAACTGAGTTGAGTTTGCTGTCTGCATCATCCTTATTAGATCACAATGAAACATCCTTGCAACTTGGCAGGACTGCAGTATGTGTCAGTGCCACTGATCAGTCTGAGAAAAATCAATTTTGCAAAGACTTGCTCTGCTCTACAAGGTATAAGCCAGAGGAAGAGCCTTTAAATCTTTCCTTGCATAGAGAATGGCCAGTTCTTACAGGAAAAGAATCAAACAAGAAACCAGAAAGAAGTCATGAGATCAGAGTCATAAAACAGAAACCAAGTGCTATCACATTTTCTGATTCCAAACTTTTATCACATGAAGCTAATACTAAACTCTGTATTTGTGAGGTGGGAGAAGCAGATTTTTCTTCTGAAGAGGAAGAAGCAGATGGAAGAGGTGATGATGATGTGTTTACTGAACTGCCACTGTATAAGGTGTTTTTCAATGATCTTCACAGACGGAATATTTCTCAAAGGAAGAAAGTTAAACATGAACTTACTAAATATCAACACATCTGTTATTTAGAAGACTGCGATGATCATTCTGAAAAGGAATTGAAGGACCATGACAAGGAAGAAAAACACATGGACCTGGAGGTAATACAACCTATTCTTTCCTTCCAAGTGTGTTTTAAATAAGTGGCATCATTAAAGTTGGTTACAGGAGAAGGAGTTGCGCAAACTGATATACAATGTTTATGAACGTGAATTACACAATTAAGAATATAAACCTACAGTAAAAGTATACTAGATTTTTACATTATACAAACCTATTAATTCATATTGACAACACTGTTAGTAGCCTGAACTTCAAACTTTGGGTTTCTGGTTTCCTCGGCTTTTTAAAACGGGAATATTGTCTATTTCACCTCTCAATGCAAGATCATATGTAATGCCATGTACAGCATATATTCCCTGAGTCTATCAACTTTTCCAAAGGGACAGAGCTCAGATTTACTTTGAGAGCAGAGTGCATTTCTTTGTGCTAGAAAATGGCATTTTTTAATGTAGTGGCACTGTAGCACCGTGCCACTTTACCCACAGCACTGCTTCTGCTAAGTAAGTGTTTTCTGTATTCTTATTTCATTAAAATAACATGGACGACAGGTTATGATCAGGTCTATAATAAAATAAAATAAATAGGTTTTTTGGTATCTCTGGTAGTGCACAGCATGGCAGTGTATAGACCAATGTTCAAAAGGAAAACGTAGGAAGATTTAGGACAAGACGAAAAACATAAGAAAAAATAAGAACCATGCAACTATAATCTTTGCAGAAAAAAAAAGAACTGAGTAAATTCGCTGTGCATTTTGGAGCTGGATGAATAGCACCTTTTCAAGTGAGTTCTTATTAGTTTGGAGAAGAAGCAAGGCTTTGCCCCTGTTCCCAGCTGGTGACAAACCAAATGCCTGGAGCTAAACATGTTTATCATTGGAGAAGTTTAGCTCTGGTACAAAACCATTAAGTGTCTCTAAATTGTGGGCAAAGCAAACCCTTAAAATTCCAAGGCTCCTGACATTCCAGTACAAATTAATCTTAAACTGCAGGTCAGGCATATCCCTCTTTCCTCTCTCTTTTCCTCCAGCATTTAAAAGTTATTTTCCATGTAAATCTGCCCTATTCTTTTATCGAGCACGTTTTAATTTTCCCTAACTGTAATTCTCCTTCTACTTCTAGTGACTATAACAGAGAACGGCTTCACTGATTTCCGATTAAATGAAAGAAAGTAGAATTTGGACTATAATGATCATATTAACATCAAAATTATGGTATACAGTAGTTAGTTACTTCCCCCCTTTAATACTAATCTATCTCCAATTCGAGGAGACTAGTTATTCCCTTAACTGAGTAGGAATTTCATGCTGTATTTCATAAATATCCTAACTTTACTGTAGAAACCCATCAACTCATGGAGAAATAAGCCTGATACTTAGAAGTTTTCCTCAGCAGCTAATATTAGCAAACTAAGGCCCAAACATGGTTCCAAAACTGTGCACCTTGATGAAATAATGACCCCGAGAGATTCTTGTGACACATGGTTTATTAAATAATTGCATGATTACTCTACCTTAAGCCAAGACTGGCTTCCTTATTTGCTCAGAAACATTCCCATTAATATAAATACATATCAAAATGCATGTGCAACATCCCTTGGATTCTGTTTAGTGAAGGTCATTCCCATAGATAAAACGGAGAGGCCAGGGGCTGTTGTCATTCAGTTACTTTATGCCTATGCCATAAAATAAACTCAAGGATGCAGCCTGTAGTGCAAAATGATGGACAATAACTTGCCAGACAAGCATGTGAAATTACCTATTAAATCTCAGCAAATGTGTCAATACATTTAAAAAACTGTACAGATGAAATGACACAGTCCTGGGTTTGATTTTTTTCTATGTAAATAAGTATGTATCATTCTAGGAAAGCCTCTGAGGATTAAAAATAAAAGGATTATCTTGTCTCTCAGATTTTAGCAGCAGCCATGCATTACTATTAAGACCAAAGTCTACCCCATGACTCTGTCTGAAGCAAATGTATGTAGTTGTCAAGTCACTTCTTTCTATTATTTAGAAGTGAAACTGTGGAAAAATGTCTTTCTAGTGGAAAAATATTAACTAAATAAAGACAGCTTGGTATAAAAATGTTGTCAAAGGCAACCATTACTGCTAAGCTTTAGACTTAAAAACAGTACAAAAACCAGATCATCTCAGCTCTACAGATACAGTCTATCACACATAGTATACCCTGACTGAGATCCAGGATAAATCTTTGCTACCAGAGTTCACAGCAAAATAGTGATTAAGAGCTACCCTGCAGGGGCATTCCTATGTCTATGTACTTGTTACTGACTGCAAATCTCCTATTTCAGGTACAGAAAGCAGGAAAAGTTGTCACCTTTTCCAGGCTTGGGAGCACTGGCCATTGCAGGCAGTCACCACAAGCAAAGCCAGTGTCTGAACCTCCTCTTAAATAGTTGTTGCACGCATTTAAGTGATAATTGCAATTCTTGTTTCATTTTAATTAATAAGCAGAAACAAATCTCCAAGTACACTGAACAGTAAACAAGTAGAGGGAGGATGGAAAAAACATTACTTGTGTATGCTGCCAATTCTGTTATAAGCAGAATAAACTGCTGGAAAAAAAATGTACAATGGTGCCCATTGAAAATAAAAATGCTCTCTCTTTTTTTTCCAAAAGCATACAGCATCTGCCTTTTTGGAGAGCTACAAGATAAATTATACTTCTGTTCAATTTATGAATTTGGTATAGTCCCAGAGTTTCCATCCCTAGACCGGTCCCACATATCTTTTATGTGTTTTGTCATCAAATCTAAATAGAGCAGCCTTTTTTCCCTTGTCAGAAGTTTGTAACCAGTGGTACATTTAATCACCAAATAAAGTTCTTAAATAAAAATAACCTTTCAAGTGGAGATGCAAAATTTTTAAGTTTTACAAATGAGTCTAAATAAATGTATGAAATATTGTTCATGTTATTTCTCATTTTGGGATGGTGATCTAGGCAATATCATCAGTAAGACCCCACTTACACACCAGTGCGTTTCTATGCTCTCATTACAAATTTGTCTTCTCTGCCCACTTCCCTTGCAAAACTCGCCTTCTATCTTGAATAGGAATGTTATTACATTGTTTTTCTCAGCAATTCTGAAGTGGTATCTTGAGCCATTCTTCCTTGCTTTATTTCAAGTACTTTGTGCATGCAGCCACCTTAGTATGCAGTGGCAATAAATTATTCAGAATAGCTTCTGAAATGCAACATTTTTCTAGACTGTCATTTGTTCATACTCTACTAAGCAGATCCCAGATGATAACCTTATTTAAGCAGGAACTACTATGCAACTTTATATCAGTAATCTTATTTTAGCCTTTCATAGTCACAGAACAATGTTACTTCCAGGAGTAGCTTTTCAGTCAGGTAAAAAATTGAAGATCTTTGACAGGTATTAGGCAAAAAGAAATATTATGAAATCATACCCTTGCCAAAGAGAATTGTCATGGATCACTTCAGTGATTACGTAGAAATCCTGCTAATATTGGCTGCTGCAGAGGGGCAAGCATACTCTTACCAGCACAGCAGAAAACTGGAAATCCTCTCTGTAGCTTCAAACCGTCTCTTTGGAAGACCATATTAGCTACTACAACAGCCAAAAAGGTTTCTGTTGCTATTGGCATTATTGAGGACATGTAAGTGAGTTGTCACAGCTTCCTCTATTGTACCAGAGAGAAGGGGACAAGCCAGGAAGCCCATGTGCTGGAAAGAAACCACTTCGAGCTAACTGTTAGGACATGTCAGGTGCTCCAGCAGCCCCTCTGCAGCCTCCTGGGATCTGCATCAGGACCATGTGCTGGGTATCTCACCCCACTGGACATTCAGGGTTCTCTAAATTATTCCTCGGAGCTGCGGCTTGATGAAACAAGGTCATGTCTATCTAAAATTTATCTGGAAAGGAATTAGCTGTTGGCAAGTGTGGCATACAAGTGTAACTTCCAAGGGAATCCTAGAAAAATAATTTTTCTTAAAGAAAGAAAAGTCCTTCCTAATTGTGGAGGAATCCATTAAGAGAGCTTCTGTAATACTGTCTTCTACTCTTCCATCTCTGCTGTGTAAGCTGGTGAACATCATGTCAGGAGCAGAGCAACAAATCTGTTAGCCTTTACACAGCAACCTGGGAGACCTTTGGGTATCTCAAGTTGCACACAGAGTTACCTCATGCCTCTTTCAACATGCTTAGGAAGATCTAAACCAAATCTGCTTGTCCGTTTAAAGCACAATGCTGATGGTCTAATATTTGCATTGAAGGGTATCTTGTTCATCCAGATCAAACAAAGAGTAAGATACCACTCTCTAGGAATAACGGAGAAAAAATTACCCAAATAGATAATTTAGGTAATTGAGATAGTGTTTACAATTAATATGTTTGTCAGGATTTAGCCTTCAGTCTACAAACTCAAAGACCTTTGGGGGAAGCTGCAGAGTCACAGGAGTGACCAGTACAGTGTCAAGAGACCCAGTCTCTGTGTACAGCACTGAGTAGTGTTAACAGGGTAGCTGAGCCATCACCTTTCACCATGCATAAATCTCTGTTTTAAGTAAAACTGCAGTGTTCTAAAGGAGATTTGTGAAAGCTCTGTTGCTTTTGACATATAAAGCTAAGCCAGCTGAACTTTGGAAATGGCTATGGAAAACAGTCCTTTATTGGCAAGAAGATGGATGATCTAGCTTTCCAGTGTCTTTTTCCTTGATTATTCACTTATTTTCATTAATTTCCTTGTTCCATCCTTGTAGTACAATCAGGTAAATTTTGTCCTCATTATACAATCATTACTGCATTAGCAGTTTGAAAATCATTGTATGAGCTTAGACCATGAAAGTTCAGATACAGGCTGAAATAATTTCCTGAGATGTAATACAGAAATTTCCATAGCATCTGTTCTACACTTTGTCTGCTTGTGGCCTGTTTTTTCTTTCTTCTCTTCACAAACACCAGAAGTTCACCAACGAAGCAACACAAGATAAAAAGACAAGGAAGTGTAGGAAGTGATAAATCCACAAAAAATCATTCATTAGTCTTTGAAATTAATTATAATTCCTTAGAAGATATGTATTCTTCTCTGTGGCTTGTAAATATTTTAATCAAGTAATCATAGCCATTGAGAAAGGAATCAGACAGTTTTAAGTCTTTGACAATGAGTTTTCTTTATTCAAATTAGATCAAGTTAATTCAATTTAAATCATCAAAACAGAGCAGCAGTCAAGCCTACAACTATAATCAGTAACTTGGTCTGCCAAAGTAAGCTTCTTACCCTTATATTTGGATGGCTTAAATTCTGCTAAGTCCTTGTACCTCTTGTATTCCTGCTCAGTGCCTTGCTTAGCCACTCTGAAGCACTTTTCCGAGAGGCACTCTGTTGTTTTCATTAATGAGGCACGGGACTTTAGGTGGAATTTAAGTTATCTGAAAATTGCCTGCAATAGTTTTTTCTTCTCTAATTCAACAGTAAATACTAGTAAAGAACATATCAGAGTCAAGGACAAATTCCTTCTTCAATTCTTCCCATACTTTGGAATTTTGTTCTTCTCTTTACCCCATCAAATTGAAACACTAAAACTAGCAGAGGAGAATGGTTGCAAACTTTGTGGTGGTTTCTTCATGAGAAATAATACGGTTATTATTATCTCCTTTTTGTTCATCTTCTGCAGACATGGGATGTCTAACCAGGTAGGAGAGCTGAGTGCTGAAATAATTAGCAGAGAGAAGAGAGTAGGAAGTTCTGGGGAAGAAATGATAACAACTTGTCTAAGACAGGAGTGATGTACCAACTTTGTACATTATTATTTATTTTGTGTCTCTGTGAGATTTGCACTGTCTTTATTTCAATTATACGTTCTCTAGAGCCGATTGGTGGAGATCCAGTGAGCTGAACTTTGCTAAGTTTCTAGCATTTATGCTTGGGTTTTGCCTGCCTGGGAAAGGAGTTGAACTGCTGATTACTTTAGTAATGATGCAGTACTCCCAGTCAATAAATAAATAACCACAATCAGCTCTTAATAATAAAGTGAGATAAATGCTGGGTTAGGGAGTCTAATGATTAATTTAAAAGTCTTTAATTTCACACATTTGAGGGACTAATGATGAACATTTTGTACAGAGAACATTTTTCCCTAATCTCACTATTGTTAATAATGTAAGCATTTTCAATCAGGATATGGTATTTCTTGTGTCCTACTTCTTATTGTTATCAAAGGCAGCAGTAAATTCAAACTTGCATCTTAGTAAAGTGAAAATTAGCTGTATGGCTGTTTTGATTACAAAATGATAGGAACTTTGGAAAATAACAGTACAGTATAGTAAGGAATAGTAACTTAAGGATGTGGTAAATGATCATATAAAAGAGAACTGGTATATTGGAATCACATAGAAGAACATGTAGCTACTATCAAAATGACTGTCCTTTATCTCATCAGTTTACTTGCATGATGCTTGTGTGTTTTAATAAACATGCATGATTCATTGTTCATTAATAGAGAATTAAAAAATTAAAATGTACATGCCCCCAGAAAAGATGTGTTTTCACACCATCAGCAAATTCCTGTCTTTCAAATAATGAGTGTATTCAGCAGGTATCAGTGGCTGCTGGTTTGAGACTGGAGAAAACATACACACTCTGGTTTTGTGAAAAATATCCTATACACTATTTTCAGCAGTCCCAGCTTGAGCTTTGCCAAAACACTCCTGAAGAAAAGCTGTACTATAAGGGGACAAAACCTGTCCTTTTTCACAAGCAAAGCTGATAAACAAACCTCCATGTGACAGGTGGACTATTGCTTGAAAAATTAGTTGTATGTTAGTACGTAAAACCATGTCCCTTAAGTAGTTTTCTCAAGGGTATGAAACATTTTTAGGCTAGAAGTTTCCAAGTGCGACTATCTGCTACTAATGCTTGTCAAAGGTTTTATGCTGCCCATCCTAGTTGTAGCTATCTTGCTGAGAAGACACTGTGCTGATTTTGTTGCACAGCCTCATCATTGTCCTAAGTGCACACATTAAGAGGTCTCAAAAACCAAAATTTTGGGAACCTCTGTTGTAGTCTGCTTCTAAAAAGGGTTTTATATTTATCTTTACAGTTTCAGGAGGAAAATTAGTTAAGACAATTGGTGTATTATACTAAAAAGGGAGAATATTCATCATGTGTAACTTGGTTTATGATTTTTCCAGTCACTGACTCCTTTATTTGTTGTTTATTTGAATATTTCAGAATCATAAAGCTGCCTCAGGAAACAGCAGAATTACTATTGCTCTTGCCAGAAAACATAAATAGATTATGTGTTTATGGTTGCACTAAGCCCATAAAATAAATAGAGGTATATAAAGATAATTCTTCAAAAATATTTGAAAATATCTGGAACCTACACAATGTGAAATGTTGAAAAACTCAAGTGTTTCACATATCTCCACGGAAGTAGAGCAAAAATCAACAGAAAATAATCCCTGTATAAGTCAAAGCTCTGAGGAACTACTTTCCTCTGTCAGAACATGGGAATAGGTACCTGTAAGAATTGCAGACTAGGTCTTAGGTGGGGGAAACCAGAAGAAACACGTAGAAATCTGTTAACCACTGAAATTAGGATACCCCTTCAAAATGCAGATGGAGATTCTGGATAAACTGACGGATGGGCAGTAAGCAGAACAATTTATGAGACTGGAAACTTACACAAAAGGTGAGGGGATAGGGTTGGGTCATATTTTCAAGCTGGTTTAGTTGGTAGTTGAGGATTTGGAATGTTTTTCATGTCCAGCAACAGCAGTATGGCCAAAAAAACCCCCCCCAACTATTAAATGTTACTGAATTAACAGCCTTGCAAAGTATATTCTATAATGTGAAATTGAGTAGAAGTGAGAAAAAATGAGCTATAAATTTCCTCACATTCACAAAAGTCTCACTGAAAGTTTGTGGCATCTCTTATAAGGCACTTATGTGCTTTCAAAAATTCTTCATAGGAATCATATGCTGAGTTAACAAAAACAGATTTTAGTGATAAACCCAGGGTCCCTCTATCTTTGTGTGACATATCAATAAAATAACATTAACATGGGATTGCAATGGGCATATTTTCTTAGCACCATGGGACAACAGACTTGATCATATGATCTGACATGCCCAGGAATCTATGATCATTTTAGTACTGCCACATCACCAGCTATCATATAACCAGCAGTCTGTGAAAACACTGAGGTCGACATTGCTCACATTGTGAATTTGGAACAAATGTGGAGAAAATTAAAAGCAGTGACCTTCAGAGAAGTTTTAGGATAATGGCTCTGAGGTTTCATTTCATGATATTATCGTGTGGTTACTTTCTGTAGGACAGAATGTCACCCACAAGAGTCCTCTTCACAATTAATACCTATGGAGTTATTTCACATTTTGATAAAAATGGAAATAGACTGCTCCTACTTGCCCAATTATCTGTCCAAATGAAAACACTTGCCCAGTTCTGAACTATCTCAGAGCTAAAACCTCTGCAGTGCAGCAAAGGGAAACCTCCTCTGACTTAGTCTGAAGTTCTCCAGAAATAAATCAGACTGGAAGTAGTGGCCACCTCCTGCATTTTAAACATTTTTCTTCTAGAATTTAACTTCGGAAAAATCTCACCACACTTTTGGACTGTATTACTGTCTCTCTCTATCTATGCTCTCTGTGGATTCTGAAATTCTCTGGCATTTAGACTTTTAATCCAATGTTTCAAAAATGGGGTCCGGAATGGGTAATGTTCTAGTGCAAAATATTTAACAGCTTATTTATACTGTATATTCAGAGAAATTTTGTATGCCTTAACCTCATCTTTAAGCTGAAATATTTAGTGATACGCCATGTAGTCTATTAGAAGTTTTGTTCCTGTTCAAACCGTATAATGGTAACATTTCAATAGCTACCTAATGACAATTTTGTGCTGTGGCAAAAGCTTTTGTAGTTACTCAGGGACTGATTTACTTACAGTAAAATGTCAAAAAAAACCTGCTAAACCTGCCAAGAAATAATAGAATATAATGCTGCACTTTGTATATATTTCCCTCTATAATAAGTACATCATGCATCAAGATGAAGAATAAAGTATGCAAAACCAATAACTAGAAGTAAGAACACACAGGCTGTCCAAGACAGTAATGTAATGTTAGCAGTCATCAATAAGCTGTTTTTTATTAACAACATGCCTGACCAACATGAGTGCCTGTACTGAAAGAAAATGAGTTACCAAGTATTTGTGCAACTAAGGATGTAGAACGTGAGAGTCCATCTTAAGCAGTACTTTTATCTGCTGTTTTCAGAGTTCACTACAATATTACAAAGAACTGTAGAAATAGATATATGGGGGGAAATCATGTTTGGGAGATGAAAAATGAATAAACTAAGAAGTGTTAGCTGTGGGAGACAAAACTATTTCACAGACCCATTTTCCCTTGGAATAAAAGTTAGAATACCATCATGTATCTTTTATGTGAAGGGGCTATCAAGGTAGCCTTCCATTTTGTGTTTAGTGCAGTATATATCACATGCTATCTTGAATTAGAATCATAGATTATAGAATGGCTTAGGTTGGAAGGGAACATTTAAAGGTCATCAAGTCCAGTCCTCATGCAATAAGCAGGGACATCTTCAAACACACCAGGTTGCTCAGAGCCCCTTCCAACCTGTCCTTGAATGTTTTCAGGGATGTGGCATCTACGACCTCTCTGGGCAACCTGTGCCAGTGGTTCATCACCCCAGTTGTAAAAATTTCTTCTCTATAGCTAGTCTGAATCTCCTCCCTTTTAGTTTAAAACCAGTATTCTTTGTCCTATCACAACATACCCTGCTAAAAATGTCTGTCCCAATTCTTCTTACAATCCCCCTTTTAGGACAGAAAGACTACAATAAGGTATCCCCAGAGCCTGCTCTTTTCCAGGCTGAGCAACACCAACTTCCTTAGCCTTTCTTAATAGGAGAGGTGTTCCAGCCCTCTGACTGTTTTTCTGGCCCTTGTCTGGACCCACTCCAACTGTTACATGTCTTTACTGTGCTGATGTCTCCAGAGACTGACGCAGTACTCCACATGGGGTCTCACCAGAGCAGAGTAGAGGGGCAGAATCACTTCCCTTGATCTGCTGGCCACCCTTCTTTTGCTGCAGCTCTGGACTGGCTTACTGAGCCATAAGTGCACATAGTGAATTGTTCAAGCCCTCATGAGGACTTAACGGTTTTAGTCTTATCTTGGGGGACACATAATGACACTGAGGTATAAAAAGAAAAAAATATATAAAAAAAAAAAATGCTAAGAGAGAGAAAGAGGGTTAAAAAGCCTTAGGGGGAAACCCCCAGTATTCCAAGCATGCAGGGACAAACTCAATTCTTTCTGAAGTAAAGGCAAAAGTGCATTATACAGGCTCAGAAAATGCTTTTGAAACCAAACTTTTTAGACATGACAAAGCCTGTACTTTGCCTGTGAATGACAGACAGCAAACTCTAAAATTGCTACTTTGATGTTCTCTTGTAAAAGTGTTTTAAAGAAAACAATAAACAATAAATAACAGCAAACTGTACAACCAAACTTGCTGTAAGTTGGAATGCATACAGTTACTGCTTTTATCTCAGACCACCTTCTCTTCTATGCAATGTTCTCATTTCATATAATGTTCTTAAGAAGACTGTAAGTTTACGTTGCTTTAAATCAAATACATCTAAGCTAAAAAAAAAAAAGGAACTTCTTGATGAGTAGTCTTTTCTATTCAAAAATGTTTGCAAATGCTAAGGACTGGGCACACAAGAAGCTCAGGACACTCAGAATTTAATCCCAATGCAAATGAAAACGAATTTGTAAGAGTAGCAAGTATGAGGTTGAAAACTGGACACAATTAAGAAGGAAAATTTAGTTTATGCTTCCAATTTAATATTGACAAAAAATCCTTTGAGGTATGGCATGGCAAAGAAAAGCATTCCATTTTGGAAAGGAAGTAATTATTTTTAAATCTGGGGTTACTACAGTTCAGAAAAAAAATCCTCAAAGATTCAAAATTCTTCATGACAGTGAATGATTCCTTAGCCTGAGTGTGATATGGTAAGAGCCTCCAGCTAGGTGGGCTACTAAGGAGTTTGTATAGCTTAACCGGCAGGTAAAGGTATTTTCCCCAGAGGAAGGTAGTAAGAATTAAGCTTTCTTTGAAAAGTAATTAAAGCTTGATGAATTGACAACTATAGCTTAAATAATTTTTTTTTAAAAATCCCTTAGATTCCAAAGAAAATTGCAATCACTTTCGCATTTTAAATTTTATATTTAAACATCTATTGGGTGGGTTATTTTTCCAGCAGGGCTAAACTATTGATCAGTTTATGAACATTCTTATTTTCCCTTGTTGTTGTGTTTTTGTTTGGTTTGGGTTTGGGTTTTTTTTTCAAAAAAAGGGTGGCAATATCACAACAACACTATGCAGAGGTGAGCAGGATTGGAGAGTAAGTGAGAAGGGTTGTCACTTCTTAAAGTTTCTCGAGTGTTA
The DNA here is from genome assembly GCA_033558105.1 of Coccyzus lansbergi. Classification (NCBI taxonomy): domain Eukaryota; kingdom Metazoa; phylum Chordata; class Aves; order Cuculiformes; family Coccyzidae; genus Coccyzus; species Coccyzus lansbergi. The sequence continues at coordinate 2,365,652 of JAUMJK010000151.1, forward strand.
CATTAAGGCAAACTAGTAAAATTCAAACTATGATCCTTCCAACTTTCATCCCAGAATGTCTGCATATATCCCAAGTGCTAGTGCAATCCCTAACAGATCCACAAGAATATACAGATATGGCTCTTAAACATACAAATCTCACAATTCCACATTAAGCTGCTTTTTACTAGGAAGATTTTACTTATTATCGCTATTGTCAATTTTCTTGCATTTCATAATACATTTTTTAAACCTTGTTTGAGGCACATAATAGGAGGAAATAGCTGAAATCCCAGCCACCTTGATTTAGGCTAGGAACTGTTTGTTTTCAGGTATTTGCCAGAGTTATGTCAATAGATCATTTTATTTGAATTACTGTGGTTGATGGGGTTTTGCTAAAATATTTCATATCACATGGAAATGAAAAATATTTGTTAATAGAAAATATCACTGCTGATAACCATCCCACAGCCATTTTTTCTTCTTTCTTACAATTCTCTGAGTAATTCCAAACAATATTTTCCTGTTCTTTTTAATAACCATTACCTTTCTAAATATAAATAAAACCTACCAAACACTTTAACATAGCTAAACAGAATTTTCTAATGCTTTCAGTTGTGGTACTTCACAAATAGCTAGATGTGCAAATAACACTAAAGTACTTAATATATAGTGTGTATTAGAACTCAAAGTCAGTAATGGTTAGGCTAAACCAGCTTGACGGTGCAAACCCTGGGACAAATTCACACTCACAGTTTCATCTGTCTCGGAACATCTTTAGTGCATTTGTGTCTTGAAGATTTGTCAAAATAACTATAGGTTTATTAAAGTAGCTGTACAGGCCTCTTCTCTTTCTCAACGCCTCTCATTCCAGCAGATATCTGAAGCAATGGCACAAGGAATTTGTTGGAACCTTAAGTTTTTAGGAACAGTACTCACTGTTGTTTAGTGACTATCATGCTCTTAAAATAACACAGATTTTTTGAGTTGTGTTCTACAGTCTCTAACCTGTCTGTTATACAAAAATATTTACATGGTATAAGCAATATATTTACATGCTTTGAGGATAGAAAAATTATTATTTTCCACCAAGAATGATGCCTAAGGCTACACTATCAAGGCAACTTTTCTTCAAAATTGATATCAAACTGATATATTTAACAGAAAGTATTTTATGAGCTTTAAGGGAGTTATCTTTTTTCCCCCCAAGATAAAAAGGATGTGCTAAAATCTGCAATCGTCATCCTGTCTATCAGTTTATGATTAAAAAAGCCATGAGTCTTCATAAAGTACAAGTCAAAGGGGAGCAAAATGCACAAGTTAGCATTATGCAGTAATAATACAACAATTCTACATACTTCACTGTTACCTTCTCTTTGTAGCAAGGCAAAGCTTTAGCTGTTTGCAAATTCCATTAGTAGTTGCAAATACCATGAACAGTTAAGTTTATGAAAGTTGTTTTCACCAATCACATGGTATTTATGTCTGTTTCTGATCTCTGAAAGAAGAAATATATTTAAAATTCTGAAAGCTTTAAGCAGATAACTAACATTAACAATTACAAAATACATACTACATAAATTAATGATGAAGGAACAAATGCATGCACAGACACATATTATTGGGCATTAGTTGATGGTCCTAAATTCAGCATTTAAACTGTACCTAATTCCTTCAGCTTCTTAGTTTCTGTATTTGTCGTAACTGTTCTTATGCATTAGAGGAAAAAGAAAGAGCATGAACTACAATAGAGAAGTACAGTAGCACACCTGATAATGTGGCTTCTAGCAGAGGCAGGTATCAGGAATGTATATCTCATTTTACAAAGAAACAGGTGGTGGAAAAAAAACCCAGAAATACGAAGAAATGACTTTCAAAAAGTCTCATTCATAGAGACAATATGTGGTGTGATTGATACTTTGCTTATAAGATTATGTGCTTCTCAAGGTCGAAATCTTTTGCTGGTTTTATCAAGAGGGGAGTAGTGAAAACTGATCTCTATAATTTAAGCAATCAATTTTCATCTGAAAGTTAAGTATTTAAATATCTATGTTTTCTGATCATCCACTGGGACTGGTGGAGTAGGTTTGCTGCTCTCATAGATTAATTTTCTTCCCAGAGAAAGTAGGGATGTGAGAGGAGGACAAGAGGGAGTGGAAGCAGAGCTGGTGCATACTAGGTCTTGCCTTAACACAGAGTTAAGATATCAGCAGAATATTATCTGGATCTGAGTGTTAGGGAACGTATCCAGTTTCCACATTAAAGAGAAAGCAATCTGTCAAATGAAGCACATAAATTCCTTATACCGTCAGGGTAAAAGACATTGGTGTCTCTGAAGAGCTCCAAAGGGAGATCCCATCTGATTAAGTGCAGGCATTTAAGAGACTTAGACAATGAAAAGAAAAATGTGCTTCTTTGCTCATCTCTCCCACTTCCAAAAATTTACACAAGGAGATTTATTTGCTGCTATGATCCATGTTCTTATGTCATTTTGACAAGCTTCTTATAATCGAAATGCTGCAACTCATGAACCCTCTCAAAACAGGGGATACAAAACATTAAAAATGAACAATGTACATGGACTATAAATAATACCTGGAGCAAATTGTATCTAGTAACCAAGTATAATGTTATTTCTGATTTAAACTCTCTTCCGTCTCCCTTTAATTTTGCCCAATTCAAAACTTAAAAAACCCCATGTAATTTACTGTTTGGTTTAACTGTATCTTCAGTTACAGATATCTTTAGTTTACTTCCTCACTCCTAATGATTTTATTTTCTTCCAGAAAAGCTTTTCAGTGATGTACTTATCTGCTGCAGTTCTAGCACATAATTACTTTCTTTTATGTGTCTGTTCTTAAACCATTACTCTTCCCCCAGGCTGACATTCAGAAAGGACTAACTACATCCCTGTCTTGATCCCTGGCCACCAGAGGTGTGCTTCTTAATGAAGTTCACTGAATTTATCAGGGCTTTCCAAGGAGCAACTCAGCAGGGCTGTCACCTCAGCAGAAGCTGTTGAGGAACCCCTTTTCTCCTTATGAAAAAAGAAACCAGCATGTGGGATGAGCAACACAAATCCTAAAAAATAATCAAATAAGAACTTGACAACCCATAGCCTCCCTCAAACTGTATTTTTCCTAAATTTCTTGATCAGGGACTAATTGCCCTTCCTGACAGAAAAAAATGTCATTTAGAACATCAAGAGTCTCATTGTAGGAAATGAAAATTTATTGTCCTACTGTTTCTACAGAAATCAAATAGTGACCCCATGATTATATCAGAAAAGCAAAGATTTGTTCCAAAGTGTTTTTCAGACTGAAGATTACCAGACCAACATTCTGCAGAACTAATGCCTCCTGGCTCAACCCTTTCAGCACCTCCTGCTCCCTGATCCATTTCCCACCTCTCAGTGTTTTCCCACCATGCCCAATCCTCTTCCCAGCATTCTTGCATTATCTCCAGTTTCCACCTCCCACTATTATCTACACCTGCCCAAGTCTCCCCTATTTCCCTTTCCTCAAAATATCCCCAAACCTACCGTGATATTGGCAGGAGACAACATGGGCTTTAGCAATAGGTATCCTTTCACTGCCTGGCCCATTAGCACATATATTGGCAGCTGCTCAGAAATTATATGGACTGTTACCTCATCCTTAGCTTATAGTGGACAGTCATCCCAGTCTCTTGTTTCTATCCAGACAGGAATTTAAAATTTGAAATTTGATCTCTTTGATATTCTTCCCATGTTTCACACTGGTTTAAAACTATGCAAAAATGCTCAAAAAATTTGGAAGAAATCTCACAGCAGTTAAACAACACAAAGATACAATACTATTACTTTGTTCTTTTAAAAGAACAAGAGAAAAAAATTGTAGGGGTACCAATAGAGCATAATGGAAGAAACTCAGAAGGAAAAAATAAATTTTAGTATTCATTAAAACCATAATTTTCAATTATGAACACTAAAGAAAGGGTTCATTATTACAGATATTACATAAAGTAAATAAAACTAAAAAACTAGACTGTTCTGAAAGAAGACTTAAGATAAACAATTTTTAAAAGGTATTTAAAAGTATTTTGATTTATGTGTTTGAGTTTTATTTATTAAGGAAGAATAGAATTTGAGTTTCATTTATTATGATTTGTATTGAACTAAACGTCAAAGGACCAAAATTAAAATTAAGTTCCCCTGGCACTATAAGATATGCTGCAACATGAATCAACTCTAGGCCTCAAAGACTTCATCTTCTGTTCTGTCAGTTTCTACTGACTGTCCTGATGTCAATGTAGAAGGCTGATCCTCCAAATATCGATCTGATGCTTTGCCAGATTTTACTCTTGGTAATTAAAGGAATTGTAACTACAGCCTGACTTTGGCACCCAGCATCAAGGATTTCTATTTTCTCCCTCCCATAACATAATTAGCCATTTTATGCCCCAAAATGTTATGAACTTCGGAAAAAACCTTTCCATTTCACCAGAAAGATCAAAAAAAGTGAGACTGTCCATATCTGCCCACTCAGGCTGATTTCAATATGTCAAGCCAAGTAAGCAAATCTTAAATGCTTTTGGAAATGCTAAATTATAGACATTCTTCTTTTGAGCTGTAGTGAAATCTAGGAGGCTGAAAAAAAATCTCTCTTGTCTGAAGTTCCCTTTTGTGTTCAAATATCAGAGCTGAGCTCATGCCGCCTCACCTCTGTAATCAACTTCCCCCAGGCAAACTATGGCAACTGCTGATTTCAGGGTCATATAATCACAGAACTATAGAATAGTTTGAATTGGAAGGCACCTTAAAGACAATTTAGTTCCAACCCCCCTGCCATGGGCAGGGACATCCCTCTGGATCAGGCTACCCAAGGCTCCATCCAACCTGGCCTTGAACACCTCCAGGGATGGGGTAGCCACAGCTTCCCTGGGCAAGCTGTGCTAGTGCCTCACTATTCTCATCATTAAGAAATTCCTCTTCATGTCTAGTCTAAATCTGCCCCTCTCCACTTTATACGCATTGCCCCATGTCCTGTCACCACAGGCCTTTGTAAAAGTCCATCCCCAGATTCTGTGTTCTGACTAAATTACCTTGATTTCATTAGTCTTAACAAATAACATGAACTCCATGGATAACGTCAGATAGTTATAAATGTAACATTTATCAAATTTCTCAAAGTTAGGCACTAACTTTTATTAGATTAGGAGAAAGTTGTTTATTATTATTATTGTTGTTCTTGTTGTGGTTGGTTGGTTGTTTATTTATTAGATTAGGAGGAAGTTTTTCACGGAAAGGGTCATTGGGCATTGGAATAGGCTGCCCAGGGAGGTGGTTGAGTCACCTTCCCTGGAGGTGTTTAAGACACAGGTGGACGAGGTCCTGAGGGACATGTTTTAGTGTTTGATAGGAATTGTTGGACTCGATGATCTGATGGGTCTCTTCCAACCTGGTGATTCTATGATTCTATGATTCACTGGATGTAAGTGGCACATAACTCTTGCGGAGGGTTGTGTCCAGTTCTTCAGTCCTTAACATACAAATGATATGGAGCCGTTGGAATGGGTTCAGAGGAGACTATATGGATGATCCGAGGACTGGAGCACCTTCCCTATGAGGACAGGCTAAGAGAGTTGGGGTTTTTAAGCCTGGAGAAGAGAAGCTTCTGAGATCTTATAGTAACCTTCCAGCACCTGAAGGGTCTACAAGAAATCTGGGGAGGGACTCTTTGCAAAGGCTTATAGTGATAGGACATGGGGCAATGGGTATAAAGTGGAGAGGGGCAGATTAGACTAGACATAAGGAAGAATTTTTTCACCATGAGAGTGGTGAGGCACTGGCACAGGTTGCCCAGGGAAGCTGTGGCTGCCCCATCCCTGAAGGTGTTCAAGGTCAAGTTGGATGGGGCCTTGGGCAGCCTGATGTACTGCGAGGTGTCCCTGCCCGTGGCAGGAGGGTTGCAACTGGATGGTCATTAAGGCCCCTTCCAACCCAAACTATTGTATGATTACCGAAGCCCAAGGCCACCCCGCGGCGGCGCTTTCCGCACATAGAGGCGCTGTTCCCGCCGGCTCCGGCGCTCGCGCTCGCCCCCTGGAGGCGCCGTGCTTCCCCTCGCCGAGCACGGGCGGCTCCCGCGCCGTTCCCCCCGCGGGGCGGCAGGGGGCGCCGAGGGGCCGCCGCCCGCGCTGCCCGCCAGGTGGCGCTGCCGCCCCGCGAGCCGCCCGGCCCGCGTCCCGTCCCCCGCCGCCCGTGACGTCACAGCCCGGAACCCGGGAGCGGAGAGGCGGGGAGCGGGCGGAGGAGGAGGAGGAAGTTGGCGGCGCTGCGCGCGCACCGCGGGGCGCTGGCTCTCCCCCTCCCCCTTGGCGGGAACGGTCGGGCTCGCGCGCCGCCGCCATTGTTGGCGGGAGAGCGCCTCGGCGGGGCCCGCGCCCTTCTGGCCGCCCGGAGGCCCCTCCTCAGGGCCAGGCGCCGTCTCCTCCCACGAAGCCGCTGCCAGGGCAGCTCCGTCTCCTTCGGCCGTGGCTGGGCGGGGGCCGGGAACCACCCTTGCCGGGGAAAGCGGGTCGGGCCGCGGCCTCGGTGCGCTCTGCCCCTGAGCGCGAGGGAGTGCGGGCGGCGCAGCCTGGGCTGTGATTTTTGGTGTCATAAACGCTTCCCACAGGGAAGGATGGGGAAAAGCAACCCTTATTGTTTCTGAAGTGGCCTAGCGCCGACCAAATCGTTTGTGGCTAAATGTTGGGAGAGATTGTGGGTGGAATTTGGTGTCCTGGAGGTCATAATGTTAGCTTTTTACACGGAAAAAAATCTTTCTTTGTTCTTACTCTGCTGTATAATCCTGTGGGGAAGAAACCTTTGCGATGTCTTTTTGCAGGATGATTCTGTTTAGTCCAAAATTCAAGGGAGGGGTTTTTTTTGGTGTTTTTTTTTTGTTTTGTTTTGTTTTGTTTTTGCTGCTGTGAGAGCTGCTGTTTGAAAATTAGTTTTTTCTTAACTCTGATGTGATTCCACGTTCCTCTTTTCTCTAGTCCACAGCAACACTCTGTTTTGTCCAAATGACTCTCTTGTGTCCAACATTCAAAGGAGATTATTTGCTGCTGTGAGAGTTGGTGTTTCCGAGTTAGGTTTCTTTAACTGGTATGACGTTACAACTATGTTGTCATAAAATAAACATAGATTAAAACACATGCCATCCTTAGTCTGGTGTGATTATACCTAGATGTCACAAGGCTTGCAGATCTGTCTTACAATGGGATAACCTCAAGGACTTTTCTGGAATTGCTGGTGTTATATGGGGGAAACTTGGACCAAGGCTTTGTATACATTATACACAAACTCATAAGTTTTCATAAATGTTTTTTGTTATTTCAGTTGTAACAGATAAGCATAACTTGGCACGCAACTAAGTAACATGAAATAACATAGGGATATTTTAACTGTTATAGCTGTATTTATTTAAGGGGAACAGATGTGTGATTTCCATATTACATAAGTTTTTGAAATAACATTAGCAGTATGAGCTCTGTAATTTGTTATGTTTTGTTGCTTTAAAAGTGCTGAGAGTTTCAGGAGTGTTTCCTAGAGTAATGGATTTTTTTAACATGCATCTAAATATAACAATAAAAACTTAACTCAGAAGAAACCCATAGACTGCATGAAGCTTTTGTTAAATAATACTGGAGCCTAGTAGTTAAACCTGGATGCCTAAGTTTCAAACTTCTAGTGAAGATCTGGGAATTGTGCCTAATTACTATCTCTGGGCGTGATGTTAATGCTCTCTCTTTATTGTTATCTTGATGAAATTCAGTTCAGGATGTAATTTAGAAGGTTTACATTATTTCAGTTACCTACCGTTGTCTTGTAATTCATGTTCTATCGTTTTCACCATCACCCCTTTTTCTTAGCATCCAAAAATATCTTACCCTTTGCCAAGCTTTCTCTTCTTTGTCCTTGACTAATCTTCTTAGTAGTAGATTACAAGAACTTTTGGGCCAGGAACAATTCAGATTTGACTGAACTCCATGAATGCTTGTGAGCCTTGGTAAGGGGTATCCTTTTTATCGTGTTCAGCTGGATTTGAGGGTGTTTTTTGGGGTAGTTTGTCAAAATATAGTATTGCAGTACTTTTACCGGTTTCATGTTTGTCAATAGCGGTTTTGTAAGTTATGTTTCTGTGTGTAATGTAGGCACCAAAGAAACACTGTGTGACTTACTCAGAAAATACTGAGTAGCTGAAGTTATTTTAAGAAAAAAGTGTTAAGGTTATAGTTACTGAACAGATTATTTATTTTAGTAAAGTATTGTGGCACTTACTGTTTCAACATAGATTCTACATTTACATTTAGAAGTCTACCAGATAGTACCAGGCTTCTGTGAAGATGGTAAATGATAATTGATATTTTCAGAAGTGACTCAGCTTGTGTGTTAAATTGCCAGGGCAGCCCTGGTACTCACACACAAGGATTGATTTGCAGCTCTTGATACCTTTAATACTCTTTCAACACACCATTCTGTCAAGGTGTGCTCTGACTGTTGACCTAATTGCATGGGTGGTGGTGGTACGCTGAGGAGGTAGACAAATCCTTGCTTAATTCAACTACTATATTAAATAAGATTGTTACATTACCAATTTTTGTCAGTTTCGTTAATACGCAGCATAGCCTTACTTCAGTTGTTGAAATAACAAGTGAGGCACAGTGTGTGCTGATGAATTGTTAACAGTTATGTGCTGTCCACAGCAACACCTCGACAGGCGAGTGGGGAAGGGCTCATAGTGAAGTAGTGCTTCCCCAGCTCTAAATCAAGGTACACCTTGCAGCTTGCTTTGTTCTGCGTCCAGCAGCAGGAGTAAAGCATGGGGGCTTCCTCTTCTGAGGCTACAGGGCTTTATGCTGCAGATAAGCCTATCTGTGGCTTTTCCTCTAGGGCTTATGAAGGCTTTTCCCTGAAGTTTGCTTTACCCTTTATGGGGCTTGAGTCTGGCATCTCTTGAGTGTTAAATGGATCTCAAAATCATTTTTATATATATCATCCTAATGCTACTCCTTTTATCTGCTGTAGCTGCTTGCTTCTTACTTTCACAACTGGTCTTCAGAAAAGAGTAGTTTCCACCAGTCACACTCAGTTTTGTTTCTTATAGTTGATGCATATGAAGTCATGCACGTTTGTGTCCATCAAGGTTGTGGCACCAGGGGAGGCTTCTGTGGGCTCCACATGGATATTTGTCTTATCTACATTCTTCTCGCTTTCAATACAGAAGTATGTTCTTGCTTCCACATGCAACAAAAAGAACAAGGATGTAACGAGGAAGAAGCAAGTAGGCATAAAGATTTTCCTGTTGTTACAACATAGCATAAGGAGGCCTGTGTGTAGCATGCAAGCACAGCATTAGTGCTTTAAATTTTCTTGGCTTTTTAAAGCTACTAAGATAGTAGTCCTTCTCATTTTGGAAAAGATTTTTTTTTCCACCCTATTCATTGTGTTAAAATGTGACGTGACCTGGTTTGTGCTTATATTTGAGGAAACCTAGATCAGAGTAAAATACTTATTTGCTATAATAGTCTAGTATTTAGACTAGACCATTTCTTTACCAAATGTCTCAAATTATCACAGAAGAATTCAGAATAATGTGTTAATTCTGTTGGGTTTCCATCAGGCTAGACTCGTTTTTAATAGAAGATGTTAATTCCAGAAGCAGCTATGGTCCTTGCAGCATTTGTAGTGTGCATGTCTAAGTAAAATTGTCCTAACTGCTATACTTGGCGGTGATCTGAGAATTCATCCAGAACTGCACTGAATTTTCAGTGTTTGGATCAAATCCAAAATAATCTAGGATACAAGTAGAATTTGGTTACTCGACATGAAAATCCAGTTCAGTTTGGTATTTCGTGGCCACTGTTGTGATACCACTTGCAGCATATTGTGCTGAAAACTGAGAGACCATCCCACATGAAGTACTAGGTTAGTATTGCCCAGTTCTGACTCCCTTTCTTTATGCAGGAGCTGCTGACCAGTCTCCGAGACTGGCTATTGGGCTTGCCAGGCATAAATAAAGTAGGGATTTTTTTTTTGTTATTTTCTGGGCTGTTTTCTCAGTTTAAGACCTTCTGCTTGCTTTTTTTCCTGCGTATGTCAAAACTGTACAGTTTATTCCAAAACAAAGAGCTTGATGCTTACATCTAGAGGCTAACCTTGATTGGTAGGTGTGACTTCTTACTCTGAGTCACTTTTCTGGACATGAAGTCTACACGTATATTCTGAAGATGAAGGTTTCCACAAAGTTCAGTGAGGGCTGCTGCTCTCAGAAAGAGATGCTGTGTTGCCATTTTTCATAATTTAGTAGTTTGTCTTTCACAAAAGAGAAGGATACAGCTTTCTCAACCATTTACAAGACATTAGCCTATGTTCTATGTTCTGCCTTCCAGAAGGATTTGCAGTGGTAAGTTTTGTGGGCATAGATTATCATCTTGTAGCTTTGTGCAAAGATTCAAGATTTCTTGGACAAATAAGAGAACCTACTTGTTGTGGAAGCAACTCAAATGTGTAGCCTGGGGCCCAAGTCCTGTTTAGTAGGAAGTCCAATACACTAGTCTAATCAAAATGCTTATATGTTTTATGAAACTTTTTTGTGAGTGTTAGCCAGCAAGTCTCTTTATCTGTTCCTCATAAGGTAGGTGCCACAACTGGAAAAGTAGATTTTCATGTTTGTTTCCTCTTTGGCAAGAATGAAAGAAGGAGCTTCCTGTACAGCCACTGTACCTTTTATTAAAGTTATACCATTTTCCTTCTTCCTGACGATTACTTTTAATTCTGAGACAGCTGATACAAAATGCATTAGGCCAAAGATGAAGCTGAGCCTGGCTCTTATACGTGGTGGATGGCTCTAGCTACAGCGTTTTCTTAGAGAAGGAAACAGGTTAAACCCTATCCAGTCTCAACAGGCAGTCAGTAGGTGCAACTAAACACAATGGGAAGAAGATTATGTCAGTATCCTGTTCCAGGCTCTGCTGTGAACAGGCAGAGGTTACTGTTTTCCAAGGAATTTATTGAAGGAGTTACTGTCTTTTGAAGTTAATTTTAGGTGAAAAAGAAGTTAAGTGCATCTTAATACCTATATGTGTAAACTGCTTTGACCATAATAATAACTGTGATGTGCAGATAGAGCCATTTGCAGATCGTGCCAAGCCAACTGCAAATGGGCAATGTCAGGAATTTGACTCCTACTTTGAGCAGGTGTTTGGAGTACAAGAAGCACAGTTCACTTCCTCCATCTCACAAGGTGGAGGAAATAGTAAAATAGATAAATAACAAGCTGGCATCTGCTCTGAAGCAGCTGAAGATGGGTAACCCAGGAGGATAATTCATGTGCTGAAAGAAGAGCAGATGTCAGTTAAGACGGCATGTTTGACCATGCTCTGTGCCAGTCATGTAGCCGGCCTTGGCAGTACAGGCTTGTCAGATATTCTGTTTGTGAAATTTGTTAGAAGATGAAGAATTGCTGTAGGTATTGGGAACTGGGAAAATAAGGGAATTTTTTTATTCATTGAAGCAGACCCAAATTACAATTTAATGTTAAAATTAACTGCATGCATTTTAAGTTACTTTAAAAATGAGAAGTCCAGTCCAGTAGAAAACTGCTTGCTTTTACTAGAAACAAAACACACCTATTTCAGAGCTCTCATTCAAGACTGTCTGGAACAATGGGCTTACTGCATTTTAAAATGCATGCAATAACATGTATTTGTTTCCCAGAGCATTTTGCCCCACACCTTATAGAATCATAGAATCATAGAACAACCAGGTTGGAAGGGACCCATCGGGTCTTCTAGTCCAACCATTCCTATCTAACACTAAAACATGTCCCTCAGGACCTCGTCCACCTGTGCCTTAAACACCTCCAGGGAAGGTGACTCAACCACCTCCCTGGGCAGCCTATTCCAATGCCCAATGACCCTTTCTGTGAAAAACTTCCTCCTAATGTCTAGCCTAAATCTCCCCTGGCGGAGCTTGAGGCCATTCTCTCTTGTCCTGTCCCCTGTCACTTGAGAGAAGAGGCCAACTCCCTCCTCTGTACAACCTCCTTTCAGGTAGTTGTAGAGAGTAATGAGGTTCAATTAAACTGTGCTTTTTCCCCTTCCAGTCTCTCGTCTTGGGTGAAGCACCATGCTGATAGAGCTTATGGCTTTCAGTCACAGAAATTAGCTCGGGTTTCTTCATCTGGGAAATATTTCCTTAAAATAGTATTTGGAAGACTCCATTGGTAGTCTCCTGTTCTGCCTAGGTTATAGCAGGAATAATTGATGCAGGAACCCTTTAAAGAGAAACAGGGTTACAGGGCTTTATTTTCTTGTGTACAATGGACATTATTGCTATGCAAAATCAATGTGTTGATTGAAAATTAAAGGCCTAATTTACCAGTTCAGTGCCTGAGAGATGAAAAGCCATTACAAAAAATAATTGACTGTATTTTTCTGCTGATATGAGTTTGCTTTTAAAAAGTCAAATCAAATATATTAAATGAGGTATGGATTGTGTTACACTGTTTTGTCATGTCACCACCTCTTTGTGTTCTCTCTTCTCTCTTGTGTGCCTTTAATGATAAAAACCCCACTTAGGTGCATATCATTATTGCTTTATGTCTTGAAGTTAGCAATTTCAGAATATCTTTCCGTATTGTGCTATATTTATCCTCAAAGACATAGTGGTTTGCTAAACCACACACACACGTTATAGAAATGCACTGTTAAGCTCAATAAAAGAAAATTAATTCAGTTATGCGGTGGCACTGTGAGGGGAAATGGAGAAAAGACAGAAACAACCTCAAGTGTCTTTAAAAATGAGTTTAATTTGCTTTAGAGCACCAAGCACTTCGAAGATTTCATCAGATTCATGCAGTTAACAGCTTGTGTCGCTTTGGAAAACCTGTTTGAAGAAGTTGGTAGCTTGGGACAGCATTCTCTCAGGTAGGGAAGCCTAAAGGACAAAGTGACTGGACAGGAAGGAAAAGCGAAGCTCCGTGCACAGACATATTTAAGAATTGTAAGTATCTTGGGGTTTGGGGAAAAGGATCCATCTTGAAAAAGGTATTTCCTTTAAAACCTGTCTTCATATTAGTATTTCTGTACCTTTTTTCCATAGGAAAACTGCTGAAATACTAATAGCCCATCTTTTGAGAATGCTTCTGTGTTTGGGGGATCAGAAGGATCCATATTGCTTTGAATTTTATGAGACATCCCTGAGGAGCTTTCTCTTTCCCAGCAGCTTAGCTGTATGCATGCTTTTGCCTGCTGACTTGAGAAATTGAAGAGGCTTTCCTTGATCATTTCAGATGGATATCCATAGAGTTCTTGGTAGTGGTAAGGTTGCTAAGTGTAGAAATTGCCAGGACAAAGGTGCCACAAGTAAGTTGTCCATCTAAAAGCTCTGTAAGTATTTATGCAACACTATAGTGGAATATGAGGGAAAACTCCCTTTGAAATATTGTATCTTCAGTACAGAAGGCACACACAGATATATTTCAAGAATAAAAGTCTCCTTTGTATTCTAAATACTTTTTTTTCAAGAAGGATTTTGTATAAGGAGCCAATCTGACTTCCTTCCTCAGCCCCTATAGGCAAAGCTATCAGTGGCTTAGAGACCTTTACACAGACCCTCTTTTGAGTACAGAGGAGCCCCATCAGTTCAGCAAGAGTGAAGTATATTTGCTCTCTGGGATACTTTCACAAAGTCATTCTTTGAGGATCTAGACTGTACATCAGAGTAAATTTTATCTAAATCAATTTTAATATTAGGGAGGAGTGTTGAATAGCATAGGTATTTTGTCACTTGGGAGACTAGTAATTTATTACTTGAAGTTGTACAATATATTAATTATCCAAACAATTGGACCTATTGAAACTTTCTGAAGTGAAAGACGGAAGTTACAGATAAGTTTAGAGTTGTGTCATTTTCTCATAAGCCTTCTCTTGGAAGGCTTTCTGCTTGCAGTAGAGGATGAGGTCTGGCAGTGAGCTTAGCCCTGACCTCTGGGTGTTCTATATGGGGTTGTTTGTTTCTACCACATTCTCTCAGTTTAAATTTAGATTTGCTGGCAGCTATTATGGCTGTTGCAGTAAGCTTCATGGACAAAACATTGAAACAAATGTGTCTTTTATCACAGATGTTTTTGCTGAATAAGATTAGTGAAGAACACCGGAAAGTTGAAAATCAGAGTGCAGAAGACTTTAATCCAAAAGGCGCAAATAGCTGAATGCCTGTAATGTGTTTAGTTCTCAATCCAAGGATAGAGCAAGTAATTGTTTAGGGGATGGGCCATTATTTTGAACCCTGTTCTAATTTGTTATCGGTAGTAATGAAATTTCAGCTATGTAAGTGAATATAGAACCTAGATATGAATATGTAGGTGTAACAAAAACATTAAGTTTACTGTTCTAAACTAGGTGCTGGTTGCTGTAGGACATAGCAACCTGCAACTAAATTTTATATTTAGCTGATCACTGAATGGCTGGGGTCAGAAGAGACCTCTGGAGATCATCTATTGCAACTGCTCTGCTAGAGTAAGTTCATCCACAGTGGATTGCACAAGGACATGTCCCAACAGGTTTTGAATATCTCTAGAGAAGGAGACTCCTCAACCTCCCTGGGCAGCATGTTCTAATATCCCATCACTCTCACAGTAAAGAAGTTTTTCCTCTTGTTCAGGTGGAACTTCCTGTGCTCCAGTTTGTGCCTGTTGCCCCTTGTCCTGTTGCTGAGCATCTTCAAGAAGGGTATAGATTTGTCCTCTTGACACGCAGACCTCAGATATTTGTAACCATTGATAAGATCCCCTCTCGGTCTTCTCCAGGCTAAACAGACCTAGGGGCCCCAACCTCTCCTCATATGAGAGATGCTGCAGTCCCCTGGACTCCAGGGCACTCCACTGGAGTCTCTCCAGTAGTTCCTTGACTTTCTTGAGCTGGGGAGCCCAGAACTGGACACAGTACTCCCGATGTGGACTCACTAACGCACAGTCGGGGAGGATATCATCCCTCAATTTGCTTACTATGGTCTTCTTGATGTACCCCAGGATACCATTGACCTTCTTGGCCATGAGAGCACATAGCTGGCTCATAATCAACTTATTGTCTACCAGGACTCTCCAGTCCTTCTCTACAGGGTGACTTTCCAGCTGATCAGCCCCTAACCTGTACTGGTGCAGGGGGGTTGTTCCTTCTGAGGTGCAGAACACTACACTTGCCTTTGATGAACTTCATTATGTTCCTCTCTGCCCAGCTTTCCAGCCTGTTCAGATCTTGGTGAATGACAGCACAGGCTTCCCATGTATCAGCCACTCCTCTCAGTTTTGCGTCATCATCAGACTCACTAAACATGATCACTAAATGTGTCTTAGTAGATATTAAACAATTGAGTTAGTTCTTAATATACACTAACTCACTGAAGCATAACAGCTGCATTTGTAATTCTTTTAAGGAAGTGCATCCTCTTAATTTTGTATTAAGCACAGAGGGTGATACTTCAGTTTTATGGTATTTTTATACTTTCTGCTAACCTGCTTGTATGGGACTTTTGAAATACATATGACAAAGGAATTTGTTTTCAAAACCAATATCTCATTATTTTTCTAATGTATGACATGACCCTCATAGACAAGGTTGTTCCACCTTGAAAGATTTGTTTGATGAGGCATTCTCTGGTTTCTCTTTCTACTACTACTCATCTCTCTAGAACAGGACATGAGGAAACAACTCCAGGTTGCACCAGTGGAGATTTAGATTGGACATTAGGCAAAATTTCTTCACCAAAAAGGTTATCAAGCACTGCAATAGGCTGCCCAGGAATGTGGTTGAGTTGTTAGCTCTGGAATCGTTTAAGACATGTAGGTTTGGCATTTAACAGTTGGACTAAATCACTTTAAGGGTCATTTTCCAACCTATGTGATTCTGTGATTCTATATTCTGAAGTAGCATAAAATGTTTTCCTGTAATGCACTTCTGTCTCTAAGTTTTTTCATGTTCTTCAAAAGATAACAACATTCCTGTGCATTGCTGAGTGACCACAGCACCAAGAAATAAAGGAGACCTTCAGAGTATGTGGAAGAGAGTATTCACCCTGTATACCTTTTCAGGGTAGAAAAAAATGAGTGAAGCAGGCCACAACTCTTGGATAATTTACAGTGAATATTTTTACCTCCTGGAGGACAAGATACAAAAGCTTTCAAAGACGTTTTGCCCCTGCAGTTGCTATGGGTAGGGTACACTGATACTCAGCTCTTCTGAGCACTTCGATAGCATCTAATCTTGTTACTAGGGCTGAACACTGGAGAGCTGTGTTCCTTGTGAATGGATTAGGGAGAATTTATTCACTGGTTAGAAGCCCTACTGTGTAGCCTGTATATTTTTGAATGTAAGTTGCATTGTGGGTTTGCATTTCAGCAGGAATTTCAGGCAACCTTTGAAATACGTAGCAAATCAGCATTCATTCCAAATGGTGCTTTTGTGCTAAATTTCCAAGTAGTGAATGGTATTTGTTAACTAAGCCCATTTGGCTTTATTTTGAAGGATAATAAAAACCCATCTTTTTTCCTCATCCCCTTAACTGACACAATATAGAGTCTGACTGAACTTAAAAAAAAAGACAGAACTGAATGGCAAAAGCAAGGAGATTTAAAGTTTGGAGAAACTCCTTAGGACTTGTATTTTTAAGGAACTGACTGTGGCTTGAGATCTGTTACATGAAACAAGGCATTTTTAAAAATAAGGGGTTTCGGGTCACATGGATGTATCGCTTAGAGTTAGTGAATGCTGGAAACATTGTTTGAGTAGGTAAGTATTTGTCAAGACAAAGGCAAAATGTGCCTCTCAAATGCATAGAGCTCTATGTTTTACTGTAGCACTATATCGTAGATGTACATTATTATGTGCATTTGGAGTATCATCTTCAGAAATACTTGGAAGCCTATCTTAAAGTCTTCGTATTTTTTCATCATCACATTTTGTATGGAAAATGCTAAATTAGAGACATCCCTCTGACCCCCCTGAAATATTCTTTTCTGTCATGGTACAGAAAATGTACTGTTTGTACTTTGTAAATCTCTTCTATTTTTTTTCTTGAACACAAAAATCTTGACTTCTAATGTAACTTTCAATGTTGTCCACTGAGCACATACAATTTTTACATAGTTCACTGAAATCAAACATATTTTACTCATTTCCATGTGTAATTGTTGCCTGTCATCTTTTTTACCACTGATTGGTAAGGAGGCACACTCCTACAGCTCCTTCTCTTAAATTACGTTTTAACTATGTTGAGAAGTAGAACCCTCATATTAGATTTTAACATGTGTTCTTTGTTCGTTGTTTCTGGAGTCTGGTTTGGGTTTTGTGGTTTTTCCTTGTTGAGTTTTTTGAGCATTCATTAGTATTGGAAAGATCAATGCATGAAGAAGCACAACTGGAGGAAAATGTAGAATCTTTACTTTGAATAGAAATTAGTGTTGAGGACATTTATCAACATGTACATTTCCTGTGTAAGACCATCTCTAATCAGAAATCATTCAACATCAGGAGTATTTTTTGATACTCAGTATGCTCTGAAACAGCTCCTATTTCCTGTATTTTACTTTAAAATGTTTTGGAAAACAATGGGAAGTAATCAAAGAACCTGTTTAAATAATAGCTTTGGAGTTGAATTACACTTCAGGAAGAATACTCAGAGGTTATTAAAATCTGGGGAATTCCCAATAAAGATTTGGAAAACTAAAAGTTGAATGCTAATTTTTCTGTGTTTCTAAACAATCCCTACAGAGATAATATTAGCTCCTCTGAGGGGAACATGGTTCTGTTTTTAATAGGGGAACAGATGTCTGATGATCTGGGCCCTTAGTTACTGTGGCAAAGATGAGCAATTCTGTTAGTAATAATATATGTCAGTGTAATACTGGAGTAAGCCCTCTGGATTCTATTAGTAAAGGGTTTTTTTCTATAGTAGGCAGCAAATTACAATTATCTCTGCAAAACCTTCAGAAGGAAACAAATCACCATAAAGATTTGTCAGGTAAGAGTAATAACAATATTTGTCTGGCTCCTGTAGGCGTCATAGAGCATTGGTATGATGCTCTTAGGATTTTGGTAGGATGGCAACATAGCTTTACTCTTTGTATACTCAGTGTGTTAGAATTGTTTGCTAATCAATTATCTTCTGTGCAAAGATATGTATTGTTTGTGAAAGTGAGAAAGAACTCTATTAGCTTTAGGACAGAAACTAATCTAGGGAGCTGTAGCTGCGTGTGGTGACAGGTAATTGTAATTGTATTTTTACTGTGGATCTTTAGAAGTGATTTGACTCAGGAAAATGAGGCATAATGCAATGGCATGCACAGGGAGTGCCATGGAAAGATGGTTAAGGAGAGTCACTGGAGAGGGCTCTGAGGAAACTAAGGAACAAGGAAAGAATATTTGGTGGTGGAAGCGCAGTGGACAGAAGTTTTCATTATACAATGAAGCAATGCAGATAAAATAGGGGAGATGCATCCATGGAAGCAAAACATGCTTGAGACTAATAAAGTATTTTGGCCATGCAGGCAGAGTTTCTTCTGCCCATCCATTAGGAAAGTTGTGAGACCTAATGATGTCTGGAATTACACTAAAGAATAAAATACACTACACCAGATGACCTTCAATGTCCTGATCCTTATTGACAACAAGCAGTCGGTGGAGAGATGCTAAAATAGAAATGACTTAAGGAGGAGACATTAAAGTTATTTTGGTTTTGATCTTGGTTGTGCTGAGCTTGAGCTGGCAGTGGTTCATCCAAGACGAAGTGTTAGAAAGCCATTCAGATATACAAAGGTGGAATGTGATTGTTTGGATATGAGGAGCAGCTATGAATATGTCATCAAGACTGGAGTGATAATTGAAGTTTTCTAAATGGAGAAAGTTACCCAAGGGCAGGGAAGGAACTGGTCAGCTTTTCTCTTGAGGGCTAGCCAGCAAAATGAGAAACTTCAAGTAACTAAAAGTCTGAATGTTTTAAGACTTCTTGTATGTTTGGTTTCTTTTAGACCCAACCAGAAAAAGGATCTGAATGGTCAGACTCTATGTCTTGTCTTATGAAGAAGCTTGAACAGTTGAACTTGGATATTGAAGAAGCTCTGAGTGGTAGCTCTTCTCCCTCCAGTACTCCTTCTACCAAAAGGCACAAGCAACAGGTAAGAATGTGTGTTGTATAATATGTTTTGTAAAGTTTAGCTATGAGATGCTCATCAAACCATGGCTTTCAGATCTGGTTGTGTTTCTGGATAGGCTGATGAGCTAGGGTTCAAGGATGAAGTAAGTTATGGTTTTCATGTAATATTAACAAAATCTCATGAACTTCTCAGACAGTGAATGGCCAAACAGAAGTGTCATAGGGTGAAAGTTATAAGATTTCTGTCAATATGGCTTAAAATCTCTAAACACCTTTTTTAGAGTGGACTTTGAATCAAGATGATTGCATTTCATAATTTTTTAGAATAGAATATTGTTAATTTAAAGTTCAAATGCTGACCTATTTACTCTTTTTGTATTTATTTAAAGAAATAGCAGCAAGAGAGACACTATGTATCTCTATTGAGTTGAATTAATATTTTTGTTTCTTTATTTTATCTGAATATTTGAGATAGAGCTGCATTCACATTCCTCTAGTTAGGAATATTTTGTGATAGCAAGTGTCATCAGTTGGTGGCATGCAGTTTCCTGAGCTTTTCTTTTTATGTCAAATAGCATTAAGGAGCAATTATATTATTTTAGTAATTTTTGAATAAGCAAGGCTTTTTATCGATGCAAGTAACTGGAGAGTGAACAATGTGAGAAGCAGGAGCGTTAGTTCTCTGCTTAAGACTATGATTAAAGTAATTTCTTAAGGTAAACTTGTTTGAGTTTGCAGCTCTGATTGTGCTAGCTTGAAACCCCTGAAAGGTGGGCTTGTGTGAATATTTTTGCTATCACTACTGTTTCAATGCTACTTCATTTTGTGAAAGTAAATTCTTCAAGTAAATATTTGTGCAGGCTGCTGTAAACATTCTTGAAGGTGGGAAGTTTGGGATATTGCATCTCAGTATGTGTTTTCATATTCAGCAGAGAGAGTGATAGTAACAGAGTGGCCATGACTGTCTATCTTTTCTTTCCTATTGTACATGTCAGCAAGTCAGAACTATGTCTGTCCAACTGAATTCATTTCGTCATTAAATTTTCTATTAATGGACAGTGTTCTGCCTCGTAAGAGACTGCTTAATGTCTTCTGTCAAAATGGTGTGGCAGTCTAATCTGCTTTTCTGCTTGAAAGTGAAACCCAAGCCAGCAGAGTTCAAACACTTCCCGTTGTGAGGCAGTGTGGTTTTGCTAACCAGTGATCCAAACACCTGATTTTATGGCTATATCTGCCCTACTAAGGCAAACCCCATGGTTTCATTTGGCATCATTTCTTTTCCATGATGACTTGAACATCAGGATACTAGAGTCCAAATCTATTGCTGGAACATTCAGTGAAGGGCATTGTAGTGTGTAGACAGCTGACAACCAAATCCAAATAAGCTGTTTTCAAATGCCCATAGAAAATGTCAACACTAGCATCCAATGCTTGCACATCTGTTACCGAAGCATAGTGGCAAGACATTTTCTGAGTACAGAGTCTGGGACTTTGGGCACAGTCTTCTTCCTGGGATATATTCCCCCAGGAAAAGCCTGTGCCTAGGCTGTTAAGGATGAACAGCCATGAACATATTAAGCATGAACAGCCTAAGCTTAATATGCTGATAAAAGCTGTCTCCAAGACAGTCTTACTGGTCTTGGCACATTTGTTTCCAATAGTTGCATCTGTTTGGATAAGTCAAAAAAGATTTCCAGGATGTTTTGAAAATCGCTCTTTTCCTCAGTACGATATTTGAGCAATTTAACTCCTTTTAATTAGGTCTTGTCTTCTTTCCATTCTGAAGCAGAAGATCATGCTTCATTTTAATTGTCAGTAGGCAGGAAATGTCCTTTAAGTCTCCAAGAGACAATTTCTCTACAGGAACTGGAGAGGTCTTTTATCACAAATGTCTTCCTGATGCACACAGAAAGATCGGAGCAAGAAAAGAGTCAGGGACAATCCTGTTGTGGAAGTGGTGATGGCATGCCCTTTACTCTTTCCTGCAAAGGTATTTGTAATCAAACAATTTCTGAACAAGACAATCATCTGCCCTAATTAGAACATTTAAGAATTATTTGTGTCAAAATGGGTTGACCTTGGTCTTTCTATGCAGTCAAAGAAGCTAAATGTATCCTTCTGAATCTCTCCATAAATTTACTGTGAAGAAACATATTTTGAAAATCTCAGAATAGCAGTTGCAGTGGAAAAAATGAACAGACTCTTTGTTTTCATACAAGTTGTATGAATGCATTATCTTCTATCAATTCATCCCATTTGGTCCATATTTTTTATTACAGCTTGTAATTTGTTCCACACATATCAAATGTTTTATTCCTAGCACTCATAATTAAACTTGAATAGGAATAAGATACATCTCAGACATATGCTTACTAGTAGCTGCATAAATTTGGCTCTTATAAACTACCATGGCTTCTTCATATATTTTTATTTTATTTTTACTATATGAACTGGGAACTGACACAAGAAATAATGGTTTTAAAGGATTTTGGGTGAAGTGCTCACAGATGCAGATGCTCACTTGTAGGCCAGAGATCTCTGAAATAGGTGACTACTCCATGAGTAGCAACAGGTTTGGTGGAGCGGCTCCTCTGAAGGTGTGGGCAATTTTTAAGAGATGACAGAGTATGTGAGATGCGATGTTTCAGAAATAAATTTTGTAATTCAGTCACTAGGTTGAGCCCAGTCAGTTTTCTACTTGAAGATTTTTCATTTCTTTATGGAAGTAACTCTGACATTTTATTATTATTAAGATTTTTCTTTTGTGAAGGTATCTATCATTAATAATACTTGATTGAAGTAAAATTTTGCAGTAATAAGACCAGGTATTTGCTAATGAAAATAGACTGAATGAATGTTATGGGACTTATTGGATGAGAATAGGTAATCTCACAGTATTTTGGTGGGCAAATTTAAGGTGTTTTCTAAAACAGAATAACTTTCAGATGAATGCCAAGAGGTGGTCTTTACATCCGTGTCAACTACAAGTTACTGCTGGTCATTTTTTTTTTTATTGGGAAATAGCATTGAGTCATAGCACTGGCTGGATGACTCCATATCTGATCCAGAAAAGACATTAAAAATAATTTTCTGTCATGAAATCATTTTCTGAAACATTCTCTCGACAATGCTATAAACACATGACTTAAGTACAAAAGAGCTGGGTTGTTTGAATGCACTAAGACCAAAACTACTAGCTTTGGAAAACTGCAAGTAATAGTACTACTTCTCTAAAACCTGTACTTTTCCTATGAAACTTTCTTAGGTACTTTGTAAGTTAAATAACAGGGAGAAAACATTCTTGCTATGAATAGCTTGTTTCTCTGTTACTTAACATGCCTGCTTTATTGCCATTTGGTGTCCTGTATTCAGTGTCAGTACAGAAAAAAAAATCAGGTCTGAAGAATGAGAGTCAGATTTTTCAGTTTTAGACCTTTGTCATTCACGGATAGTGACAAAGAAATCCTGTTTGATTAACCCATCTTATGTTAGAGATATGCCTGTCAGTTAACAACGTTTTGTCTTTAACTTACTCATTCTTTGCATTCTTCTGCAGCAATTTATTGTCTTCAAAATTTTTTGGGCCCCATTCTAATTCTTTTGTCAACTGTGCAAGGACTCCTTTTTTTTACAACCCTAAAAATATACTAACTGGAAATTAGGCAATTACTGATAAATACTAGCTGCAGATTTGTTCTCTTGTGAAGGGGAACAGTCAGAAAATAGGCTGATATTCACAGAATCACAGAATGGTATAGTTTGGAAGGGACCTCTGGAGCTCATCCGGTCCAACCCCAACACTAATGCAGATTCACCTAGAGCAGGTTACACTGGAAGTTGTCCAGGCGGATTTTGAATGTCTCCAGGTAATGAGATTCCACAATATCTCTGGGCAGCCTGTTCCAGTTCTCCATCACCCTCACAGTAAAGAATTTTCCCTCATGTTGAGGCAGAACTTCCTGTGCTCCACTTTGTGGCCATTACCCCTTGTCCTGTTGCTGGGCACCACTGGGAAGAGTCTGTCCCCATCACCCTGTCCCTTCAATATTTATAAGCATTGATAAGATCCCCTCTCAGTCTTCTCTTTTCCAGGCTGAACAGATTGAGCTCACTCAGCCTTTCTCCACATGGGAGATGCTCCAGTCCCCTCATCATCTTCATGGCCATCTGCTGGACTTTCTTCAGTTGTTCCTTGTCTCTTCTAAGCTGGGGAACCCAGAACTGGACACAGTTTTGATTGATTGTACCCATCTGCTTGGGGCTGCTCTTCAGTGCATCCATGATCCTGGTTCTGTGATTGTTCCCAGCATGAATCCTGCTAGATTGCAGCATGGCTTGCTTGTTACTCACAAACCTCATTGTTCTTTTCAACAAAAACCAGGATACATGGGGAAATGTTATGCAGTTGTGCTCTTCCTGGCTTTGCGTTCAGTGTGGCTGGGTATGTGTGGGCCCATAGTTAGGACATCTATCTTTTCAAAAATAGTATGGAAGTGGAGCAGTTAGGTGAGATCTCCCCAGGTTTGGGGGACAAGGAAAAGTGGATTTAGGAAGTTCAGTGCCTGTGATTTGAAAATGGGAATTTTCTGGATCTGTGTTTAAGTTAGAAAAACAAAAACAGGAAATAAAGCAAAAAAATATTTTAAAATTAATTTAATAAAATAATTTCTTTTTTAAGGTAGAGGTGATTCACTTCCTTGATACTTTTGAAGGTGTACTACTGTTTATTAGTACTCCAGTGTATATTGTCTGGTAAGGGAACCACTTCACATAATAATATGGATGTCTGCCTTAGAAAAATGTAAAAATGATGCAGCAGGTGATTTTACGAAAAAAAAAATTGAGGTCAAATACTTAACTTACATCAGATACATTCAAAAAGATAAAATTCCAATGATTTTATCTAGTAGTTGACATTAAAAATATTTATGACTTGCCTTTATTTACAGGGTTTTTAAAATTCTCTTACAGTGCCCTGTACAAGTGGAGGCAGGCTTTTATGAAGATCATCAAGGAAGGGGATCTTGGACAAATAGAAGAGCAGAATACCAGGACCTAGACTGTTTACCTTACCCGGTGTCATCTGGAGCACGACCTAAAACTGATGTAAGTAGCTACAGCATTTTTACAACATTCTTCGACTCTCAGGTTTAGCAACGTCAAAATATACTATTTATCATTACAATTGTCCTTTTTTTTTTTATTCTGAGTAATTTGTTTGGCCAATATTGCACTGTACAGAGGACTTCAGTTTGCAGAAGAGGTACAGGTAAAAGTTAAGGCAATCTTCAGTGAGACTACAGGGCTGTAGGATTGATGTAATCCCATTTTAGATAACTTTAGTGAAGATTTTTACATCTGAATCCATCGCTTGGACTGCCTTTATACTCAATGGAAAGAATTTGGTATTTCTAAAGAGTAATTAATCTCTCCTGGAGGTTAGATGTGATGGATTCCAGGCATCAGATTGACTATTGCATCTTCTTCATTGCTAATTTTAGAATTAGACTCTTAGGATTTTTAATTTGGCTGCTGGTTAGACTAAATTCAGGCCAGATTCGACCCTGTATTCTCTGTAATCAGAAGTTTTCAGCTCTGGAGGTTTAGTTAAGCCCTATTTCAACTAATAATAGCAAGATTTGTTTGGGTTGTTTTAATAAGATAATGCTGCAATCTAAGCCTGTTAAAATCTGTCAGAGGTTTTTCTCCAAAGGCTTTGATTCACTTCCTCAGTAGCTAAATGTCAGCTATTTTAGGATGAGTGTTTTTATTCCAAAATGCAGATGGTTTTGCCTCTCAGTTTTATATTACTTGGGTGCCAGCAGTGCCTATGTTCATCACACAACATAAAAATGGCTTTATTGGATTGAATCAAAGATACTTACAGTCCAGCATCCTTTCTTTGGCAGTGGCCAATGTTTGATGCTCTGGAAAGAAGCATAAGAACAGCATTAGCAGATAGTACGCTACCTTGGCTTCCTTTGGGGTGTTTACCAAGCAGACACATTGAAGCCAGTCAGTGTGTAGCAGTTTTGTAATTAATAGCACCCAAGGGTCTTTTTTTGCCACTAGTCGCTTATTTTTGTTTATTCTTTTGATATTCAAAGCATCTTGTAGCAACAAATTCCAAAGTTTAGTTACAGAATTTGTGGGAAAAAAACCCACTTATTTGTTGTTGTAAATTTGCTATTGGATTATTTTTGGCTGTAATTCTTGTACCGTGAAAAACTGAATTGTAGAAATCTTACAGGAGGTAGTGAATACCTGAGACTGCAGCTTTTTTCCGATATGTCTGATTGTATTTATTGGTATTGGCCTCTTTGTCTTGTTTGTTCAGCACCATGAAGTCCTTTTCCAGCAATTGGCAGTCTGGTTTTGTTTTTATTAACCTCTGTAATTTAATACAATTGGAAACTCTGTCCCTTTTTATTCCTTCATTTTCCAGATCATTTGTGAGTGTATTGAACAGATATAGTGAGACTGTCAGGTCTTTTTTGCTTTTAGTTAGCAATGAAAAGACAGTTCTATTTCTTGATGGTTTTTTTTTATTTGTTTGTTTTGTTTTCCTCCTTGACAGCATAGTTTGAGTCTGATAGATAACTTCATCAGAAGTATTTTGTAATGGAAGTACATTGTATCAGCCAAATCACCCACATCTGCAGTATGATTCTAAGCACGCGCCTACATTACTGAGACATGTCCTCCAAAAGCCATGCTTATGTTTCCCTGTTAGCCTGTGTTGCTATCAATGTGCTTATTCTGTTCTTAAGCATACTTTCTGGTGAATTTCTACCACGTCTATCAGTCCTACTAGCATCTCTTCCACAAATAGCTCCAGAGGCATTTTCAAATATTGGCGTGGCATATAATTACATATTAAGTCTGTAGCTCTGCAGTTCTCTTCCTCCTGATGAGGTGCTTGTTTCAAGTTAGCTACACAATTTTGATTAAAACAAAACCTATTATACTAAAGATATTTTAAAACTGTGATACTGTTCATCTGCCAAAGAATGAGATGCATGCCACCATACAAATTCCGTATTTCATTTAACGAACCTACTCATGTTCATTGAAATGTGAATTTGAAGGTGGGCTCCACTTGCTTACGAATTAAAAACATTGTCTTCCCTCTTGCTATTTCTTTTCCTTGGAAAATAAATTTGGTGTTTTCCATTTCTGCAAAAATCCAAACATTTGTTCTGATTTTTTGCTTTTCTAGTTGGGAGTAGATAGTAGAATTCAATAAAAGTAAAATGTTTGGCAACATTATTTGTTTTTTACTTCAGTCAAAGGTTCAGGCATGTACAAGTATCATTGTTTAACTGCCTTCCCGCTCGTACTATGTAAATAATTTTGGATGATTCTTCAGTAATACTGTTGTTTGGCTGGAATTGTATAGGAGAGAAGGCAGAGAGAAGTAATTTTTGGTTGTTTTTCTTTTCGAAAGTCTACATTTCTCTTTTTGTTGAATTTAGGAAATACTAGTAAAATAAATAGCAGTTCATGGGTCTTCATCTGTGCAGTCCACATATTGTATCAAACATTTGTAAGACTGACAGTGTCATGCAAATGCCCCATCTAGCTCCAGGCATGTGAGTCTGTCATGTCTTTCCAATACCTGAATTTTAACTGTTTATTCCTTAAGATACAGACTTCTACATATTTCTTAAGAAGGGTGTGCCAAAGTTATAAAGAGACTGGATCCAAATGGCAAAAGGCCTAATCTGCTCCCTCACAGCTAAGTTGCATCCATTAAATTCTCATGATCCGATGGATATGATACATAAGATGGGAGTAAAACAGAGATAAATCAGACCTGTTGTATTTTGATGAGCTAATTTTTCTTCTCTTCCAAATTGTTATGAGTCAGGAGGTCAAAAAGCGCTTATCTGTCTCCACTTCCCAGGATCTCATATACCCAGGCATTAAGAGAACCAAATACACTGTACCTTTTTGAGATTAGTAAATGTAGCAAAGATCAATGTTAGAAATAGCATGGAAGCTGTAATTCAGGAATAATATGAAGAGAATTATGCAAGCTACAGTCGTTCAATTCTCAGTAAAAGTTAGTGATGTTAGCTGCACACTTGCATGGATGCCAACTAGGCTGACAGCTTAAAAGGTGCGAAAGTTCTTTGGCAAACTTGTGTCACAGTAGGTGTTCTGTTTCTATGCCTTTGAATGATGCTTCACACTTGTTACGACACTTTGATAGAATAACAGTGAAAATGATGTTTTTAGGACAAAGTTGTTTCATGTCATGTTTCCCCTCTTTCCTTCCTCGCAAAGAGTTGATTCACTGAAACATTATTAGGTATTAAAGGAAATACGTACTTAAGGTGGTGGGCAAATCAGGTACCTGAGAGAAAAACAGCAAAGTTTTATGTGACAAATGCAGACATTTCTAAGTCCATGTCTACATCATGGAAATTCCACTAACAGAGAGAAAAAAACACTTCTACATCAAGTTCCAGCTCACCCTAAAGCTGTCTTTTGAATATAGGTCAAATGGTTGAAGCATTTGTGCCTCCAAAGTACTGATGTTGGTTGGTTGAGTATTTGAAGAGGCTGAAGTGACTGGCTGAAGCATACGTGCCTAGAGCTGGGGAGCTAAATCTCTCCCATGGCATATAGGTTACAGCCTTGCATTTGAAGGTCAGTGCCTGCCTGCACTGAGCAGAGAAGATTTTCAAACTGGGACAGTCTGATTTAGGAGTCTAATTACAAGTGGTGTGAAAACCCTCTAGCTCTTGCAGATAACAGAACACCCTCTGCTGCATGTACTCCACGCATGAGTAAGGGAAGGAAACATCATACATTAGTAACAAGGTGGGCTTTTTCCTTTATCTGTGATAAGTCTGTTCTACGTTTTCTTCTTAAGTACAGTTGATGAGCACAGTTTTGATTTCTTATACTATAGTTCCACGAGAAGCTTGAGTACATTAAACTGAGAGGGCTAAAGTTAATC
Source organism: Coccyzus lansbergi (assembly GCA_033558105.1). Taxonomy (NCBI): domain Eukaryota; kingdom Metazoa; phylum Chordata; class Aves; order Cuculiformes; family Coccyzidae; genus Coccyzus; species Coccyzus lansbergi. Next base: position 2,393,776 of record JAUMJK010000151.1, read on the forward strand.
ATTTTATAGGTTTGGGGCTTGTTTTAACCTGGATTCTTGGTCTGGTTCACTGCTCAGCTGCATGAATATGTAGGCCGGTGCAAGAAAGGATCAGAATGGCTGGAGATGAGACAGGGTGAATTACTTCTTTCAGCACTAATGCCAGCTTCTAATAGTTTAAACAGTTTGTGGAACTATGGTTTATCTGTACTAAGTCACTTGATCAGAAAATGGGAAGCAAAACACTGCTTTGTAACCCAGATGACTGAAAAGTGTTTGTGATTCTTTGAAAAAGGTATTTTTATTTTTTTTCTGAGACATGCTATAAACAGTGTATTAGAATTTAGGCTAGAGGTTCTAGAAATATCTGCTATCTTCTGACATTGTTTAGAAATGTAAAGCTAATAATACCATTATTTATGATTATGGCAGTCGTTTTCTCTCTGTAGGCAGTGCAATGCTTGCCTGACCCTGTGACATTGTTTGAGGCCAGAGGAATTCAAAAGTAAAAACAGCTGAAGGAAGATCAGCATCATTGTTTCACATGCACTGCTTCTTCAATGTTGCTGCCCCTTGACCAGTGGGGATCAAAGATTATTCCATTAGTGAGCAAGTGTGACAAGTCTTTTATCAGATTGCTGCCAACATCCAGTGCAGAAGAAAGTTATAATGTGAAAACTTATAACAATTTGTATTTCTATTAAGCTTTCTTTTGGAATTTGAACATCCTAAAGTATTTACAAACCTTAGGCTGATCCTGTGTTCCTCCATGAAATATGTAAGCACAGTCTTCATTTTACAGCTGAGATGAAAAGGTAGGTGTATATAACCTGGCTCTAAAATATGTTTCACATGCTGTCACTACTGGATGTGGTCATGAATTTTTCGGTTCCTCGTACAATTTACAGCAGCACTTATGTCCATTTTCTAATAAAGTGTGTTTCCCTAGGTGAAGATTAGATGGGTCGTACTTTACTCTGACTTTGCCCTCTGCTGAAAAAAAGTTGACAATGAAGTCTTGAGAAGTCTTGTATATGCTCAGAGAAAGGATTTCTTACTTCAGGGAACTCTGCCCATTTGGTTGTTGAACTACTTTGTGTGATTCATGAAGTGCAATTCGATGAAATAAGAAGCCTAGACCTGAATGTGGTAGACATAGTGTTCAATGCTTCATTTTCTCAAAGAAATGGTGTGCTTGAAGGCATGGTTATTTGGTTTTGTTGGAGCTGAAGATTTCTGTTTGTACTTCAGATAGAGTAGCATAGCTCATGCAGATGAGAGATACAGAGATCTTTGTAGAAACCGGGTCCTTGTTGACTTTCTACAAGCCATGCTGATGGGTTGTAGCATCACCAAGAGCAGAATCTGTGCATACTCCTGGCCTGTGTTTTTGCCTCTGAACCATTCCTTCCTTATAAAGAGTGCTAACTCTGATTATTCCTATTCTTGCAAAGATAAATTTAAATTTAGTCATGTGAATTGCTTTTCTATGTTGATATTCATCCTGTCAGCTAATTGTTTCAGGCTGTCTGCGCCTATACTGGAGAACTAACATCTTTGCAGAAATTTTCTTCTTGCTTTCAGTCTGTATTATGACATGTATCCCACTAGGGATGCATATTGGAAGAGTCAGGTACAGCAACCCACTCTGCTCCCAGCTGTACCCTGTTACAGTGGACTTTCTTACATCTGAATAGACTGGCCGCATTTCTATTCTTTGCGTGTACTGTGAGGATGTTACCCTTCTTGCCTAGCAGCACTCTAGGCTTGCAGGCCTTTCTGACATGATCAGGTAAGTGGTCTTGAAAGATAAAGTCTTCCCCACTTTGCAATGAACTACTTTCTTGGAAGTAAAGAAATTCTTTATCCCAGGAAAAGCCTGTATTAGTTCCATGTCTAATAGGTAGAGAAAGGCAAACAGCTTCCTTCTGCCTCATTTTTAACAGTCAGACCTGTATATTCCAATATATGTAAGTGATAGTCCAGGCTTTTTCTTCAACTTAGTTTCCAGTACACCTGAGATCATTCTGGCCTAAATTTGTTTCCAGCAAGGAGTGGCTGCAAACATAAGAGCCCAGAGCAGTCTACTTTTCCCTTTTGTCTTTATTCCCTTCTCCCATCAGTCAGCTCCCTCTCACAAAGCTGTCTGTGATCCAGGCAACACTGCTCACCACACATTATGCTGAAATCGTGATGAAATGATGAGTTTGGCGGACAGGGGAAGGGGAATCTCAATATAAGTTTTACCTATGCTCAGTACAGATATCTTGTGTGTGTTATTGGATAAACTTTCAAACACTTCTGAAAGAAAAACTAACAGATTAAAATCTCATCTAGTACATCTTCTAAACAGCCCTGAATTCTGGGTCTAAATTCCCTGTCTGCCTATCTCTGCAGATCAGTAAAACCTCAGCAGAAACAGGATGATGCTTTGTGAATCAAGAAGATGTAAACATACCAAACCAGCAAACACTAAATCCACCTCACTGAGCAAGCAAATCGAGTGTCTGAGTAGCATTTATAGGAGCGATACCAAAGACTGATTGACTCAGGGGTTCAGTTCTGATAGAGGCAGAAGAGGGCCCTGAGTTTGAAAAGGTGGGAGAATAGTACACAATTACTGTGTTTATCAGTACTGGATAATAATACTGTTGCATTACACGTTCTTACTGATTCTTGTATCTAAAATTTTAATGAAGAGGTCGCATGACGGTGGGCAGACCACTTCTTTTTCATTTCAGAAATGACATCTTGAGCTGTGGGCCCCTTTAATGATACATAGAAATTTTAAGCTGGAACTTGGCGTTATAGTGTTTATGTATGATAGTAAGAAATGCTATCAGATTATTATGAAATGCTTTTTTTTTTTGACAGAGGTCAGGATTGTTACCTCTTGATTTTATTGCAGTTTCTCCTTGGCACTTTGCAGTTATCTGAATAGAACTAAAAAGTATTTGTGTTGTTTGGAATTTACTTTCTTTCTTTCGTGTTTTAGCAGCCCTGTCTTCGCTAGTACAAAAGCAGACCAGAGAAACAGAACATCCCAAACACACAGAGCCTAAAAAGTTTTTGCAGAATGTACACTTACAGATCATCTTATTTGTTATGATTTACCACATATCTGCTGCATTTTTCTCTGGGTATTTTAATGAAGAGATTCCAGTGTCTTGTACTATAACTACTCTGATTACAGATAGTTGGATAGCAAAGGAGTTGGTTTATTTCTTGGTGGCCGTAATCCTGAGTTCCTAATGGAGTGAAAGGACCCTGTCTTATTGATTGATGAAACTCTTAAGATGTTGGTATCAGTTCCAAGTAAATTAAATCTTTTAGATAATTCAAATTTATTTAGGGGCAAAGTGTGGTGTGTCTCACAGTGGACTGAAAAGTTTGGAAAATTTCACAGCATTCCTTAAATAAAATATTTAACACACATTTTGTCTAAATTATTAGCTCTGTTCCATGTTTTCTTCTGACAAAAATACTGAAGTCAGCTGAGGAGGATAATCCTAATGTAGCTGTACAGCAATTAATATTACCTTGAGCTGTTACAGTTAAATCACTGTTATGAATCTATGAAATCTATGAAAATATTTATTTAACTTTAAATTACATTAATGGTGTCCTTTTTACACAGTACTTTGCACCAGATTCATTATTTTAAATTAGTTTTCATAAGGATTATTTGGAGGTAGGAGACATGCTTAGTGATTTTTTAAAAAAAACCAATCTCACGGAGTTACCTGTGTAAGAAAGCAAAGAACTACTTTAGCTTTATTCATAAAAGATCTTTGAGAAATAATGTAACAATGAGTAGTTATTCTTGGATTAGTGTAGACAAGATAATTTATATGCACTTTTTTTTGTATACAGTATAAAGTAAAATGGATGTTTCCGGCTCATTTTGGAATAATGTTCATTTGATGTAGTCAAAAAATGTACAAAATCCAAATCTGTATTAGGTGGATACTAGAACTGGTTATTTTTTTATAGCTCAACATCGCATGATTGTTTATGTAGTTCATACTGATAATGCCCGTTTATGTTGTAAGAAAATCTTTGAAGGCGTGAGCAACTGTGGGAGGAGTTGAGGAGTAGAGGTGACCCACCTCTGCAAGAGCAGCCAGCAGATCCACTAGCAACAGCAGTGTAAGCAGAGCAGCTGGGCTTGGTGGTGATTCTGCTAAAACATTGTGAGCAGAAACTGCCTGTGAGATATATTGAGTGAGCACCTTTCTGAGCCAGCCCAGTGCCTGTCTCATGGTAACTGTCCAAGCTCCCTCAGTGAGATTTGCTGTCTAGATCCAACTGTACTGACCCAAAGGAGAGCTGTAGGCAGGCATAGGTTCATTAATGTATATGTCCCAATTAAGCCTACATATGCTGTTTGGCTTTCATAGGCATATTTATCATATGGAAATTGAAATAAACTATATGCTAGAAGCATATTTGTTGTTACGTTAATTTTCAGATCTTCTACCTGAATTCGTTTGTAAAAACAAAGCAAGGTACCAATAAACTGAAATGGTAGTTTTTGTGTTTTGTTTCTGATAGCACAGACTGACTGCAGGAACACAATCACATTTCATAATAATGCGTTCTTATTAACACTAAAATTGCTGACTTACATTACAGTGTTAGTACACAGCCTCAGAAATGCATTGCTTTTCAAGGACAGACTGAAATGTCCTGTCTCTTTGTCAGTAGATGTGGGCTGCAATCTGTTAAAATAAGAATCTCTATAAATGTGTAACAAGAGATGATTTGGAATCAGACCATTATATTATACTATGCATATGCAAACATGGAGATAGATATCCTTCCTTCCCCCCAGTTAATTTTATACACAATGAAGTGCAAAAGGGAAACAATTTATGTCTCTCTTCTTCTGTTCACATATTTTATACCAGCAGCTGAGCTTGTGCTTGTAGATGCAACACATCATTTATTTAATTGGGTGACAGTACCAATTTCTGCTGTGTTTTGTAGCAGTCACAGAAAAGAACATGTTGGCAATAGAGTCCACAGGCTCCCATGGGTGAGTTTGGCAGGTGTGTGCTGGATTGGACTCTAATGGACTGTCTATCTGTTATATTTTTGTTCATGGGATTTGTGGAGTGCAGTTTTCTTCAGGGAAATCTGTACAATCATGCCTTATCTGTCTACCTGTCAGGTTTTTTGCTTACTCTTTTTCTGAACCTCTACTATATTTGTTAGAACAGCAGGGGCGGGGGGGTGGGTGGGAAAGGAATATGTTCTGTGTGTATAGTTTTATCAAAGTCATTTCTCTTTTAGTGTAGCTGTAACTCATTTTCACTGTCTTGGCCCCTGCTTTGGAATTTGTGTCATTCAGGCAGGTTTCTCCCGACAACTTCGCATGTTGATTGGACAGCACACATGATTGTGCTGGAGTCTCTGACTGTTACAATAGTTGTTCACAGCAAGTGGAAAGTGGAGAGATTAAAGCATTACCAGAGATGCATAGTTAAAAATGTGTCTTGCTTGGACTGCCACAGTGCTTGTGTCGTGCTTCGAAGCTTGGGTAGAACTGGACCCTTAGTCCCACTTTATGCAACGGTGCAAAGGTCTCTCATAATACAAACCTTCAGGCTCTTTGTACTCTGGAGAGCTTGTAGACTGCTCTCTCCCATTTCCCACGCTCAGGCAGAAGGGGCTTCCATCTATAACACACGAGAGACAGAGGCGAGCACAGTGCACAGGGAGAGCATTTTTTATGCAAATGAATACAGAAAATCATGTATCCCGCCTATGTAATAGAGATAATCCCTCTCAAGGTACAGCGTTCTCTTGTGCTTCTACTGGGAGGAGGCATCTTTGCCCAACAGCCACCCAGTCATCCTAGTACGTATAGTATCTCACAATACTGAAATGGGATTATGCAGCCTTTTGTGCAAGCGATGTGCCCTAAAACTGGTAGACAGGAAAGGCTCAGGGTTCTGTTTGATTTGAGCAGCTTTCTCAGAAAGCTCTATGTTTTTTTCTCTCAGGTGTACCCAGTCATTTCCCAGGTCATTTCTTACAAGTTTCTGTAACTCTTTATTTTTCGCAATGAAAGAAAGAAAAAAGACAAAGATACATAGATATGCATTTTTTAATATATACATGCATATCTGTGTACATATATACTTTATATATGCATTATTTATGTATGGGGTTTGATGGACTAAAGGTTTTTTTAACAGTAGCTCTCTGTACACAGGTGGCTTGCTGTGTGGTTCTAGCAGACAATCCCCTGGGCACTGCTACTTCACTGAACTGTGGTTAAACAATATATCCAGAAACCTCTGCAGTGCTTCAGCTCCTTTAAAGAAGGATCAGTACTACACAGAATTTACTCTCTAATCCAAAATGGAGCCCATGCATGTGTCCCATGGGAATCGGGGAGAGTGGAGCAGTGGTATGTGTCTGAGTCTCCAGCAGACCCAGAGTCATGAAACACATCCAGAACCTGATGAGGGGCAGGACTTAAACACCCTGTGTTTTGCATGTAGTGTGAGAGCTCAGCTCCTCAGCAGTCTTCATCTTTGCTTTCATGGAGCTCTCTACCAAAATGCTGTTTCCAATAAAATATATAGCCACAGTTAGAATACAGGTTGATGTTCTCCAGTATTTCCATTTTCCCATTCTTTTTTACAGAAGCTTGTTTTTCCTGTTCTAAGGAGGAGAAAGTCGAGATGTGGAACCCTTGCTGCTATAATCACAGATTGTACACATGGTAAAACAGACAAAAGCTTCAAAAGAGAAGTTCTCTTATTTCTTTTCTTGGTGTATGCAGGGAAGTAGAACTTCAGAAAAAATGTGCGGAAGATTTCCATGTAGCTACCATTCAGATGGCATTTTGGTAATTTCCCAGATCTGAACACAGAGTGATAAAGTAGTGCTTTTGAGATGAACTGCTAGTTGTTAAATGGGGCCTGCTGATAATCCACAGTAGGAGAAAGGTCACATATTATTTGAAGCAGCCAAGTGTCGTAATTATGACCTTCTTCAAATTGGCATTACATGGTTTAGATATTACAATGACTAATCACTTGATACAAAGCCAAGTCCTCAGAAAATAAAAGTGCCTGAAGTTTCTGTTTTGCAAAATGTCCTAATGCAAATTTTCAGATGAGCCATTAAAGTAGAGCTTGAGAATGTTGTGGATTAGGCAGCACACTGCAAATTGAACTGAAATTTCCCAGAGGTCCTTGTATGTCCTAAAACTTGAGCTTTGGACTTTGCATCTATGCCTATGAATCTGGACTGAAACAGAGTTAGGACAGCCTCAGAGAGGAACTGAAGCAACCTGTGGTCTGAGAGGTTTCAGAAGGACTTCTAGTCTATTCCCTTGTACTAAATCAGAATCACCTACACCTATCTCCCCCTGACAAAAGTTTCTCTAGCTTCTTTTTTAGAACTCCCCTTGAAAGACTACAATGCCTGTTCAGATTATATGTTTCAGCATTCCACTTACCATTTAAAAAATTTTCTTGCTGTAAAACATCTTCTTTTGTTCATCATCAACATGCAAAACAAGTTACATTTGTATGCTTTCCCTTCTGCATTCCTTTGTCGGATCATCTACTTCATCAGGCCTTTTCTTGTAGGTCTTGGTTTACAGACTCCCTGTTCCATCTCATGTCTTGACCTGCACAGCAAATGCTAATTTGAGCATATCCAGAGCTAGTTACATCTCACAGCTTGGTCACAAAAAAAAAAAAAAAAACCCAAACCAAAAGCTTTAGCAGTTGAGGCTGTAGTAGAATCTGGGCTCTTTGTAATGTACATGACTGATAAGTTGTATGGACGCTGAAGTGGAAAGTGATGTGCTGTCCTCCATAAGCCAGTCATCACCAGCGGAGGAAAAAAGGAGAAAAAGAATATCTGTTTCTCAGTGCAAAGTCTTCATGAAAACAGTGAAATGAAAGAACAAAAGAAGAACAAAGAAGATAACCAGGCAGACAAAAAGTCAGAGAGCCTTTCTGTTCTTCCTTAATGTTCACTTTCATCTTCTCTGCGATCATGGTTGCAAAAGTTAAATTTCCTAATAATGGAATTAATTCTGTAGCCTTCATGTCCTTCACCCTACAGTGTCCTAGGAAAAGTGACATAGTTTGTTTGTGTTAATTCACAAAACTTGAAAGAGAGGAGATTTAGATTAGATATTATGAAGATTTTTTTTCCTATGAGGGTGGTGAGTCACTGGAACAGGCTGCCCAGAGAAGCCATGGATGCCTCATCCTGGGAAGTGTTCATGGTAAGTTTAGATGGGGCTTTGAGCAACCTGATCTAATGGGAGGTGTTCCTGCCCACCGCAGGGGGTGGAACTGGATGATCTTTAAGAACCCTTCCAACCCAAACCATTCTATGATTCTATGTTTCTATTACCCGTGGTTGGGTGTACACTACAAGGGATCTCTGTGCGGATAAACACAAAATTGATAAAAGCACAATTAATGCCAGGGAGCGATTCCCAAGAGCCAACAGCCTGATGCAGATTTCCTGCTACCTTTATACCAGTGTAAATGAAAAGAGAAACTCTATTCTCTTTTAATTTCCTTGGGATGCCTCCTCGACTCCCTCCAGCAGTTCCAGCACGGCAGGAGGTTGTTGGTAGCCGGTGGGCAGTGTAGGGGTGTGATGCGCAGTCCCCAGGGCTTGGCTGGCAGCGCTGTTCCCTCGTGGGGGCTGCCTGGTATCACATATCGGGATGCAGCCTGCAATCCAAAGCCTTGACCTCTTTTGATTGCTGCTTTTTTAATAGAGTCGGCCTTGATTTGTGTATAAAAATAGTTTAGTGAATGTTCCTGAAATTTCAGCTGAGATAATCTGCCTAATGAGATGGCTGCATCAAAAGAAGCGTGTCCACCAGCAGATTGAGGGAGGTGATTCTGCCCCTCTTTTCCTCTCGTGTGAGACCTCATCTTGAGTATTGTGCCCATTTCTGGGATCCTTAACAAAAGACGGATACAGATCTGTTGGAACAGGTCCAGAGGAGGCTACAAGGAGGACTGGAGGGCTGGAGCACCTCCTGGATGAGGACAGGCTGAGAGAGTTGAGGTTTTTAAGCTCAGAGAAGAGGAGACTTTGAGGAGATCTTATAGTGACCTTCCAGTACCTGAAGGCTCTACAGGAAAGCTGGGGTGGGACCATTTACAAGGACGTGTAGTGATAGGACTAAAGGCAATGGGTATAAACTGGAGAGGGGCAGATTTAGACTAGACATGGAGAGTTTCTTCAAGATAAGGGTGATGAGGCACTGGCACAGGTTGCCCAGGGAAGCTGTTCCTGCCCTATTGCTGGAGGTGTTCAAGGCCAAGTTGGATGGGACCTTGGGCAGCCTGATCTAGTGGAATGTGTCCCTGCCTATGGCAGGGGAGGTTGGAAATGTATGGTCTTTAGAGTGCCTTCCAGCCCAAACTATTCTATGATTCTACGCCTGCCTGCAGCTCTGGCTCTGAAAATTATTCTCCCTTGTTGTTCAGGCAGTGCAATGCTAATGCAAAGGTACTTTGATGTCAGACCTGTCTTTCTAGACTGGTGATGATTCGTGTTTGTGCAGTCAGAGCATTTTGAGATGCAAATCCTTGTATTCTTGCAGGCTGTTTTCTGATGTATTGCACCAGGTTTTCATTCATTCTGTCTGTTCACAGAGAGAATTTAGTGGGAGCTTAGGCAACTCTTTTGAACTTCAGACTTGGCCTCATGAGGTTCAACAAGGCTAAGTGCAAGGTCCTACACCTCAGTTGGGGCAATCCCCTGGTTTCAGTACAGGCTGGGGAATGTGACTGAGAGCAGCCTTGCAGAGAAGGACTTGGGGATGCTGGTTGATGAGAAGCTCAACATGAGCCGGCAACACGCACTCACAGCCCAGAAGACCAACCATATGCTGGGATTCTATGATGAAGTGTATCTTGTTGATCATAGGTCCCTGGTCCTGGCCCTTGTGATGATATAAAGAAAAAAAAAAGAAGAAATTTTGGCAATGAATGGTTATATGGAGTTTTGATCCCCAAACGTTCCCCATACCAAACCTCAAGGGCTTCTTGCCTGCTTTCTTTGGGGTTTGTTTTTTGAAGGCATATCTGGAGCTTCACCAAGTTCTTGCCTTTGCAGCCTTGTTTTTTTAGCAGGGATTCAGCCCAAGGTCAGGACTGTCTGGTTCTGGGTTGACAGAATCTTGCACAGTTGCTGGTTTTGCTTAATTGAGAAGTCTCCTTTTGTCATGATCTCCTTGGGAGTTTTCGATGGTTGGTACCTCTGAATCAGTTTATTGACACTTCTCTCCACAGGCTATTATTTTTTAAGGTCTGTCAGAAATGCTACATTTTCTGCTGACCACTAGTTTTTATATACACCTCTTTGAGAGCACTCCTTGGGACACTTAGTTTTAATACACTTGTGCTCTACTGGGTGACCTGTTCTTTTATACTGAGAGAGACTGATTTTGGTGCTGAACTGTCCAGCTGTGTGTGCACTTCTCATGTGGAATTCCAGCTACTGTGAACTGATTGAAATCTAATGAGCAAGAATAGCTTGTGCGTCTTGGAAAATTGGGATGTTTTCCTGCTCCCCACAGTTCTGACTAGCCTACAGGGTACCTGTGACCCCTACAATGCCATTCATTTGCGCTTAGTATGTGGGAAAGTGGAGTGTGATGAGTTTTGTTGATTGTCTCACACAAAGTATATTCGAACAATGCCTTTTTTGTGTTACAGCCCCTTTGCAAGTCTGTTGCCAAGATCCCCACCCTGTTACTGCATGTGGGACAGCAAAGGCTGTTATGAACCTTATTCACAGTGGCTGTGGTCATGATGTCCAAGGAGTGTCCCGTCTCTGCTTTGGGTGGGTTTCCTGGGAGTGGTCTCAAAGGAACCTGCTGGTTTATTTCATACAATCATAGAAACACCAGGTTGGAAGAGACCCACCAGATCATCAAGTCTAACCATTCCTATCAAACACTAAACCATGTCCCTCAGGACCTCGTCTAATCTATTTGCAGCAGGTATAAGCATGATGTGATAATATCTGAGAAGTAAATATCCATAATTCCCAGCAAATTTGAGTACACCATGGTTGAAGTTCAGGGTTTACAAAGTCAAGGGTAAGGATTAATTCCATAGCTTAATACGTGTTCTCAAATTATGGTAAAATCCTGCAGTAAGGTCTGGCCTCCACTGATGACTAAATCCTCTGGTCCAGTCTAGAAGGGAAATGTGGGAGTGGGCATTGATAAGAAGTGCATGTACATAGTAGATATGCTTATATCAAACAGTCTGTTCTAGATCCATCCCCTGATTGCATTATCACAAATACTTCATTTTCTTCCAGTAAGAATTAACTTTACGTAAATAGAGGGAAGAAACATTACAATGAGCTTGTTTAACCTAACAATATCAACAACTGGACAGTAAAGTTAGTTGGTTGATGGCAAACATGAATATGGCATTTATGAAACTGCAGGGGGTTTTTTCCTTCTAAGATATCTATTACTTTTAAGAGATGAAAAAAGACATTAAAGAGGTCCCCCCAGGTCTGGAATGAACTACTGTTCTCAGACATTCTCCAGCTCTGAATATCTCAGGATCATTATGTGGGAACAATTATATATTGTATGATACATCTAAAGTATTCAGTAATTTGAAGAGTCTTTGCTGAAAACAAATTTTACAGCAAACTATGGTGTAAATTTTCTATAGCTTTGAAAAATCACCATGACAGAAATAAGAGAACAAAACACTGAAATGTGCACCCTGCCCTGCTTCTTGAGTGTATGTTTATCAGCAAATGATTATATTCTTTTCATTATACAAAAGCATTCATCAGGCCTTTTCAACTATAAACTCTAATGATGATTACCGTTTCAGCGCGGGGACCTAAAAGCATTCTGTAAACATGACTGATCCAGTGTTTTCTGATGGGTATTTCTGTTATAATACATTTCATCTGCCTCTGGAATTTGTGCATCTCCTGTCAGGAGAAAAATGACCACATGCAAAGAGGTGGATTGCAATATTTAGGGTTTTAGGGTCAAGAAGGATATTTTGTGTTCTTCACTATCTTAATTTTACACCTAGAAGGCAGAAGGGCAGAGTGAAAATGATTGCCCAGTATCCCACATGAGGTCTTTCTAGATTTTGTAATTTTCAGTTCTATACCATCAGTCACAAGATTGTTTTCCCTGCTGTGCCATCCTCTCTCATATACTGCCATCAGCACTTCCTTTGCTTCTTCCTACCTGGCCCAGAATATAAAAAAATAAACATTCTTTGTAATACCATTTACTTCTTCAGAGTTCTACAGTAAGGCAAATCCTAAACCATACTGCCTGAGGCATTCAGTGTACTCTTGACAGATGTCCCAGTGGAATTAGGGTAGTTGGTGCTCTTAGTGACTCAGCATCCCAATAACATGGTTGATGTTCCGTAGCTGCCCAGTTTACAACCTGCTCTGTCTGCAAAGGCAGCATTTGCAAAGCAGGGACTCTGGCAAATAAGAAGATACCTCACTCAGCAGGAACACACTGCTGAGGTTCTTAAGGATAACAGTTCCTCTAGTTTGACTGGAAGGTACACATTTGTGGTGGGCTTTTTGACACAGATCCTGGGACATCCTGTTTTCCAGTGTGTATTGTCAAGTGGTTCTCATTGTGTTGCGTCAGCTGATAATCTTCAAGAATTGCTTATTCTTTCTCCTTTTTTCCCTGTTTTTTTTTCTTTTTTTCCTTTTTTTTTCCATGCTATTATCATTCTCTAGAGAACCTAGAGTCTGAAAAGGGGGCAGTGGCAAGCCTAAATGAGGCTGCTGGGACACACACATTTAGTTGCACAGATCAGCCATCTGCTTTGCATGCTATACCTTCACTCCTCATTACACACTTATTATGGGAATATTTATTCTGTGAATGACTAGCTGTTTGCTCTTAATAGGCTTCCATCTGCGTATAAAATTGTTAAACCACTTCCCTTAGGCATGTGAAAGTTTGGCTTTCTCTTTAAGGTGACTGTAACTATGCAGTTACACTTACTGTATCATTATCAGGATGTTGAGATCCACTCAGGATGTATGTGTGGAAGATGGGCTGGGAAAAGTGACTTAGACAACTCCTCAGGTGCAAAGAAGGTTAAGTTTTAGAGTGACAGCCAGTAAAGCTGGAATCTATGCAGGAATTTTGAGGTTTTAGATGTGACAATATGATGAAAATAAGTGGGGAGGAAGCATAGATACCTCTGGGAATAAGCAATGGATGTGGATTGCTCAGAATGATGAAATAGCCCTGTCACATGGTGTGTGCCATATACCTGACAGATTTGCCTTCACTGAATCTCCCACTGGGCTTTGAGAGGAGCTGTCTGGGAAGGAGACCCCTCATGGCCCTTCCTGCCATGGGACATGTACAGAAAAAGACCAAGTTGCAACTCAGAGTGGGAAAACCAGATTCTGAATTACTTAAACTTCTCAGAATTGTATGGTTCATGCACAATGAATAGAGAAGAGTAAAGAGCAAAAAAAAAAAAAAAGAAAAGTTGGTTGGGTTTTATGGGTTTGTTTGTTTGCTGTCTTCTTATTTTGTTTTGTTCTACGCACAGAAAATTACTCAGAATAATATATTTCCTGGCTAATTCTACTCCTGTTAAATTGTAATTGAATCCTAAGAGAAAGGACCATATCTCCAAGCAGTGTCCATCTTAGCATTTGGCACATGATACCATTTTTCTTGACTAACTTGAACTTTCAGAAATCACGTGCTTTTGAAAATTAATTAGATTCTCCTTCTCATGCTAATACGTATTGGTAGCATTTTGTCTACAAAAAAAAACTTTATCCCAAGGTATCCCATGAATCTTTTAAGTGCTTTCCAGGGACTGAGAGATATCCATGGGGAAATGATGTGTTCAGCTGTATCTCACTTTCAATAATTTTTAAAGTAAACACTTTACTTTGTCTTACGTATGAGTTATGACCATAATGACTTCTGGTTCTGAGTTTCCTTTCTCCACATTTCCTCTCCCCAGACTTCTCCTGGTGATAATGTTGCATAGTGTGGGAATGAGCCCAGGCTGCATTTTATTCCTGTGTTTTCACCTGACATTTTGCCAATGTGCTGTTATGTTGCTTTTTATACTGAAAAATAATACCCTGAATCTCACATTGTGAAATCAAAACCCACCCTTCAGCAAGGTATATAGTAGCCCAAAATCTCAAATATGGGCATAGAGTAACTAGGCAATTAGGGGGCAAATAGAGAAAGCATAAGGCATATTGGCTTACAGGAAGAAACTCAGTCTCTGCAGAAGCATGATGAGCTCCAGAAGGCTTAGGAAAAAAAATTGCAAGAGTTTTGAAGAATGCAGCACCTCTACTGATGCCTGTGGTGAAGACATCTATTTTCTGTGTTTAGTCCACCTTATGCAAGGAACTTTTGATGAACTTTGTCTCTTACAAGCCAAAAGATGGACCAGAGAGTTCCAGGCATAATGGCTTTTTATTGTTGAAGACTGTTTTCCTTATTCATTTGTTTTTTATTTTCCTTCCAAGATGATGTTGATTAGACTTGTGGCTTGTTTTTTTCTATTTGATTCATGGCTTCTGATTGAGTATCTTGACCTTATATGACATCTTATCATTAACTGGTTCTCTGAAGGCTCTCTGCAACTGTTTTGCAAATATCTGCTACATTATAGGCTTACTGTTGGGACCAGTAATTAAAGACACATGCTTTCAACTTAATATCGCTTTGTTCATAATGGGAAAGAGGCAAAATGAGAATGGTGTTGTGAACACAGTGCAAGGAAACTAGAACCTCAGAGTGCAGTGCCTGGGAGAAAGTTCAGCAGCACTAGAAATACCTAGGCCATTTGTTCCCGACTTTTAGATAACTCACCACCCACTAGAGAATATTGGTAATGGGTTGTGTCTCACAAGAATCTCTGAGAGATCTACCATATCTCTTCTTTATCATCTTTCTTGATCTGGGATTGCTGTCATATCCACCTTGGATTCTTACTTCCTTGTTGCTAGCTTTGCTGACAGATCCAGGACCATTTTACAAACCTGACTTTATCTGGTATCTCTGCATCATGCTTTCATGTAATTCTGATGTAGGAATGCATAACACAGACATGCAAATTGACATTGCATAGATCTGTATGGTTCCAGCAGAGCTTCTTATTTCTTTCTTCATGCTGCATCTGTGACATGCTTAGGGGTCACCACTGAGATCCACCTTATCCATCAGAAAGCTCTTTAATATTTTAACTCCATTACAAGTTATTTTATAGGTATGGAGTCAGTTTATTCACAATGGAAAATAGTTTATTTATGTGCAGTTAATGTGCTGTTTTGGAGAAATAAGAAATAATCACAGAACAATTAAAAAGAACTTGCTGACAAGTGAAAAAAAAAAGTTAATTTGTGGAAGCAAAGAGTAAAAATATTCTTTAAGTAGTCTGCACTTTCTTTGGATACATGTACCTCAGCATAAGAATTTCATTTATAACACTTGATATAAATAGTGTGATAACACTTCACAGAAGCTCCACTTATCAGGGGAATTCCAACTTCTTACAGAGACTGAAACATACTGGTTGTCATGCCATCCTTGTAAATATTTTATGTTGGCTTAAGACTCAAGGGCAGATGTCTATTTTTACTTAGTGTTTGTGAGGAACTATAATCCTAAAAAGCTTTTGGTATAAAACATTTAGCAGTAGTAAGTCAGTTCAAAGCTGTCTCGGGAAACAAAATATGCAATGCAGCTTTTTAGTTTGTTTTTGTATTATACTGAATGTTTGCTATACTTCTCTGGTAAACATGTCTATAATAAATAGTTGTTCCAAACAACATCCATTCAGCAAAGTATCTTGGAAGTTCATATTCAGAAAGCATAGTCTACCTTTCCTCTTGAAGCAATTGTTTGCTCTGACATCTTGAGCAGTAACTTGCTGTTTGTGGTTTTTTGGTTTTTTTTTAATAGCAGCTACGATTTAGTATTGCCTGCCTGCTGAAATAATAAGACTTGTAGACTAGCAAAGACAGGTTGTTACTAATGTGCACCCTGTATTGTCTGGTGTCCCAACAAACTTTCCTGGATGTCTACTGGTTTTTCAAAGAAATTATGTAAACTTTCTATTTTAGACATAATCTAAGGCCCTTAAAACTAGACACACACACACACACACACACACAAAATGTGTCATGTGCTCTTGATTAAAATGAGAAAGTTGGAGAGCTAAAGACTTCTGCTGTGCAAATAACTAGTATAAATGTTGGGGTGTCTGAACCACTTTGCTAACACAGACTCTTCAGCTGCATCTGTGCATTTGGAAACAGGGTAGAGAGATTCAGACTCTTTTAATAAGACTTAGCCAGCATTAATACTTATTTTGTAGTTCAGCTTTCAATAATATAATCTTCTTCTGTGTTTTCGTGGCAGACTCTCAGAAGCCAACCACATTATCAACTGGAGTGGCCATACCTACATGTCCGTTTCTGCCTGTGTTAGTGCAGGGCTTGACTCAGTCCTGCTTTTTAAGGCCAGTGTGTGACATCATTACTAATTAAGTTTGAATACAGAGCTATGTTTGGGAGCCAAAGGAAGTGCAGGAAGGAAGCTGAGTGTCACTGAGTCATGTCATATGAATGCATGGCAAGCAGTTATTGATAACATACAGCCAAACCACAATGTTGATTTTGGAAGATTTGGCATGGGAACTAAAAGCAGCATCCTGACCTCAGTTGCAATTTGTTTGTATTTAAATTTATAGTAATGCTGGTTTGGTTCTTTGGAAGAATTGTTTCTTTTCAGATACTCTGTCTTTATTTATCTCACAGCTCTTGCTAGAATAAGGACCCTTAGGGATGTCAACATTTAATCTGTGCGAACAAGGCATCAGCATTTTTCTGAAGACTGTCTCCCATTTTCTGTGTGAAGGAAAAATGTCTCTTTAGTGGCAGGCACCCTGCCTTGCAATTTCCGTTGTGTGAGCTTGGACATCTGTGCGATTATCCTCTGGGAACACTTGCAGTTTGACACATATGCATCTAGTCTAGCTATTTTTAATCACTGCTTTTCAAGTGTCTGTAGTGAGTTTGGTGACATGAATGGAAATAGTGTTTTCCAAATTTGAATCCTTTGGTATTTGCTTTTTGCAGTCCCTCAACCTCTCTAAAATTTCAAGGTATCATAAAGGTTAATCAATTCCAACTGTCCAGGAAACTTCATTATAAGGCTTGAAATATTACAGTGCCCACGGAATTTGAATGTAAAGCTGCCTTTGAAGATTGTGAGAAATAGGTAATTTCTGTGTTTAGCACAGCCACACTTATACAGGAACATAACATACTGAGAACAAAGTAGTCTTCAGATGTTTAAAAATTTATTCTAAAGTAAAAATATGATTGTATATATGTTTTGGCTTAATTTTTAGGAAAGGTGATAGTTCTGTATCTTTAACAGTTATTAAGAGAATGTTTCATGTCATTGGAGAATTAACCTGGTAATTTTTTTCATTTTACTCCCTGAGTCAAAACAGATCCCAGGTAGCAACCTTTTTCCTTGTACATCCCTTTCTGTCACAGTTGGAGGATCTGTACCTAACTGCAAGGAAAACTTAAGTATCACATCTCCTGTTGTCAGTATGTGAAGGGGTTGTAAAATAAGACCTAAAGAGCAATAGTCCATTTCAGGTCTCAGATATCAAACTGACTCCTATTCCAGTCAACAAAATACACTTGAAAAAATGTAGCCCAGTATTTGGACTAGTGAAACAATATTTTAAGAAGGGTTATAGATGTAAGATTCAAGGCAAGCATAAATGTCTCATTGTATTAACAAGTCATGAAGAATACCTTGTATTTCAAGTTTATTTAAAATTAGTTATTTGAAGGTTATTAGAATAAGAGAAAGAAAAGTCTTTAAGAGATTCCTGTAAACTATATGCTTTGTTTCCTTCCCTACAGTGTGGATCTATGTCACTTCTGTGAGGTGTTTGTGTACTATGTTCTTGAAAGCCTCTGATGATGGACACCCTACAATCTCACTGTGCAACCAGTGCTTCACTATATTATAGCATTAGAAAGCTTCCTTTAGAGCATAGTGTGACGTTTTCTTGCACATTAAAATAATTTCCTTTTGTCCTCCTGAGACGTGCAAAATTATTTTCTTTCTCTTTATGTGATATGTTTGAGACCTGTCCTCATGTTTCATCCCACTTTTTTTTTTTCTAAATTAATGGTCCTATTTCCATCTTTTTTTTATCCTTGCATTTCACATTTTCTGGATCCGTGATCATTTTTTGGTTTCTCTCCTCTTTCCCCTATTTTTTTGACATGCATTGACCAGTGCCGAATGCTTCAGGTGAATGCAGCTCAACAGACTAGTTCCTGGAGCTCTGTCCATTGCTGGAGATTGATAACTCAACAAAAGTAATTGCTCCGGATACAGCAGAGCCACTGAACTGAGTTCTTCTTGGAGTGAGAAAGGAATGCAGTCTTACCACTCAGATCTACCAGATGTTACTTGCAGAGATCTTTTTCCTCATCCACTACTTCAGCCATATTCTTTTTGCATTCCTCTAGCAATGCCTTCATTTTTTGCAGTATCAGGTACAAAGGTCTTTATCTTCAGTTTCAGATTCCTTAACAGCCTATTCCATTCTTATTATGTTCTATTCTTATCACACTCGAACACCTTCCATCTCTCCGTTCCCAAATCCCGAATCCCTAGATTGAAGGAAGTTCCTTTGTGGTTTCTCTTGCTTGGCACCTCATCCTTTGAGAAAATTCTTTGTAAAAAGCCAGGGTTCAGTGACAATCTTCCTTTTAAAACCTTCTTAAAACTCTGTTTCTGAAATGCTTGGTGGGAGCTGGACCTCTTGTGCACCGCACTTGGTAACACACAAACCCTGCACAGTTTTGATGATTCTTTATTCTCTCTCATTTGTGTGCTGTTGTCTCATGTCTCTTTTATGCTTCTAAAGAAAGCTTTTTGGAATATAAGGCATCTTTAATGTTTCATATGAGAAGCACTTCACACAATAGATTTCTCTATAGTTGATGTGATAATGCTAACAACAATACTGGTAAATGTATTAGGGAGAAATGGCCCTGCGTAGAGCCTGCTGTTCATTGTGCAAGGAGCCAAATATTTCAGAGACAGTTCTTATATCCTTGTGTATTTCTTCCAACCCACAGAATTATACTTTAATAGTATTTCCACAGGAGAGCAAGGTGAGCCAAGGCCCAGTCATTACAGAGGTTTTTCCATGTAATTTAGTGGTTCAAGAAAACTCTATGAAAGATTATCTTGGCAAAAGATGTAAATGTGAAGAGCAGCTGGTAATCCTATGAAGATCTTGCTCATCTATAAATTAATACATGCCACTGGGGATACTGAGAATTTGTCTTGGAAGTGAAATGGTTGAGAAGAGATTTTTAGCACTCAGTCAGCAAAAGATGACAGTCATAAAAGCAGAACTTTATTTATGATATAGCACAATGTTCAGTTGGTTTGGGGTATTACTATAAAATCCAGCATCTATTTCTGATATTTCTCTGTGTGCCTAAAAATGCAATTGCATTCCACTGGGACAGAGACAAAACTTCCTTTGTTATCTTATCAGAAGAATATGGCTCCTACCATAAGCTCTCAAGAAAACATTTTTGCAGTTTTGAGGGGTGCTTCATTGAACAAATGCTTTTTTTTCACAGCCCTCCTCCTCCACCACCATCATTTTACAACATAATGAAAACAAGATGCAGTGAACTGTTACTGAGCTAGGATCAGAAGAATAGTTTTAGTGGGGTAATAGCTGAATACATAGCTTAACAGTTACATAATTGGAAGGGCAGCCAGAAGATGTAAGTGTTTCTTATTTATATCTACTTATGTACATGTGCATATAGATGTAAAGAAAGTACAGTTGCTAAACATGCCACTGATGACATAAATATGTGTCTGGATAATAGATCAGATAGATAGACATCCAGAAAACTAGATGTGCTTTATGTAGTTAAATTAAATGTAAATTTTTTTTGAGGTAGGTAGCATGAACTAAATATAAACAGAACTTGGATGTGTTGAGTTGAAAGTCCCAAACTTGCTTTCTCTGTGACCATCATCAGTGACAGATAACACCAGTGGCAACAGCAACACATCCTCCAGTCTGCCAGAGCCATGGGGCACTCCTAAGTCCAGCATTTTACTGAATGTGTCTTCAGTCCAAGCAGAATGAGATCAATCAAAGATTGAAGTTGTCCAGGGTTCCTGCTAGCCTGTGCCATCTTGCAGCTACACAGGAGCACCAACTGCAGGGTCCATGTAACCTGAAGCCGGACCCAAGCATCACAAGTACTCCTGCAGTACACCTTGTTACTATGTGAGCAAGCTTCATAGCCTGCTTTAATTCAGGCACAAACCTGTGACTAGTGTCTTGTGACATTAGTGACAAGTCCAGGGCCTGTAGTGATAGGGCACGGAAGATTCAGACTAGATATGAAGGAAAAATTTTTTACAATGTGGGTGATGAAGCACTAAACAGGGTTGCCCAGTGAGGCGGTAGATGTCCTTGCCCTGTAAACATTCCTGGTAGGATTCATGTAACATATCTTATTGGTACTTGGTGCACAACACCTGTACACGTATTTTTATCCAGAGCCTCCCAAATAGAGATAAATTAACTTTATGTATTAGTGAATCTCTTCCAAATTAATACATGTCTCTGTATTCCATGCCCCTCTTCTTCCCAGAGTATGCCTTTCCACAGCTCCTATCTGCTGCAGATCCCATCTCTTCACGTTAGGAAACCTGGTTTCAGCACCAAATTAGGATGAAGTGTTATAACTCATTTATATATAGCACTATCAGAATCAAAGAGCTTCTTGCATTCTGCTTTGTATCTCACCTGTCTTCAGATCCAGTCTTCCTCATTTATGTTACCCTTTTCTGGTGACAGTGCTTTGATGATCTCAGATTTATTTTCTTTTGGTTTTGTTATAACAAGGCAATATTTTGGTCACTGTTGTGTCTTTCTATGCTGAGTTTTGTGCAGTTAAATTTTGCAGTGTTTTTATGGCTTTGATCCCTGTTTCTTTAAAAGCACCTTTATTTTTTTGAGTGAGATAAACAAGCTCTCCAAATGTTCAGGCTTTGTACCTGGAAAAGGAAAGGGGCGCCAGAAAAGGAAATCCATTTTGTACCTGAGAGGAATATTATCTATCCCTACATTCGCCCTTCAGTTCAAATATCCTGGAGCCTTTCTAGAATTACTGGAATCGTTCTGCAAAAGCCCTCCTGAGGTCTTTTGGAACACCCCAGATCAAATTGATATGATGCATCTGCCAGCTCTGATCCATAGAGTGATGCTGATGTAGAAGACTGTATTTCTGTTTCAGTGAGCTCTGGGTTAAGTGCAGCTTCTGCTATGTGTAATGACAGATGCTGCTAAATGTGACTCACATTTTCTCTTTGTTCCCCTCTACAGCAGCCTCTCCAATTGCTGCTGCAACTTCTCAGCATGAGGAGCAATCTTATGTCTTAATAAACAAACAAACAAATTGGCAAGAACTCCAGACATCTAGTTGTTTTGGGTAAAAGGCTGTGCTTATTAGCATTTCTCCAGTAGAAAATAGCAAGTTCCCAAACCATACTACCCAGGACGGGATTCATACCCTATTAAACTGTGTAACTCAGAACAGGATGGAACAGATTACTTCTCCAAGAATAAAATCGTTCTCTTCCACATTTACATTGTCAGCTGACCTGGATTCATGACACGTTAAAGCAAAATAATTCAAACTTTCCCTTTTTTTTTACAAAAAAAGACTACAGGTATAGGACTGCTCTATGGGATTTAGTTTATCGTATGAATTTTCTCTAGTGTGAGATGCACACTCTTGTCTTCAGGGCAAGACTGTCTGAGAAACTAATAGAGTTGCCATTGCCACAAGCTTTTTGCACACATTTCTCTATCACATTTAGAGTCTCCAGCTTAGTCTTTTTGAAGGTCCATAGAAAGATGAAGACTCCATTTGTTTGCAGAACATTTCTTTCCCCTCCCTTCTGGACAAGCCAGACTGTTTTATTCTGCCTCATCTGGTATCATACTGCCTGAATGGGATAAATCTGGTATAATTTCAGAATTATAAGGGGGGATGTCGATGTCTCTGTTTAAGTCATCTATAAGGAAGAATGATAGAGGTCCTGCCTCGTTGTTGACTGCTGAAAGGAAATGTGAATGTATCTTTACAGAGAAATGCCCTTAGAAATGCCTACAGGACTCTTCCTTCATCCTGGTAATGACAAAAACAGCAGTATTGCATGTGTTTGAGAGTTGTGTCCAGCACTAACCACTTAGTTTGCCACCATCATCTTATCTTGTGAGAGTTCTGAAAGTGGAAGCAAGTGAGCTAAACTGTCCCAGAGTAGCTGGAGACCAGTGGAAAATCCAAGAAGACATCCTGAGTTTGCTTTTCATCCATGAGAAATAACAGGAAATACCGACTCTTTTGCTCAGGAGCCAGTCTATTTCCAGGCTTTCTGATCATTTGATTTTCATTGGACCACCTTGGTTTGCAATCCTACTTCTTTTTAGGGACCTCAGAAAGCTAAAGCAAGACAGTATGAATGTGATTACAGTAGCGTGGAATGATCCCAAAAAATACAGGTGGGCAACTGCCCACAAACTTTTCCCTTTGCATCATCTCTGCCAAGCCTGGGAAGTGGCTGGAAAGACAATTTTGTCATAGCTGGGATGTGTTTTTTAGAGAGACCCATAATCTAAAAGTCAGTCTTCTAAAGAACATTTTACTTTGTTTTGTTTTTATTTTCCATTTCCAGTTAAGTCTGTCTATATGATGTCCATTTTGTCCTATATCCAGTCCTTGTTAAAACTCTATTAGACTTTTTTTACACTTCACCCATCCTGAAAATTAAAACAGGGTAGGGTGATAAGTTTGGGTTGGGGAAAGCAATAATTGAGGATCTCTTGCAATTTCAGTAATTAGCTTGGGCTCCTCATTGCTTATCCCAGCATGGGGAACCCTTATGAGTTGTTAACTATTGTGGTTTGTGAGTCCTGGTCACTGCTGAACTGATCTGAGAGCAGTTGTGGGAATTTACTTGCCAATTTGCTTGTTGTTTTGTTTTGAGATTTGTTATAAAGAGATGGCAGGTTTGTCTGTTTCTACAGTTACTTTTGACTCCATTTCCATTCTGGAGCAATTTTAAATATTCCTTTTCAAAAGTTGACATCGTTGATACCAGAACAGAGTGCTTTTTATAGCACTTGGTTTGATTTCTGTTTTTAAGGTGGTTTTCTTTCCTCTCAAATGAATGTACTCAGCTACTGATAAAACTCCTTTTCCTTTTTTGATTAATAAGTAATATGGGGTGTGCTGACCTGGGAGAAGGTGACTCAGAGCAAGGTACTGCATTTGGATATGAAGTGAATCTATTTGCACAAAATTATGTGAAAAGAATATCCTTCCCAGTACCTGTTCTTGAAATATGTTCTTCTCTTTCTATTAGTCTGATCTGCAACCTTGCTGATATTTCATGTAGGCTTAAGGTGACTTGTTTTTCAATGTACAGACATCCATCCTGTATATGACACCAAATGAATGCAAAGATCCATTCTTGATGGTGATGATTCAGTAGTGAACTGTTACAGGTTTTCTCATCGGAGGCAGGATCACGTCACTATTTAGTTTGCATTAAACTGTGTGTAGAGTGAAAGGTATAGAAATTACAGAGATTGTGCCAAAAAAGGAAATTAATTAAAATGAACAAAAGAAGTAG
The DNA here is from genome assembly GCA_033558105.1 of Coccyzus lansbergi. NCBI lineage: Eukaryota > Metazoa > Chordata > Aves > Cuculiformes > Coccyzidae > Coccyzus > Coccyzus lansbergi. The sequence goes on from JAUMJK010000151.1 coordinate 2,417,555, forward strand.
GTCAAATTTTGGCCTAACTGTGTTCAAGTTGTTCCTTTTGAATACAAAGAGCAGAGAAAATAGGCAGATGGGAGTACAGAAAAGGGAAATAAACCAAAGCGATTAGCCTAGTGACCTTCCCTTATTTCTGGTGGGTTTTGTATGTATGTGCACTGTGCCATTGTTTTTGATGAATAAAATTAGCATATTCAATTTATATCCTAAAAGAAGCCTAAGTTCCGTAATTTACTCAGCACTGCAATTCCAATTTAAGGTGCAAGTTTTAACTTTGAAAGTTGTTTGTGGTAATTCTTTTCTATATTTTGCATATTTATGTGTTTGGATTGAAGACACAAAAAAAGAATAGTAGATTTATAAAATAGCATTAGGGCTAATTAAGAAAGGAAAATAGCTCAGAACAATGATATTCTGGAGTTTTGTTCCTGTGCCATTTTTAAACAATTGAACACTGAGCCACTCAGTAACAGATTAACTTATTCATCAGCTTTCTAAGAGCTAAATTTCAATGGATTTCTTTCCTTTCATATATTCTTTCAAATGATTTATATAAAGGAAGGTTTTCACTATGTTGGTAAGGGTTTCCCAAGAAGTTTCGAACTAATGCTTAGTTAAACAAATTGAGTAGAAATTTATACTGTAATTAGTTTGATGAGTGTATTGCATTGCACAGCCCCAATTATCTGTAGTTTTCTATGAAGGAAAGTAAAGAAATAAAAAAACGAAGGCAAAGAAAATGAGAGCACTTTCTTCATGGCTGTTATTACTTTAAAACGTAATTATAATCAATGATAACTTTCAAATATCTCTGAGTGCTATATTTAACTCACAGAAACACAGATTAGTTTGGGTTGGAAGGGACCTTAAAGATCATCTATTTCCAACCCCTCTGCCATGGGCAGGGACACCTCCCACCAGATCAGGCTGCTCAAGGTCCCATCCAACCTGGCCTTGAACACCTCCAGGGATGGGGCAGCCACAGCTTCCACGGGCAACCTGTGCTGGTGCCTCTCCACGGTCATAGTGAAGAATTTCTTCCTTATGTCTAATGTAAATCTTTTCCCTTCCAATTTAAAGCCATTTCCCCTCATCCTACCTCTCCATCACACCTCATATCTCTCAACATCTTTTCTGTCTCTTGAATTCATCTGTTGAACATTCAGTAAATATGATTAGAAGGACTAGCTCTGCTATACAAAACAAATCCTAAGTTTCAGTCTGATTGAAATATAAGTGTTATAGAATGCTTGTGCAAATATCTACTGTCTCCTTGGAGGCAGTTTTGATACCAAAAATATATTTTTCACTGAGATGTATTTACACTGAAGAAAGCAACTTGGCATCAGCAGTTTTGTCTATTAGCATCTACTTTCAAATAGACTTTTAGATTATTCACACCTCATGTGAGGCTGTTACAGGTTTTGTTCATTTCAATTTTTCCACATTTAAAAGGTACCTTCTCTAGACCTCAGTAATGCAACGAGGCCAGATAATACCCCAGCAGTCATTCACAGGACTGCTCAGATACACAGAGCAAATGCTGCACCACTACAGTTCTGTGGAAAGTACTGTTCTACAAAATATATGTGTTGATTTTCCTTTTTACTTGGAAGGGGAGGTGGTCATCCCAGTTAAAGGCCAAAACAAGCACATTTAGAGAGAGCTTTCTTCAGAAATTTAATTTCCAAGATGATTGATACCTGATATAGAATGACTGGTTTAACAGTACATGTTTGCCTTGTAGACACTTTTTACTAGATGAAATGAATCCCACCCATTCAATGTACTGTTAGACTAACTCAAAGTTTGTTTTGTTCCACAGTCCAAAATCTAGCATCTCAATGAAAGGGCATATAATTTATTTTCAGTTAAATATAAAAATGAATCACACATTTCCAGCATAGGTTTGCTCTTTTTTTCATGCCTTACACTATTTTGATTTTTCATTATTTATGACAAAAATGTTGCAATGGAAATTCTGACTTTCTCTTGACTTCTTATTTTTAGTTATCCTCTTCTGTCTTTGAACTGAGTCTCCTCTGTGGAACTGCCTTAGGCACCACCGATGACACACATTCTGTAACGGGCATGCCCCTGTGGATAAAAACATTCAAGACACTGGCAGATGTCCATTTGCAGTACACAGTTTTTTAGGTGACCTTCACTTTATGTTCCTAACCCACTTTAAAATTATATCTGTTTAATTAACCATTCACAAACAATGTTGCTTGCTATAGCTAATACCTCTTCTCCAAAATAAAAGCAGTAAAATCTTACTACCTTCAATTATGAGCCTTACTTCCCCCCACCCACCTACCCAGAATGAAAAGTAGTAAATAAATTTAAGCAGAAAATAGTCCTGACAACTTAACCTATATTGTTAATTCCAGTAATATTTATTTCTTCTTTGGCATTAATAACATCTTCCAAAGTGTTACTGCATCAGTATTATATTTGTAGAAGTTCGCCAGCCGAATTAATTGATTCTGAAGTGCCAAATGTTGCTGGCTTACTAATTGTTTCCCTTACAAAACCATTAAGGTAGCTGTGCTTCTATTACAACCACGTCAGCATCTAGAACAAATTGAAAAGGTTCTCAGGGGTAAAATATTTAGCTGTATAACCATAGGTTGTTAGGTAAAGGCAGTGATTAGGATAGTGCAGTTAAATACCTATTCTCTAATTAGGATCTCTCTGAAAATGAGAAGTACAAGAAAATATGAAAATTATTACAGTTATTACAGTAAGGTACAAGTTTAATGCTCTTGATTACTAATACTAAATATACTTTCTGACAAAGCAGGATCTTCATACTAAACCTTTTCTCTAGAAGCAACATAAAGTCAAACAGCAGATAGGTGTTCTCAGGAAAAGAATTTCACTCTTTTAAACATAGTTTTCCTTTTAAATATATACTTTATAATCATAAACTATATACATTGCTTAGACACTGTACATTACGTTCAGTATACCTTGTTCTATAAGTTAGCTAGAGTATCTCCAGGGTAATAAGACTTTAAAAATTAAATTTGCAAACATCTTTTGAAAAACATGTTTCCACTTCACTAGTGTTTTAAAAGAACAGTTGATCTTAAATTCTCTCTGTTACCCAATTTACAAATCTCTTAAAATAACATATGCTTGTGTTACATGGATAACTGATCTTTATTATTCTGCATACAGTACCAATGCAATGTCCCTTTTATTAAGCTATTATATGCTTGTTTCACTTTTATGCCCAAGAATCAAAAACTGTATTATGTGGCAGAGAAACAACCCTAACCTCTCAGGTAGATACCTGCAAAATATAATTTATTTCTGTTGCATTATTGTAGAAAATCTTAGACAAGGCCATTACTGCCCAAGTGAAGTCAGCAGTAACCACTAGTGGCACTGTTTAACACTTCTGACTTGTAGAGTCTTTCTTTATTGACCTTTTGCTTTATGTTTCCTAGTTTTTATAATACCTGTAACACCAGAAGAACAAGGTCTGTAATTGTAATTAAATCAGTCTGACAGTGAGTCACACTCTGGCAGCTAAAGAGGAATCAGGAGAAAAAATAATCTAATCTTAAACATGAATGGTATTTGCTGGAGGGAAGGGAGGAAGAGAGGGTGTATGTATTTTTTTCTTTTATTGGGGAATGTAAAACTTGCCAGGAATTCAATACAGGGGTTTTTTTCTTAGAGAACTTTTGCTTTATAATCTAGAATGGATGCTGAAATAGAATATCTTGGAAAAATAGCTCCCTATTGAAATCACTTGTAAATATATATTTACTTCTGTGTGCAGAATCGTAAGTTGCAGTTTTTAATCACAGACATTTTTAGAGGCAGAACTAATGGCAGGAGAAAGATCTCCGCTATTTGGCATCTGGTTCAGAAATGGTAAGCATCTGTAGGAAGCATCCAAACATCCTGTTCTGGTGACAGCTACAGGTCTTGAAAGCCACCCATAAAGCCTCTCTCCAGATGTAGAAATCTGTAACTGGCTGGTGCAAAAGGGTGAGCTCTGGGGGTTTCTGAGCTCCTCATCCTCTCTGGAGCTTGTGTGCCTGCCTACATGTTTCATTCTCCATCCATTTGCAATCCAAGCTTGGATTATGCTTTTGAGAACAGGCATCGAAGTGACGAGAGGTGCTCCAGGTTATGCGTCATAATACATACACATAGTGTTTGCTACCTGATTGGACTTGCTTAGGTATGCATTTAAACTAAAGGGTTACTGAGATTTTGAAGTATATAAAAGTCAGTGAAATAATGATAATTCCTTAAACTCACAGTCAGATTAATTTATAGGTAAATATGTATGTCTCCTCCCTTCTTAAATCATCTGGCCAGAATAACATATTCTCACTCTTTCATGAAGTGTATGATAAGTTAAAATATGCTCTCACTAAGTACATCCCTGTCTCTGATTTTCTACTGGTTTATTGAATTTAGTCTAAACACTTCGCTATTTAAATCAGTGTTTTAATTGAATGTTTCTTCTTTTCATCAGCAGTAAAACATTGATAGGTATTTCTAGTGACAGATGGGTTTTAAAGACAGCCTAAAAATACTAGAGGACTCTAAATGTGAAAATGCAAGTGGTCATTAAGTCATGGATACTGCTGTAAGGTATGCAACATTTCAGTTTGAATAATAAGCAGATCAAAAATCCAGACATTCTATAATTCATTCACAGCAGATCTCTAGCAGCTCATACTAAGGTTTTACACATATAGTGGCCTCCTTCAACCTCTCACGAGTATGGTAGTTCCTAGATTAAGTCAACACCTAACTACCAGTCTTGAGGTTCAGCTAATCCTGGGAGGAGGACCTCAGACCTTTCTATCAGCTGTCAAGCAGCCAGTGACTTTTGAAAATTTCAATTGCATGAAGATGTATGCTTATATGGCTAAAGAGCTACTGATAATTTAGAGATCTAATTTTAGAGATCTTACAACTACCTAAAGGGAGGTTGTAGAGAGTAGGGTGCTGGCCTCTTCTCCCAAGTGACATGGGACAGGAAAAGGGGGAATGGCCTGAGGCTGCACCAGAGGAGGTTCAGACTAGATACCAGAAAGAAATTTTTCACAGAAATGGTCATTGGGCATTGGAACAGACAGCCCAGGGAGGTGGTTGAATCACCATCCCTGGAGGTATTTAAAAGAAGAGTAGATGAAGTGCTCAGGGACATGGTTTAGTGGCAGATAGGAATGATTGGACTCGATGATCCAAGAGGTCTTTTCCAACCTGGTGATTCTGTGATTCTATTATTTAAAGGTCCTGTCCTACCTCCTCTGCACTATGGATGTACATGTTGCTGTGAAATGGAGTGCAGGAAGCAGATTGACTGTAATGTGGCATTTCTCTTTTTTTCATCATGTCATGGCCCCATCAAGTACAAAATGATTGCTACATCCTCTGGACCTTGTAGGAAATCTGCTTAGGACATACCACAGCTGAGAATCTAGTCCACTGAAATCTGCTCTGATAATTCACTGCTAATGCGCTGTTAGAACTGTCCTCCAGGCCTTTCTTGGTAAGACATTTGAGTCCTGTAACAAAACAAATTGGGTATGTTATATTGTAACTCTTAGGGTTTTTTTTTTTCTTTTTTATATTTTTATTCTGCATACTATTTATTCTTCTGAGAGCTACTTAAGTCTTGATAGAACTTAAACTTTTGTGGGCTTTAGTGGCACAAGGAAGCATGATTTCATGCCAGTTGTTTCGCCATCTACCCTGAAAACATACTAATGCTCAGGCAATTTAAGGACTCACACATGTAGTTGCTTCACACAATTCTTTCCAGAACTGTGGCTGTCTTGATTACATCCAGTCTGCTCCCCAGCACTGGTTATTCAGATGGAGTTTCTGATGGGAAGTGCTGCAGCTTTTTCCCCATCCATGAGTCTGGGTGCTGCTGACAGCTATGGTTCTCTGTACAGCATGAAGGTCTCCGAATGATGTGGTGCTGGTTATCTATCGGGCATGGAACTCTGGAGGAGTCATCATCACCCCCAAATAATATAAAAAAACAATTGCTAATCAAATATACATCTCCAAGCTGAAACAGAATTCAAGCTGTAAAGGTAGAAAGGGATCTCAGCATCTAATTTTCCTGCAGCTGGTGTCACCAAGGTTGATGGCAGATGTGCATTTTGACAAGAGTCCCAGCCCAGAGAGAGGACACAGGAAACTGATATTCTTTGCTTGCATTAATTAGTAGGTTTTGCCTACTGAGAGGTCTTTTTCAAATGTTTCACATTCTAGTTCTTCCTGGAACATTACAATACCCTGATTAGGAAATACTTCTGCAAAATGGAATAGCAATAACTGCTTCCTGAATTCAGATGTGTTGCTGTGAATTAGTATTTTCAGTCATTATTGTTGATTGAGTAAAACTACAGAGAGGGTATATATGCAGGTAAGTGCACCCTTTACTTTAGAGCTTTTCGATTTTCAGAATTTGCAGCAATAATTTTCACTTTGAAAGTTTATTCTTGTTGGACCTGACTTTGAGTTTGTATAAATCAGACCTACTTTGATTTAAGGCCAGCTGAAGCAATGGTGGTTTTCATCAAATCAGTGCTTCTGAAAAGATGAATAATGCCTTAAATCTAACTGTAAAAACAAATTTCAAGCAGTGGCCATTAACTTGAGTTATGAAATGGAAATCGGAGAAGAATGATGTTTGTACCGCAGTGATTAAGGACAACAAGATGTACTTTCAGCATTTAGTGGTAGTCCATGATATGCACGTGAGTGGTATCAAAATTATGCCGCAAATATTGTCATAAATGTTAGGTTGTTCTATGAAAAAATTCTTCCAACTTTCATGGTGTGAAACTTCCCTAATACCACATTTTTGGGGGATTATGTAATCTTAAATTCAGTTCAGAGATTATCCTGAGCTACACAGAATGGTAACGCTATGAGAAGATTTTGGATCATTCTACTGAAGGATCCTTGAATATTTTTAGGAAGGTCATACTGCTTAGCTACTAAAACAAAAAAAAAAAGTAAGGAAAAAAAGAAAAGAAAGGAAGAGAAATGAAATGTTTGTCTGCATTGCAGAGAAGCATAAAATCAGTTCATCATATAGGAGCATAAGTTATATATACAGTTCTGTGAATATATTTGTTTTGGCTGTCCATGATAGCTGAGAAATAATACCTGCCAATTTCAAAACCCCTCAGTGGGAGTATATTTATTTTATCCTATTTCAAGAAATAACCTATGTCCTTTTTTTGCTTTAAAATAGCTTGAGTCAGTAGTATATATATTTAAATTAGTTTGAAACTGCTTTAGGCTGTGCAGGAATGCGTGTGTGTGTGTGTGTGTGTGAGAGTACAAGTAAGTAAGAGAGAGTGGGAGATAATTTGAGCCAGTGCCTAACAAACCTTTGCTCTCTTCTCTTGTGAGGGATGAATCCATGCAGACAACTATCTATTTCATTATGATTTTGTCCATAATTTTAAACATCACAGAATCAGAATCACAGAACAACCAGGTTGGAAGGGACCCATCGGATCTTCTAGTCCAACCATTCCTATCTAACACTAAACCAAGTCCCTCAAGACCTCATCCACCCATGTCTTAAACACCTCCAGGGAAGGGGAATCAACCACCTCCCTGGGCAGCCTATTCCAATGCCCAATGACCCTCTGCGTGAAAAACCTCCTCCTAATCTCCAGCCTAAATCTACCCTGGCGGAGCTTGAGGCCATTCCCTCTTGTCCTGTCCCCTGTCACTTGGGAGAAGAGGCCAGCTCCCTCCTCTCCACAACCACCTTTCAGGTACTTGTAGAGAGTAATGAGGTCTCCTCTCAGCCTCCTCTTCTCCAGGCTAAACAACCCCAGCTCTCTCAGCCGCTCCTCATAGGATCTGTTCTCCAGCCCCTTTCCAGTCTCGTTGCTCTTCTCTGGACTTGCTCCAGAGCCTCAACATCCTTCTTGTGGTGAGGAGCCCAGAACTGGACACAATATTCAAGGAACGGCCTCGCCAGTGCTGAATACAGAGGGAGAATCACCTCCCTGGACCTGCTGGGCACACCGTTTCTGATACAAGCCAGGATGCCATTGGCCTTCTTGACCACCTTGGCACACTGCTGGCTCATGTTCAGTCGGCTGTCGACCAACACCCCCAGGTCCCTCTCCTCCTGGCAGTTTTCCAGCCAGGCTTCTCCCAGTCTGTAGCTCTGCTTAGGGTTGTTGTGCACCAAGTGCAGGACCCAGCATTTGGCCGTGTTAAACCTCATGCCGTTGGACACTGCCCAGCGGTCCAGCCTGTTTAGGTCCCTTTGCAAAGCCTCCCTACCCTCCAGCAGATCGACACTTGCACACAGCTTTGTGTCATCTGCAAACTTGCTAAGTGTACCCTCAATGCCCTCATCCAGGTCATTGATGAAGACATTGAACATGACTGGACCTAGCACTGAGCCCTGGGGGACACCACTTGTCACTGGCCTCCAGCTGGACTTAACACCATTTACCACCACTCTCTGTGCCCGGCCATCCAGCCAGTTTTCTACCCAGGAGAGTGTGTGTCTGTCCATACCAGAGGCTGACAGTTTCCGCAGCAGAATGCTGTGAGAAACTGTGTCAAAGGCTTTGCTGAAGTCCAGAAAGACCACATCCACAGCCTTTCCTTGATATGATGCAGAAAGGTCAAGATGTTAATGCTTCTGTACAGATATTTTATGATATCTGTATGACAAGAAATTATAAATTATAAACTATGGCTATGATTGTGGATACCCTAACATCTTCTGGCTTTGTTGGATTTTAGACATATATATCAGTTATGTTACAGATGCTGTAGTCAGAGACCAAACTGATCATGGGTTAAGTAATCCAAGTGTCACTGTAGTAGTGAAGAATGTGTTGATCCTTTGCAGCATTAAAGCCCTCATGTCCTTAGTTCACATGTGAACAAGAGATTCTCAGTTCCTAACATGGCATAAATTCACCTAATTTTTCTCACTGTGGTCATACTCTTCTGCATAGTCTTGGCAGATAAGGTATAAGGTAAGGCAAGTGACTGGGAATGGAGAACTTAAAAGTTGTGTAAAAGTTTGCATGCTAGTTATCTGATTTGCACATGGGCATTTGCTGACAGCAGAAGAGACAGTGAACCCCACTGCAAAGGGAAATATATGCTTTTCTAGGAAAATACTAATTTTACAACCAACAAATTCACTATCCTTTATGTATATCAATTGAAGAGTTCATTTTGAAAATAAAGAACATACATTCATAGAATCATAGAATAACCAGGTTGGAAGAGGCCCACCAGATCATTGAGTCCAAACATTCCTATCAAATGCTAAACCATGTCCCTTAGCACCTCGTCCACCTGTGCCTTAAATACCTCCAGGGAAGGTGAATCAACCACCTCCCTGGGTAACCTGTTCCAGTGCCCAGTGACCCTTTCTGTGAATAACTTCCTCCTAATGTCCAGCCTAAATCCCCCCTGGTGGAGCTTTAGGCCATTCCCTCTTGTCCTGTCCCCTGTCACTTGGGAGAAGAGGCCACCTCCCTCTTCTCTATAACCTCCTTTCAAGTAATTGTAGAGAGCAGTGAGGTCTCCTCTCAGCCTCCTCTTCTCCAGGCTAAATAACCCCAGGTCTTTCAGCCGTTCCTCATAGGGTCTGTTCTCCAGACCCTTCACCAGCTTCGTTGCTCTTCTCTGGACTCGCTCCAGAGCCTCAACATCCTTCTTGTGGTGAGGGACCCAGAACTGAACACAGTGTGAGTCGGCTGTCAACCAACACCCCCAGGTCTCTCTCCTCCAGGCAGCTTTCTAGACAGACTTCTCCCAGTCTGTAGCTCTGCATAGGGTTGTTGTGCCCCAAGTGTGTTTGTTTTCTTACAGACAACACCAGAATTTTCAATGGACCGGTCATTTCTGAAGTGTCTTGCATAAGTTTACTGTGAGGTGGTGAGGTTGTTGGTGTTGATGATCCTTAAAGACTGCATGCTCGCTCTTAGGAAGTGAGAGCTCTGAAACCTCCCAGAGGGAAAGGTTGTCATTTACATAAGAGATGAAGGGATGGGAAAGGTTTTTCTTTTAAACCTGGCATAAAGGCAAAGTGACAAACACGAAACCACACAGGCAATCAAAGAAAATTGATTGGAAATTTAAAAGGATTTACAGCAGGTTTCCAATAGCAAAATGTCATATAAAGATTAAAATCTATAAAGTAATTACAGGATACAAACCAGTCAACATTTCTCCTTCTCCTAAGGCCGTCAGCCTGGGCTGGAACACTGGAAGAAGCAAAAATACCACTTAACATTTCTTCTCAGGAAGAATGCTTCACATGAATGCACAATATCTGTTGTGTTCAGTAACTCCTTTTTATAAAATACTTTATTCTTCATTTTCCTCTGCTTTTTCTTTTACTGAAGACTGATTGCTAAAGAAACCTCTTATGTTTTGTTTTTACTCAAAAAGCATAAAATGGGGACAAAGATTTTTAACCACTTGCTAATACATCACTTTGCTGGGAAAAGTGAATTTTTTGGTTAAGGTTATGTTGCAATTATTAGTTTTATTGACTGTGAAGGAGAATATTTGATATCCATTTAAAGACTAGCCATCGCAAAACATTCCTGGGGACACTGCATAATGAAAACAAACAACTGCTGTGAATGGCAGTCTGAAGTTCATTCCCAGCTAAGTACTGCTCTGGACCAAACTAAAATGACACCACAGCTCTAGCCAGAGCTCACAAGGCTCAGTTTTCATGTTCTACCATGGATTACTGCTAGTTGTTGTTTGCTTTAGAAGTCACTCATTTCCCATAGCAGGATGGCACAGTCCCCAGCTTTCATGATTCTCTATGTTGTTGCATGACCTCTTGTACCTTTTCCACTTCATTTTATCTTTAAAATAGATACAGCACCTCTTCCTACTCAAGAGGGTAAAAGTGATAGCAACGTGTGACTCACTGTATTGTTCCAGGACTGTAAAAAACAAGGACTGCTCTCAGTTCTCACTTTTGTCCATTTCCATTTGGCAGCCATTGCTCTTCTTTTTCTCTTTCTTCCTCCCACCTCTGCCCCATCACATTTCCACCTGACTATGCGCATAAATTGTAACAACTATGTTATCTCAAGTTTTTATTCATGTTTTTGTTTATACAGAAATGTATGAGGTTATCTTAATGTAGGACTGAGTATTCATTGATATTTGTACAGTTCTAAGCATGTTGATGTTAGTCCTGCTGCAGAGTTGAGATTTCAAAATGACTAAGAGTTTCTGGGACTTGCTAAAGGTGAAATCATCATACAGAGGACTTTTTTTTGTTTTTTATCAGAACCAAATTTGCTGAAATGCGGCAGAGCTGTATCCTGCAAGGAAGTTATTGCAGAGGGTTGGCATCAAGGATTTGCAGGGTGAACTGACCACTCAGGAGAATAAGTAGACCAGACTTGGATACCAGTTTGGCTGCTCTGGTCACCTCCAAGGGGTGAGGGGCATTCTGTAAATTAGCCATGATTAGTTACAATTACTAAAATGTGTGTTCCTTTACTGTTAACCTTTAAGTTCATTTTCTTCTGATTTCACTTTTAACATTTGTTGAAATGGTTTTCATTGTAACAGACTTTCTTATAGCCCTGCTCCACTTACTGTAGCATTTTTTCTTTAATAAATAATTCAAAAGGTTTTCCTCCAAAATAGTTTTTTGCCAGTTTTCTGTTTGATCAAAGTTTTTAAAACTATAGCAACGTGAAATGCCACATTACTTTCTGGACTTTTATTAATAGTATGGGCACAGAATAGACAGAGATTTGTAGCAAGCAGAAGACAAATACGAGTAAATCTTTCTTTCTGCGTCAGTGCTTTTCAGACTGACACTGGTCTTGGCATATAATTTGAAAGAAGTATTTCAAATAAAGGGAAATTCTTATTAAGAACAAGTCTTATTTTGCCAACTAAAACACTAAACTAGGGAAAATAACTTTCAAATGTTCATTAAAGATATTGAAAGCAGTGCACAATGAATAAATACTTTTATATCTGTAGGCCCTATTTGCAATATATAATCTTTTTAGAATACAACTCAGCATATGAAGTCTAGGGATTTCAAAAGACATTTCTTTGTCCTCTGAATTCTTCTGGATGCTTGATTCCCTTAGGCTCATTTTAGAAATATCATCATAAAGTATTAGAGTTCAATTTTCTTTGCACAGAATTAAAAGGTTGTATATACTAGATCCTCAGAGAAACCAGGAAAAAGTCAATTTATGTGATTTTGTCAGTTTAAAGCAGAGAAATAAATTGGAATCCCTAAATTAGACTTTCTTTATGTCAACTACTGAGAAACTCAGTTTGTTTTATTAACATTCCTTTCTTGACAATCCCTTGAAACTTTACATAGCTCTCCAGAAAATGAGATGAAGTGTGAGAGGCCTAAAATGTCTGTGGAAACACTGCGTCTGCAGTGCTTCTGCAGGACTGGACACCTTTATGACCAGTTGGGTTCATTTTCAATAACACACCAGAGTGCGGGTTAGATAGCAACAAGCATCTTAATGAGTTATGCTGGAAAAGGGAAGAAGCCCTGGAAATCCTTTCAAGTTGCATCAGGTTTGTTCATTTATATAATGGGCCAAATCTCTGCTTTGCCATGGTACGTGTACCCATTAATTTCAAGTAAGCTGATACATGTTTGGACTAAACAAGTGTTTTTTCACAGTAACTGCAACAATATTAATTATTTTTTATTTATTTATGCGGCTCGAAGGTATGGAACCTTATTGTATTTGAAGATACTTGGAGTAGCCATCTGTCACTAGGACAGTTGTGCTATAAACTAACATATGGAAAATATGTTTAATGTTAAATTGCTTAGGAAGAGTGTGTGTAAGAGAGGGTGATGAGGGACCCTGCAGAGAAGACAGAGTAAGACTGTCCCCTCTGACACTTGGCCCTGGCCCTCTACTGTGCTCTTTGTGGTTTCCTGTGGTCCTGAGACTCAATTGTTGTTTTGCCTATGGGGTGTTTTGTACCCACAGTAAACTGAAAGCTGTGCTGCAAGCCATGAGAGGAGGATTTGAAGGAATGTACGCATGCGGGACACCACGGAGTTCAGCATGAGGAGGAGTTTAAGAGTAAAAAGGATGCAAAGATGCTGCTGGCAGGCTCTACAGGATGGCCATAAGCAGATTTAGAGCATTTTGGAGTGGTCACCAATCTCTTGAACTATGCTAAGTTTTCATTTGTAGATAGTTTATTGGAGCAGTTCAAAACAGAGCTAGACAGTTGTGCAGTATGGATAGTCAAGGGCTCATAAATGCACCCGGGGGTTTGGGTTTGTCAAGGACACTCTGTCCTGTAGCAAATACCTATGCTGAACCTGACATTCATGCAAGGAACAGAATTGCCTTAATCGGGGCTATGCATATTCCTAGTATCTTACGCTATTTTAAAATACCACAATGAAAACAGCATAAAAACATTGATTTCTTAATGTTTTCTTATTCCAAATATTAAAGAGTCTTTTCACAACTTAGCCCCACCCAGTCAAATTCAGCAGATAAAGCTATGTAGCTGAGCCTCCAAAATCCCTTCCCCAACCCCTCACCCCACAGGGAAATGGGAAAGGAAAATGAAAGGAAAAAGACTTAATGGAAACTAGAACTACAGCTTTAATGCAATGCTAATGGTAATGATATCAATGAAAATAATTAGAAAGTAATAATATCTATACAAATATATGAGATTGTGCCCCCAGCTCACCCCTTGATGACTATATATGTAACCACAGACACTGCAGAGCAGACATGAGGGGATGGGTCCCCGGCTAGGAGGGAGCCATCATGAAATGGATTCAGGAATGCATGGATTTGGGGTTGGGAGCAACCTCCTCACAGGTTACAGCACCTTTTCTGCCATCTTGAGGATGGCTTTGGTTAAGTATAAGCATTGGCCTTTTTACATACCAGTGCCCTGTGTTATCACTTTAGAGAACACTGGCTCAAAAATCATGCAGTTAAGTTTTCAGAGAATGAAGTTACTTACAGCAGTTGAGTTAGTCATAAAACTGACTCTAGTTTACCTCAAACTACAGCAAGTCTAGAAAAAGGAACCTGGACCAAAGTTTCTCCAATTCATAGACTAGAACAGAATCATAGAATGGTCTGAGTTGGAAGGGATCTTAAAGCTCATCTGGTTCCAACCTCTTGCCATGGGCAAGGGCACCTTCCACTAGATCAGATTGTTCAGAGTCTCATCCAGCCTGGCCTCGAACACTTCCAAATGAGGAAGCATCTGCAGCTTCTCTGGGCAACCTGTTCCAAGGCCTCACCATTCTTGCAGTAAAGAATTTCTCTCTAAGATCTAATCCAAATCCCCCCTCTTTCAGCTTAAAAACATTCCGCCTCATCCTGTCACTGTGCTCCCTGATAGAGTGCATCTCCACCTTTCATGTAGTCCCCTTTAAGTACTGGAAGGCTGCTATAAGGGTCTCCCTGGAGTCTTATTTCTCTAGGCTAAACAAGACCAACTCTTTCAGCCTGTCCTCATAGGAGGAGGTGTCCCAGCCCCCTGATCATCTTTGTGGCCCTTCTCTGGACTTGTTCCAACAGGTCCACTTCTTTCTTTGCAGGGTTCACCAGAACTGGATGTAGTACTCTAGGTGGAGTACATATTCTTTGACTGCATCAGTCATTCATAGTTTGCAGTGCAATAGCTCAGCTTCAATGGAAGAAAAATGGCAATTGCCCCTTCTCTTTAGTTTCTGACCTGGTGAGGAGGCTAGCACATTGTGATGCAGCAGACAAGGCTGAATCCCAACCAACCCAGAACATGCCTTCCATGCCCCAAGTAACTTCTCTAATAACACTCAGGCTGTATATCATGGGCTCTAAGAACAACTCTGCAGTGGTTGTATTTTAAAGGAAAATTACAAGCCCTGTTTAAAGCCTTTGGAGATAAATCAAAGCACAAAAATCCAGCAGAGGATTCAAGCCTGTACCACAGATCTGTCTCTGAGAGAAACAGGATTTCTGACACAGCAGTCTCAGCAATGCTTTCTATGGAATAACTTCAATACTGTTGCTATTCTCAACTGACTAAAGCTTTCTAGGGAAATCACAAGTGTAATCCAGACTGATGATCTCATTGCCAAGGCTGGGCAACTTGAAGTTAAGGGTGACAATACTGAGTGTCTTAGTATTACTTTCCCTTTGGGGTTGTAGAATTTTACTTTGAAATAGTGACTAGGATTTTCTTTCCTACTCTGAAGATCTTCTGAATTGATATAATAAACCTGCTAATCAGGTGATCGAGTTTTGCAGGTGGATAACTGGTTTCGGCCCTTAGAACTGTCTATATGTCCCTTCAATTAAAGCCTAGCAGATTATTAAATCACTAGATTAAGGAACCAGCAGGATTTTCAGTCTTCATACTTTGCAGAAACTTTTCCAGCTCAGACTGTTTTCCTTCTGTATCAGTTAACCAGTAAGAAGTTATATAGATTGATCCTTTTTAACTCTGAAGTAAATGGTACGTTTCAGAGTGGTGCTGCTGGTTGCTTGCCACAGAAGGTAAGCTTGCAGAATCTAATCTAATCTTTTTTATTAATAGCAGATGTCAAGTGGTCCTGTCAAAATGCCCAGGTTTATATGATAGCAGTAATATTTTTGATCTGTTTACAAAATTCTCCGGCTTTCTGTTAAACAGCCAGAAGAGTTAATTGCATGCTTGAGAGACACACCAATTACCTTTTTAGCATTTTTTAAAGAGGATGTGATTTCCTTAGGATGCTTGCAATTTGACGACTACTCTGAAATACCAGTGACAGATTTGAGCATATCTGAAATTAGAGCATAAAATAGGTAATAACTAACGGGAGATGATGGGCAAGAGGGAGGCAGAAGACTGCATACAAAACAGTCTTTATTTTCTTTCAAATGGTATATGATATTAGGGGATTAACTGGCATTGAAGAATCCCTGTGCTGTTGCAAATTAAAATGGCGTTGAGTTTGTTCAAGTCAACGTTTTCATATGCATCTTCTGTGTCAGAAAAAGTTTTTATGTGACAATAACCTCACTGAAAAGTTATTAAATCATTTAATCAGTTGTTTGATGAGTTCCATGCCCTGATCAACTACAATCATGAAAGATTATGTATACATCAGAAAAACAATTTCTTGCTGAGTGTGTTTATTTTCCTTATTGAGTTTATAATGCTGGTGTTTTGATTCTACCTCCACTTCCCTCTAATCCAAGGACTTTATCCAAGTAATTTATTTCTGCACAGAAGGCCTTTCAGGAAAATCTTCCAGGTTCTTTATAAATGCACTATATTCCCATTTCCTCTCCCTGACAGATCCATAGCCTTTCTTCCCTCCTTTGCTCTGTGCCTCAAATATACTCTTCCACATACATGGCTCTGTAAGTGAAAGGTGGCTTTAATAGAATCAGTCACACATGTAAATCTGTCCCTGGTTTTAGATACCTGTTGAATAGGGATGTTATTTTCATCTTCCTTTGTGTGGTTTAGATTCAGGTAATGATTTTTAAGGCATCATATTTTTTTGTACAGGATCCATAAATTATTACTACAGACTTGGTGACTGTGTTCATATGGCAATACATATGCGAGCCAGGGATCAATCCTTAATGCGACACCAAGTGGCACTGGATGTCCCTTCATCCCCACTGTGGAGGACACACTTCCCAATAACTGGCTTGCTGTGAGCATAGCTTTTCAGCAGTTTTTAAGTTAGAGCTGCTTCATCAGGTAGACAAACATGGATGTGATGCTCCGGCCTCGTCAATGGCCATCTTTTATTTAGCAGCGTAGATGAACCCTCTGAGCTTCACTTCATTGCAAGTTGTCCCTTGAACTAGCTGCACTGCTGCTGAGGGTAGATTTTATCTAGTTCACAAGACTGGGTCAGCCTGCTGTGATCACAAAGCCAAGGTTGCTGCTGCACAGGCAGGCTTCTTGGGAACCTTTGGTTGCGTAGGTGAGCATGGAGTGTTGAGGCACAGAACTGCTAAAGTGGGAAAAATGGACACGGGGTCTAATATATTCCTGGTTTCTGCCTACTGGCTTATATGCTTCAGCATAGAAAACATAGTTATATCAGCAAACTCTGTTTGTCTTTGGCTTCTCTTTGACACTTCCACTTGCAAAATTGCCAGAGCTAGAGTTGTAAGCAAATTATTTCTTTTATTATTCATAGCAGCAGGTGCTGCAACAGCCTTTTGGCTAGAATTCTGCACTCTTGGTCCATGGTTTCTATGTATTTGATTAGATGGTGCCATGCTGCTCAGATGGGATGCTAGTCCTCCAATAAATGTATTTTGTTATACAATCGGTTATATAGTGCATTATCATCGTTATTATTTCCTTCAATCACTTTTAGTTGGCAGCTTTCTGTTGCCACTTGGGACTGTTCCAGCAACAATTTGCATCCTTTTTGTGTGGCATCCTAAAAAGATTTTGGAAGTTAACATAGCCCAGGTTTGATTTTATAATAGCTGGCGCCCTTCTGGCTGCACTAGAATACAGAAACCAGCTATCCATGCAGGATTGATTCACATATCATTTATGAATTCTTCAGTAAATGCTTCTCCCAAGATTCACTATGGCAATTTAGGCAACTGCCTTCAGTGTGCTTATGCCAGCGTCATGATTCTAAAAATGTGTGCCAGGGTGATTAAGAACAAGGTGACTCCCTGCACAGTGGAGGGACAGAATGATGTTCCTCACACAGAAAGGTGGCCCAAGAACCCGAAACACAGATGTGAGATATGCCTGTCCTTTGCAAATCAACACAGCATGTGTCTGAATTTTCCACTCCTGTATGATATGAGATACTTCTACTAGAGCCCTCTCCTGAGGGCTCGGTACTGACTCTTTAGATGATGCTGCTACAGAAATTTTGGCTTGTAGTGCTGCTCCTTACTCTTTGCAGAATGGGCCAATGTACAAAGATTAAGGAAATAAGTTGAATTTCCTCTTCAGCCAGATGGGAATCAGAAGCACATTCTCCCTTTCTAGGTTGTAGAAGGGGGAGGCAAATTCTTCAGTCCATCCGAAGAGCAAGAGCAGAAGAGGTCTAGCACGAGGGTCTGTACAGGTACCACAAAACCTGTTACTGGTTGGCCTTCACTCGAGATGGAGGCTCAGCTCCAGTCTCCACGGGCATTTCATTGTCACTGAGCTAAAAATCAAGAGGCGACCTGGAAGAAATCTATACAAATCAGCTCGGTCCAGAGAAGCCTACAGCAGTGTGGGAACCACAGTTAGCCTCAACTTGAAATTAAAGGAAAGCTACAAACTGGCACTAACAAAACCTGATTTGAACTCAGCCACTCATTATATTGCTATCTAGAAGTGGCAACCTCACTTGGTTCCTGCTGGCTAAAGAGAGGCTAATTTCAGCTGCTGCTCAGGCAGACCTTCAGACTAAAAGGCTTATTTACAATGAAATTGCCTCACAGAAGGGAAAACAACTGTAGTCCAGCTGTGCTTTTCCTGTTATCAAGAGAGATGCTTAACTAATTCAGTTCTGCACTTAGAAGAGGAATTTTTCAGTATGTCAGTAAAATCCATCACTAAGTCAAAGGTAAATAAAAACAATGTTTTTATGGACAGAATCCGATCAAGGCTATAGAGGCAGTATTGACTGAAGAAGTAACAGAGCACTTGTTGCATCTGACAGAAAGGTGCAGATGGTTGTCTATATGGAGACAAGCAGGTAGCAAGACCAGGGAGTGTCACTAGAAGGTAGAATAAGTGTCTCCCTTTTCAGCTGGCTGCAGACTGGGCACTCAAATCTTCATATCTGGAAGAATCAGTTAAGTTTTCTGTTTAAATAAAAAAAAAACTCCAAACCATTAGGTTCAGTTTCAGCCATTATGCTAGTTTCATTTACGGGCTGCACTGTTGGGAGAGCTGATGGATCTATCATATGAAAGGAGAGGGGGTGATATGCATTTAATCACTGATATTAGCCTCCTTATTTGGGCATTGAAAACTATAAAGAGAATAGAAAGGGACAACAAGGTGCATCTAACGTGATGTTAACAGTAACACTTTCAGTTAGCATGGCAGACCTGAAGCAGGGAGATGAAAAATGTGAAGAAAACAGCATGGCAAGTCAGTTTGACCACTTCTCTCATAGAGAAACCCTCTCCTGATCAGAGGTGAACAAGAACCACAACTCTGCCACTCCAAGCTGCTCCACAGTGTCCCACCTGTTGGTATGGATGCCCACACATGCCTTGCTGACAGCCTGTGTGCTGCCTCCCTGGGCCCCACTGGCATCATGAGACATTTTCAGAAATGTGATGGACCTTGTGTGTCCTTGCAGTTTGTGCTCTGCTTGTGCCAGAGACGGCTCCTAAGCCCACTGTCTGCAAGGCAGGTGCAACTAGTTGGGGAATGGGCACCAGATTGTTCTTAGCAAGCAAAACTAGATATTCTCCATGACTTTTATTGATGAACTCTGGATTTCATGCCCTGTGTAAGGTGGTAGTGATGATTTAGAATGACATATATTGCCATGCTGAAATGTGAAACTTATTTGAAGAAGAAATATAGACTTATTTAACAAAAATTAATTTATTTCTTACAGGTGCTGTTTCAGAAACTGTGTAAGGAAAAAGCAGGTAAGACACTGCATTACTTCTTCACAGTTTCTTGATGCCTTGTGTAGACACGCTTGCACTGGTGGAGGATCCACGGGATTCTCTGCTGATCTGAGTTTCATTTATTTGGTGCTGTTGCTATGATAACTTCCACACTGTTCTCCACCATATAGTGGTGTGGGACTTAACATGGTTGTTAGGAAAGCAACTTTTCTTTTACGCTTTGCAAAGTGAGTTCTGAAATATCAAGGGGAAACTGAAGTATTCATTATTGGTGGCAGAGTGGGACTAAAGGGCTTGCTGTGGTGCTGGTGGGTGTAGGGTAAGTCAGGGTGAGGTGTACCTGAGTTCTTTGACTGACTCAGTGCTCACACAGCAGCCAAGTCTGGTGAAGAGGCTTGTTACACAGACACATTCACCAAAAAATGTAACACCTCTCCAGGCCTTGTCCCCAGTGTCAGAGTCACAGTGCCTGAATCACTCCTTAGCATGAGCTTGCTACATGGTTAATGCAGTCGTCAACATTAACAGAATTAGAGAGTGACTGTTCTTGGGAGATTATTTAGTTAAATCTGATATTCTGCAAGGTACCAATATTGGACCAGTAAGTAGAGTTACAGACGTGGATACCCTGAACCCCATGTATATATACACAGACATCCTGATTCAGCAAGATACTTAACACGCAATTAAACCCGCATTTGACAAAACCAATTCATTGCAACAAGGAGTAAGCAATTGCTTGGATGATTTGCTTAATTGAGGGTAAATGTCCTTATTAAATTGTAATGAAGCACGATTAAGAAATACAGAGAAAAAAACTGCTTCCCAGTATGCATATCACTGGAATTAAAGAACAACCACAGTTTTGCAAGAAGAAATGTCCCCAAAGTCTAAGCCAATCCTCTTTCCCACAAAAACCTTTACCAGTTAGAAATATTTCAGTCATGAAACAGCTGACCTCTAGAGTCACCCATTTACGCCTGCTTTTTCTCTTTCGTTAGTCAATATGTATGCTGTGTGTGTCAATTAAAATGAAAGCAATTGGACATCGTTGTTGTAATTATCCCTCTGTCCCTAGATGACTTAGCATCTTTTTTTGTCCTGAAGGACTAGTTTAAGCCAGTTTGCTAACTCAGTGATGTCTTCTTGCTCAGGGTAGCATCTGTCACTGCTCTAAACTGCATCCTCAGTTCTTTCCAAGGGACACCTTAACTTTGTTAGAAACAGATGAATGAAGCCTTTTGCAGCCAATGTCACTGGTTCAATGGCTCTGCTGGCAAAGATGCTGATTTAGCAAAATGCCAGCAGCCTTGGCCTAGAAAAATCAGGTCTCTGCTGACAATTTCACCCTTATATAGTTAACATTAGGTCAACAAAACATGAAGGCTGTTGAGCATAGTATAAATACAAGTATTTTCATTCAAGTTCTGCACATATTAACTTCTTCTGCCTTATGGGTTGTATGTGGATTTATTCCATGACAGTATTTGCCAATAAAATGTATGCCTGTGCTTTTCCAAAGCTAAACAAATCCCGTCAATTTCACAAGTGATTTAGCAATTGTTTTTATTGTTTTCGTTCTTTGCATCAAAACCATTCTGTGACACAGAAGTTTTGTAAAAAAAAGTTTTGTAAAAAAAAGCATAAACAGTTTTGTAAAAAAAAGCATAAACCATATCAATGGCACAGAAATTTTAAATAAAACTGATTATTTTATCAGTGCTCTCATTTTTTACGATTGATTTTTGAATTGTTTTACTTTTATCATTTATAATAAGATTAATTCTGTCACCAGAAGAGATAAAGATTGGTAGTCATCTTTACAGTAGAACATGGTAGTTGAAAGTTTGATAACTAAAGACATACTAGTAGAATGACAGGTCATTTTCTGACACTGTTTGGTCACTGAGGTGGAACTTTAATCATGGAAATCTAGCATATAATAGACCTGGTAATAAATTCATCATTGAAATGTTTCTGGCAGAAAATGGCAATTTCTTAAAACTTAGTCATTTTACAGGAAAAGGTTAGCATCTATTAAATTCTATTTCAAATCATCTCTGTAAAATATGTGTGCGTGTATTGACATGCCATGCTCCAACAGTTTTAGAAGTGAAAGGATTTTATTTCTATTTGGCTTTGAAGCTTTTGGCTTTGAAATGTGTTACGTTAAGGCATTAAAAATAAAGAAAGAAAACATTATTTAGATTAAAACAATGGCCAAATCTATGTCTTGGACTGAGGAACACGGTTCCTTCTGGATTTGCATTTCCTAAATATTTCTGATCTCTTCCTTGAGAAAAGCCTACTCAAATTAAAGTTCTCAAGACCCAGAAGAGTCATTTCATGGCGTACTGGTGGGTCATAATGTGGCAGCAGCCTACCCTCCCCACCATAAAGCATCATCCATTTTTGATGGAGATGGCGTGAGGATGCACAGGGCAGCTCAGTGCTGCTGTAGCCATGGCTGGGGGGGCTCCTGCAGCCTTTTCTTCACAGCTAAGCTGTCTTTGACTTCTAGTTGTTCTCCACATAAACAATAGTTGTGTATGAGAGGGAAAAAACCCTTCTCTTTGGACTGTTATTCTCTCTCTTGCTTGCATTTTCTTTTTCTCTTTCTTTTTTTTTTATTTTGTACAAATAAATGCAATATTTTTGGGCTTCCATTCCCTGGATTTGCAGCGGGTGACTTAGTAGTATGGTTAAGCAGGATACTTGAAATTTGTCCTAAGAAAAGATGTAGCTGTGCAGACCACTCAGTCACCCCAAGGAACTTCCTTTGAAGGACCTGTATGGCTGGCAGTGTTGCTGCATGATCTCCAGGCCTAGTACAGTTTTTTAAAAAAAGTAATAATGCTCATATTCTTAACAGTGCGTGCACTGGTCATAATGATGTTCTGCCCATTAGAAAAATATTAAGTAATGGTAAGACTTGACTCTAAAGGCATGAATTTATTCTACTTTCTCTTTTCTTTAATAGTGGCAGGGTATGGCATGAGCTGGTGGCTCCTTGGGAACCACAAAAAGACATTATAACAGGTTCTGACATGGCTCCAGGATGTCAAGGGGAAAAGGATAGACCAAGGATGGGATAGGATGTCAGTCTGCAGGTTGGGTCCCATGGCTGGGCTGTGGCAGAGCTGAAGAAAAGCCCTGCTCCAGCACCATGAGGGTGAGATGAACAGCCTTGTGTTGGTCTGAAACAGGGTTCGACAAAGACTTGGAAGTTTATATATTTCTGTAATTGCACACTACTTGGTAAATGCAATGTTGTTAGGAATTAGACCTGCATTGCAAATGTGGTGTTACCCACACCCTTTAGAATGTAGTTAACAAAGTGCAGGGACAGATGAAAGAAAGAACAAGACCTTGGGAGTGGATAATCTGGTTTTCATGTAGACAGACGTACCCTTTGTCTGTAGGTTAGCAATTTCTCTATTGACTTTTGGTAGAAGCAGTAGACAGGAAGATGATTTATACTTATGCTCCTTGTATGTGATGGCATGAATAAACAATTTTATGAATATGTAAAAAAATATCCTAGTCTGTGGTTTTACTAAGATCTGTGAGAATGTCAGCTTCATCCACTGAACACTACTTTCATGGCAAATAAAGGTGTTTATCCTAATGGTAACTATGGTTCCAGCTTTTAAACCATGTTCCTGCTATCATTAATAGATGACCTTGATAGGACTGCCCTAGTCCTATAGCCATGCAATAGATCACTCTGTTCAAGTCACCATCATCAACACTTTTCTTCACATATTACTAGATACATAACACCAAACCCAATCTGCAGCAACTATCTATATTCTGCTTTTCTGGACTTGCTACCCAGGAGCTGATAACTGTCTGCTGTGATTCCACAGAGAACACCTTGGTTAGCTTCTCCTTTTGCCATCAGATTGCTGCTAGGTTTTTAGATAATCTGTAGTAGTTATTATTAAAGCCTGGGCAAGTGATGCTATGCATCCTTACTCTCTCCTAGTATATATCTTAGTAAAAATCATTCCATCCAGCTTGAGCTAGCTGTCTAATGTATTTTTAAGTTATCGCCACATAGCTCAAGATGACTAACACAGAGCACACTTCATCATGGGTCAGGAAAATGAGCTTTTACTTTGCTGACAAAAATTTGAAGTCAGATTAAAAGCTGACACATCCACTATTTCAGTGGTATGTATGAAACACTAAATATAGCAAAGTGCTCATGTATTTGCTGATGAATGGTAATGTAGTCTGTTGCAGAACAGCAATGGGCTGGCAAGCAAGATGGTGCACTGCAGCAATACTGCAAAATCCGTATGTGACCTTGGCCATTTCAGAAGTACTCTGTAGATAATTGTATATCCTTGACTGATATATTACAAAATTCAAATTGAGGCAGTTGTGATCCTAGGGCTTTAGTGAATAGTCTGATCCTGCAATATTTGTCCGGGCATAATGCTGATTGACTTCTAGGAAAGTGTAAGAAACTTGAACTGTGCTATAACGCAGCTGTATATGAACAACTGCCAGCAAAGGGCTCGATTCTGGGAACTGAGAGGGAATTGCAACTCCATCTGGCTTTTGTTAGAAATTGCAGGTGTTTACTTGATCACAAGATCAAACTTGTGTACATTAGCTCTCGCTGATTACATATTTGTGTGCTTCCTCGGTCACATAACATTTTATGTTCATGTTTATATTTTACTTTTGCTGCAGTCTCTGGATAGGAGTTATTAGTTAATTGCACTATGACCAGGGAAATGGATGTGACTTACAAAACCATAACCTGTTCTGGATTTCCTTCTTGCCCATGGGGTGATGTAGAAGGTGATCCCGTTCAGCATTTCACTTGCCATGGATACCTGGTAGGTGTGCTGAAAGAGGAGCTGAGGCTGTGGCCATGAGCATCCTGGTCCCATCATCCACAGTTGGATTAGATGTTCTGTGGTCTGTCCCAAGACCGAGGTAGTACTCACATCTCATGCTATCATTACTCCAGCTACAAGAGTTTACCCAAGTTGAGAACCTGACCTTAAATAACTGGAGAAAATAAAACGTCTTCACACAGTGATTCCCTGCATTTACTAGAAAGCAGAGTTGGGTCACTTGGACATGTTTCCAACACGAAGAAGAGATGCTTACTTTGGACTGAAAAACAGACTGTTCTCAGCAATGGTATAGTGACAGTAAACCAGTGAATAAACCCAGCTGTATGGTGGCCTTGGCCTGTTAACTAGTTAAACTCTGTATTGTTCAAATTGGAATTAGGTAGACTTGGTGCTCGTCTTGCAGTGAGTGCATCAGAGAGTCCTTTCATCTGGCTCATATTCTAACTTCTGTGTCGTGCCAGTTTGGCACCCAGAATTAGGCAGTGAAATTGCCTCTTCCTGCACATGTGTTCCTTTCATAATCAGAAATGATAGAACAATCCCCTTTGTTCTTGTGAAAGGACGAATCTTTGCTACTCAACTCCTACTGATGTAGTGGAACAACTGAGGACATATGACCCTCAGCTCTCAAATGAGAACTCTTATTAAATAATTCTCAGAATATTGATGTTTCTAAAAAAAACCTCATGAAGATAGGTGTAGATTAAAAACATGTAAGTTGACTGTTTAATATGTGAGTTATAGACAAAAGCTTGATCTATTAAGGACTACTCTGAGTTTTATATAAGAAACTTCTCCATCAAGGAAGCAGTAATATAGAAAGACACTCCATGTATATACTAATACTTAGTGCCATTCTAAGTATCTTCCTCCATTTCCAATTCTATAATTCTTTCTCTAACTTTGATTTTCACATTTTTAATAAGAAGGAAACCTATTTAAAATGCTATGGCTAATATTAAAAATATCTGTCAATAATTGTACAAAAGACAGGTAGTTTCAGAATGAAGTTATTTTAAACATTTTTCCTACTTTAACCTATTTTTGTTAGCAGCTTGGAAACCTTAGGAGAGCTGAACACTAAACAGCTGAGAGATGAGCTTGGATTTGTTACTTGAATTAAAAAGACATGTCAGGAACCTTACTGTAAATGGTGATCTAGTGCAAACTGGTAAATTGCTTATAAGTTTTGCCTCTGTTGGAATTAGGGGAGTTTTTTTTCAGCAACTAGGGTCAGACATGGAGCCATAGGAGTTGAGACATTTTGTTCTATGCCTGAACAAATGTCTGCCAAAGGTTGTGAACAAACAGCCTTACTCAATTCTATTGCATCTGAGCAAACCACTTTCTTTAAACTGGGTTTTTCCAAGAGTTGTGGCATAGGGCATATTTTGGCATTTAACTTTTATTGCAAAAGTAACAAATGTCTGGAATATTTTCACTGAATAATAAAAAAAAATCTTGTTTACCTGTTTTCTATTTCAAATAGGCCTTTCCCTCAGACCTCTCTGATGCCCACAATGCAAGCTATGTCCTTGGATTATATTTCCTGGACAAGGTATAACTTCAAAAATTTGAAGATTAGACATGTCAAAGTATGCAGACTGTAAAATATATCTTTAGTCTTTTATAATGCTGACTAAGCATTACAGCTCCAAGAGGGATGTACACATAGAAGAATGAGCTATCTATGAGGAGAGTTTGTTTTCACAAAAATCAACAAATTTAGTGTCCTGTTAGAAACTATTTTCTTCAGGTAACAATTCTCTAGGTTAAGTTTTTTCTTTTTAACTACTTGGAATCAATTCCTTAGTGTAACTTTTGAGGTTTTGTGCTGTGTCTGAGTGATACATTGCTCCTCTCTGAAAGGCTCAAGACACAAAATAGATTGTGCATTGTTTCTTTGTCTGCAAGGCAGGCAGGCAAACACAGGGGAATGCTTCTGGCTTGAGCATCTACTCAATGTAAGTTATTTGGGGCAGCAAAGCTATTGAATAAAGCAGCCAGCTTCTGACCTTTTGCAGCATAGGACCTTTTTTGGGACTGTAGTCAGACCATGCCATGTTGAGCAACCTGCTGTAGTGCAACCTCTGCTCAGAGAAGATGATCACGGTGCAAAAAGACACATCTGTGCAGCTGTGACTGGCTGTAGTCTGAGATAGCAGTTTCTGCTTCCATGAGCACTACAGTGATGAGACCCTTTACTGTTGCTCATGTAAGGACTGAATGCAAGGGATCTAGGCACAAGTCTAAACACCTTGGGCTTGAGTAATAACCACATTAACTTGAAGGAAGCAATCACTGCATAAGCCTCTCACTAAATATAGTGGGACCACTAGAGGAGGACAAAGAGCTATGCAGTGTTAATGTCATCTGCAGGAGCACCTTCATAAGAAACGCTAGAGTTGCTTTAGCAAGCCTTTCAAATGAAAACTATCCAGTCTCTGCCCTTCCTGCTCTCTGTATTAGATTCCATCCAGGCCAGCAAGTTGCTATGAAAAGAAATGTACATAAAGATGCAGGTATTTACTGTGTGCTCAGCACAAGGAGAAAACAAGTTCGTAATTTCCACCATGCTGTCAAGCCACAGCTGAGGTGTAGCAATAGGAGGAGGCTAGAGCTGCCTACAAAAGCAAAAGACATGCCAAAGTGATCGCAATTTTAATTCAGTTGCATATAATGGCATTTTTCAGTCTTGAATATTATTAAGGGGTTCTGAATTTGCTATTCCAGCCTTGGTAAAATGTTGGTTTTAGACTTGGGATCTGAGAAGGCAATGCCTTTAGGCTTTTATTTGGTATTTGTTTATAATAATACACATACCTACCCTGGAATTTTTCTTGGTTCTCAAAGACTCAGTTATATAATGCTGGTATCTATGTCAGGACAATTTGTTTTAAAGCAAAAGGACATTTTTTCCCTGATGCAATTCTTGTGAAAACTGATGGGTTTACATCAGAGTTGGCTCAAGCACCAATTCACTGATGGTTTAAAATTAAGCAATATGATGCAAATAGTCAAGAAGTTGCTAAGCGCATGCTGTGCTAAGCCTGATTGCCATGCAGTTTTTTAGCACTGGCTACAAATTTTTGAATAGGAAAAACAGGCTGTGGCATGTGGAATGTTTGAAAACTGATTTGGATGACTTGTACATGGAAATGAAAAAGGAAGAGTTGGTTTTATTTTTAAGTAAAGTTCATGAAAAAATTATTTATTCTAAGCTCTACAACTAATAATATTTTTTTAATTACTTGTACAGTTACAGTTGTCATTTTGTGGAATTCTTAGCTTACCAGTGGTGTAAGGATTTCTCCTCACTTTAATTCAATCCTTGCTGCAAAATATGGCAACATGTGATACGTACTAAACACTAAGATAACACTTGCTAGTGAGAAAGACTTGCTTTTAAGTCAGGAAAAAGCCCATTTGTAATCACGAATGAAGTTATTAGACTTTTCACAGTCTTCCTTTGCCTGCCTGCACACCAATACATGGTTGAAATCTTCGATCTACAGCTGTCTAGACTCTCATTGGGTAACAAAAACATAAGATGAGTTTCCAAAATTTAATTATACTTATCCTATATATACATTCACCTCTTTATAAGACAGACAGAGCTGATGCAGTACACTCAATAGCTCGATGATATATTAGAGAACTTGAAATATTCAGCAACATAATTAAAAGTAAACCTTTTCATTTGTTGTTTTTGTTGCTGTGCTCCTCTTCTATGGCCCAATATCGCGGGAATTTTTTAATTGTAACTGCAACCTTATTGGGATGATATCCAGAGTATTAAGCTACACATAGTAAGTATCTGAATGTATACAGAAATATGTGAGAGTGCTGCTAAGGTGATGTGTATAAGGAACATTGATATAAGTATAGTATATTGTGCTTCCTTAGATCTCGATAAGACACCATGTCTTCTGAGCACTAGGGAGGAAATACTTTTAATCTTCATGTTTTCATTTGCAATGGCTACACCTTTTTCTTACACAACGCAATTTGGATGGGCACAGAGAAGTCATCTCCAGTGTTTTCTTTTCCCCTATTAAGTCTGATCCTTCTTTTGCCAAAAGTCTGTGGCACACTATCCTTGACAACATCAACAGAGGCCAACTGGAATGATGGCAGTACTGGAGTTCTGTTGCATCAGGCTGTGGGGTTATAGAGTATTCATTGTTGTCCTTTGGAAACCACAGAGCTACCCCTCTTTACTGTGCTAGGCTTTTATTTCATCATTATCCTTTTAGATGTTACAGAAAAGCAGCTCCTGTTTTTTGCCAGGAAACACTGCCTCACATCTACTTTAGAACCTCCTTCTCTTTGCCACCTCTCCTATGAGGAAAAACTTTGTCAAGAAAGCACTTTTGCTTGGGCCAGGAACAGAGGCAGCTGATACTCAGCTAATTATTTTGATTGCCTAGCTGGTAGAGGTTGGGGGAAGAGATAATGTCAAGATTTCCTCTGCATTCCAGATCTGTTTTCCACCTACGGTTAGCAGGCGGCGAGTGTGACTTTTCCCACTCAACTTTTCCCACAGTCAGTAAGAGTTATCTGACAACAGAGTTAGTGTCAACTGTCCAAAACTAACAAGGAGATTATCTTCCTTTCACCACTTCTATGCTGTTATTGCTTATCAATGTCACTCTCCAGCTTAAATGACTTGTTCATTTACAGACATACTGAGATGAATTCAATTCTGTTGCAGCTTCATTGAGTTCAGTGGACTTACATTGGGAACAGCTTTGGCCGTAGGTGTCTGAAAACTGCAAGTGGTAGGAATGTGATACCAACAGAAGCAAGAGCAGTGCGACAACCAAAACAAGAAGGAAGCCCAGAGCTTTGGCAGGATTCCCATTCCAGATATCTGGAGTGCGATCCAATGAGTTGTTCATGTTTTACATCTGGTGCTGCAAAAGAAAAGTAGTTATTCAACAGCAAAACAATTCTAGCGTCTCCACATCAAAACATAGCCCATGCTAAAAAAAAAAAAAAATGAAAGAAGAAATAAGTCATAGGATTTCAGAACACAAATTCTATGAAGAACCATGAGGACTGTGCTCTTAAATCTGGTAGAGACTTTTATAAAGACTAGAGTGAAACTGAAATATACTGAACCTGATATTTTCAAATAGACTACCATGGTTAAATACTGAAATCCTATTAAAATTCCACAAAACAGAAAACATGAAATGGAATTGCTACCTCCAACTTT
This sequence comes from Coccyzus lansbergi, assembly GCA_033558105.1. Lineage (NCBI taxonomy): Eukaryota > Metazoa > Chordata > Aves > Cuculiformes > Coccyzidae > Coccyzus > Coccyzus lansbergi. The sequence goes on from JAUMJK010000151.1 coordinate 2,447,260, forward strand.
ACCTACAGTTTAAGAGGGCTTTCTAAGGACCTCTTCTGTCAGTGGGAGGAGAGAGGCATTTTCAGGGTAACAGTTTGATAAAGTCCTTCCTCACAGGTCTGCTGAAACAACTCTTTAGGGAGCTGGTTTGAGGTGGAATGACTCAACCACTGAGGGAGATCCCTCTCCATCCCACTTCCCACGAGTTCTCTTTTAAAAAAGAGTGCCTAAAATTCAAGGAATGAGAATCTTACGAAATTTTTTTTTATTAACATTTCTGATTCACAGATTAGCTTAAAATGAAGGCAGCATAAACTCAAGCTCTTAAAAGCTATATTTAACTCAGTTAATTCAGTTAACCTTGACTAGCAGTGTTTGTGGAAGACACTAAGCTGGGTGGAAGTGTCAATCTGCTGGAGAGTAGGGAGGCTCTGCAAAGGGATCTGAACAGGCTAGACTGCTGGGCTGAGTCCAGTGGCATGAGGTTTAACAAGGCCAAGTGCCGGGTCCTGCACTTGGGGCAGAACAACCTTATGCAGAGCTACAGACTAGGAGAAGTCTGGCTAAAAAGCTGCCTGGATGAGAGTGACCTGGGGGTGTTGGTTGACAGCGACTGAACATGAACCAACAGCATGCCCAGGTGGCCAAGAAGGCCAATGGTATCTTGGCTTGTATCAGAACCGGTGTGACCAGCAGGTGCAGGGAGGTTATTCTCCCTCTGTACTCAGCACTGGTGAGGCCGCTCCTTGAATCCTGTGTCCAGTTCTGGGCCCCTCACCACAAGAAGGATGTTGAGGCTCTGGAGTGAGTCCAGAGAAGAGCAACAAAGCTGGCGAAGGGGCTGGAGAACAAGTTTTACAAGGAGCAGCTGAGGGAATTGGGGAAATGGGCAAATGGGTCTTCAAGTTCTCTAAAGCTAGTCATGATGCCCCCTCTCTGCCTTTGCAAACAAAACAATTTCTTGCTTTCCCTTCTTGCTAATTATGATCTGTCATGACATCACCTGTGAGTTATGTCTCCTTGACTGGCTGAGGATTAGCCAACTCTCTGGACAGTAAGAAGCAAGGTTTAGAAACTGAAGACCAACAGCTGAACTTCCAGATTCCTGTTTATGCCTTTAAATAAATGACCTGATTTTCAGAAAGGATTTCAAAAGTGGCTGATGAGTGGTAACCACTTGTGGAAACTGGACAGTAATTTAGAGTGTAAGGCTTACGGACATAGTTTTTTTAAATCACAAATATTTTGTGCCTAGGCAGAATATTTCCAGACTTAATGCCCAAATGTGAGTGCATTCTGGAGTCGTCTTTGCCAATGAGAGATGAAGCACCATCAGAAATGGAGTTAAATTTGCAAAGTTGGAATACACTCATAAGGTTTAGCTGTCCAAGGCAGCTAGAATGATACCCATATCTGAAGATGAAAAGAAGTCATTGTGTGCAGCAAAAACAATCTCAGTTTCTCATATTAATTATCAGATATGTTCTGAAAAAAAGCAAACCAAGCTATAATTCACGCAGATGAGAATACAGATGTAGAATCCAGTATGGCTCTGCAAAAGAAAAGAGAAACAGCTTTTGCACACGAAAACAGGAAGAGATAAAACTTATCTAGGCTTTCCAAACTAATATTCCAGGGATCTTCAAAACAGAGAGGAAATAATGTGGGAAATCAGTGTGGGAAGGAAATTTTGATCATAGAACATAAACTTTACAGAAGATCTGAAGACACCCAAACTAAACTTGTCATTTTTCAGAATGAGGAGAGAAAATAATAGGTTGCCTAAAAGACTTTTACTAGAACAACTATCATTTAAAGCTTCATTATCTTAACAAGTGAGTGAACAAATGGCAAAATCTGTAACAAACTTGAGATTTCCTAGGGTGAAAGATTTCTGAGAACCAAATTCAAATTGCTGAACCAAGGTGATTTGACAGCCTCAAGGCAGATGGGATTTCAATTTACCTAAGCATGAGGTAATGCTTGGGAATGATCAGAAGCATTCACTGATAGTGCACACTTCATGAAGTGATGCCAGTTCAGAAAAACATCAAGGCAACATTATGGACAGCTTAATTAAAACAACTCAGTGAATACAGCTGTACAATTCACAGCACTAATCACAAAACCAAATAAAACGCTAATTTATATGAACCATAAAGGACAGCATTGGTATTAGGTCATCATATAAATTCAGGGAACTATATCACAGTGACTTCCAGTGTTGTTAACATTACAAAGCTGTCTACGAAAAGAAACATTCAGAGAAATTAGTGAACAATGATATGCAGGGAAGATAAAATCATTTTACTTAAAGAACTAATGAAAAATGTCATGACACTAAATTCTTACTAGCACTTAAATCATAGGGATATCATGGGGATGTAATATACAGAATAAGTGGTACCCTCATTTGATGGAACCTGTTTCTCAAGTTAATGAGGATCATCAAATCAGCAAGACATAGAGGGCTTTATGCTAACATGTTCCTAAGCACTATGTGAGTGAAAAAGGAGAGAGTACTCACACTGGATGAATTCTTTCAGTTAAGCACATAGAAATTTTTACAGTTACTTAGGCAACTCAGGAGATTGACCACTGATGTGCGATTGTCACTAGTGTTTGGTGTAAGTTGTGGGGTTTTTTTAAAAAAGGATAGAGCAGTTCTCTTGTAGGAAGGGAGGCTGTCCCTGGTGTTAACCCAGAAGACCTTGAGTTTCATCAGTTTTGCAGTAAAAGGTAACTTCTACCTGTACAAAGTAGAGTAAGATCCTACTGTTACTTTTTAATAGTACATACAAGCCGCTTTGCATTTATCCTGCCATCTATAAAAGCTGAGCTACAGGACAGGAGGAAGGAGAATAGATCTAAATCTGTTTATGTCCTAAAGGAAGATGGTGTTCTCCAGAAGAAACAGTATTCCTTATGACTTGAGTGGCAGCAATGAACTGTTAGATCACTGCAAAACCACTTAGTAACATTTCAGAAAAGAAATTGGGAGTAACGTCCAATTTGAGGCATTAGACTAGGTTTTGGCTTCCATAATTACTTCTTAACTCTGAGCAGTTACTTCTTAACTGATCTTCTGTCTCAAAAAGCTGTAACAGAGTTAAGGTCTTGCTGAGTTATAATCCATTTAGCCCCTACTTTCCAAGCAACTTATATGGGTTTTTTTTTTAACGTAAATGATTCAAAGAATTTCACCTAAATGTAGAACAATTCCAAGTGATTAGTACTGAGCAGAGTTATGTCAGTGCAAAATGACAAAACGCTTTTGAAGTAAGTCTGCATGACAGTGGTGTAAGTAAATAATATAAGCAACAACTGTATGTGCAGGACCATAAAGGTGTTCTGGCATCATCCATAGGAACTAGTTTCACTAGCAACCATTCCAACACTGAAAATGAACTTTGGAACCAGTAATACAAGCAAAGTACCAACTTTTTCCTACCTTCTCAAACAGTCCTGAATTCATCTCTCCTTCATTTGCATGGCACTGCACTGAGGTCAAGGGGAACTGTATTTGTGGGGGTTTCAAAAAAGTGTCAGTTAATAATCAGGGTGGGATTTGGGCCAACTAGAATACAGTGCTCCAAGGGAGTAGAAAAGGGAGGCAAATTCTGCTCTGTTCTTGCTGGAATGACCTTTTCAAGGAATGGTAAATGAAAAATATAGCCCTTTCTGGAAACTGAGTGGTGGTATTATCAGTACAGAGCAGGGGCTGTGACCTGTGTTATCATTCTGGCCTCATCACTGTACACAGCAGCAGGTGATGGGGAAACACCTCCCCAGGCTCTCTCTGCCTTTAATATGCTGAGGCCAGCTATGGAGCAGTCCCTGCAGTTGCCTTTCTTGGGAATTAAGTTGCTTTACTGACTATTGCTTTCAATCCCAAAGGAGAAAAGAAAAATATCTTAATATTTGCTAGCTTTCTCCATGGTGTTTGATGTTATTGTTTATATAATAGTAATTTGATGTCACTATTAAACCTCAGTTCTGTGAAAAGCAAATGGGTACATAACAGATTGTTTGCCTCTTGCGTGCAGAAGTTGGAGCCTCTTTGGAGGACTACAATAAGTTATGCTTATTGTAACTCAATTGTAACTTATTGTAACATGGTGGACTATTTAATTTTTCACAGTCTAATGTTTTTATTTAGACAGTAATTATCCAGCATCACATCAGTTTGCTGCCTACTGTGCACGACACCTTATAGCTTATCTTTCTGTACAAAGGTATGGTATCATCCACATAACAATGTAACATAGCTTTTTATCCAAGATACTGAATCTTGAATGAAATTATGCCATGATGCGAACCTCCTCAACATACGTGCAAAAGGCAAGAAAAAAAAAGTAAAGAAAATTAGGTAAAGAAGCTGGGAATTTGATGTCACAAGCATTTTTTTAGACTTGCAACTCACAGCTGAGGTTTTGTCTCCTTCATTATATGAAACCATAACTGAAGCAATGTTGTACTTCTTTTGATAACTGTTTTCTCCAAGGCTTTCTGTAATGGTTTCAAGTGCAGTAATACAAGCCTGTTCGTGTTTCAACCAAAAAAGTAAAGCTCTCAGTGACTCACAGTAAACTCGTCTCTGCTCAGCTCTAAAACCTGAAACTGCAGTTGTTACCATTGACTTGTTAATATAACACAGACATGGACATTTCCTGGTTACTGTAAACACTGAAATGCTTTTGGAGTTAATGGGATACAGGTGCTGCCTGACGCTACCAAAATGTTCTCACAGAAACAGAGATATTTTTGGACAGAAGGAGCTGCAGATCCACCTAGTCCAGCCCCTTCTTCCCAGCATGAATATCCTGCTTCTCAGTGGGAATGCCCAGATATGTTAAATGTCATGAAACAAGCATTCTTCCTAAGCTTAAGCTCCTTTATACTAGCAGGAATGGCCATACCACTTACCCTGCTGGAACGGAGTTCTGTAATGCCAGAGCTGGGTGATAGAGTGGGCTTAGCAGGCTCTGAGCTGGCTGGGAAACCTTCCCAATAGGGTTGTGGGAAGTGATCCTTACAATCAAATTGCCACCAGCCTTCACTTTGAATGAGACTCAGAAAAAACTGCAAACAGCCATACAGCAAGACGAAATGTAAAATCACCCTAATGTAGAACTGTTTAGGTTAACAGGGGTTGGCTTGGGCCTCAGCCAAATTTTTATTCTGGTCATTATATTCTGCCCACCTGAAATTCTATCCCCTGTTGCAACTAGCCACAACATTCTTTATTTCCTGTCCAAAAACATTATTAGCACTGCATTTCAATTTTATGAAATATATATTTTTTAATTATTTAAATAAGTTAAGTTAGTAGCTGTGTGACCAGTATTGAGGGAAGCTCTGTAAAAAACTATAACTTGCAATACGTTGTTACTTGTTAATACACTCCCATCAATCAGAAGCCTCATTACTACATAAGTGCATGTGCATGAGTATTTGCGTATCTGAAGAAAGTTCTTACTCTTATAATTAAATTGGTTTGGAGAACAATTCCATTGCATTGTTATTAGAACTGTTATCAAGACTGATTGTGTTTTCCTGTGTAATACAGGAGAGTTATGAAAAAAAGAACAAGCTCCCAGGTCTCTGAACCAATATCCAGATACGGTGTGTGCTAAATTGCCACTGACTGCTGGAAGGCTTTTTCACACAAATGTTCCAATTATTTCTACTGTGATGATAATAACAGTTGGGAACCTGTCAAAAAAAAAAAAGTCTTAGTTTAGACAAGGTCCCAATACAATATTAAGGAAATGAGCACTTTGAGAGCAAATAAAGATGTGATTTAGAATAATATATTTTTGTCAAGCAACTGAAAAGGAGGGAGAAAATCAGACAATAGAAGCTGGAATGAGAATCACAGAACAGAACAGAATCACAGAACAACCAGGTTGGAAGGGACCCATCGGATCTTCTAGTCCAACCATTCCTGTCTAACACTAAACCAAGTCCCTCAAGACCTCATCCACCCATGTCTTAAACATCTCCAGGGAAGGTGAATCAACCACCTCCCTGGGCAGCCTATTCCAATGCCCAATGACCCTCTGTGTGAAAAACCTCCTCCTAATCTCCAGCCTAAATATACCCTGGCGGAGATTGAGGTCATTCCCTCTCATCCTGTCCCCTGTCACTTGGGAGAAGAGGCCAGCTCCCTCCTCTCCACCTTTCAGGTACTTGTAGAGAGTAATGAGGTCTCCTCTCAGCCTCCTCTTCTCCAGGCTAAACAACCCCAGCTCTCTCAGCTGCTCCTCATAGGGTCTGTTCTCCAGCCCCTTCACCAGCCTCGTTGCTCTTCTCTGGACTTGCTCCAGAGCCTAAACATCCTTCTTGTGGTGAGGGGTCCAGAACTGGACACAGGATTCAAGGAGCGGCCTCACCAGTGCTGAATACAGAGGGAGAATCACCTCCCTGGACCTGCTGGTCACACCGTTTCTGATACAAGCCAGGATGCCATTGGCCTTCTTGGCCACCTGGGCACACTGCTGGCTCATGTTCAGTCGGCTGTCGACCAACACCCCCAGGTCCCTCTCTTCCTGGCAGTTTTCCAACCAGGCTTCTCCCAGTCTGTAGTTCTGCATAGGGTTGTTGTGCCCCAAGTGCAGGACCCGGCATTTGGCCGTGTTAAACTTCATACCGTTGGACACTGCCCAGCGGTCCAGCCTCTTTAGGTCCCTTTGCAAAGCCTCCCTACCCTCCAGCAGATCGACACTTGCACACAGCTTTGTGTCATCTGCAAACTTGCTAAGGGTACCCTCAATGCCCTCATCCAGGTCATTGATGAAGACATTGAACAGGACTGGACCCAGCACTGAGCCCTGGGGAACCCCACTTGTCACTGACCTCCAGCTGGACTTAACACCATTTACCACCACTCTCTGGGCCCGGCCATCCAGACAGTTTTCTACCCAGGAGAGTGTGCATCTGTCCAGGCCAGAGGCTGACAGTTTCCGTAGCAGAATGCTGTGAGAAACTGTGTCAAAGGCTTTACTGAAGTCCAGAAAAACCACATCCACAGCCTTTGCCTCATCCAGCAGCCGAGTGACTTTGTCATAGAAGGCGATCAGGTTGGTTTGGCAGGACCTGCCTCTGGTAAACCCATGTTGACTGGACCTGATCACCCGGTTCTCTTGTAAGTGCTTCATGATAGCACTCAAGATCACCTGTTCCATGACTTTCCCTGGCACTGAGGTCAGACTGACTGGCCTGTAGTTCCCCGGATCCTCCCTGCTACCCTTCTTGTAAATGGGAACTACATCAACCAGCCTCCAGTCCAGAGGTACCTCCCCAGTCTTCCAGGACTGCTGGAAGATGATGGAAAGGGTTTTGGCCAATACATCCGCCAGCTCCCTCAATACCCTAAGATGTATCCCATCTGGCCCCATAGACTTGTGGGTGTCCAGTTGGCCAAGCAGGGCTCTGACCACCTCCTCTTGGACTATGGGAGCTTCGTATTGCTCCTCTGTTTCCGGGGTATCTACCCAGAGGGAACAGCTTTCTTTACAATTAAAGACTGAGGCAAAGAAGGCATTAAGTACCTCAGCCTTCTCCTCGTCCCCTGTCACTGCTGTTCCCTCTGAGTCCAAAAGGGACTGTATGGTCTCCCTTGTCCTCCTTTTACTGTTTATATACTTATAGAAAGATTTTTTGTTGTCTTTTACAGACTTAGCTAATCTGATCTCTAGCTCAGCCTTAGCCCCTCTGATTTTTTCCCTACATAGCCTCGCTTCCCTCCTGTAGTTCCCCCAAGAGGCCTGGGGGAGCAATATTCTGTGCGGAGACATTTCATGTTTCAACGTATCTGCTGACTTTTTCAAGGGCATTAATCACTTCAATATTTCAAGCTCTCCTCCAGTGAACCCCCCCCCCCACCCCCCCCACACACACACTTTATCTACATGTATAAAATCTGTTTAACTTTCCTAGTTGCTTAATCGTTGAAGAATTGGCTATTTCAGCATTAACCAGTTTAACCAGACTAAGCTTTCATATCTGCAGCACGTAATATTTTAAAGTCGTTCACAGAGTGTCTTACGAAAGGAAGTGAAAGTTTATTGGCACTTGGTTTGTTTTGTCCATTCTCATCCTCTGCTATCTGAGAAATGTGCAAGGGCTTTTGTTGCTGCAGTTCTTCAGAATTTCAGCGTACATATCAGCTTGGTGGTCTACTGTTCAGCAGAAGCGCTCTGTTTACTCAAGTCAGTAATCCAGCCAATGAGCACTTGGGCTCCACTTACGCCCCTGTCCCCTTTTTCACCATTCTCACAGAACAGAGCATCCTCCTACCTGTCACAAAGGGCTTTCACCAGGAGTTGATCATTCTTCTGGGACAACTCAGGCGGAGTTAAGGAGACAAGATTGGAGAAGTAACATGGTTATTAAAAAATGACCTGCAAGAGCCACATACAACTAGGATATTATATGATGAGAAAAGTCCAAGTTAAGGTTGGTCAGAATGTGAAAGCCCCAGTCCATGGTAAAACCAGGAAAATGGCAGTTATTTTAAAGAAAAAATTTACATTTTCTATAATTTTTATTCTGCAAAGATTTTTTTTTTTTTGTCAGAAGTTTTCCAGATGAAAATTTGTGGTTAGTCTACGGAAAAGTTTCTTCCCATGTTTACCATCTCATATTTGTTCTCACTTACTGTGCCTTGATAGACAGAATCTGGCCTACCCCAGTGCGTTCCAAATGCAAATACTCTGGCAGTTCTCTGCTGTCACTATTCATTGCAGTTTATCCTACCTTTATGTTTCATCAAGTGGAGGCTACTTAACTCACAGCTGAAGGCCCATCCCTATCTATCACTTGTTCAGTATTAAAAGCTTGATTCCCACAGTCTGTCTGTACTGGATGCCAGCTTTTGTTGTCTAATCATTACATTTTCAAATACACATTTGCATGCTTTCCCTAAAATTGCCCCTCATGCGTGGGAGTTGTTCTTCTGAATATGTAAAGATACCACATTAACCTCCTCAGAGACCCTCTTGCTAACTCTTTACGTCAGTGCCTACAAAAACTAATTCTGGTGTGCTAGCACCAGCAGTTACAACACAGGCCAGTATTGTTTTATTGTTCTCTTGGACTCCACCCTTCCTACCCCAATTGGCTCTTCTTTCCACTGATGTCTTGTTTTATATTTAGTTTGCAATCTCCTGAGGGCAAAGATTGTACTTTTGCTCTATCCAGTTTCTATTTCTAAGTGCTTTGATAATGCAGCTTATTAATAATAATAGTAATAAAGTACCATCCTTTGTATGAACAGAAGGAAAGCTTGATCTCTCTCATCCGCTCCATGCCAGTTATAGCAAGGGAGAGGGAACACTGTCAAACAGCAGTTATTTTGTTACACTAGTCTGTATCTGAACATACTTTGAGCCTTTTCACAGTGAATACTGCAAGAAGTGCCATTTATTTCAGCATTAATCACTGTGAACAAAAGTGAAAGAATTCAGCCCCAACTAATGAGAGCCAGCAGTGCTCTGCTGTTGGTGAAGTGCAGAATGATCCTTTCCCAGAGCTTCAGAAAGCTGAAACAGAGAAGGATGAACAGATAGATGCCAATCTCTTGATAAACCAGGAAAAAAGTGAAACTGCTTTATAATTGATGCTCATTAAAGCTACCTTAAAATGATGATAATTTGCATATGTAAATACCAAGCAAGGAGAGAGTGCCAGGGAACAAGCTGGAACAGTTTGTCCTCATTCGCAATGATTCTCATTTTCCCTTATCCAGGATGTTTGTTTGTTTACTTAGATGTCAAAGAGGACACCTACTCATATGCCCTTGGTGCTTTTCACATAACTTCAACCGTGGAATTAGTATGCAACACACTGCTGTCTGCTGTTAGGAAAACAAGCAATGGAAAACCTCAATTCTTTTTTCCCTTCCAGTGTTAACCTGGCCTTACAACATCACACTCAAGGCATTTAGCCTGTGATAGAAAACAAATTCCAGAACTCTAGGACCCCCAAAGAGACACAGATCATTGTCCAAGTTATAAATATTACTTAATGTATTTATATATAGGCTGTTTGACCAACTGTTTGAAGTTACAAAAGCAGAGCAACACCATCTTGAGTGTAATAAGCTTCAAGAAGCTTTTTTAATTTACAGTCAACTGCTGAAGAATAAGTTGCATTATAAAATTTAATATTGTACTGATTAGCATCAGACTGCCTCAGTGATGCTGTAGTACTAATTTACTTCCTCCTTTGCTTTATTATTGCTTTTTAAGAGGTACAAGTGTAAGGAGCTTGTGTCTGCTCAACAGCACTCAGTAACCAAAGATGTGCTCTTCTCACATTTTTCTCTGCAAAGCGTATCTGGTTTTGTCCTTATACAAGCAGACAAATATTGTGAAGCAGTTAAACTATCAAGAAATCCTGGCTTACCATAATTAAAGACTAGAGGGGAAAAAAAAGGGGGGCAAGTAATTGTACTTTTATCATAGTCTTTCAGTAGTTTACAAATGGCAAACCAAGATGTACTCATTTTTCTCTTTCCTTAGGCTGATTCTCTTCTTACTAGATGCATGGATCTTTTTACGGTGACTTTACTGGGACTAGATCAGGCTGCATAATGGACTCTGTTACAAATTAAAAACACACTGCTAATTTGAGGACAGATTATTATGTAGTATCAATTAACTTTGTATTTAATTACCATGGTGATTGGGAAGAACTATAAATTGCTAAATATATAATTAGAACATCAGGCTTCTGTGTCACAATGGCATCAGAGCATGGCTATAATTAGCTTAGATTTTCCCCCAACATCTTAAAGGTTTGCAAGATTTTGAGACAGACAAATACCACTTTCATTCTTGCCAATGTTCTGTTATAAATGAGAAAAGACAAGTACCATAGTTCGGCTTCTTTTAAGGCAACTGGGAATTTCCTCCTTTCTGTTCATCATATAGAGTGTTTTTATTGCAATTACTCTGAACAAAACCATCTTGGCATGACTAGTATCACACAGGAAAACTGCTGTTTCTGTATAAAATGTGCTTTCCTTTTCTTTCCCCCAGAAACATTATCCATCTTGTTCAGGATGTTAAAATGTTTCAAGCTGTAGACAAGAGCAGGGATTAGCTAACTACTTAGACACAACCAACAGATGAAAATGTGTAGAGGGAAACCAGAACTCTACCATTTAGTCATGCTTCCTAACATCGTTAAAACAAGCAAAATATCTCTGACCTGCTAATGATCCCTAACACATACCTTTCTTTAAGCAGGTTGTGTACAACAGCCCTTATTGCAACTGCTACTACTAGGTGCAATATATCAAAAATACCCATGTTGGTATAATAACTCAACTTCTGAACAGCTGAGTATGATTAAACACATAAAATAGGAATGGGCCAGTTGCTGCATGAAATATTTTCTCATTACTCAATAGCACTTTTTTCTCTGGGGACAAGAGTACAGAGTCTGATCTAGCTTCTTGATTTAATTTTCCACAATAAAGTACCTTAAATTGGTAAGATTTTTGTCAGTGTCTGCCTCAGAGTTTGCTCTAGGGTTGTCAGGTCGGTTCTGCTGCTAATTATGAAATAGAGCCGTATCACTGGAGTTTATTTTAGTAAACTGCGGTGAGATAACCTAGTATTGGCAATTGCTACTATCTCATTGCTAATTAACTGCTTTCAGTAAACCTGGAAGTCTAGGGACATTTTTGATAAAATAACAACTTCAAAAGTAGTGTATAAGGGAAGAGAATATTTCTGTGGTATCCCTACATCCTGACCACTGCAGAAAGCAACTGGAGAATGGGAGCTGTATCTTCCAAACAGGCTGGACATGGTAGGAGAGTGCATTCGAGTGTGGCTGCCAGAAAAGCTCTGTTGAAGGTTACAGTACTGGCTGACATGGATTGGTGCCTGCAGGTAGTGACCTAGCAGTATGATACAAAACCTTTGAAACTGATGTTATGATTTCACCTTTAGAATGTGTGTCACTGCTGATCTTTCTAGGGAAGCTGAGTACAATGCCAAAAATCATTTTCTCATCTCTGCCTCGTTCCTAGTGGATAAGAGCCCATGGCAGAAAACAAGCCTTGCAGATCTGATGTACTGGTAACGGCTGTGTTGGTAGGGAATTAACTAAAGTGAGGCAGAGGTCAGATGCAGATTTACAGAGTAGAGGAGCTGATTGTAGGAACTGTAATCCTCTCTTTTGCCATTAACATCAGCAGGTGTTTGCTCTGGATCATGGGATGTGGGAGTATTTATGTAATTATGCTGTCCTCTTTCCAGATCTTGGATGCATCTGTCCCTGAAAGGCATCCCTAAGAGCTTGTCCAGTCATTTGGAGGACACTGTAGAAGGAATTGCAGGAGAAGGAGTGGTGCACAACATCTTCAGAAGCTCCGGGCAAGCACATTGTCTCCACTGTATTAGGAAGTAGAGTAGTTTAATATGAACCTATGACAGTAAACCTCTTTAAGAACAGGGACCATAGAAAGCAAATTCACATCAGAGAGTAGGCAGAAGATGCTATTTAAAATGAGTGGTAACATAAAATGCATCAGTTCGATTGCTTTTAACTTCTATGGGTATTGCTGACATTGCAGTTATGGTTTTAATTTAAACAAAATGGGAATATCAACAATGTCTAATATGATTGCTTTACCAGAGTATTCAGCTGTTTCAGTGCATGGCGCACACTTTCAGGAACATCATCCTTGTAATTGCTCATCACAAATACTCTGCAGAAAGAGTAAGCAATAAGCAATGGGGTTTTTTTGTTCTCCTTCTCAGCTGTCGGACTCTCTGCTGCCAGTGCCATCCACTCTGTGGATGGGGAGGACAGGGAAGTGGCCACTATTGAAACAGTATTTCCCGAATTATGCAGGAAGAAGAGACTCAGATTTGGGTTCTTAAATGGGATAAGAGCCCTGATGTTCCTCTGTGGTTCGTTCAGGGATGGACAAATCAGGACCCTTATTACTCTGTAAATGTGTTCAAAAAGTGACTGCCAGGGCTTAGTTTTGAAACCTTTTAGGAGTTTAAGAGCTTGTTAGGAAAGAGGAAATGATGCAGGGGAGTGAAAGGGATAAGGCAGGAATGGGGATGAGGGAGAAGGTTAAGTGAGTGGAATGCAGAGAAAGTGGAAAAGAAATGGGAGAGGCTCAGTTGCAAGGACTGTGGCTTGAGCTGAGGTGGAGAGTTGATAAAGAGACCTTGGAAAAAACCATTTCATTTTGGCAGAAGTCAGGTCATGGGTGAGGCACCTATTCCAGCTTCCCAAGGAAAAGGCAGCCAGCTGCGAGCTACGTTTTCTTTCACCTTGTGGCAGATGACCTCACCCTGGAGCGGCTAATGTCTGCTCTTCGCAGTGTGGTCCTGCACAGTTGCCTGTGGTGTACCTGGTGTCCAGGGACCACAAAGCCTGCCCGGTGTTAGTGGTCCCTCGTGGATCTGCCACGCAGGGAGCATGAAGCCTGGCTGGTGCTGGTGATCCTGGCTGGATCTGCCATGCAGGGAGAGCATGAAACACGGCTGATGTCGGTGGTCTTGGGTGGATCTGCCCTGCAGGGAACACGGAGCCCAGCCGGTGTCGGTGGTCCCGGGTGGATTTGTCATGCAGGGATCACAAAGCCTGGCTGGTGTTGGTGATCCTGGGTGGATCTGCCACACAGGGAGCATGAAGCCTGGCTGGTGCTGGTGATCCTGGCTGGATCTGCCATGCAAGGAGAGCATGAAACACGGCTGATGTCGGTGGTCTTGGGTGGATCTGCCCTGCAAGGAACACGGAGCCCAGCCGGTGTCGGTGGTCCCGGGTGGATCTGCCACACAGGGAGCACGAAACCTGGCTGGTGCTGGTGATCCTGAGTGGGTCTGCCATGCAGGGAGAGCATGAAACACGGCTGATGTCGGTGGTCTTGGGTGGATCTGTCACACAGGGATCACAAAGCCTGGCTGGTGTCGGTGATCCCGGGTGGATCTGCCACACAGGGAGCACGAAACCTGGCTGGTGTTGGTGATCCTGGGTGGACCTGCTATACAGGGAACACGGAGTCTGGCTGATGTCGGTGGTCCCAGGCGTATCTGCCTTGCAGGAAACACGGAGCCCAGCTGGTGTCGGTGGTCTCGGGTGGATTTGTCATGCAGGGATCACAAAGCCTGACCGGTGTTGGTGATCTTGGGTGGATCTGCCACACGGGGAGCACGAAATCTGGCTGGTGTTGGTGATCCTGGGTGGACCTGCTATACCGGGAACACGGAGTCTGGCCGGTGTTAGTGGTCCTGGGTGGATCTTCCATCCTGGGTGGATCTTTCATCCTAGGAACACGGAGCCTGACCGGTGTCGGTGGTCCCAGGTGTATCTGCCCTGCAGGGACTCCGGAGCCCAGCCGGTGCCGGTGGTCCCGGGCGTATCTACCCTGCAGGGAGCACGGAGCCGGCCGATGCCGGTGGTCCCTGTCCCGGCGAGGATGAGCGGCGGGAGGCGGCGGCGGGAGGCGCTGGGCGGCACGGAGCGGGTGCCCCGAGCCCCGGGGGAGGGCCGGGGGCGGATCGGGCCGGGGCCGGCGCTGCCGCGGCGCAGGTGGAGGGGCCGCCCGCCCCCGGGGCAGCATGCGGAGCCGCCGAGGATGAGCCGCCGCCCGGCCCAGGCGCAGCTCCGGAGGTCGCTGAGCGAGCAGCTGCGGGACTCCACCGCCAAGGCTTGGGACTTGCTGTGGAGGAATGTCCGGGAGCGGCGGCTCGCAGGTCTGTCCCCGCGCTACCTGCACCCAGGGGACGCGCCGCGGGCACCGCAGCGCGGGTGCGGGGCGGATGCGGGCGGGATGCGGGAGGGATGCGGGTGCGATGCGGTGGCAGCGAGAGGGATGCGGGTGCGATGCGGTGGCAGCCGCCGGGCAGGGGTGCGGGCGGGATACAGGCAGGGATGCGGGCAGGATGCGGTGGCAGCCGCCGGGCAGGGATGCGGGAGGGATGCGGTGGCAGCCGCCGGGCAGGAGGCACCTTCGGCCCCAGCCCGGGACCTGGTGGGGACGGTGCCCCGAGGAGTCGAAACAGGGCTAAACCCCGCATCATAGGCACCTTCTGAGCAGCTCAAAAATCGGAGGGGTTGACTCTGCCTCCAGGGAGCAGGCTCGTCCGCTTGTCTGAACAGTTATTCTAAGTCGCTTGCAGGTCCAGGTTGGTCGGTTGTGGGGTTTGCGTGTGAGGAGGAGCGCGACTCCCAAAAACAAATAGTTTGTTTCGTTTGGGGCACTTTTATAACTTTAGCCCACCTGGAAAATCAGACTCCTGCAGTCTTTCCATCCCCGAGTGGAGACCAGAAGGACACAGAGCAGGGTGGATGCTCCTGCAGGTCACATTTCGAGCTCTGCCACCGCAGCAGCAAGATTGCGTTACACATGCAAACAAACCTCTCGTTCGTATCCGGAAACTGCTCCATGAATTAAAACTTCTAGAGAGTATATGCAAGTGCAAGGTATATTAGAGAGGAAAACAATACAAGATCTATGAGCAGAATCGTGTGTAACGAAGGCTAATTTGAAAAGATGGATTCCTCTGCTCCGTCCTACAGCATTGTTAGGAGTTTGGTGACCTTGCCTAGGGCGCTGTGACATGCTGGTGTTGCACAATACTGAGGTAAATAGTGTGTGATATAGGTGTCTAAACTATGCCTACAGCACCTGAGTTCTTATGTACCGACAAATGTAGTAATGGATAAAAATCGCATGGCACTTTTTTAAAAAAATAATCCAAAGTAGGTGTCTTCAATAATGAATTACTAAACCAGCTAATTTTGTAGCATTATGGTTACCCAAAATATTAATCTTTTACATGTAATCTACTTATTCCTATATTAATAGCAGATGCCAGCAGACATTCATCAAGGATACTGTTGGCTGCTTTTTTCTGTTTTGGTCAAAGACAACTATTGCTTGATTGAGCAAAGGACCTGGGCAGCCTGCCACGAAGCCGTAGCCAACTTCTTAAAGCAACTGGGTATTAAAATTGATGGAGTCAGCCTTTTTATTTAAGGTGGATAGAATACTAATGTCTTGGGTTTAAGTGCTGCCATAATTTAAGTACTATTCGTAATATGCTGGTGAGACATTGATATACTTGTCCTTTAATTAAATGAATTATCTGACAATGTTACAAAATGTGCACCAATAACATCTGTTGATTCCAGAGATGTTCTCTTGTTCAGATGCTTTTATGTCTCTGGAATTTTTGCCTTTGTTTTTATATTCATTTGTGCCTCTGATATCCATACCTGTGCTTCTCTTTCCAGCTTTCATTAACGAGAAGACAGGGAATTTAAACTGATCTAAATGTATCTTAGTTGCTGGTTGTCAGACCAGCTTCTTTTCCATCTCAATACAATCAGTCCCAGTCAGGTAGATAGTTGTACAAATTCCCATTTTTTCTCCAAGTTGACATTGTGACTCAGCCCTGACTGACAGTACAAGCAGCAGTATAACTCACAACTACTGTTAAGAGGAATGCCCGGAACAAAATGCAGTTTGAACCATCAGTTGGCTTTCATATTCCAGCCATGAGGCCAAATAAAGACTAGCGATTGCATCATCATTGTGATTATGTCTTTGCAGACACTTTTGGTCTACTTTACTTTTTACCCATCTGTTAAAGTTTCAGACACCAGTTGCCCAACATAAACTTGTAAAGAATGTAAGCAGAGACAGCTTAATTCATAAAGAAAATACAATCATTGGGAGATCACTAGTCCAGCCTCTGGCTGAAAGCAGGATCAGCACTTGGAGCAGGACAGGTTGCTCAGGGCTTTTCCCAGTACTTCTTGGGAAGAGTTTCTGCCTCGATGTCCGTGTGCTGGAGCAGATGGCAACCGTACATGTTTGGGCAGTGGGACAGTGAGCCAGAGCAAGGAACTGAACCTTGGCCAAAGCAGGGAGACTGCTGAACCTTGGCTCGGCCACTCTCAGAGAGGCAGACAGCGTGGCTGAGTTGCTGTGGAAAGTTAGCTGCGCACAAAAAGACTGCTATGGTGAACTCCCTCTCTCCCTCCCTCACCCATTACAGCAGAGGTGATGAGTAGCAGCTTGGCTCCTGCTATGTTTCTGGGACAAGGCTACTCCATACTGTCTCTTATTCAGGACATACCTATGGTGCCCAGGACCTCTTAGTCACTCTTTCTGATTCACTGACTGGGATTTGGGTTTTGTTTTTTTTTTTTTTTTAAAGCAGCAAGTGTACCTGTTACAGTGTCACAAATGCCAGTCTTAGTTTTTCTATGCTTTTCATCATTTTTGCAGCAGGAATCTACACTCTTTGTGTTCCCACTATTGTTATAGCTTAAGTAGGGATTCAAAACCTGATTGGGATATGAACCAGGGTTTTAACTCTCTTGTTAGAGCGGGGGTCTATTTGTCTGAAAAGTTATATAGAATGCTGTTGATTTAATGTACAAATGCCGTTACTGAAATTACTGTTCCATTATTGAAAGCCATTGCTTTAGGAATTTGATTTACATATTTAACAGGCTCTTTAAAAAGTGCTTATAAGCATGATGCTTAGGAGTATTGAGGTTTATGTACTTTGTACCATTAGTTTTTTAATTGTATTCCTAGAAGCTGTAAAGTTATGTTGTTTCCCTTTTAGAGAGCGGCACCAGAAGTGTAGTGAAATTGAACTCAGGAGTATCAATAACTCTGAGTATTATAACTTGAATTTTCTATTTTAATATTTAGATTATGGCTCTTGGTTCCTACTGCAAAGCATTAATGCAAATCAACATCCAGGATCTAATTGTACTGCACCCAGGGAATTAGTAACTTGCAATTCCTGGCAGTCCAGCTGGATTTTGTTTCAAGTGACTTGCTGAAAACCAGACAGAGGGATGGAACCACATGGTCACTGTTTACTTGGCATGGTCTTAGAAACATGATTTTTCCTGTATGCTGTCTCCCACCCTTTCCTGCATGCCTTCCAGCATCTGCATGGGATATAGCAGGAGTCCTGCAGCAGCTGATTTGGTTGGATATGCGACTGATACACAACAAGATAATTATCCATCTTCAGGTGGTATCCTAGGGAAGTGCATGTGTAGATGAGGTCAAGACTGTTCTAGTGCCTAAGGGGAGGAGGGTTGAGTTAGGATTAAACAGGTAACTTCAATTCTGAGACTTCCTGAAGTCTGAACACTTGACTTTGTGACCCAAACGTTCTTCTAATAATAGAAACGTTTGTGTCTCAGTTTCCTAGGTTTAGCTTTTAGCAGAAGTTTAGCAATCCACACAGATAGCTGCTGGGAGTTCTGTGTTGTAAAGCTGTGATTGCTGTATCTGCAGCATAGATGCACCCTCAGGCTTTTTACCCAATTTCTTCTCACCTGAGCTTTGTGTCTCACAATGCTTTTAATGTTCTGTATTCTTGAAGAGATAGGATCAATTTCCTCTAGCTTTTCATGTACAAGTCCTCTGCATTGACATCCTCTATACTGCCTGACTGCTGACAGAGGACAGGACAGGAAATCCCCAAGCACTTTCCCAGAAGCAGCTTCCTGGGATGCTTCTGGGGCTTACAAAGGCTTGTAGTGATAGGACTAGGAGCAGTGGGTATAAACTGGAGAGGGGAAGATTTAGACTAGACATAAGGAGGAACTTCTTCATGACGTGAGTGGTGAAGCTCTGGCACAGGTTGCCCAGGGAAGTTGTGGCTGACCCATCTCTTCAGGTGTTCAAGGTCAGGTTGGATGGAGCCTTGGGCAGCCTGATTGAGTGAGACGCATTCCTGCCCATGGCGGGATGGTTGGAACTGGATGATCTTTAAGGTCCTTTCCAACCCAAACCGTTCAATGGTACTATGACGTTCCCTTAGCAAGTTTGCAGATGACACAAAGCTGTGTGCAAGTGTCGATCTGCTGGAGGGTAGGGAGGCTTTGCAAAGGGACCTAAACAGGCTGGACCGCTGGGCAGTGTCCAACGGCATGAGGTTTAACACGGCCAAATGCCGGGTCCTGCACTTGGGGCACAACAACCCTATGCAGAGCTACAGACTGGGAGAAGCCTGGCTGGAAAACTGCCAGGAGGAGAGGGACCTGGGGGTGTTGGTCGACAGCCGACTGAACATGAGCCAGCAGTGTGCCCAGGTGGCCAAGAAGACCAATGGCATCCTGGCTTGTATCAGAAATGGTGTGACCAGCAGGTCCAGGGAGGTGATTCTCCCTCTGTATTCAGCACTGGTGAGGCCGCTCCTTGAATATTGTGTCCAGTTCTGGGCCCCTTACCACATGAAGGATGTTGAGGCTCTGGAGCAAGTCCAGAGAAGAGCAACGAGGCTGGTGAAGGGGCTGGAGAACAGACCCTATGAGGAGCGGCTGAGAGAGCTGGGGTTGTTTAGCCTGGAGAAGAGGAGGCTGAGAGGAGACCTCATTACTCTCTACGACTACCTGAAAGGAGGTTGTGGAGAGGAGGGAGCTGGCCTCTTCTCCCAAGTGCCAGCAGACAGGACAAGAGGGAATGACCTGAAGCTCCGCCAGGGTAGATTTAGGCTGGAGATTAGGAGGAGGTTTTTCACGCTGAGGGTCATTGGGCATTGGAATAGGCTGCCCAGGGAGGTGGTTGATTCACCTTCCCTGGAGGTGTTTAAGACACGGGTGGATGAGGTCTTGAGGGACTTGGTTTAGTGTTAGATAGGAATGGTTGGACTAGAAGATCCGATGGGTCCCTTCCAACCTGGTTGTTCTGTGATTCTGTGATTCTGTGACGTTAGAGCCTTTGCTGTGGGGTTGCGAGTTTCTCTTTCAAAGGGTAAAGCACCGTTTCTCAATCAAGTAAAACCATAAAAGTGTACAGTGGGATGACATACCATAAACTATTTTTATCTTAGGAATGGATGACCTGCAGCACCAAAAACTGAAACAGGACCTTGAAGCAGGCTCACAATTAAAAGAAAATTTTACTGTAAAAAAACCCCAACTGAGATCTTTAAATGGAAAGAATTAGTAAACCTACTCTTTGGGCATCCTTAACTGTTCAGGAAGACCTTGTACACTGACTTGCAGCTACAAGTACCTCTTCAAATGTGACTGAAATGCATTTATGTCAGACATTAAACTGAACAATAGCTGCAGTAGGGTAGAAAATGGAGAATAATTTGTCCAGCAGACATTTGGCATTTGGCAAAGACAGCAAAGTGGTGTCTCTCCTCCTCTGAAAAGCTACTTGTGGTTGAATTGTGCATTCTTGTGGTTTTATTGGGTGCCAATGATCAAGAGCAAGTTTGTGATTGCACCCCTGGCAACACGGTGCCCACTGGGAACAGCTGAGGTGTTGATCCTCGGGAATATGGAAAAGAAAAATAACCCTGGTGGTCACAACAAGACTTACATGAATTTTAGCCCAGATTTCTGTCATGCTTGTATAGAGGGAAGATGTGGTATATTTCTAGAGCTTAATTAAAGAATCATCTAATCTATAGATGCCTCATAGTTTTCAGTTAAATGAAACGTTTTTATGAACTTGCTTCCTTAACTTTGTACCCTGTGAAGCAGAACTCATTATTTCTGGTGTGATGCATCCTGAGGACAGTATTAGGAGATCCCAAAGGAAACTCATGTATCAGTCTCCCAGGTCCTCAGAGAACCTCTGAGCAAAAGCAGGAATCCCAATATGGGGCCAACCTTTAGCCTGCTGCATTTTTTAATATTATTCTGTTACTGAAATTTCTTCTTAAGACCTTTTTGTACAGTGTAAATGTGACAAGTTAATCTAATTAAAGCCGGTTCAAGAAAATACTGGGGTTTTTTTATAAAATAGTTTTGCCAGGTCATTTTTCATTAGGGATTGTGGGAGATGTGCATGTAAAAAATCTAGTATTTTTCTAGGGGTAGCCTGTTTGGTGGGCATACTTTTGTGTTCTGCTTTAAAATCATTCACCTATGTTTTCAAACAGCAAAGTGGAGATGTTGCAGTCTATGTCCCCATCAGTGCACTGAAGAGTACAAAATGCTGATTCTCATGTATGTTGATAAAATGTCTATGTGTAAATTCCTCCCTAACCCGACCTCATCAATGGGAAAAGACTGTCCTTTGTCAAGGAGAAAAGTTATGAAAGATGTTCTTTATTCGGGATGGAGTGCTTCAGGGAAGAAAGAAAGTGACTTATGAGTGACTCGCTTGGTCAGGCATGCCAGGAAATTTTCTGCTCTTGTCGCAATCCTAAAGAAAGTGTAATAGCCAAAAAAGAAGTTATTGATCTCATAAATTGTACTAATCTTGCTACATATTCTATATTAATGTTGGGGCTTTTTTTCAGTTAATTTCTTTAAAATAGATAGGTGCTCTTTTTGGCAGTCATGTTAAGTCATTATTCTGTAATTTCCATTTCCCGCCCTAGACACTCCCTGAAGGCCAGCAGTTTGAATTTGAAATGGGGGCGATGGTGGCAAAATACCACTATTGTTAGTTCCACTGCTGCTGGGTTCTCATGACCCTCAGCAACAAGAAGTTAATTCCAGAAATACAATTACAAAAATACCAATATGCTTGACCCGCCAAGTATTTCTGTATCAGCATGAGGCTGTGGAGGGGGGTGATGGAGGACTCCCCATTGTCTCAAAGTCCAGAGAAAGATGTAGTTTTTCTCATACTCACTGCCGTGGCTCTGCTTCTGCTTGCCATGTAAAGTTTGGAGTGATTGTGAAAGAGTAGCAGAGGTTCCTGGGGTGACACCAACGTTCATTTTCTCGTTTTACATTTAATACATAAATTCAGTGTTTGAAGAAGTACTGCTTCCATCAGAAAGAACTGTATCAGAGATAGTTTTTCTATGAGAAATTCAGTTTTGATTACTAAATTTCCTAACATTATGAGATACAGGACTCTGCTGATAAAATGAGGAATCAGTGCTGGTAATAGGACTGAATATTATTTGAATTAATTGACTTTTATTTGATAACTATTTAGAAAAGATTCTTGGTAGGTCTCCTTCTTTCTGGAGTTTGGCTATGTACTGAATTTAATGGCACATTAATCCTTAGAAAATACTTGTATTTTTTCTAGAAAGTTATGTCAGTCCTTTTCATAGTAGAGCTTGCTTTTTTCTTTCTTTCCCCCCCCCTCCCCCCCACACTGGTTTTATATGGCTCCTTGATCATCCACAAGATTCTTTCAGTTCTCATTAGGCAAATGTTTCTCTTTATTTTTATGCAAATATAGGTGGCCTCAGTTCATTCCACCTGTAGATGTTTCCTACATGACTAGTACAAGGCTGATTCCTCCTCAGAGTGCTACACTGTCCCTTTTTGGAGGATTCCTGGAGGCATTGTAATTATTGCTAATGTTCACTGACCATAATATTGGAAATGGATCATAGTGCTATTTTTCCTGGAGCAGGATATATTGTTCAAGTTCCTGTATATATAGATAGATGTCTATACTTGTACTGATGTTTTTCTACTACGTATAGGACTTCATGTAGACTGATGTACATACTTAAGTTACTTGCCTGACATTAAATTATAATTACAGTTTCCATCCCAAAATTACTTCTTAGTGCCACTCATGGCATATTAAATTATGTGTCTTCTCAGTTAATTCCTATTGGGTGTTTTGTATTTATTCATATGACTGCAGACTGCTTTTCATATCCCTATGCAAGTGACTTTATTTATAGTAATAACTATGCCAGAACATTCATATAGAAATTTATATCCACAATAAAGTTTCTGCTGCTAAGTGACTACCATAATAATTCCCTTCAATATAGCCTTGTTGGTGACTGGCCAGCAAATTCCTAAACATGGGAAATTTCTGTACCCAGTAAGGCCCTGGAGACTGGACTCCCACTCTTCTGCTTTCCCAGCTACACTAGGATGTGGTATTTAATTTCAGGAATCACTGAAGTCTCAGTTCTGAATTTTTTGTTATCACTTTTTGTTTGGTTACTTCAAAAATGTACCGTATTGTAATTATTTTAAGGCCATATTTCACAGCAGTGGTTTGACTTACATTGAACTTCTAACATTTTGTGTTTCTTGCATTTCTTGTGGGACAGATGTTCTGTCTTGCTCTTCCTCATTTTTTTGGTTTTCTGTCATAACATGGCCAATTCCCATGCTGCTGTATGTTGTAATTCTTTAGAAAATCATCTCCTTGAGTCACAATTTATTGAGAAACCCAGCTTTCACTTTAAATGAAGCATATTTTAATATCAATTTTGAAAAGAAAAGCTTGAAAACGTGAACTTCAGAATCTGAAAATACAAAAAATATATATATTGTAAATTTTCATTGTTTTCAGTCAGCCTTATAGTTTTTAAGAAGGGATGCCTGTCTTATGAGTCTTGAAAATTTAGGTTTGGGAATATTATTTTCAATTAATGAAGAATTTGATTCATTCTTTTGATTGTTAAAAGCTTATAAGTATGACAAAATGTGAAGTTCCTTGACTGATATTAGGGCATCCACAAAAAGGCTGTACTTCTGTACCTCCTTTGCACAGCATGTTTACAGTTCAAAAATGAAAATATTTTGACAATCAGATCATCCTGGTGCAGCTTATACTGTAAATAAGCAGACACTGAATGCATACAGATATGAGCACAGGGAGTAACCATAGTACAGGAAAGCATCAGGAACATCTGCAGTTCATGGCACTTGGTTCCAAAAAGCCCAAACCTCAAAGAAATCAATTTGATTAATTTAGGTGATAAACAATTTCATGTTAAATACTCTGTCTGTTGTTCCAGTAGAGGGCAGTAATTTACATACAGTAGTACCAATTAGTATGTGTACGCAGGATGCATCACAGCATACTGGACACAATACCTGGTTTTGCTGAGATGATGCAGTATTCAAGGCACATGCCCCAATGCTACATGCACAAGTATGCAGCACATGCCCCCCGTTTTAGGCCATAAAATGCTCATACTGAGGGACTATGATACAGCTCTTACACTATTTGCATCACTTCAAAAGAGAAAGGGTGCCAAAAACTATGTGTTTGGATGCCAGGGTAATCACATGAGGTCCAAAACTGTGCAGATACAGCCTTTCTCACTGACAGGATGCTAGTTTGGAGCAGCCCATACAGACCAACTCTCCCTCCCTTGGCTTAGTGTCCTGGAATTTCTTCCAGCAAGTACTACACTTAGAAAGACAGAAGTAGACCAAAATTCCTGAGAGTTAAAATACAGGACACTTCAAGCTAGGGTGCCAGTCATAAAACATACTCTGCTGTTTATAGTCAGCAGAATGAACTGTATTTCAAATGACGATTTCATTAGGATATTGATTTTTTTTTTCACTGTTGTTGTTATATAGCATGTACATAGCCAAGTTTTTGTATCCAGAGATCATTTTTAAAGATACAGCAACATGCTGTACTACAGTGGAAGAGGAAGCACTGAAACTTAGAATCACTGTGTTTCTTGAAGTGATAACAATTCGGTTCCTTATCTGTTTCAAAACCACTATCATTTAAACCTATGTTTAGCTAAAAAAATTTTAATCTGTATTTATTTAGCAGGAATTCAAGTTGAGTAACTCCAAAATAGCTTTCTTAATTCTATCAATGCTTTGTAAATTTTACTAGTCACATATCTAAAATAATGAAGGGATAATTGGTTTCTTCTGTTGCTATAGCTAAATGAATGGCACTGGTGTCCCAGGAAGCCAAGCAACATGTTTGCTGTGGAAGAAGGATTTGTGTGCCAGGTTGTGGTGATGGGGAAGACACTGAATCCTCACAGGTCATGTAATACAACAGCAGTTTAAAAAGGAACAAGTTAGAGTAATGGGGTTTTTTTTAGAAATAATTTAAAGGGAAATTACCACAGAAGCATACTTTAGATATAGAATCATAGAATAACTAGGTTGGAAGAGACCTACTGGATCATCAAGTCCAACCATTCCTATCAATCACTAAATGATGCCCCTCAACTACTCGTCCACCTGTGCCTTAAACACCTCCAGGGAAGGTGAATCAACCACCTCCCTGGCAGCCTTGTTCCAGTGCCCACTGACCCTTTTGGTGAAAAATTTTTTCCTAATGTTCAGCCTAAACCTTCCCTGGTGGAGCTTGAGGCCATTCCCTCTCATCCTTGGAATAAGAGGCCAGCACCCTTCTCTCCGCAACTGCTACTTTATTTATAAAGGTGTTTTGCAGATGTTCATTTACTTCTTTCAGTGATTCCCACAAATGGAAATTTTTTTTTTTTCTGAAAAAAGCAATGCCAGCCTCAACTGAAAATCCTCACTTCACTACATCTGTAAAGACACAGTACCCTCTACAGCTTTATTTAAAATTCAAAACATTTATTCCATCAAGGCATAACTATTCTCCATTAAAATCATTCCTTCCTAAGTTTCAATTGACTATCATAAGCGTACTCAACCCACAATATTTTAAAGTTGCTCATCACTCGTTGTTCGTGCTTTGAGACACACAGATAATTCCACATTTGTTTCTGAAGCAGCATTTGCAAGTTGGGATTGCTGCAAAATATTTGTTAAAAAAGAGCGTGAATAGTTCACAGACCTGTCAGAATCCATCTGTTTGAGTCTATTAATGGGTGCATTCCCAGCTGTGGTCTTTCCAATGTCATAAATAAAAGGTTTCTTTCTTAATACAAATCCAATGGCTGAAATCTCCCTGTAAAATTGATTTGTTTAGATAAAATCTATCCTTATGTTAAAGAGACCTCTTAAAGTGAGCAAAACCATGAGATGCCAATCGCACATTCTCTCAGCAGTCAACTGACACATAAACGACTCACAGTCTCAAATAATTTACTACAGCATTATTGTGGATAAACTATGAAATAGCATGTCATTCAGATTAGGTTGAGTGGGGCTGGAGTGGGGAAAGAGAGGTGCATTTACCAGAGGAATGAGAGGCACATTGAAAATAATCTAAAAGTTGGGACAGATGGTCCTCACTCCTCTATACAGCGAAGCCAAAATAAACTTACATGCGTATGCAAGGGAAGTCCATGTTAAGTACCAATGGAGGTGTAATTCTTAAGTATTTTGACTGAAAGAAGTATAATTTGTAACATTGGTTTTCACTTTACTCTTTTAACAATCCCTAAAGCCGTCTCATTCCTGGAGTTGGCAGTTACCTTGGATTTATTCTTAAATTGTAGTGGTGGAAGTCGAAATACAAAGGCATTTCAAGCAACTCTTAGCTCAGATTAAAACAGAGCTTCATAAGATAGGCTGAGGGGAGATCTCATTGCTCTCTACAACTACCTAAAAGGAGGTTGGGGAGAGGAGGGAGCTAGCCTCTCAAGTGACAGGGGACAGGACAAGTGGAAATGGCCTCAAGCTCCGCCAGGGGAGGTTTAGGCTGGACAGTACGAAAAAAATTTTTCACAGAAAGAGTCATTGGGCACTGGAACAGACTTCCCAGGGAGGTGGTTGAGTCACCTTCCCTGGAGGTGTTTAAGGCACGGGTGGACGAGGTGCTGAGGGACATGGTTTAATGTTTGATAGGAATGGTTGGACTCGATGATCCAATGAGCCTGATGATTCTATAGAAGAAAACAATATGATATGGGCAAGCATTAGAGATGTTGAGTCTAGAAAACTGCTGTGTAATGGTCTAACTAGTGAATCAGGTCATGTACTTTATAGTAAAACCAATGCATGGCATGCATTTTTTTTCAGTTTTAAATTTTAGTTTGTAGCTTTAAAAATTTACTGAACATCACTGTTTCTGACACTATAGGAAGGTAAAAATGACAACCTATTCCTCTTTCCTATATTATTTATTAAGCTATCCACCTTTACTTTATCTTCTATTACTATTCTCAGTTGAGTTTTTCAAAGCTTCATGACAGCCCATCAGCTACTTCTGAACAGACTAGGAAATTATACAGCCAAAAAGACAAGTCTGCTTTCAAAATGTCAGTAATTTCCATTAACATGTATAACCAAACATACGTACATTAAACCTCTACCTGAATTTCTGCCACATTGGTCGGTTTTCGGGGGTTTGCCCAGCTTCTTTCTTGGGAAGAACTCTTACAGCTTCCTTATTAGTTAAAGATTTGACTGCATTTCTTTTTCTGCCATTTACATTAAGGAAAATAAAGAGGAACTTCTTCAAAATCAGCAGAAATGCTCTGGATTCTAATGTAAGGCTTTTATCATCCTGACTTGACATACTCCATCATTTAGTATTTTGGTAATTACAATTCTTCTCTCTATCCCTAATAGCTTCCAGTGTTTTTATTTCAGGACAAAGCTGATAATTTGATTATGGCCTTAATTCAGCAGAGCACTTAAATACCTCATAAATTTAAATAGTTAAGTGTTTGACTTGTCTTCTTTGTTACATTTAACATCTAAATCAGCAGTACCTTCTTTTAAAAATTATTAAATAAGTGTGGTAGAATACATGAGTTCATCAGAAACACGGAGGTACCAGAACATCTTTATTTCTGTCATACAATAAAATAACGGATACTATACCTATTCTGATTCAAATAGAGGTCAAATACGTTTCAGAATCCAGGTTAGACAAGACACCATCAAATAAAATTGTCTCTGAAACATCTGTTTTGTTTTATATAAAACCATAAACATGTGTATTTACAAAACAACCTAAGCTGTTTCTTTTTAAGGCACCCTAAACAAGGACAGCAGGGCAGGTGTTACAGAGCCAAGGCATACACATTAATCATTGCATGGCGGCATTTTAAAGAAACTATGAAATTCAGAGGGATTATGAAACAGATGGGTGAATTGTAGGTAGGAACTGTTTTAAATCTCTGGATTCTAGGTCACAGCAGAGCATGTAACACAGGGCACTCACTTGCTCTTTCACTCCTTTGTGTTGCTCTCTCTTAAGGGAGGATGGTAAATTTTAGAGGGCTGGAACCATTATCTTTCCTTCTGTGGATGGGATCCATTGGTGCAGTCGTTAGGGTGCTTGAAACTGAGAAGAAATTTATTGCTGTGACAGATCGGGCAACATATGGAAGGAAGTAAGATGTTCTCCAGAGACAGATTAAATTTTTGCCAAGTCATTTTACTGAAATTTTGGAAAATAAACAGGTCATTAATTGAGTCCAGATTTAGCTACTGCAAATTGTGCAGAGATGCTGCAAACCAGATGCTTTCCCCTATTTGTTTTTACAGACCTTTCTATTTATGGATGCTCTTATTTAATGACATACTTCTATGATAAAAGCCATTGTTTTGCATGGGAATCAATCAATTTTGTCAATAGATACCTGAGTATCTGCACAATAGATATCTGCACAATTTCAGAAGACAAAACAGTCAGCAATAACATGATAAGATGGAAATAAAGAGTGGGAAGATGCGGAATACAGTAGTTTTTTTAAAGTTAACATTTAGTTCTTTGCTGGGTTCCTTAGCACATAGCAGCTTTCATTCTTTCTCTATGCAGACCCTGCTAGTGAAATGGTAGAGATAAAGACATCTTTCCCAAGGACAGCATCCTAAGTAAGACTTGGCTTGCCGAGGAAAGTGTATACAATCCATGTCAGGATTTCCCTGGCTTTCCCGAGGTATGCAGCACAGCCACTGACATACCTATCAGCCTCCAGATCAAGGCTGAATCCTGAAATGAGAATACAGCGGCCAAGCCAGCTGTACCACCTGACAGAAATACCTGAGAAAAGAAATCTTCATTCCTTTTGCACTTTGGTTTTATTTAGTCCTCAGAGTAAAGGCATTATGTTATGCCCTATCCACACAGTCTTCATTTATATTACAAATAACATTGGGAGTGAAAAGCATCTGTCCTGACTTGAAAGCAGTGAGTCTAATGGGAATGCCTTTGGAGAGGGCTGAACTAGTCACACGAGGTCCTTTGCAGTCCAGACAGAAATCAGTACTTCCAATTTCTGCAACTCTTCCTGAAATAGCCTGATGAGACAAGGAGGGCGAATTGCCCTCTGGTGGTGCTTATTCCCCTCCATAATCCTAGCCAAATGACAGGACCAAAGACTTGCCTGCGTCAGTGACAAGTGGAGAAAAAGTCACCACTTCAGCTGCCACCTGTGTGCATTTGGTATGGAAATCAGTGAAACAGTGGCATTGCAGAAATTTATTTTTAGAGATTGGTGCCTATAGTAGCTCTGACTCCTTTTTAAGGTACCTGCTGAAATAAGCAAAACAGGAAATCGAGTTGACAAGTTGCCTGTGATTTCAGTGGCACCTGAAAATTCACTGAAACAACAGCCAACCAGGGTATCTGAACCTCAGATAAATTTAGTTCTCCATTTCCAATTATTCTGTGGAAGCAGATTGTGAATTACATGTCCCTAAAACACATACCAAATCTATCATAATAAAAGCTGCGTGATTTTATATGTGATACCAAGCTGGTTTAGCTAAGCAACAGTGGTAGCAGCCATGCAGATTTTGTATTGCACAATTTAAAGTGTGTTTTAAGGCTCACTTTTCAAACTAGTTATCCTGTATGTGAATATTTGATGCATGGTATATTCAGTCAGAGCAAAAGTCCGTCAGCCTCAGGTATCCTGTTTTTCACAATGGCTGCTAGTGGATACTTAGGAAAGAGTACAAGGACGCAGCAAGTTTATGGCATGACGTCTTAGCTTCCAGATTTCAGTAAATAGTTCCCTGTTGATGTTGTTAACAAGGCTGCCAATTAAGAGCAAAGTAAAAAGGAGGTTTATGATGTGACTGTGCACTTCCTAGCTGAGCTACACCTAAGCTGGTGAGACACACAGTCTGTTTCCCGTTTGTAATCTTCTGGAGACGTGTAATCCCTCACATCGCAATTGCTATTTTAAAAAGTTATTTTCAAATTGGGCACAGGTGTCACAGCCAGAGTTGCCTCCCTGTCATGTGAACTGTCAATATGTGAGTAAAGTGGGAACAAAGTTTACTTTTAAAGTAATATGGACTTACTAGTGGTTTGAAAGCAAAACGTTAAGAACTCCATTTGGTTTTAATTTATCATCCAATCTATTATGTTGGTAACTTATTAGGAAACAGTGAGTACATTATTTGTCAGAAGTTCCCTAGGGCATAAAAGGAGGGAAAATAAAGGCTGAATCTCTGATTCATTCTTTTGCCATTCAAGCATACAGTGTATATGGAGTATTTTAAAGCAAATTTCAGCTACATCAGTTATAGTGTAATCAGTGAATTCTGGTTTGGAGTGAAATACCTCCACAGCAACAAGGACTGGAAACTTTTTTTCAGGATCCAGTTTTGCCTAAATTTCATGTCTTTATAGCTAAGAATAGCACTCATCTGTTAAGATCTAGTTGAACAAGAGGAAAATAAAGTTGGC